>CM076577.1:947751738-948351738 GCA_034641835.2 Pinus albicaulis
AGCTTGTGGATGGATTGCCTTGATTGATGGTCATGAAGGCTTGCTTGCAAGATCCCTGAGTTTAGTTAATGGCGATGTATCTCTCATATGTTCATTTTTTTTCTTGTTTTCCATATGTCCATATTTCTATTTTGCAATAGCTCAGAAAAGTATAGGATGAGAAATGTTGCTTGAGGCACCTCAGTCCTCCTGTTAGCTATTGTTTTCATGTTTTCTTCTGCTAGGTTAGCTTAAAGAATTCTTCATTACTCCTTAGGCCCACCTAAGCTCGTCTATTTCATTTTTGGATTAATATGCTAGTTTATAAACATGATTCATGGTAAGGCCTGCTTGTTTAATGCTACATAAACTCTATCTTGAAATCTCTCTTTGATGTATTGATTGTTAGGTTAAGTCAAAGAGGTCTTGTTTCAATCTTGCCCTTTGAATATGCTTATTAGTTTCCCTCGAAGTTATTTATAGTTTAAAGAATGATGTTTAGGCATTCCCTCTTCATTTATTAATGCTATTTGTCTCTTATATGTTTTCAAATCTTGAAAGTAGAATCATTGAAGTTAGATTATTTCTCTTGCTTCCTTGTTCTGTCGGATTGTTTATCTTAAATGTTTATTTTTCTAAAAGTATTATTATTGAGTAAATGGTGTGCCTTATCTCATAACTAGTATCATTTTCTTATCAGTATTTAAAACCTCTATGTTCATAGGTATTTGAAAAAGGATTCTTAATTGCCCTTTTCCCTACCTTGGTTCCCAAACTTAATGTCCATTTCACCTCACACATAAACTTAAAGATCCAATGACTACACTAGATTTTCCCTGTGATGTACCCAGATTCACTATCGAGATATAAATAATTTCATAGACTCCATTGCCCAATTGATTTGATAACCTCTCACTCCACCTATACTACTTGATCATCTTACCCCAAACAAAACAAACAACAAACCTACACTTAACAACTAGCCTAAAATCAACCATCCATTGCGAACAAGTTCACATCCTTTGCATAATAGAGAGAGCCCTCTCTGAGTCCAGTAAGGCTGGGTCCTAGGACTCCAAAGAATGGTCTGATGTTACCCTATCATTTGGTTTACCAATCTGCCAAATCACAGGACACTAACATGCCACTTTTCTTTACTGAACCCGTGTGTATATGCACTTTCCTTCACACCATCTTGTGTATATATATGTGAATACTGATCTTCGAGAATATGGTCAGTCTCAGAACCATATTTGAGGCTTTCAGTTAGATATATTTTCAGTATGTAGAACCTTTTATTATTCAATCATCATTAAACATATTTACTCATTCATTAATCATATTTGTACATATCCAAATTAGCATCATATACAATATTCAAGCAATCCAGATCTACATGAAGACTTCATTGACAGACAGTAGAAATACATCAGCAATAAATAGATAACCTGTGCAATAAGCTTCAGAAAACCCTGAATTCCATACATGCCTTTTTTAGACAAAGCTGTGTATATACGTGCTTTTACCGAGATGAACTAGCATATATATATTTGTAAATATTTAATTCTGCAGAATGTTTCAGATCTATTGAACTTACCCAGATCTCTTCACTCCACTTCAGAAAACATGTGCCAAGTCTCAGGTCTAATCATCTCTTCAATAGATTATGCAAGAACATATTCATTTCAGGTCTAGAGATCCCGATCCATCATTGTATCCAAGGGTGCATCATAGATTCAGATCTACCAATAAAATAGAGTTCATCCCATGCAGATATACTTCAGAGAGAAGTATTCAGTGACAACCCTTACCCATGCACACCTTGCACTATGATTTTCTTCTCCTTATAAAGATTTATCCTTTACCAATACCATGAGTCAAAACCACACAACTATCGATGGTATTCTTGGATGGAATAAAAATAGACGACACAACACTCAATATTGTTGGCTAATACCATGGTAATGCCCCCTGGTATCATATCTTTAGAGTGCAAAAGGCATACACGACTTGGATAGTTTTTATATGCATGTATACGCGACTTGGCTTGTACAAACCCACATATAGAACCTCCAATATGAATATTAACCAATCTTCTGCTTGACATTACACATTTCTTCTGATATACCTTCTGCAAACAACTGAGCTTCTCCAAAAGACATATGCTCCATATTTTACCAGACAGTTGCCATCAAGGACAACATATTAAGACATAAGTATCATATTGCCAACAATTTTTATTGTTGTACCCCTGTAACCCCCATATTGTTATTATTGTGCCCTTACATTATTATTGTTAGCTCAGCTAGGACTACATTGTGGCCCCAAGGACTCCTATATATAGAAAGGAGGTTTTGTCATTTGTATCATCCAAGAATTTTTCGTTTATGTAATGTATTGGAGGTTTCCCCCTCGAAGTGGCTGATTTCTAAGCCGTTGATCTCTATTTTATTCTATTTTTGTAGTTGGTTTCATAACATTTGGTATCAGAGCTTTGGATTATAGGGTTTCGCAACTCCAAACAGGTCATCATGGAATTTTTTCTATAACCATTTTTCTACAAAGGGTAAAAGGCTGAAATTTTTATAGAGCAAAACTGAAATCTTGAGGAACGTCGTGTAAAAATTTAAGATCTTTGTTCACAATATTTTTGGATATATTATCTGTGGAAGTTAGGGTTTTATTAGGCTCCCAAATTTCACCTAAAACAGATCATCATGGAATTTTCGCTATAAATTTTGTTCTACGGAGGTTTAGAACCTAAAATTCCTATAGAGCGAAATCAAAATCTGGAGGAACTTCCTGTACAAATTTCAGATCTTGGTTCGCAATATTTTCGGAGATATGATCTTTGGAAGTTATGGTTTTTTCAGGCTCCCAAATTTCATCTCAAAGGGGTGACTGTCGGAAAAGCGTCATAACTCTCTCTCTGAGCATCGGATTGGAATTCTGTAAAAAGCGTCCACAAGTAAACAGAGTGTAGTTTCTTGTATATCAATTTCAGAGCGGAAGGAGGAAACAGTAACACTCGACATGTCATACAAGTTCTCTCTACTGAACCAGTCCATAATTAGGTCATTGTGGGAGATTGGGCATAGAATTATCTTGAAGAATCCAAATCAGGGTAGACCTATGGCATTTGAAAGAAGATTTAGAGTGTTATGACAGGGCCAAATTTAGATATTGAAGACTCTAAATAACAGTGATAATTCAAATTCAATATAAAGCTCCTCAAAATAAAAAAAAAGGTGTGTATTTTGTTTTCCAAATTGCATAAGTCTTATTTGAAGAATCAATTTGAATTGATTCCAAGGGCATATTGTAGAATAGATATCAGTATTGGGTTCTAAAATTCCCCCCTAAAGGAATTCAATGCCCATTAAGCCTTAAGAAGGCTCTGCTATGCCAATTAGGGGAATTTTGAGGTCTAAAATGGGCCTCCTAAGGAAATTATAAAATAATAGTGGAAAAAATCAAATAAGATTTGATGACATCATCAAATTTTAGAGGGAAAAATGAAAAAACTACTTTTTCAACTCATATTTTCAACTTATCTCCCAAATTTTTTACACTCAATTTAGTGGGAGTACTCGTTGGATCTGAAATTTGGGTTATCCAAGGAGTACCCATGTTGCATACTTTCTATGAGTCCTACTACAGGAAAAATGAGAAATACATAAAAAAACGTGATTACAATCACGTTTTTGTATATTTCTCATTTTAAAATGTCTTTATAATATGCAACATGGAGTATGAATGGGAATTAAATTTCGCATCAAGCATTTCCCTTCAGTTGATGGAATAGATGAAAATATATGAGTTAATCACGTTTTTTTATGTATTTCTCATTTTTCGTGTAGTAGAGTTCATCGAAATTATGCAACATGGGTACTCCTTGGATGAGGAATTAAATTTTGCATCCAACGAGCACTCCCACTCGAAATTTGAGTAAAAAATTTGGGAGATACGTTGAAAATACGAGTTGAAAAAAGTAGTTTTATTATTTTATTATTTTTTAATATTTTTACCCTTTTATTTAAAAAAGGGTAAATCATCCCCCATGGTTGACATCATCATCTTGAATCCTATTGGTTGTTATAAAGTTTATTTTTGTTGTACATTTTTCTTAGGAGGCCCATTTTAGACCTCAAAATTCCCCTAATGGCTCATGAATATGAAGAAATGCAACATGACATATCAAAATTACAAGAGGAAGTGCACCAAATTTTTCTCTCGCAAAGAGAAACAAAAAATGAAATGGATGTTTTGAAGAAAAGCATGGAAGATAATATGGATGGTTTTAAGAAAGGCGTGTAAGCTACGATGGATGGTTTGAAGAATGGTATAGAAGAAAAAATGGAAGGTTTGAAGGAAGACATGGAAGGTTCAAAGGAAGGTTTTTCAAAGTTGATACAAGAAATGATTCCTAATGGCGAAAAGATAGTAGAGGAAACTCATGATGAGACCAAAATAAATGTTAATCATGAATTCATAAACTCTAATGTTGGATTGAAGAACCACCATATTCCAAATATGGATATGAATAAGTTTGATGGAAAAGATCCCGTAACATTGATACTTCAGATGGAGCAATATTTTGATCTCAATAATGTGCAAAACACACATAAGGTACGTATTGCAACTTTACATTTAGAACAAAATAATTTTTTATGGTATCGATGGCTTTTTTCTTGTAAAAAAATTGTCACTTGGACAATTTTTATGGAGGAAGTGATAGCACATTATCAGGATACAAAGAGCGACACCTTCTTTAGCCAATTGATAAATCTTAAACAAAAGGGTTCAGTGGTGGAGCACATTAAGGACTTCCAAAAATTGAATATAAGGGTACCTGATATTCCAGAGGAACACAGGATTGATGTCTTCATAATGACTTTAAAGGATAACATCCAACATGAAGTTTGTGTTTGGGAACCTGATTCATTGGAGAAGGCATTCAGGTTGGTAAGAAAAATTGAATGTAAAATTATGGCGACAAGGAAGCCTACCACTCACATATATAAAGATGGAAGTGTGCTACTCCTAAACTTTCACAACCTACAAGATTGAAACTACAAAAATTGGAAGAAAAAAGAGAAAAAGGGCTTTGCTACAGTTATGATAGCAAATACACTAAAGGTCATAAGTGTGCTGAGAAGAAATTATTTTACATAGATGGTGAAGAGGAGGACGAAAATGAACAAGAAACTTCAAAAGAAGAGGATATACACCAGGAACCAACCCTAGAAGAAGAAGAAATGAGTCTGACCATATCGTGTAATGCATTGGTAGGAATTACCACTCCTCAAACTCTCAAGATAGAAGGACATATCAAGAAGAAAAAGGTAATAGTGTTTATTGATTCGGGTAGTACCCATAATTTTATTCATTGTAAGGTAGCCAAGGAATTGAATTGTTTCCTATACCCAGCACCAGAATGTCAAGTGATGGTTGCAAATGGAGGAACTATAAATTTCTCTATAAAATGCCATAATATCAAGCTAACCATGGGGGAATATGTATTGACTAGTCCAATGCTTTCCATTCCTATGGGAGGTGCTGATGTTGTACTAGGAGTACAACGGTTACAATCTTTGGGGACGGTAGCTTTTAATTTTCAAGAAATTTTCTTGAAATTTTTTTCAAAAGGAAAGGAAGTTGAATTACGAGGTATTGCAGGGAAGCCAGGAAGGATAATAAGCTCTAATGTCATAACAAAGCTTCTAAAGAAAGAACAACGAGGCGTAATTGCACAATTATGCTCACTAGAAGTTCCAACATCAAAATCATCTATTCCTGCAGATCTCCAACAAGTATTGGACAATAATTCCAAGGTGTTTGAAACTCCCAAAGGACTCCCACCTATTCGTGATCATGATCATGCTATTCATTTGATTCCAGGAAGTGTTCCTCCAAACATCAGGCCTTATAGATATCCTTATGTCCAAAGAGCGAAATTGAATGTATGATTGCAGAAATATTAGAGGCGGGTATAATTCAACCTATTCAAAGTTATTTCTCTGCTCCTGTAGTATTGGTACACAAGAAGGATGGATCATGGTGAATGTGTCTAGATTATAGGGAGCTCAATAAGCTCACCATTAAAGACAAATTTCCCATTCCTGTGATTGATGAATTATTGATGAATTACATGGAGCAATTTATTTTACCAAGTTGGATCTTCGTTCAGGATATCATCAAATTAGAATGAAGACTGAAGATATTCCAAAAACAGCATTTTGAACTCATGAGGGTCATTATGAATTTTTGGTCATGCCTTTTAGCCTTACCAATGCACCTTCTACATTTCAAGGGTTGATGAATTCCATTTTCAAACCCTTCCTTAGAAAATTTGTGCTAGTATTTTTTGATGATATACTAATCTACAACAGGTCTTGGAAGGATCATGTTCAACATGTTGACAGGGTGCTCAAACTATCGAAGGAGAAAAAATTATATGAAAAAGCATATAAATGTTTCTTTGGAGTACAAGATGTGGAATATCTGGGCCATATTGTATCTCACGAGGGTGTTAAGGTAGACCCTAACAAAATTAAATCCATTAAGGAATGGAAATGCCCCACAACCATAAAGCAGTTGAACGGATTTCTCAGGTTAACAGGGTATTATCACAAGTTTGTTAAGAATTATGGGAGAATAGCAGGACCTCTAACAACATTTTTGAAGGAAGATGAATTTTCATGGAATCCTGAAGAAACTAAGGCCTTTGAAATTCTTAAAGAGGAAATGTGCCTAGCACCAGTCTTAGCTATGCCAGACTTCACAAAAACCTTTATTGTGGAATGTGATGCCTCAGGAAATGGAATTGGTGTTGTTTTAATGCAAGAAAGAAGACCCATTTCTTTTGAAATTCATCCAATCAAAGGAAAGTATTTACAAAAGGTTATTTATGAGAAGGAAATGTTGGAAATACTACATGCACTAAAGAAATGGCAACCTTACCTAATGGGAAGACACTTCAAGGAAAAAACTGATCATGATATTCTTAAAAACTTTTTGGAACAAATACTATCTTCAGAAGAGCAAAAAAAATGGGTCACAAATATGTTGGGTTATGACTTTGAAATCATATACAAAAAACAGAAGCTAAATGTTGTTGCAGATGCACACTCAAGAAAGGATGAAGAGGGTGGAAGCATTAGTTTGTGCCATTTTTATTATCCAATCAGATTGGATAACCGAATCAAGGGATGAATGGAATAAGGACGAAGAAGTGTGGATACTCATTCAAAAGTTGCAACAAGATCCTAGTACATATGATACATTTAGTTGGAAAAATGATTCCTTATGTACCAATATCACTTATATATTTGCAAGAATTCCCAGCAAAAGATTATTTTTGAATTGCACACTTCTCCTTTAGGAGGATACTCAGGATTTTTAAAAACTTACCAGAGCATGAAGAAAGAATTTTTTGGGATGGCCTTAAATATGATATTCAAAAGTGTGTGGTGGAATGTTTGGTTTTCCATCAAAATAAAGTTGAGACAATTATGACCCCGGGTCTTCTACAACCTTTATCCATTCCAAGTCAACGTTAGGAGGAGATTTCAATGGATTTTATCACAGGTTTACCTAAGTCCGAAGGAAAGAGTGTCATCATGGTGGTAGTTGATAGACTTACCAAGTATGCACATTTTTGTGCATTATCTCATCCATTTAAAGCAAGTACAGTTGCTACTACATTTATGGAAACAATTCAAAAGGTACATGGAAACCCGAAGATTATTGTAAGTGACAGAGATCCCATTTTTATAGGAAATTTTTGGGTGGAATTATTTTCTTGTTTGGGTACTCAACTAGCTCATAGCTCATCGTATCATCCTCAATCCGATGGTCAAAATGAGATAGTGAATAAATGTTTGGAAGGATATCTTCGTTGTTTTGTATCTGATAAGCAAGCACAATGGGTCAAGTGGTTACCTCTTGTTGAATGGTGGTATAACACTTCCTTCCATACTGCAACAAAAATGACCCCATTTATGGCACTTTATGGATATCATCCATCGTCCATCACATATTCTTTAAGGGAAAATTCTAGAGTTCAAGCAGTGGAAGATCACATTGAGCATCAACAAGAAGTTCTCCAAATCTTAAAGGATAGCCTAAATTTGGCACATAATCAAATGAAACAACAGGCAGATCAACATCGCAGTGAGAGAAGGTTTGATGTAGGAGACTGGGTATTTTTACGGCTAAAACCATACTAACAAATTTATCTCAATCAAGATAAGAAGAATAATACATTATCGCCAAAATACTATGGTCCTTACAAGGTGTTGCAAAATATTGGTACTATGGAAAACAAATTGGAGCTTCCTGCTTCTTCGCGAGTGCATCCATTTTTCCATGTTTCATGCTTAATGAAGTTTATAGGGGATAAAATTCCAGTTCAAACAATATTTCCAGAACCTGATGAGGAAGGAAAAACCATATTGGAACCTAAAGTAGTCACGGAAACAAGAATCGATAGCTATGAAATCGATCAATTTCAGAGTATCTCATCAAATGGAAGAACTTACCCGATGAAGATTCTACATGGGAGGATGAGAATTTTATGCAGAAGCACCCGAAGCTACTCAAGCGTTGAGGACAACACTTTTTTGAAGGAGAGGAGCATGTTAGGTCCCTATATTACTAGTATAGTCCCTTATTGTTGTTAGTGTAACCCCCTTATTGTTATTGTTGTACCACTGTAACCCCCATATTGTTATTATTCTGCCCTTACATTATTATTGCTAGGTCAGCTAGGATTACATTGTGGCCCTAGGGACTCCTATTTATTGAAAGGAGGTTTTTTCATTTGTATCATCCAATAATTGTTCATTTATGTAATATATTGGAGGTTCCCCCCTCGAAGTGGTCGATGTCTAAGGCGTTGATCTCTCTTTTCTTCTATTTTTGGAGCTAGTTTCATAACATACAAAGAACCAAAGATATCCTTCAAAACATTTGTTCACTATCTTATTTTTCTCATCAAATTGAGGATGATAAGATGAGATATGAGCTAATTGAGTACCAAGACAAGAAAATAATTCCGTTCAAAAATTTCGAGTGAAAATGGGATCTTTGTCACTTACAATAATCTTTGGGTTTTCATGTAGCTTTTGAATTGTTTCCATAAATCTAGTAGCAATTGTACTATATTTAAAAGGATGTGATAATGCAAAAAAGTGTGCATGCTTGGTAAGTCTATCAACTACCACCATGATGACACTCTTTCCTTCATATTTGGGTAAACCTATGATAAAATCCATTGATACCTCCTCCCAACACTGACTTGGAATGGCTAAAGGTTATAACAGACATGGGATCTTAATTGACTCAACTTTATTTTGTTGGCAAACCAAACATTCTACCACGAAATTTTGAATATCAGATTTAAGTCCATCCCAAAAAATACCCTTCTTGACCTTGTGGTAAGTTCTTAAAAATTTGGAGTGCCCTTCTAAGGGGGAGGTGTGTAATTCCAAAAGAATATTTTTCTTGAGTTGGGAATTCTTAAAAATATATGTGATATTTGTACCATAATGAATAATTTTTCCAACTAAATGCATCAGATGTTGTTGGAGTAGGGTCCCTTAGGACTGCAATTTTGGGCTAAAGATTAGTATTTTTGTTAGTTTTGAGTCATGCGCTCTAAGAAACGAAGAGTCAAGGGGCTTTGGGGCAGGTCAAAGCCCCTTCATGAGTTGTAATGGGTTAAAGTGTAAACGAGGGGTCTCAAAATGAGGTTTGAGGACCATAGTATGAGCACAAGAAAAGGTATAAATAGAAGTATAGATGGAGTCGGATAGGTCAGTTAATTCAAGTTAATGGAATAATAGATGAATGATTGAGCTCTGAAGTTGAATCTGTTGTAAGCGTCTGTGTCTGAAAGGGTCCTATTGGTTGTGTGCGCGGAGACCTTATTTTGGTTGTGTGCAGACCCCACTAACTATGTGTGCAGGTAGATCTAAATAATTGTAAGGGTTTCTGTGAATTGTAAAAGGTTTATATGAAAGACTGATGAATAAATATCTGTTTTGGTAATTTTTTGTACCGAATGGATCTGTGATTTTATTTTGTGTTATGTTTATGTGTATGATTTCTGTTTCTTGCATATGATTTATATTATCTATGATCAGATTTCATTGCGTACCTATTTTTACTGTTGATGAATGATAATTGCATAGTTCTGTTGTTGTAAAGGTTGAATATTAAATTTTTAGAACAGTTAAAAGAATTCTGGATCTTTTGTCTGTGCACATGCGTAGGGTTAACCTGTGTTACTTGACCTAGGGTTTCTGTTGCGCAACAAAGTCTATTTAATAATATAGATCTGTGGATGCCCAGTTCATTTAATTCTCTCTTAGGGTGTGGAAACCTGGATTCAACACCCCCCGATACCACTTCGGGGTGAGACTATGGCCTCCGCAAGTTAGTCCTTGCCAAAAGGGCCACTAGTAAGAGGGTTTTTTTGGTTATGCCCTAACTCTGAAACTGGGTCAGGACCCCTCAAGATAAAAAATGGTTTCATTTTCGGGACCTGGATCATTTTGAGAGAGATTAGATGTTGTGGAAGCCATCAAAGACCGAATTAGAAGACTGGTTTGAGAAAAATATATGTGAATTCCCCATCAAGGAGAATAGAAGTAAAAAATTGTCTACTGAAGATTGGGAACAGAGGTACATTTTCACAGAGGTTCACGAAATATTCTTTGTGACCTTTTCACATGAATTATAGGAGTGGCTACCAAGGTTAGATGAGTTTCAGACCTACTGGAAGGACAATAAAATCACTCAATGGTTGCCTGAGTTGATCCAACAGTTAGAAAGGGTTGATAACATCATCACTCGCACTATAGACCATTGGGTTGAAAACATTCTAGGTGGATCTGTGGAAGAGTTTGCAGTTGATCTGTTTATGTCATATTCTGAATCAGAAAGAAGGTTCTTTAAAGGACCGAGAGGTAGGTTCATACTCTCTCTGCCTTTGTTGATTAATATTCTATTGTGAAAAAAGGGTGTTATGTGTTGTCACACCAAGTGAATGTCTCCAAATGATTTTTAAACCACTACATGCAGTGGAAAATAATTTTGGGTTAACCAAAGAGGTGATAGGTCATTATATAGCCCTCTCAGAAATTTCCCAATAGTTATACTGAGAGTGGTGAATTACGTGCGTGAAAGGCAACCCTCCATCCGCCCGACAGTCGAACCCGCAGAGGGGTAGGTCATCTCCTACTCCACCTCCACCACCACCAAGAGGTGATATGGATGCACATATGAAGCCACCCACCTTCAAGGGTGTGGGAAATGAAGACATGGATAGGTTATGTTTTTTTGTAGATGCAGTATGGACTGTGAAAAATGTCAACATTGGTGTTTTCAAGATGGCACAGTTAGCTATGACATTTGACGGTCATGCAATGTATTGGTTTATGAGATATCTAGCTCAGAATGTTGACTTTACTGTCGATGATATCAAGAAATCCTTAAGGCAGTAATTCAGAAAACCAAAGTCCTACTTCCAATGTGTAATGGAGCTAAAAGAAATTCAACAAGAGCCCAACGAATTTGTCTGGGAGGAAAATCAGTGATTGAAGCGCACTATCAATGATAGAGGATTTGCCTATGATGATAATAAACACAAAGAGTGGTTTATATCCATGCTTCTACCACATCTGTACGGCCCCCTGAATCAGAAAATAATTGATTCTCAGGCTGAAGCTCTTAAATTTTCCATGAAACCAAAAGTCGCGCCTAAAACTGATGACCAATTTAGAACTCTGCAAATCCATAATCAGTTAGAGGCAATGCATATGGAAATTTAGAATCTATGTAAGGACAAGGGGAAGGAGGCTTGTGCAGAGGTATGGTGTATACGCTGTAAAGGTTCTATTCACACAAAATATCAACGTCCCTTGCTTCAAGACTATATGCAAGTGGGAGGACCAAATCTATTGTGATCCAGGAATGCTGCAGGACTGAGCGATACCCCCATGCTATGGTGCACTGATTGTCAAGTGGCTGGTTTGCATGACACAAAGATGTGCCCTCGATTAGGAAGTTATGTTCCAGAGATGAAGCGGCAATGGTGTAGGTTTTTCTCTTCGATTGGCCATGATGAGAACCATTGTCGCACGTTCGATTTGATGATGGACAATTCCAACCTCTATAGAGTAGAAGCCAACCCATCCTCACCAGCATCCCCCTCTGGGCATGGTGAATCTCCAACCATAGGAAGGGGAGGAGAGAGAGGTGGAGGTGCAGGTCACAGAAGAGGACAACTGATTTGCTACAATTATGGAGATGACGGGCACTATGCATGCCATTTTATGAACCCTGGGTGATAATCTTGAAGGTATTGTAGACATTTTGGTCATGTCATTGAATATTGTCCTATTTTGATTACTAAAATGCAAGAGAAGAACCCACAGACACCTATGCATAATATTCAAATGGATAGAGCCGAGTTGTGGGAAGAGGATCTGAGTGTAAACATATTTACACGAGGTGGTGCTACCACTGGAGAAGACGAGGGAAAAAATGCTAATGCAGAACCTTGGATCAGGAAGGCTTCTAACAAGAAGAAATGATTCAAACTGTAGAGGGAGAAGGAGACTTTTGTAGAAGCTAGAAAGAATTGTGCTGTTGTAGGTCCGTCCACATCCAAGTCAATCGCAGAAGAAAATATCGATGACGAAGTCAAACCATTCTTGCAAGAATGCATCAAGATATTGTGTAACCAGGAAGTAGTATACAACCTTCAAGCCCTGAAAAATAACTGCGTGGAGAAAGAATTTCCTTGAACTGAGCACAAGGTTGTAAACAAGATCTACAAGAATAAGAAGAGAATCAGTCGAGAGATGCGCATGACCATGCAGATTGGTGAATATGAGATGGATTAGGTCATTTTAGACTTGGGGTCCGATGTGAATGTTCTACCTAAGAAGACCTAGCAAGAGGTGGCTGAACCAAAGATGGAATGGTCCAACATTCAGCTACGCATGGCCAATCAAAAAAATATTATTCTATTAGGAAGACTCCCACAAGTTATGGTAGATATTGTTAGAGTCAAGGTACGAGCAGACTTTGAAGTAATACAAATTGTTGATGATACAGACCCCTACCCTACGCTGCTAGGAATGGATTGGGCTATCGACATGGGGGACATCATCAACTTGAAGCGGAGAAGTATGGTCTTTGAAAATAATGGTACTCGGGTTGTAGTACCTTTGGATCGTGCAGAAGAGGAGAGATATACAGAACCAGGGTGTGCATAAGATGATGTAGACCACATCTACAAATTAACCACATGAGATGAGTATTGGATCAACCCAACTGCTGATGGGATGCTAAATTGGGAAAAGGATAACTCATGCTTCTCTGATTCGGATGAGGAAATGGAAAACTGACAGAATCGCCTGCATAATGTCTCTGCGTTGTGCTGCCTCAGAGTCACTAAGAATTTACGATGCATCTCCTCAGAGGTATGATAATCTCCCTATTTTGATGGTTCTAGTAATGTTGTTTTATTTTTGGAAGAAATGGAAAAGGTTGTCCCCAAAGAATGAAGGTTATGGGCACTCTATCTTGCCATGTGTGCAACTCCAACATGTTGGTGTGATACACACAAAGGGAAATTTGAAAATTGGGAGGAATGTGCCTCTATGATGTGGATGTGCTTCACTCATCCAGTAACAAAGTTGGACAAAGTATACACAGGAAAGGATGACCCATGCTCGCACTTAGATAAATGGACAGTTGCTTGGGGTGATAGTCCTCAGCCTGAATGGGTGCATATTTTTGTCCATACTATAGGAAATTTTCCTGCCGATTGGTACTTGGAAACAAAGTTGCACCGAGGAAATTTTGGCTGGGCCTCATTAACGAAATTTTTTCTCCTCACTTTTAGCTTTTCTAGTTGGTTTGAAGGCATTAGCCAGGTATTGCACATAATCCAAGGAGTTGTCTTTGACACAACCAAACCTGCAATAGAGGTTCCACCACCTACATGGGATGCATAGATGTAGGAAATTTCCAACTGTCGAAATATGTCAGTGGAGGATAATGATGAGGATCCAAGAAATTTCAATATCCCCAAGTCTGAGGGGAAGAGCGTAATTGAAGGTCCCCTATTAGGAATGATGGATGTGAATAAGCCCTTAAAACTTAAACAAGTCAACATTGGGACAGAGGAATAGATCAAGTTGGCCAAAATAGGAGACTATTGGGATGATGACATAGTGGGAAAGATTGTGGAGCTGCTGACAGAATATAAGTATCTATTACCCACAAATTTTTAGGAGCTAAAAGGAATTGTAGGAGACTTAGGAGTTATGAAAATCACTCTAAAACCAGATGTGCACCCCATCAAGCAGTGACCATATCGGTTAAAACCAAAATATAAGCATAAAGTGAAGGAAGGATTGGAGAAATGGTTGCTACAAGAATCATTGAGCCCATGGAAGAGTCTGAATGGGTAATACCGATGGTTGTTCAAGAAAATATGACTAAGGGAGAAATAAGGATTTGTGTGGAATTGTGCAAACTGAATGATGCATGCGTACATGATTCCTTCCTGACCTTGTTTTCAGATGAGATATTGACAATGTTGTAGGACAAGAGGCCTACTCTTTCAGTGATGGATTTTCAGGGTATCATCTGATCAGGATTGCGCCAGAAGACCGAAGTAAGACCACTTTTGCAACAAAATGGGGATGCTTCTAATACACAGTCATGCCCTTTGGATTGAATAATGCACCTGCTATATTCTCGTGTGTAGTAGTAATTTTATTTAAGGAGTTCATGCACAAGTTTCTAGATATGTACTTTGATGATTGGATTGTGTTTGGATTGATGAAGAAGCATGTTTCCAACCTATGCATGATGCTCAATACTTGCAGAAAGCATCATATCACTCTTAACTTGAAGAAGTGTATATTTTGTGTTCCTTTTGGGATCTTCTTGGGAATATTGTTTGTTAGCAGGGTTTTATTGTAGATCCAGCCAAGGTTGTAGTTATTGTCAATTTAGAGTTTCCTACCAATATAAAACAATTGTGCTCTATTCTGGGACACACAGGATATTATAGGAAATTCATTCAGGGCTATGAGCTGATCACTGCACCCATGGAAAAATTGTTGAATAAATATGTGTACTTTTGTTGGGATGAGTATTTACAAAGGATATTTGACTTGCTCAAGGAAAATATGGTCATTTCACCTACTTTAGTAGTCCATGACTAGTCCAACGTCTTCCATGTGCATGTTGATGCATCTGGCATTGCACTTGGAGTTATCTTAGCATAGCCAGGAGGAGGAGAAATTAATCACCCCATTTCCTTTGCAAGTAGAAGTATCTCCATTATAGAATGCAACTATTCGACCACAGAGAGGGAAGGTTTGGATATAGTCTATGCTCTGCAGAAATATAGGCATTATCTGCTAAGAGGACACTTCAAGATGTCCACTAACCACTATGATTTGAAGTACCTAGTCAACAAGCCTTTGTTTGGGGGGAGATTTGTAGATGGTTGCTTCTATTCCAAGAATATGATTTTGAAATCATTTTTAAGCCAAGGAGATTGAATTCTGGACCTAATCACTTATCTTGAATTGAGAATGGGAAAGAACCAACTAGTATGGAGGATGGATTATCTGATGCGCAACCCTTTGCCATTAAAGTGGTTGATAAACACTTTGTAGATATTATTCACTTTATAACTACTAGTAGTGCACTTGTTTAATATTTGGTGCAACAAAAGGAATTGGCTTCATGTGAAACTGAATTTACATTGATTGCTTGTCAACTGTACAAATTGGGTTCACATGAAGTCTTAATAAGGTATGTCTTAGAACATGAAAGACAAGACATCTTGGCCAAAGCTCATGGGGGAGTGATAGGAGGCCACTATACAGGGAAATCTACTGCACAAAAGGTTCTGCGCACTGGATTATGGTGGCCACACTACACAATGATGCACATACATATTGTGGAGGTTGTGATGCATGCCAAAGAACAGGGAAACCATTCCGTAGATATGAGATTCCATTGCAGCCACAGATGGCTCTGCAAGCTTTTGATAAATGGGCCATAGACTTTGTTGGACCTATTAATCCTCCAGGAAAATGACCAGTGCATGCTACATCATCATGGCAACAGACTATGTAACCAGATGGGTAGAAGCTAAGCCTGTAAAAGATTGTACTGCCGACACTGTTGCACAATTTATTTTTGAAAATTTTGCGACTAGATTTGGGTGCCCAAAGATATTGATGAGTGCTCAGGGTACGCACTTTATTAATGAGACTATTGAAGCTCTCACAGAGGAATTAAAGATACATCACTAGAAGAGTACTCCCTATTGTTATCACTCCACCAAATCTCTAAGGTTGAGAAAGATTCCAAAAAGAGGTAACCACAGACCAATATTTTAGCTTGGTAGCTAGCCCTACCAAACCGGAGAGGGATCTCTCCACAAACGAATGAAACTATTCAACCACAGAGATGGAAGGTTTGGCTATGGTCTACGCTCTGCAGAAATATAGGCATTATCTGCTAGGAGGACACTTCAAGATGTCCACTAACCACTCTGCTTTGAAGTACCTAGTCAACAAGCCTGTGTTGGGGGGGGGGGGGAATTTGTGGATGGCTGCTTCTATTCCAAGAATATGATTTTGAAATCATTTTTAAGCCGGGGAGATTTAATGCTGGACCTGATCACTTATCCTAAATTGAGAATGGGGAAGAACCAACTAGTCTGAAGAATGGATTACCTAATGCGCAACTCTTTGCCATTAAAGTGGTTGATGAACATTATTCACTTTATAACTACTACTAGTGCGCTTGCTAAATATTTGGTGCAACAAAAGGAGTGGGTTTCCTGTGCAACTAACTTTACATTGATTGCTTGTCAACTGTACAAATTGGGTTCAGATGAAGTCTTAATAAGGTACGTCTTAGAACATGAAAGACAAGACATCTTGGCCGAAGCTCATGGGGGAGTGGCAAGAGGCCACTATGCAGGTAAATCTACTGCACAAAAGGTTCTGCGTGCTAGATTATGGTGGCCCACATTACACAATTATGCACATACATATTGTCAAGCTTGTGATGCATGCCAAAGAACAGGGAAACCATCGCATAGAGATGAGATTCCATTGCAACCAAATATGGCTCTGCAAGATTTTGATAAATGGGCCATAGAATTTGTTGGGCCTATTAATCCTCCAGGAAAAATGACAGGTGCGCGCTACATCATCACGGCAACACACTATGTAACCAGATGGGCAAAAACTAAGCCAGTAAAATATTGTATTGTCGACACTGTTGCACAATTTATTTTTGAAAATGTCATGACTAGATTTGGGTGCCCAAAGATATTGATGAGTGATTAGGGTACACACTTTATTAATGAGACTATTGAATCTCTCACAGAAGAATTCAAGATACATCACCAAAACAGTACTCCCTATTATTATCACTCCACCAGATCTCTAAGGTTGAGAAAGAGTCCAAAAAGAGGTAACCAAAGACCAATATTTTAGCTTGGTAGCTAGCCCTACCAAACCGGAGAGGGCTCTCTCCACAAAATCATAGCCAAGAAGGCTGATGAATTAGGTTTTTAGGCTAGGTATGAGTACAATGATTTTTTTGTTTGAATTGGTTTTCTGGTTGAGTGAATTAGGTCAAAGAGGCTAGGTCAAGGAAAATAGGATTAGGATTGAAGTCCATTCAATGGGGAAAGGTAGATAGGAAGGCTAAAACTTTAGGGTTTCAAGTGAAATGGATCAGAATGATGAGGATCTAGAAAGAGAAAGGCAAATCATGTATTCTTTCTAAACTGAAGAAATGAGACAAACTATGAAGATTTTCCCAACAGAGCATGAGAGATGTATTCTAATTATCAACTTGAAAATAAAAATATAATAGAGATTAAATGGATCACGAATATAATAAATTCATATATATGTAACATAAGAAAAAACAATGATAAATTTCCATACCATAGGTATTCCAAATAAATAGCTGCAACTCTTTCATTAATTTCCTACCAAATATTGATTACACTAGAGTCTCTGATCAATACAACAACATAAAACCTCTGAAATGAGTAAAAAAGTAAAATATAGAGACCTCAAAATAACTTGTCCCAACTTCATGGGTCGAATCCATGAGTGGAGGAGTTGTTCCACCAAAAATTGAACATATACCTAGAGTGTAGGGTGGTTAAACTGACTCATCCCTCACTTTTTGGAAATTGATTCATTACATGTCATAAAAAGTTTTCACCTAATGTATTTACCCTTAGGTAAGTGTCAAAACATCAAAATTACATTTACATCATTGAATTACATAGTTAAAACTTCATTTTCCAAAGTGAAACTGGAAAAAACTGAAAATTTTGGAAATATCAGCAAACTCGGAAAATTTGTCAAAAGGACTGCGCCAACTTTAGCTCCACTTTTGGGGGGTTCCTATTGTCCAAATTGAGCTCAGGATAGCTCTTTGTAAAGCATGCCCTGTCTAATTTCCATATCAATGCTTATTTTCCAAAATGATGTTGATTTGACCCTCCAAAACTTCATTCTCCCAATATTGGTCAAAAGCGCAACGCCAGCCTCCAAAACAGCGCAGAAATGTGATTTTTTGGATGTTTCTTGACGTTTTGACTGCCCCTTTGACGAAAAAAAGTTTTGTAAAGTTGTTTTCCTAGATTTATTTATCCTTATGAATCCAGTGGTTCTTTCGCTTTTGATAGTGGGACTGTGTAAAACTGCCAAAAGTGCAAAATTTTCCAAAATTTCTCAAATTTCTTCAAAATTTATTATGTGGGAGGTTGATGAGGTGTGTTAAGCAATGAGTGATGCCTCATCAAGTATATAAATCTTTTCTCCTTCATTTTTCTTAGTTAGGTTTTCAATTCTTGATTTGGCCTTTTGGAGCTTTGAACTTGCAATCTGTTTTCTCTTGCAGTAGTGTTTGGCCACCTTCCTTTGTATGCCATTGTCCTTATTTTCCTTCTTGAGGATCTTCTCAAGATTTTTATTGGCCCTATCAAGACAATGCTCCCAGTTCTCAATTGACCATGATGGAAAACTTCTCATTTAAGGTGAGCTCATTGGCAAGTTTAGCCTCCTTTTTCCTCTCTAGTTCTAGAAATCTATTCAGCCCTGTAGTCCTAGGTCACCTTCTTGGCAGTTGTTCTTCTTCATCATTGGTTTCACCATACCTCTCATAAGCCTCATCAAGAAAATCATTTTCCTTGTTTTATTCTCCCTTTTCCTTGAGAAGTGGAATCTCCATGATTGCTTGCTTGGTTTTGAGTAGTTGATTTTCTTTCTCATAATATGAAATCAAAAACTTAGATCTCTCTAAGTTGGTCTGAAGCTCCTTGTTTTGGGTATCCTTCTATTTTATAATAAAATTGGAGGACTCATCATCATGCTACTCATCCAAGTCAACAAGATCAAAATATGTTTCCTCGTCATGAGGATCCTCATCCTCTTGGATGGATTCCTCATGCTCATCTTCCTCTGTCATATTTTTTTTACCCTTCTGAACCTGCTTTAGTGGTGAAGAAGGCAAGGTCCCTCCCACAATATGTGGGGAAAAGACCTACTTATACCCTCTCTGGTATGTTTTAGCCAATGTTCTCATTTCACCCTCTTTAGGCTTGCTGGCCATAGCTCTGTTAGGTGACTCAACCTGACCATAAAATGGTGAAGGTTGCAAATGGCGGAACTATAAATTGCTCTAGAAAATACCATAATATCAAGCTAACCATGGGGGAATATGTATTGAATAGTCCAATGCTTTCAATTCCTATGGGAGGTGCTGATGTTGTACTAGGAGTATAATGGTTACAATCTTTGGGGACAGAAGCTTTTAGACTTTAAGAATCCTTTTCTGAAATTTTAGAAGGAAAGGAAGTCGAATTATGGGTATCGCAGTAGCTAGGAAGATAATAAGCTCAATTTCATGACAAATCTTCTAAATAATGAACAACGAGGCATAATTGCACAATTATGCTCACTATAAGATCCAAGTTCCAACATCGTAATCATCTATTTCTCATTGACTCAAAATGTCTGACAAGCATTCAAGGTTTTGGAAACAAAAAGGACTCTACCTATTCATGATCAAGGATCATGCTATTAATTTGATTCCGTGAAGTGTTCCTCTCCAAACATTAATAGGCCTTATAGATATCCTTATGTCCAAAAGGAGCTAAATTTTAACGTATGATTATGCAAATGTTAGAGGCGCAGTATAATTCAACCTAGTCAAAGTTCTTTCTCTGCTCCTGTAGTATTGGTACACAAGAAGGATGGATCATGGCGCATGTGTCTGGATTATAGGGAGCCTAATAAGCTCACCATTAAAGATAAATTTCCCATTCCTGTGATTGATGAATTATTGGATGAATTACATGGAGCAATTTATTTTACCAAGTTGGATCTTCGTTCAGGATATCATCAAATTAGAATGAAGACTGAAGATATTCCAAAAACAAGATTTCGAACTCATGAGGGTCATTATGAATTTTTGGTCATGCCTTTTGGCCTTACCAATGCACCTTCTACATTTCAAGGGTTGATGAATTCCATTTTCAAACCCTTCCTTAGAAAATTTGTGCTAGTATTTTTTGAGGATATACTAATCTACAGCAGGTCTTGGAAGGATCATGTTGAACATGTTGACAGGGTGCTCAAACTATTGCAGGAGAAACAATTATATGAAAAAACATCCAAATTTTTCTTTGGAGTACAAGAGGTGGAATATCTGGGTCATATTATATCTCACGAGGGTGTTAAAGTAGACCCTAACAAAATTAAAGCCATTAAGGAATGGAAAGTCCCCAAGACAATAAAGCAGTTGCGATGATTTCTCGGGTTAACAGGCTATTATCGCAAGTTTGTTAAGAATTATGGGAGAATAGCAGCACCTCTAACAACATTATTGAAGAAAGATGCATTTTCATGAACTCCTGAAGCAACTAAGGCCTTTGAACATCTTAAAGAGGCAATGTGCCTAGCACCGGTCTTAGCTACGCCAGACTTCACAAAAACCTTTATTGTGGAATGTGATGCCTTAGGAAATGGAATTGGTGCAGTTTTAATGCAGGAAGGAAGACCCATTGCTTTTGAAAGTTGTCCAATCAAAGGAAAGTATTTACAGAAACCTATTTATGAGAAGGAAATGTTAGCAATACCGCATGCACTAAAGAAATGGAGAACTTACCTAATGGGAAGACACTTCAAGGTAAAAACTGATCATGATAGTCTT
This sequence comes from Pinus albicaulis, assembly GCA_034641835.2. Classification (NCBI taxonomy): domain Eukaryota; kingdom Viridiplantae; phylum Streptophyta; class Pinopsida; order Pinales; family Pinaceae; genus Pinus; species Pinus albicaulis. The sequence goes on from CM076577.1 coordinate 947,773,015, forward strand.
AAACACTTTTTGGAACAAAGACTATCTTCAGAAGAGCAACAAAAATGGGTCACAAAGATGTTGGGTTATGAATTTTAGATAATATACAAAAAAGGGAAGCTAAATGTTGTTGTAGATGCACTCTCAAGAAATAATGAAGAGGTGGAAGCATTTCTTTGTGCCATTTCTATTATACAACCAGATTGGAAATCGAAGCAAGAGATGAATGGAAGAAAGATGAAGATGTGTGGACACTCATTCAAAAGTTGCAGCAAGATCCTAGTACATCTTATACATTTAGTTGGAAAAATTATTCCTTATGGTACAAAGATCGCTTATATATTTGTACGAATTCCAAACTAAAATAAAAGATTCTTTTGGAATTGCACACTTCTCCCTTAGGAGGACACTCAGGATTTTTAAAAACTTACCACAAGCTGAGGAAAGAATTTTTTTGGGATGGCCTTAAATTTGATATTCAAAAGTTTGTGGCGGAATCTTTGGTTTGCCAGCAGAATAAAGTTGAGACAATTAAGACCCCGGGTCTTCTACAACCTTTATCCATTCCAAGTCAACGTTGGGAAGAGATTTCAATGGATTTTATCATAGGTTTACCTAAGTCCAAAGGAAAGAGTGTCATCATGGTGGTAGTTGATAGACTTACCAAGTATGCACACTTTTGTTCATTATCTCATCCATTTAAAGCAAGTACAGTTGCTACAACATTTATAGACATAATTCAAAAGCTACATGGAAACCCAAGGGTTATTGTGAGCGACAGAGATCCCATTTTCACAGGAAATTTTTGGAAGGAGCTATTTTCTTGTTTGGGTACTCAATTATCTCATATCTCATCTTATCATCCTCAATCCGATGGTCAAACTGAGATAGTAAATAAATGTTTGGAAGGATATCTTCGTTGTTTTGTATCTGATAAACAAACACAATGGGTCAAGTGGTTACCTCTTGCTGAATGGTGGTATAACACTTCCTTCCATACTGCAGCAAAAATGACCTCATTTATGGCACTTTATGGATATCATCCACCATCCATCACATCATCTTTAAGGGAAAATTCGAAGGTTCAAGCAGTGGAAGATCACATCGAGTATCAGCAAGAAGTTCTCCAACTCTTAAAGGATAACCTGAATTTGGCACAAAATCGAATGAAACAACAGGCAGATCAACATCGTAGCGAGAGAAGTTTTGATGTAGGAGATTGGGTATTTTTACGGCTACAACCATACAAACAAATGTCCCTCAAGCAAGCAAAGAAGGATAATAAATTATCGCCAAAGTACTATGGTCCTTTCAAGGTGTTGCAAAAGATTGGTACTATGGCATACAAATTGGAGCTTCCTGCTTCTTCGCGAGTACATCCAGTTTTCCATGTTTCATGCTTAAAGAAGGTTATAGGTGAAAATCTTCCAGCTCAAACAATATTGCCAGAACTTGATGAGGAAGGAAAAATCATATTGGAACCTGAAGCGGTCACGGAAACAAGAACTCGACAGTTATGGAATCGATCAATTTCAGAGTATCTCGTCAAGTGGAAGAACTTACCCACTGAAGATTCTACATGGGAGGATGAGAAGTTTATACAGAAGCACCCAGAGCTACTCAAGCGTTGAGGACAACACATTTTTGAAGGAGAGGGGCATGTTAGGTCCCTATATTACTAGTATAGTCCCTTATTGTTGTTAGTGTAACCCCTTTATTGTTATTATTGTACCCTTGTAACCCCCATATTGTTATTATTGTGCCCTTAAATTATTATTGTTAGGTCGGCTAGGATTACATTGTGGCCCCATGGACTCCTATATATAGAAAGGAGGTTTTGTAATTTGAATCATCCAAGAATTGTTCACTCATATAATGTATTGGAGGTTTCCCCCTCAAAGTGGATCATTTATAAGGCGTTGATATCTCTTTTCTTCTCTTCTTGGACCTGGTTTCACAACAAAAACAGTGAGCTACAAAAAGACTGAAACAGTAAGCCTAGTGACAATCAACAAACAAATGATAGTCAAGGAAAAGAAGTAAACAGTGAAGAAGTTGACACTATAAATACAAAGGAAAATAGAGGTGAGGCATATGTCAGCAGTAAATAGGACAAAGATGACAGTGGCAAAGATAGCAAGAGTAGCCTAGAAACAGAGTTTGTAAGTTTTTTCAGTGGGAAAAACAATGAAGATCATGAGCCAAATAATGAAGATGATGAACAGGACAATGAAGAATAAACCAGCATAGAAAACTCACCTAGTGTAGAAGAAAATTACCATCACAGTAAGGGAAAGACTAATGAGAGTGCCCAAGACAATGACCCTAAAAAGAGTGCAAATAGTGATACAAAGGCTGAATTAGACAGTGAATACAGTGGGTCAAAAGATGAATAAGAGGGAAATCATAGAAATAAAGATGTACCTAGCAATGATGAAGACACCTCTAGCATTGCAAAAACAGAGGATGACAGTCCTAAAGGTCATAACACTAATGATGGCATAAGAGATAATGAGAGTTCGCATCAAAAGGGCAGTCAAGAGCAAGGTGAGAGAGATGCACACACAAAGATCATCCATAAAGAAAAAAGCAGTCCTAAGGTCACTAATGATCAAAGTTTGCAAGTGGAACTTGTTGTACCTTTCCCCATTACCTATCAAAGAGGAGAGAGGCATGTATATGCTGCCTCCAAAGGGCAAGGGGCTATTCCATCCTCCTCAACTCAAATGATTGACAAAGGTAAACAACAAGTGAAAGAGGAAGAAGACAATCATGAAGAGGAGAGAGAATTTGAGCTCATTCACATAGACAATGATGAGGAAAATGAAACAAGAATTGCAAACTCCCTTCTACAAGACAGGAATGAATAGATTAGAGATTTGGAAGCTGAATTAGAGAGAGCTAAGGATTTCATTCACATCTTGCATATGTAGAACAAACAAATGAGTGACCAGCAGGCCATCTATGAAGCAAGGACGATCAAATACTGGAAAGAGGCTCAAAGATCACAGGTGAAATTGGAGGAGTACATGGGCACCTATTAAGAAATTGAGGATGAGGAGGGTCAATCTAGAAGAAGGCCTAGAACTATGGGTCTAAGAAAGGCTTTGGCACGAGAGAGGGAGCAAGAATAAGCCCAAGCACAACATTTTCCCCTCACTAAACTCCTTTCCATGGAAATTGAGCATAACATGGAATCATGGCTTGAAAGGGCCAACATACATCTTGAGACCAAAATGGAGAATGCCAACAAAGATTTGAACTTGCAAAGGAGAATGACTGAGCACTATAAACGAAGAAACCAATTTGCAAGGAAAAAACTCAAAACTGCCCAAAATGAGGGCCCGGCACCAAAAGATGAAAAAAATACTAAGCTAGGCTTAGTATTTTGGCCCAATATTCTCTACAGGTCTCCAAGGACCAATTAGGCTTCTACCTACCAAATTTTGGATAAATTGAACAAGATTTTGTTTTTTGCAAATTTTGAGGCTACGAGTGCAGCACACCCTGTGCTGTGATTTTTCCCAGGGCATCTTCAGGAGGATAGGCTTAAATTTTTGGATTCCTCATCTTTAGAGGAGTATACTCACCAATTTTCATCTCAATTGGAGGTTTTTTGACCCCCCAAAAGGGTAAAAAACACTCAATTTTTCACCTTTCTGCCCACTTTTCGAAGCATGTGTTGCGCTCCTAGTAGTCTTGGAATTTTCACTTTTTGGGAAACTTGTAGAGGTAATATTGAAGAATTAAACGTAGATCTGGAAATAATACTTCAAGGGCTTTCCAACGAGCTATCTCGAAGCATTTTACGACATCGGAAAGGCCTCCACAACACTGCTGCAAAAGGCCTATTTTTGTGCTGCACTCTTGGCATAATTTCAAAGTTTGACACAGTGTGCTGCGCTCTTGTGGGTGACTGGGTAGAATGTGCATTTAAAAAGTTTTCAAAGGCATGTCAGGCCTAAAATTCAATTTAATTTCCATTTATAGTCGGAAAATATATTTGTTAGATATTTTTATGCCTTGGGCTTTGCAAAGCCTCAAGGACAGGTTAGGATCTTTCTTGTTGGCCAATAGGCTTCTAGATGCCCTAGTAGGCTTTCCTCTTCCTTGTTTGTTATATAAGGCATGAGGATTCATTGTAAACATTTGGGACTTGATGTGTTAAGAGAAATACATGGTTTTTGAAAGTTGAAGAACAATTTAGTGTTGTGGACCTTATGGATGGATTGCCTTGATTGATGGTGATGAAGGCTTGCTTGCAAGATCCCTGAGTTTAGTTAATGGTGATGTATCTCTCATATTTTCATGTTTTTTCTTGTTTTCCATATGTCCATATTTCTATTTTGCAATAGCTTAGAAAATTATGGGATGAGAAATGTTGCTTGAGGCACCTCAGTCCTCCTGTTAGCTATTGTTTTCATGTTTTCTTCTGCTGGGTTAGCTTAAAGAATTCTTCATTGCTCCTTAGGCCCACCTAAGCTCGTCTATTTCATTGTTGGATTAATATTCTATTTTATAAACATGATTCATGGCAAGGCCTGCTTGTTTAATGCTACCTAAACTCTGTTTTGAAATCTCTCTTTGATGTATTGATTGTTAGGTTAAGTCAAAGAGGTATTGTTTCGATCTTGCCCTTTGAATATGCTTATCAGTTTGCCTCGAAGTTATTTATAGTTTAATGAATGATGTTTTTGCATTCCCTCTTCATTTATTAATGCTATTTGTCTCTTATATGTTTTCAAATCTTGAAAGTATAATCATTGAAGTTAGATTAGTTCTCTTGCTTCCTTGTTCCGTTGGATTGTTTATCTTAAATGTTTATTTGTCTAAAAGTATTGTTATTGAGTAAATGGTGTGCCCTATATCATAATTGTATCTTTTTCTTATCAATATTTAAGACCTCTATCTTCATAGGTATTTGAAAAAGGATTCTTAATTGCCCTTTGCCCTACCTTGGTTCTTAAACTTAATGTCCATTTCACCTCACACATAAACTTAAAGATCCATTGAATACACTAGATTTTCCCTGTGATGTACCCAGATTCACTATCGAGATATCAATAATTTCATAGACTCCATTTCCCGATTTATTTGATAACCTCTCACTCCACCTATACTACTTGATCATCTTACCCCAAACAAAACAAACAACAAACCTACACTTAACAACTAGCCTAAAATCAACCATCCATTGTGAACAAGTTCACATCCTTCGCATAATAGAGAGAGCCCTCTCTGAGTCCAGGAAGGCTAGGTCCTAGGACTCCAAAGAATGGTCTGATGTTACCCTATCATTTGGTTTACCAATCTGCCAAATCACGGGACACTAACACGCCACTTTTCTTTACTGAACCCGCGTGTATATGCACTTTCCTTCACACCATCCTGCGTATAGATATGTGAATACTGATCTTCGAGAATATGGTCAGTCTTAGAACCATATCTGAGGCTTTCAGTTAGATATATTTTCATTATGTAGAACCTTTAATTAGTCAGTCATCATTAAACATATTTACTCATTCATTAATCATATTTGTACATATCCAACTTAGCATCATATACAATATTCAAGCAATCCAGATCTACATGAAGACTTCATTGACAGACAGTAGAAATACATCAGCAATAAATAGATAACCTGTGTAATAAGCTTTAGAAAACCCTGAATTCCATACGTGCCTTTTCTGAGACAAAGCTGTGTATATACGCGCTTTTACTGAGATGAACTAGCATATATATATATTTGTAAATATTTAATTCTGCAGAATGTTTCAGATCTATTGAACTTACCCAGATCTCTTCACTCCACTTCAAAAAACATGTGCCAAGTCTCAGGTCTAATCATCTCTTCAATATATTATGCAAGAACATAGTCATTTCAGGTCTAGAGATCTCGATCCATCATTGTATCCAAGGGTGCATCATAGATTCAGATCTACCAATAAAATAGAGTTCATCCCATGCAGATATACTTCAGAGAGAAGTATTCAGTGACAACCCTTACCCATGCACACCTTGCACTATGATCTTCTTCTCCTTATATATATTTGTCCTTTACCAATACCATGAGTCAAAACCACACAATTTCCGATGGTATTCTTGGACGGAATCAAAATAGACGACACAACACTCAATATTGTTGGCTAATACCATGGTAATGCCCCCTGGTATCGTATTTTTAGAGCGCAAAAGGCATACACAACTTGGATAGTTCTTATATGCATGTATACATGACTTAACTTGTACAAACCAACATATAGAACCTCCAATATGAATATTAACCAATCTTTTGCTTGACATTACGCATTTCTTCTGATAGACCTTCTACAAACAACTAAGCTTCTCCACAAGACATATGCTCCATATTTTACCAGACATTTGCCATCAAGGACAACATATTAAGACATAAGAATCATATTGCCAACAATTTTATTTTTGTACCCCTATAACCCCCATATTTTTATTATTGTGCCCTTACATTATTATTGTTAGGTCGGCTAGGATTACATTGTGGCCCCAAGGACTCCTATATATAGAAAGGAGGTTTTTTCATTTGTATCATCCAAGAATTTTTCGTTTATGTAATGTATTGGAGGTTCCCCCCTCTAAGTTACTGATTCTAAGGTGTTGATCTCTCTTTTCTTCTATTTTTGGAGCTGGTTTCATAACATTTGGTATCAGAGCTTTGGATTATAGGGTTTCGCTACTCCAAACAGGTCATCGTGGAATTTTTGCTATAACGTTTTTTTCTACAAAGGGTAAAAGGCTGAAATTTTTACAAAGCAAAGCTAAAATCTTGAGGAACGTCATGTAAAATTTTAAGATCTTGGTTCACAATATTTGCAGATATATGATCTGTGGAAGTTAGGGTTTTCTTAGGCTCCCGAATTTCACCTAAAACAGGTCATCGTGGAATATGCGCTATAAATTTTGTTCTATGGAGGTTTAGAGCCTGAAATTATTATAGAGAAAAATCAAAATCTGGAGGAACTTCCTGTACAAATTTCAGATCTTGTATCACAATATTTTCGACGATATGATCTTTGGAAGTTATGGTTTTTTCAGGCTCCCGAATTTCATCTCAAAGGGGTGACTGTGGGAAAAGCATCATAACTCTCTCACTGAGCGTGGGATTGGAATTCCATAAAAAGCACCCACAAGTACATAGAGTGTAGTTTCCTATGTATCAATTTCAGAGAGGAAGGAGGAAACAATAACATGTGACATGTCATACAAGTTCACTCTACTGAACCAGTCCATAATTAGGTCATTGTGGGAGATTGGGCATAACTTTACCTTGAAGAATCCAAATTAGGGTAGACCTATGGCATTTGAAAGAAGATTTAGAGTGCTATGACAAGGTCGAATTTCAGATATTAAAGACTCTAAATAACAGAGATAATTCAAATTCAATATAAAGCTCCTCAAAAGAAAGAAAAAGGTGTGTATTTTGTTTTCCGAATTGCATAAGTCTTATTTGAAGAATCAATTTGAATTGATTCCAAGGGCATGTTGTAGAATATATATTAGTATTGGGTTCTAAAACTACCCCTAAAAATAATTCAATGCCCATTAAGCCTTAAGAAGGCTCTACTATGGCTCATGAGTATGAAGAAATGCAACATGACATATCAAAATTACAAGAGGAAGTGCACCAAATTTTTCTCTTGCAAAGAGAAACAAAAAATAAAATGGATGTTTTGAAGAAAAGCATGGAAGCTAATATGGATGGTTTGAAGAAAGGCATGTAAGCTACGATGGATGGTTTGAAGAATGGTATAGAAGAAAAAATGGAAGGTTTGAAGGAAGACATGGAAGGTTCGAAGGAAGGTTTTTCAAAGTTGATACAATAAATGAATCCTAATGGCGAAAATATAGTAGAGGAAACCTATGATGAGACCAAAATAAATGTTAATCGTGATTTCATAAAATCTAATGTTGGATTGAAGAACCACCATATTCCAAATATGGATATGAATAAAATTGATGGAAAAGATCCCGTAACATGGATACTTCAGATGGAGCAATATTTTGATCTCAATAATGTGCAAAACACACAAAAGGTACGTATTGCAACTTTACATTCAGAACAAAATAATTTTGTATGGTATCGATGGCTTTTTTCTCGTAAAAAAATTGTCACTTGGTCAATTTTTATGCAGGAAATGATAGCACATTATGAGGATACAAAGAGCAACACCTTCTTTAGGCAATTGATAAATCTTAAACAAATGGGTTCAGTGGTGGAGCATATTGAGGACTTCCAAAAATTGAATATAAGGGTACCTAATATTCCAGAGGAACACGGGATTGATGTCTTGATAAGGACTTTAAAGGATAACATCCAACATGAAGTTCGTGTTTGGGAACCTGATTCATTGGAGAAGGCATTCAGGTTGGTAAGAAAAATTGAATGTAAAATTATGGCAACGAGGAAGCCTACCACTCACATCTATAAATATGGAAGTGTGCTACTCCTAAACTTTCACAACCTACAAGACTGAAACTATAACAATTGGAAGAGAAAAGAGCAAAAGGGCTTTGCTACAGTTGTGATAGCAAATACACTAAAGGTCATAAGTGTGCTGAGAAGAAATTATTTTACATAGATGGTGAAGAGGAGGACGAAAATGAACAAGAAACTTCAAAAGAAGAGGATATACACCAGGAACCAACCCTAGAAGAAGTAGAAATGAGTCTGACCATATCGTGTAATGCATTGGAAGGAATTACCACTCCTCAAACTCTCAAGATAGAAGGACATATCAAGAAGAAAAATGTAATAGTGTTGATTGATTTGGGTAGTACCCATAATTTTATTCATTGTAAGGTAGTCAAGGAATTGAATTGTTTCATATAACCGGCACCAGAATGTCAAGTCATACTTGCAAATGGAGGAACTATAAATTTCTCTAGAAATTGCCATAATATCAAGCTATCCATGGGGGAATATGTGTTTAATAGTCCAATGCTTTCCATCCCAATGGGAGGTGTTGATGTTGTACTAGGAGTACAATGGTTACAATCTTTGGGGACGGTAGCTTTTAATTTTCAAGAAATTTTCTTGAATTTTTTTTCGAAACGAAAGGAAATCGAATTATGGGGTATCACAGGGAAGGTAGGAAAGATAATAAGCTCTAATTTCATGAAAAAGCTTCTAAAGAAAGAAAAACAAGGTGTAATTGCACAATTATGCTCACTAGAAGTTCCAACATCAAAATCATCTATTTCTCCAGATCTCAAAAAAGTCTTGGACAATCATTCCAAGGTGTTAGAAACTCCCAAAGGACTCTCACCTATTCATGATCATGATCATGCTATTTGTTTGATTCCAGGAAGTGTTCCTCCAAACATTAGGCCTTACAGATATCCTTATGTCCAAAAGAGAGAAATTGAACGTATGATTGTAGAAATGTTAGAGGCTAGTATAATTCAACCTAGTCAAAGTTCTTTCTCCGCTCCAGTAGTATTGGTGCATAAGAAGGATGGAACATGGCACATGTGTCTAGATTATACGGAGCTCAATAAGCTCACTATTAAAGATAAATTTCCCATTCCTGTGATTGATGAATTATTGTATTAATTACATGGAGAAAATTATTTTACCAAGTTGGATCTTTGTTCAGGATATCATCAAATTAGAATAAAGACTAAAGATATTCCAAAAACAACATTTCAAACTTATGAGGGTCATTATGAATTTTTGGTCATGCCTTTTGGCCTTACCAATGCACCTTCTACATTTCAAGGGTTGATGAATTCCATTTTCAAAACCTTCCTTAGAAAATTTCTGCTATTATTTTTTGATGATATACTAATCTACAACAGGTCTTGGAAGGATCATGTTCAACATGTTGACGGGCTGCTCAAACTATTGGAGGAGAAAAAATTATATGAAAAAGCATCTAAATGTTTCTTTGGAGTACAAGAGGTGGAATATGTGGACCATATTGTATCTCACAAGGGTGTTAAGGTAGACCCTAACAAAATTAAATCTATTAAGGAATGGAAATTCCCCACAACCATAAAGCAGTTGCGTGAATTATCACAAGTTTGTTAAGAATTATGGGAGAATAGCAGCGCCTCTAATACATTATTGAAGAGAGATGAATTTTCATGGACTCCTAAAGCAACTAAGGCCTTTGAAGATCTTAAAGAGGAAATGTGCCTAGCACCAGTCTTAGCTATGCCAGACTTCACAAAAACCATTATTGTGGAATGTGACTCCTTAGGAAATGGAATTGGTGTTGTTTTAACGCAAGAAAGAAGACCCATTTCTTTTGAAATTCGTCCAATCACAGGAAAGTATTTACAAAAGGCTATTTATGAGAAGGAAATGTTGGCAATACTACATGCACTAAAGAAATGGTGACCTTACCTAATGGGAAGACACTTCAAGGCAAAAACTGATCATGATAGTCTTAAACACTTTTTGGAACAAATACTATCTTTAGAAGAGCAGCAAAAATGGGTCACAAATATGTTGGGTTATGACTTTGAAATCATATACAAAAATAAGAAGCTAAATTTTGTTGTAGATGCACTCTCAAGAAAGGATGAAGAGGGTGGAAGCATTACTTTGTGCCATTTTTATTATCCAACTAGATTGGATAACCGAATCAAGGGATGAATGGAAGAAGGATGACGAAGTGTGGACACTCATTCAAAAGTTGCAGCAAGATCCTAGTACATATGATACATTTAGTTGGAAAAATGATTCCTTATGGTACAAAGATCGCTTATATATTTGCAAGAATTCCCAATAAAAGATTATTTTTGAATTGCACACTTCTCCTTTAGGAGGATACTCAGGATTTTTAAAAACTTACCAGAGCATGAAGAAAGAATTTTTTTGGGATGGCCTTAAATATGATATTCAAAAGTGTGTGGTGGAATATTTGGTTTTCGATAAAAATAAAGTTGAGACAATTATGACCCCGGGTCTTCTACAACCTGTATCCATTCCAAGTCAACATTGGGAGGAGATTTCAATGGATTTTATCACAGGTTTACCTAAGTCCGAAGGAAAGAGTGTCATCATGGTGGTAGTTGATAGACTTACCAAGTATGCACATTTTTGTGCATTATCTCATCCATTTAAAGCAAGTACAGTTGCTACTACATTTATGGAAACAATTCAAAAGGTACATGGAAACCCGAAGATTATTGTAAGTGACAGAGATCCCATTTTTATAGGAAATTTTTGGGTGGAATTATTTTCTTGTTTGGGTACTCAAATAGCTCATAGCTCATCATATCATCCTCAATCCGATGGTCAAATTGAGATAGTGAATAAATGTTTGGAAGGATATCTTCGTTGTTTTGTATCTGATAAGCAAGCACAATGGGTCAAGTGGTTACCTCTTGTTGAATGGTGGTATAACACTTCCTTCCATACCGCAACAAAAATGACCCCATTTATGGCACTTTATGGATATCATCCATCGTCCATCACATATTCTTTAAGGGAAAATTCTAGAGTTCAAGCAGTGGAAGATCACATTGAGCATCAACAAGAAGTTCTCCAAATCTTAAAGGATAGCCTAAATTTGGCACATAATCAAATGAAACAACAGGCAGATCAACATCGCAGTGAGAGAAGGTTTGATGTAGGAGACTGGGTATTTTTACGGCTAAAACCATACTAACAAATTTATCTCAATCAAGATAAGAAGAATAATACATTATCGCCAAAATACTATGGTCCTTACAAGGTGTTGCAAAATATTGGTACTATGGAAAACAAATTGGAGCTTCCTGCTTCTTCGCGAGTGCATCCATTTTTCCATGTTTCATGCTTAATGAAGTTTATAGGGGATAAAATTCCAGTTCAAACAATATTTCCAGAACCTGATGAGGAAGGAAAAACCATATTGGAACCTAAAGTAGTCACGGAAACAAGAATCGATAGCTATGAAATCGATCAATTTCAGAGTATCTCATCAAATGGAAGAACTTACCCGATGAAGATTCTACATGGGAGGATGAGAATTTTATGTACACCTGAGCTACTCAAGTGTTGAGGACAACAATTTTTTGAAGGAGAGGAGCATGTTAGGTCCCTATATTACTAGTATAGTCCCTTACTGTTGTTAGTGTAGCCCCCCTATTGTTATTGTTGTACCCCTGTAACCCCAATATTGTTATTATTGTGCCCTTACATTATTATTGTTAGGTTGGATAGGATTATACTGTGGCCCCATGGACTCCTATATATAGAAGGAGGTTTTGTCATGTGTATCATCCAAGAATTGTTCATTTATGTAATTTATTGGAGGTTTCCCCCTCGAAGTGGCTAATATCTAAGGCGTTGATCTCTCTTTTCTTCTATTTTTGAAGCTGGTTTCATAACATACAAATAACCAAAGATATCCTTCAAAACATTTGTTCACTGTCTTATTTTTCTCGTCAAATTGAGGATGATAAGATGAGATATGATCTAATTGAGTATCAAGACAATAAAATAATTCCGTCCAAAAATTTCGAGTGAAAATGGGATCTTTGTCACTTACAATAATCTTTGGGTTTTCATGTAGCTTTTGAATTGTTTCCATAAATCTAGTAGCAATTGTACTAGATTTAAAAGGATGTGATAATGCACAAAAGTGTGCATACTTGGTAAGTCTATCAACTACCACCATGATGACACTCTTTCCTTCATATTTGGGTAAACCTATGATAAAATCCATTGATACCTCCTCCCAACACTGACTTGGAATGGCTAAAGGTTGTAACAGACATGGGATCTTAATTGACTCAACTTTATTTTGTTGGCAAACCAAACATTTTGCCATGAAATTTTGAATATCAGATTTAAAACCATCCCAAAAAATACCCTTCTTAACCTTGTGGTAAGTTCTTAAAAATTTGGAGTGCCCTCCTAAGGGGGAGGTGTGTAATTCCAAAAGAATATTTTTCTTGAGTTGGGAATTCTTACAAATATATGTGATATTTGTACCATAATGAATCATTTTTCCAACTAAATGTATCAAATGTTGTTGGAGTAGGGTCCCTTAGGACTGCAATTTTTGGCTAAAGATTAGTATTTTTGTTAGTTTTGAGTCGTGCGCTCTAAGCAACGAAGATTCAAGGGGCTTTGGGATGAGTTAAAGCCCCTTCATGAGTTGTAATGGGTTAAAGGGTAAACTAGGGGTCTCAAACCTAGGTTTGAGGACCATAGTATGAGCACAAGAAAAGGTATAAATAGAAGTATAGATCGAGTTGGATAGGTCAGTTAAGTCAAGTTAATGGAAGAATAGATGAATGATTGAGCTATGAAGTTGAATCTGTGTTAAGCGTCTGTGTTTGAAAGGGTCCTACTGGTTGTGTGCATGAAGACCTTATTTTGGTTGTGTGCGGACCCCACTAGCTGTGTGCACGGGTAGATCTAAATAACTATAAGGGTTTTTGTGAATTGTAAAAGGTTTCTATGAAATACTGATGAATAAATATCTGTTTTGTTAATTTTTTGTACCGAATGGATCTATGATTCACTTTTATGTTATGTTTATGTGTATGATTTCTGTTTCTTGCATATGATTTATATTATATGTGATCAGATTGCATTGCGTACCTATTTTTACTGTTGATGAATGATAATTTCATAGGTCTATTGTTGTAAAGGTTTAATATTACATTTTTAGAACAGTTAAAGGAATTATAGATCTTTTGTCTGTGCATGCGCATAGGGTTAACCTGTGTTACTTGACCTAGGGTTTCTAGTGCACAAGAAATTCTATTTAATAATATAGATCTATGGATGCCCAGTTCATTTAATTCTTTCTTAGGGTGTGGAAACCTGGTTTCAGCACCCCCCCCCCCCCCCCATACTGCTTCAGGTGAGACTATGGCCTACGCAAGTAGGTCCTTGCCAAAAGGGTCAGTAGTAAGAGGGTTTTTTTGGTTATGCGCTAACTCTGAAATTGGTTCAAGACCCCTCAAGCCAAAAAATGGTTTCGTTGTCAGGACCTGGATCATTTTGAGAGATATTAGATGTTGTGGATGCCATCAAAGAACGAATTAAAATACTGATTTGAGAAAAATATACGTGAATTATCCATCAAGGAGAATAGAAGTAACAAATTGTCTACTAAAGATTGGGAACATTGGTACATTTTCACAGAGGTTCACGAAATCTTCTTTGTGACCTTTGCACATGAATTATAGGAGTGGCTACTAAGGTTAGATGAGTTTCAGACCTGCTGGAAGGACAATAAAATCACTCAGTGGTCACCTGAGTTGATCCAACAGTTAGAAAGGGTTGATAACACCATCACTAGCACTATAGACCATTAGGTTGAAAACATTCTAGGTGGATCTGTGGTAGAGTTTGCAGTTGATCTGTTTATGTCATATTCTGAATCAGAAAGAAGGTTCTTTAAAGGACCAAGAGGTGGGTTCATACTCTCTCTGCCTTTCTTGATTAAGATTCTATTGTGCGAAAAGGGTGTTATGTGCTGTCACACCAAGAGAATGTCCCCAAATGAGTTTTAAACCACTATGTGTAGTGGAAATTAATTTTGGGTTAACCAAAGAGGTGACAGGTTAGTATATAGCCCTCTCAAAAATTTCCCAATAGTTATACAAAGAGTGGTGAACTATGTGCGTGAAAGGTAACCCTCCATCTGCCCGACAGTCGAACTCGCACAGGGGTAGGTCATCTCCTACTCCACATCCACCAACACCAAGAGGTGATATGGATGCACATATGAAGCCACCCACCTTCAAGGGTGTGGGAGATGAAGACATGGATAGGTTATGATTTTTTGTAGATGTAGTATGGACTATGAAAAATTTCAACATTGGTGTTGTCAAGATGGCACAGTTAGCTATGCCATTTGACAGTCATGCAATGTATTGGTTTATGGGATATCTAGCTCAGAACATTGACTCTACTATCGATGATATCAAGAAATCCTTAAAGCATCAATTCATAAAACCAAAGTCCTACTTCCAATGTGTAACGGAGCTAAAATAAATTCAACAAGAGCCCAAAGAATTTGTCTGGGAGGAAAATTAGCGATTGAAGCGCACTATCAACAATAGAGGACTTGCCTACGATGATAAGAAACACAAAGAGTGGTTTATCTCCATGCTCCTACCACATTTGTATGCCCCCCTGAATCAGAAAATAATTGATTCTCAGGCTGAAGCTCTTGAATTTTCATGAAACCAGAAGCCGCGCCTAAAACAGATGACCAATTTAGAACTCTCCAAATCCAGAATCAATTAGAGGCAATGCATCTGGAAATTCAGAACCTACGCAAGGACAAGGGGAAGGAGGCTTGCACAAAGGTATGGTGTATATGTTGTAAAGGTTTCGTTCACACAAAAGATTAATGTCCCTTGCTTCAGGACTATATGCAAGCGAGAGGACCAAATCTATTGTGATCCAGGAATACTGCAAGACTAAGCGATACCCCCACGCTATGGTGCACTGATTGTCAAGTGGCTGGTCAGCATGACACAAATATGTGCCCTCGATTAGGAAGTTATGTTCCAGAGATGAAGCGACAACGGTGTAGGTTTTTCTCTTCGGTTGGCCATGATGAGCACCATTGTTGCACATTCGATTTGATGATGGAAAATTCCAACCTCTATAGAGTAGAAGCCGACCCATCCTCACCAGCATCCCCCTCTAGGCATGGTGAATCTCCAACCAGAGGAAGGGGAGGAGAGAGAGGTGGAGGTGCAGGTCACAGAAGAGGACAACTAATTTGCTACAATTATGGAGATGATGGGCACTATGCGCGTGATTGTATGAACCCTGGGTGATAGTCTTGTAGGTATTGTAGACATTTTGATCATGTCATTTAATATTGTCCTATTTTGATTACTAAAATGCAAGAGAAGAAACCGTAGACACCTACGCATAATTTACAAATGGTTAGATCCGAGCTGCGGGAAGAGGATCTGAGTGTAAACATATTTACATGAGGTGGTGCTACCACTGGTGAAGACAAGGGAAAAAAGGCTAATGCAGAACCTTGGATCAGGAAGGATTTTGACAAGAAGGAAGGATTCAAAATAGAGAGGGGGAAGCAGACTTTTGTAGAAGCTAGAAAGAATTGTGTTGCTGCAGGTGCGTCCACATCCAAGTCAATCGCAAAAGCAAATATCGATGAAGAAATCAAACCCTTCTTGCAAGCATGCATCAAGATATTGTGTAACCAGGAAGTAGTATACAACCTTCAAGCCCTGATAGATAACTGTGTGGAGAAAGAATTGCCTTGAAATGAGCACAAGGTTGTAAACAAGATTTATAAGAATAAGAAGAGAATCGGTCAAGAGATACGCATGACCATGCAGATTGGTGAATATGAGACGGATCAGGTCATTCTGGACTTGGGGTCCGATGTGAATGTTCTACCTAAGAAGACTTGGTAGAAGGTGGGCGAACCAAAGATGGAATGGTCCAACATTCAGTGACGCCTGGCCAATCAACAAAATATTATTCCATTAGGAAGACTCCCACAAGTTATGGTACATATTGCTGAAGTCAAGGTACGAGCGGACTTTGAAGTAATACAAATTGTTGATGATACAAACCCCTACCCTGCGCTGCTAGGACTAGATTGGGCTATCGACGTGGGGGGTATCATCAACTTGAAGCGCGGGAATATGGTCTTTGAAAATAATGGTACTCAGGTTGTAGTAACTTTGGATCCTACAGAAGAGGAATGATATACAGAACCAGGTCATGCATAAGATGATGTAGACCACATCTACAAATTAACCACATGAGATGAGGATTGGATCAACCCAACTACTGATGGGATGCTAAACTGGGAAAAGGATAGCTCATGCTTCTTTGATTCGGATGAGGAAATGGAAATCTGACAGAATCGCCTGCATGATGTCTCTGCGTTGTGCTGCCTCAGAGTCACTAATAATTTACGATGCATCTCCTTAGAGGTATGATCATCTCCCTATTTTTATGGTTTTGGTAATGTTGTTTTATTTTTGGAAGATATGGAAAAGGTTTTCCCCAAAGAATGAAGGTTTTGGGCACTCTATATTGCCATGTGCGCAACTCCAGCATGTTGGTGTGATACACACAAAGGGAACTTTGAAAATTGGGAGGAATGTGCCTCTATGATGTGGTTGTGCTTCACTCATCCAGTAATAGAGTTGGATGAAGTATACACAAGAAAGGATGACCCATGCTTGCACTTAGATAAATGGACAGTTGCTTGGGGTGATAGTTCTTAGCCTGAATGGGTGCATATTTTTGTCCATACTATAGGAAATTTTCCTGCCGATTGGTACTTGGAAAGAGATTTGCGCCGAGGAACATTTGGTTGGGCCTCATTAACGGAAATTTTCCTCCTCACTTTTTGATTTTCTATTTGGTTTGAAGGCATTAGCCAAGTATTGCACGGAATCCAAGGAGTTTTCTTTGACATAACCAAACCTACAATAAAGGTTCCACCACCTGTATGGGATGCATAGATGCAGGACATTGCCAACTGTCGAAATATGTCAGTGGAAGATAACGATGAGGATCCAAGAAATTTCAATATCCCCAAGTCTGAGGGGAAGAGCGCAGTTGAAGGTCCCCTGTTAGGAATAATGGATGTGAATAAGCCCTTAAAACTTAAGCAAGTCAACATTGGGACAGAGGAACAGAACAAGTTGGCCAAAATAGGAGACTATTTGGATGATGACATAGTGGGAAATATTATAGAGTTGTTGACAGAATATCAGTATCTATTCCTCACATATTTTTATGAGCTAAAATGAATTGTAGGAGACTTAGGAGTTATGAAAATCACTCTAAAACTAGATGCACCCCATCAAGCAGTGACCATACCGGTTAAAGCCAAAATATAAACATAAAGTGAAGGAAGGATTGGAGAAAATGGTTGCTATAGGAATCATTGAGCCCGTGGAAGAATCTAAATGGGTAATCCTGATGGTTGCTCGGGAAAATATGACTAAGGGAGAAATAAGGATTTGTGTGGACTTGTGAAAACTGAATGATGCATGCATACATGATTCCTTCCCGACCCCATTTTCAGATGATATATTGACAATGTTGGAGGAAAAGAGGCCTATTCTTTCAGTGATGGATTTTCAGGGTATCATCAGATCAAGATTGTGCCAGAAGACCGAAGTAAGACCAATTTTGCAACAGAATGGGGATCCTTCTAATACACAGTCACTCCCTTTGGATTGAAGAATGCACCTGCTATATTCTCGTGTGTAGTAGTAATTTTATTTAAGGAGTTCATGCACAAGTTTCTGGATGTGTACTTTGATGATTGGACTGTGTTTGGACTGATGAAGAAGCATGTTTCCAACCTACGCATGATGCTCGATACTTGCAAAAAGCATCATATCACTATTAACTTGAAGAATTGTATATTTTGTGTTCCTTTTGGGATATTCTTGAGGAATATTGTTTGTCAACAGTGTTTGATGGTAGATCTAGCCAAGGTTGCAGTTATTGTCAATTTAGAGGTTCCTTCCAATATAAAACAATTGCGCTCTATTCTGGGACACACAGGATATTATAGGAAATTCATTTAGGGCTATGCACTGATCACTGCACCCATGGAAATTTTTTTGAATAAATATGTGTCCTTTTGTTGGGATGAGTATTTACAAAGGATATTTGACTTGCTCAAGGAAAATATGGTCATTTCACCTACTTTAGTATTCCATAACTGGTCCAAGGTCTTCCATGTTCATGTTGATGCATCTGGCATTGCACTTGGAGTTGTCTTAGCATAGCCAAGAGGAGGAAAAATTAATCACCCCATTGCCTTTGCAAGTAGAAATATCTCTAGTGTAGAACGCAACTATTCGACCATAGAGAGGGAAGGTTTGGCTATTGTCTACACTCTGTAGAAATATAGGCATTATCTTCTAAGAGGACACTTAAATATGTCCACTAACCACTCTACTTTGAAGTACCTAGTCAACAAGCCTGTGTTTGGGGGGAGATTTGTCGATGGCTGCTTCTATTCCAAGAAGATGATTTTGAAATCATCTTTAAGATAGGGAGATTGAATTCTGGATCTAATCACTTATCTCGAATTGAGAATGGGGAAGAACCGAATAGTATGGAGGATGGATTATCTGATGCACAACTCTTTGCCATTAAAGTGGTTGATGAACACTTTGCAGATATTATTCACTTTATAACTACTAGTAGTGCGCTTGTTGAATATTTGGTGCAACAAAAGGAGTTGGTTTCATTCGCAACTGACTTTACATTGATTGCTTCTCAGCTTTACAAATTGGGTTCACATGAAGTATTAATAAGGTATTTCTTAGAGCATGAAAGACAAGACATCTTGGCCAAAGCTCATGGGGGAGTGGCAGGAGGCCACTATGCAGGGAAATCTACTGCACAAAAGGTTCTGCGCGTTGGATTATGGTGGCCACACTACACAATGATGCACATACATATTGTGGAGGTTGTGATGCATGCCAAAGAATAGGGAAACCATCACATAGATATGAGATTCCATTGCAGCCACAGATGGCTCTGCAAGCTTTTGATAAATGAGCCATAGCCTTTGTTGGACCTATTAATCCTCCAGGAAAATGACCAGTGCACGCTACATCATCACGGCAACAGACTGTGTAACCAGATGGGCAGAAGCTAAGCCAGTAAAAGATTGTACTGCTGACACTAATTGCACAACTTATTTTTGAAAATGTCGCGACTAGATTTGGGTGCCCAAAGATATTGATGAATGATCAGGGTACACACTTTATTAATGAGACTATTGAAGCTCTCATAGAGGAATTCAAGATACATCACCAGAAGATTACTCCCTATTGTTATCACTCCACTGGATCTCTAAGGCTGAGAAAGAGTCCAAAAAGAGGTAACCATAGACCAATATTTTAGCTTGGTAGCTAGCCCTACCAAATCAGAGAGGGCTCTCTCCACTAATGAACACAAATATTCAACCACAGAGAGGGAATGTTTGGCTATGGTATACGCTCTGCAGAAATATAGGCATTATCTGCTAAGAGGACATTTCAAGATGTCCACTAACCACTCTGCTTTGAAGTACCTAGTCAACAAGCCTGTGTTGGGGGGGAGATTTGTAGATGGTTGCTTCTATTCCAAGAATATGATTTTGAAATCATTTTTAAGCCAGGGAGATTGAATGTTGGACCAGATCACTTATCCTGAATTGAGAATGGGGAAGAACCAACTAGTCTGGAGGATGGAGTACCTGATGCGCATATCTTTGCCATTAAAGTGGTTGATGAACACGTTGCAGATATTATTCACTTTATAACTACTAGTGGTGCGCTTTTTGAATATTTGGTGCAACAAAAGGAGTGGGTTTCCTGTGCAACTAACTTTACATTGATTGCTTTTCAACTGTACAAATTTGGTTCAGATGAAGTCTTAATAAGGTATGTCTTAGAACATGAAAGACAAGACATCTTGGCCGAAGCTCATGGGGGAGTGGCAAGAGGCCACTATGCAGGAAAATCTACTGCACAAAAGGTTCTGCGTGCTAGATTATGGTGGCCCACACTACACAATTATGCACATACATATTGTCGAGCTTGTGATGCATGCCCAAGAACAGAGATACCATCACATAGAGATGATATTCCATTGCAGCCAAATATGGCTCTGCAAGATTTTGATAAATGGTCCATAGAATTTGTTGGGCTTATTAATCCTCCAAGAAAAATGACCGATGCGCACTACATCATCATGGAAACAGACTATGTAACCATATGGGAAGAAACTAAGCCAGTAAAAGATTGTATTATCGACACTGTTGCACAATTTATTTTTGAAAATGTCGTGACTATATTTGGGTGCCCAAAGATATTGATGAGTGATCAGGGTACGCACTTTATTAATGAGAGTATTTAAGCTCTCACAGAGGAATTCAAGATACATCACCAAAAGAGTACTCCCTATTGTTATCACTCCACCAGATCTCTAAGGCTGAGAAAGAGTCCAAAAAGAGGTAACCAAAGACCAATATTTTAGCTTGGTAGCTAGCCCTACCAAAGTGAAGAGGGCTCTCTCCACAAAATCACAACCAAGAAGTTCGGATGAATTAGGTTTTTAGGCTAGGTATGAGTACAGTGATTTGTTTGTTTGAATTGGTTTTATGGATGAGTGAATTAGGTCAAAGAGGCTAGGTCAAGGCAAATAGGATTAGGATTGAAGTCCATTCAATGGGGAAAGGTAGATAGGAAGGCTAAAACTTTAGGGTTTCAAGGTGAAATGGATCAGAATGATGTGGAGCTAGAAAGAGCAAGGAAAATCATGTATTCTTTCTAAACTGAAGAAATGAGACAAACTATGAATATTTTCCCAAAACAGAGCATGAGAGATGTATTCTAATTATCAACTTGAAAATAAACATATAATAGAGATTAACTGGATCATGAATACAATAAATTCATACATATGTAACATAATAAAAAACAATGATAAATTTCCATACCATGGGTATCCCAAAGAAATAGATGCAACTCTTTCATTAATTTCCTGCCAAATATTGATTACACTAGAGTCTCTGATCAATACAACAACATACAACCTCTGAAATGAGTCAAAAAGTAAAATATAGAGACCTCAAAATAACTTATCCCAACCTCATGGGTCGAATTCATGAGTGGAGGAGTTGTTCCACCAAAAATTGAACTGATACCTAGAGTGTAGGGTGGTTAAACTGACTCATCCCTCAATTTTTGGAAATTGATTCATTACATGTCATCAAAAGTTTTCACCTAATGTATTTACCCTTAGGTAAGTGTCAAAACATCAAAATTACATTTACATCATTGAATTACATAGGTAAAACTTCATTTTCCAAAGTGAAACTGGAAATAACTGAAAATTTTAGAAATATAAGCAAACTTGAAAAATTTGTCAAAAGCACAGTCCCAACTTTAGCTCCACTTTTGAGGGGGTTCCTATTGTCCAAATTGAGCTTAGGATAACTCATTGTAACGCATTTCTTGTCTAATTTGCATATCAGTGCCTATTTTTCAAAATGGTGTTGATTTGACCCTCAAAAAATTCATTCTCCCAATATTGGTCAAAAGCACAATGCCAGCCTCCAAAATAGGGCAGAAATGTTATTTTTTGGGTGTTTTTTGACATTTTGACTACTCCTTTGACCAAAAAAAGTTTTGTAAAGTTGTTTTCATACATTTATTTAGCCTTATGAATCTAGTGGTTCTTTTATTTTGGCCATTGGAGGTCCCTAGAAAAATCGGCGCTCCGCTTTTGATAGTGGGACTGTGTAAAACTGCCAAAAGTGAATCCAAAATTGCTCAAATTTCTTCAAAATTTATTCAGTGGGAGGTTGATGAGGTGTGTTAGGCAATGAGTGATGCCTCATCAAGTATATAAATCTTGTCTCCTTCATTTTTCTTTGTTAGGTTTTCAAGTCTTGATTTGGCCTTTTGGAGCTTCGAACTTGCAATATGTTTTCTCTTGCAGTAGTGTTTGGCCACCTTCCTTTGTATGTCATTGTCCTTATTTTCCTTATCTTCTCAAGATGTTGATTGCCCCTATCAATCCAATGCTCTCGGTTCTCATTTACCATGATGGAAAACTTCTCATTTAAGGTGAGCTCATTGGCAAGTTTAGCCTCCTTTTTCCTCTCTAGTTCTAGAGATATTTTCAGCCCTCTAGTCCTTGGTATACTTCTTGGTAGTTGTTCTTCTTCCTCATTGGTTTCACCATACCTCTCATAAGCCTCATCAAGAAAATAATTTTCCTTATTTTCTTCTCTCTTTTCCTTGATAAGTTGAATCTCCATGATTGCTTGCTTGGTTTTGAGTTGTTGATTTTCTTTCTCATAATATGAAATCACAAACTTAGATCACTCTAAGTTGGTTTGAAGCTCCCTAATTTGGGTATCCTTCTATTTTATAATAAAATTGGAGGCCTCACCATCATGCTACTCATCCAATTCAACAAGATCAAAATATTTTTCCTCGTCATGAGGATCCTCATCCTCTTGGATGGATTCCTCATGCTCATCTGCCTCTGTCATATTTTTTTTACCCTTATGAACCCTATTTAGTGGTGAAGAAGGCAACGTCCCTCCCACAGTATGTGGGTAAAACACCTACCTATACCCTCTCTGGTATGTTTTAGCCAATGTTCTCATTTCACCCTCTTTAGGCTTGCTGACCATAGCTCTATTAGGTGACTCAACCTGACCATAAAATGGTGATGGTTCCAAATGGAGGATCTATAAATTGCTCTGGAAAATGCCATAATATCAAGCTAACCATGGGGTAATATGTATTGAATATTCCAATGCTTTCAATTCCTATGGGAGGTGCTGATGTTGTACTAGGAGTACAATGGTTACAATATTTGGGGACGATAGCTTTTAATTTTCAAGAACTTTTCTTGAAATTTTTTTTAGAAGGAAAGGAAGTCGAATTACGAAGTATTGCAGGGAAGCCGGGAAAGACAATAAGCTCTAATGTCATGAAAAAGCTTCTAAAGAATGAACAATGAGGCATAATTGCACAATTATGCTCACTGGAAGTTCCAACATCAAAATCATCTATTTCTACAGATCTCCAAAAAGTCTTGGAAAATCATTCCAAGGTTTTTGAAACTCCAAAAGGACTCCCACCTATTCATGATCATGATCATGCTATTCATTTGATTCCAGGAAGTGTTCCTCCAAACATCAGGCCTTATAGATATCCTTATGTCCAAAAGATCAAAATTGAATGTATGATTCTAGAAATGTTAGAGTCAGGTATAATTCAACCTAGTCAAAGTTCTTTCTCTGCTCCTGTAGTATTGGTACACAAGAAGGATGGATCATGGCACATGTGTCCATATTATAGGGAGCTCAATAAGCTCACCATTAAAGATAAATTTCCCATTCCTGTGATTGATGAATTATTGGATGAATTACATGGAGCAATTTATTTTACCAAGTTGGATCTTCGTTCAGGATATCATCAAATTAGAATGAAGACTGAAGATATTCCAGAAACAACATTTCAAACTCATGAGGGTCATTATGAATTTTTGGTCATGCCTTTTGGCCTTACCAATGCACCTTCTACATTTCAAGGGTTGATGAATTCCATTTTCAAACCCTTCCTTAAAAAATTTGTGCTAGTATTTTTTGATGATATACTAATCTACAGCAGGTCTTGGAAGGATCATGTTGAACATGTTGACAGGGTGCTCAAACTATTATAGGAGAAACAATTATATGCAAAAAAATCCAAATGTTTCTTTGGAGTACAAGAGGTGGAATATCTGGGTCATATTGTATCTCATGAGGGTGTTAAGGTAGACCCTAACAAAATTAAAGCCATTAAGGAATGGAAAGTCCCCACAACCATAAAGAAGTTGTGAGGATTTCTCGAGTTAATAGTGTATTATCAAAATTTTGTTAAGAATTATGGGAGAATAGCAGCACCTCTAACAACATTCTTGAAGAAATATGCATTTTCATGGACTCTTGAAGGAACTAAGAACTTTGAACATATTAAAGAGGCAATGTGCCTAGCACCAGTCTTAGTTATGCCAGACTTCAAAAAAACCTTTATTGTGGAATGTGATGCCTCAGGAAATGGAATTGGTGTTGTTTTAATGCAAGAAGGAAGACCCATTGGTTTTGAAAGTCGTCCAATCAAAGGAAATTATTTACAGAAACCTATTTATGAGAAGGAAATGTTAGCAATACTGCATGCACTAAAGAAATGGAGAACTTACCTAATGGGAAGACACTTCAAGGTAAAAACTGATCATGATAGTCCTAAACACTTTTTGGAACAAAGAATATCTTCAGAAGAGCAACAAAAATGGGTCACAAAGATGTTGGGTTATTAATTTTAAATAATATACAAAAAAGGGAAGCTAAATGTTGTTGTAGATGCACTCTCAAGAAAGAATTAAGAGGTGGAAGCATTGCTTTGTGCCATTTCTATTATCCAACCAGATTGGATAATCGAAGAAAGAGATGAATGGAAGAAGGACGAAGATGTGTGGACAGTCATTCAAAAGTTGCAACAAGATCCTAGTACATCTAATACATTTAGTTGGAAAATTTATTCCTTACGGTACAAATATCACTTATATCTTTGTAAGAATTCCCAACTAAAACAAAATATTATTTTGGAATTGAAACTTCTCCTTTAGGAGGACACTCAGGATTTTTAAAAACTTACCATAGGGTGAAGAAATAATTTTTTTGGGATGGCCTTAAATCTGATATTCAAAAGTTTTTGGCAAAATGTTTGGTTTGCTAGCAGAATAAAGTTGAGACAATTAAGAGCCTGGGTCTTCTACAACCTTTATCCATTCCAAATCAACGTTGGGAGGAGATTTCAATGGATTTAATCACAGGTTTACCTAAGTCTGAAGGAAAGAGTGTCATCATGGTGGTAGTTGATAGACTTACCAAGTATGCACACTTTTGTGCATTATCTCATCCATTTAAAGCAAGTACAGTTGCTACGACATTTATGGACAGAATTCAAAAGCTACATGGAAGCCCAAGGGTTATTGTGAGTGACAGAGATCCCATTTTTACTGGAAATTTTTGGACGGAGTTATTTTCTTGTTTGGGTACTCAATTAGCTCATAGCTCATCTTATCATCCTCAATCTGATGGTCAAACTGAGATAGTAAATAAATGTTTGGAAGAATATCTTCGTTGTTTTGTATCCGATAAACAAACACAATGGGTCAAGTGGTTACCTCTCGCTGAATGGTGGTATAACACTTCCTTCCATACTGCAGCAAAAATGACCCCATTTATGGCACTTTATGGATATCATCCACCATCGATCACATCATCTTTAAGGGAAATTTCAAAGGTTCAAGCAGTGGAAGATCACATCGAGCATCAGCAAGAAGTTCTCCAACTCTTAAAGGATAACCTGAATTTGGCACAAAATCGAATGAAACAACAGGCAGATCAACATCACAGTGAGAGAATTTTTGATGTAGGAGATCGGGTATTTTTACGGCTACAACCATACAAACAAATGTCCCTCAAGCAAGCTAAGAAGGATAATAAATTATCACCAAAGTACTATGGTCCTTACAAGGTGTTGCAAAAGATTGGTACTATGGCATACAAATTGGAGCTTTCTACTTCTTCGCGAGTGCATCCAGTTTTCCATGTTTCATGCTTAAAGAAGGTTATAGGTGAAAATCTTCCAGTTCAAACAATATTGCCAGAACTTGATGATGAAGGAAAAATCATATTGGAACCAGAAGCGGTCATGGAAACAAGAACTCGACAACTACGGAATCGATCAATTTCAGAGTATCTCATCAAGTGGAAGAACTTACCCACCGAAGATTCTACATGGGAGGATGAGAATTTTATACAGAAGCACCCAGAGCTACTCAAGCGTTGAGGACAACACTTTTTTGAAGGAGAGGGGCATGTTAGGTCCCTATATTACTATTATAGTCCCTTATTTTTGTTAGTGTAACCCCCTTATTGTTATTATTGTACCCTTGTAACCCCCATATTGTTATTATTGTGCCCTTAAATTATTATTGTTAGGTCGGCTAGGATTACATTGTGGCCCCATGGACTCCTATATATAGAAAGGAGGTTTTTTAATTTGAATCATCCAAGAATTTTTCATTCATGTAATGTATTGGAGGTTTCCCCCTCGAACTGGCTTATTTCTAAAGCATTGATATCTCTTTTCTTCTCTTTTTGGATCTGGTTTCACAACAAAAATAGTGAGCTAAAAAAATACCAAAACAATGAGCTACAAAAAGACCGAAACAGTGAGCCTAGTGATAGTAAAAATACAAATGACAGTCAAGGAAAAGAAGTAAACAGTGAAGAAATTGAAACTAGAAATACAAAGGACATTTGAGGCGAGGCATATGTCAGCAGTAAAGAGGACAAAGATGACAGTGGAAAACATGGCAAGAGCAGCCAAGAAACAGAGTTTGTAAGTGTTTTCAGTGGGAAAAACAATGAAGACCATGAGCCAAATAATGAAGATGATGAACAGGACAATGAAGAAGAAACCAGCCTAGAAAACTCACCTAGTGAAGAAGAAAATTACCATCACAGTAAGGGAAAGACTAATGAGAGTGCCCAAGACAGTGACCCTACAAAGAGTGCAAATAGTGATACAAAGGCTGAATTAGACAGTGAATACAATGGATCAAAATATGAAGAAGAGGGCAGTCATAGAAATAAAGATATACCTAGAAATGATGAAGACACCTCTAGCATTGCAAAAACAGAGGATGACAGTCCTAAAGGTCATAACACTAATGATGGCATACGAGATAATGAGAATGCTTATCAAAAGGGCAGTCAAGAGCAAGGTGAGAGAGATGCACACACAGAGATCATCCATAAAGATAAAAGCAGTCCTAAGGTCACTAATGATCAAAGTTTGCAAGTGGAACTTGTTGTACCTTTCCCCATTACCTATAAAAGAGGAGAGAGGCATGTGTTTTCTGCCTCCAAAGGGCAAGGGGATATGCCATCCTCCTCAACTCAAATGATTGAAAAAGGTAAACAACAAGTAAAAGAGGAAGAAGACAATCATGAAGAGGAGAGATAATTTGAGCCCATTCACATAGATAATGATGAGGAAAATGAAACAAGAATTGAAAACTCCCTTCTACAAGACAGGAATGAATAGGTCAGAGATTTGGAAGCTGAATTAGAGAGATCTAAGGATGTCATGCACTTCTTGCAGATGCAAAACAAACAAATGAGTGGCCAACGGGCCATCTATGAAGCAAGGGCGATCAAATACCGGAAAGAGGCTCAAAGAGCACAGGTGAAGTTGGAGGAGTACATGGGAACCTATGAAGAAAGTGAAGATGAGGAGGGTCAATCTAGAAGAAGGCCTAGAACTATGGGTCTAAGAAAGGCTTTAGCACGAGAGAGGGAGCAAGAATCAACCCAAGCACAACATTTTCCCCTCACTGAACTCCTTGCCATGGAAATTGAGCATAACAGGGAATCATGGCTTGAAAGGGCCAACATACTTCTTGAGACCAAACTGGAGAAGGCCAACAAAGATTTGAACTTGCAAAGGAGAATGACTGAGCACTATAAATGAAGAAACTGGATTGCAAGGAAAAAACTCAAAACTGCCCAAAATGAGGGCTCGGCACCAAAAGATGAAAAAATACTTAGCTAGGCTTAGTATTTTGCCCCAATATTCTCTACAGACAAAGCTGCGTATATACACGCTTTTACAGAGATGAACTAACGTATATATCTGTAAATATTTAATTCTACATAATGTTTTAGATCTATTGAACTTACCCAGATCTCTTCACTCCACTTTAGAAAATATGCGCCAAGTCTCAGATCTAATCATCTCTTCAATAGATTACGCAAGAACATAGTCATTTCAGGTCTAGAGATCCTGATCCATCATTGTATCCAAGGGTGCATCAGAGATTCAGATCTACCAATAAAATAGAGTTCATCCCATGCAGATATACTTCAGAGAGAAGTATTCAGTGACAACCCTTACCCATGCACACCTTGAACTATGATCTTCTTCTCCTTATATAGATTTATCCTTTACCGATACCATGAATCAAAACCACACAACTTCCAATGGTATTCTTGGACGGAATCAAAATAGATGACACAACACTCAATATTGTTGGCTAATACCATGGTAATGCCCCCTGGTCTCATATTTTTAGAGCACAAAAGGCATACATGACTTGGATAGTTCTTATATGCATGTATACGCGACTTGGCCTATACAAACCCGCATATAGAACCTCCAATATGAATATTAACCAATCTTTTGCTTGACATTACACATTTCTTCTGATAGACCTTCTGCAAACAACTGAGCTACTCCAGAAGACATATGCTCCATATTTTACCATAGTTGCCATCAAAGACAACATATTGATACATAAGAATCATATTGCCAACAATTTTTATTGTTGTACCCTTGTAACCCCCATATTGTTATTATTGTGCCCTTACATTATTATTGTTAGGTCGGCTAAGACTACATTGTGGCCCCAAGGACTCCTATATATAGAAAGGAGGTTTTGTCATTTGTATCATCCAATAATTTTTTGTTTATGTAATGTATTGGAGGTTTCCCCCTTGAAGTGGCTCATTTCTAAGGCATTGATCTCTCTTTTCTTCTATTTTTGGAGCTGGTTTCATAACATTTGGTATCAGAGCTTTGGATTATAGTGTTTCGCTGCTCCAAACAGGTCATCGTGGAATTTTTGCTATAATCTTTTTTCTACAAAGGGAAAAAGGCTGAAATTTTTATGGAGCGAAGCTAAAATCTTGAGGAACGTCGTGTAAAAATTTAAGATCTTTGTTCACAATATTTGTGGATATATGATCTGTGGAAGTTAGGGTTTTCTTAGGCTCTCGAATTTCACCTAAAACAGGTCATCGTGGAATTTTCACTATAATTTTTTTTCTACGGAGGTTCAGAACCTGAAATTATTATAGAGTGAAATCAAAATTTGTAGGAACTTCCTATACAAATTCAGATCTTGGTTCGCAATATTTTCAGAGATATGATCTTTGGAAGTTATGGTGTTTTCAGGCTCCCAAATTTCATCTCGATGGGGTGACTGTGGGAAAAGCATCATAACTCTCTCTCTGGGCATCGGATTGGATTTCTGTAAAATGCGGCCACAAGTACATAGATTTTAGTTTCCTATGTATCAATTTCAGAGTAAAAGGAGGAAACAGTGACATGTGACATGTCATACAAGTTCGCTCTACTGAACTAGTCCATAATTAGGTCATTGTGGGAGATTGGGCATAACTTTACCTTGAATAATCCAAATCAGGGTAGACCTATGGCATTTGAAAGAAGATTCAGAGTGCTATGACAGGGCCGAAATTTAGATATTGAAGACTCTAAATAACAGAGATAATTCAAATTCAATATAAAGCTCCTCAAAAGCAAGAAAAAGGTGTGTATTTTGTTTTCCGAATTGCATAAGTCTTATTTGAAGAATCAATTTGAATTGATTCCAAGGGCATATTGTAGAATAGATATCAGTATTGGGTTCTAAAATTCCCCCCTAAAAATAATTCAATGCCCATTAAGCCTTAAGAAGGCTCTACTATGGCTCATGAATATGAAGAAATGCAACATGACATATCAAAATTACAAGAGGAAGTGCACCAAATTTTTCTCTCGCAAAGAGAAACAAAAAATGAAATGGATGTTTTGAAGAAAAGCATGGAAGCTAATATGGATGGTTTGAAGAAATGCATGTAAGCTACGATGGATGGTTTGAAGAATGGTATAGAAGAAAAAATGGAAGGTTTGAAGGAAGACATGGAAGGTTCGAAGGAAGGTTTTTCAAAGTTGATACAAGAAATGAATCCTAATGGCAAAAAGATAGTAGAGGAAACTCATGATGAGACCAAAATAAATGTTAATCTTGATTTCATAAACTCTAATGTTGGATTGAAGAACCACCATATTCCAAATATGGATATGAATAAGTTTGATGGAAAATATCCCGTAGCATGGATACTTCAGATGGAGCAATATTTTGATCTCAATAATGTGCAAAACACACAAAAGGTACGTATTGCAACTTTACACTTAGAACAAAATAATTTTGTATGGTCTCAATGGCTTTTTTCTCGTAAAATTTTTTTCACTTGGTCAATTTTTATGGAGGAAATGATAGCACATTATGAGGATACAAAGAGCAACACCTTATTTAGCCAATTGATAAATCTTAAACAAAAAGGTTCAGTGGTGAAGCACATTGAGGACTTCCAAAAATTAAATATAAGGGTACCTGATATTCCAGAGGAATACGGGATTGATGTCATCATAAGGACTGTAAAGGATAACATCCAACATGAAGTTTGTGTTTGGGAACCTGATTCATTGGAGAAGGTATTCAGGTTGGTAATAAAAATTGAATGTAAAATTATGGCAACAAGGAAGCCTACCACTCACATATATAAAGATGGAAGTGTGCTACTCCTAAACTTTCACAACCTACAAGATTGAAACTACAAAAATTGGAAGAAAAAAGAGAAAAAGGGATTTTATATAGTTGTGATAGCAAATACACTAAAGGTCATAAGTGTGCTGAGAAGAAATTATTTTACATAGATGGTGAAGAGGAGGACGAAAATGAACAAGAAACTTCAAAAGAAGAGGATATACACCGGGAACCAACCCTAGAAGAAGAAGAAATGAGTCTGACCATATCGTGTAATGCATTGGTAGGAATTACCACTCCTCAAACTCTCAAGATAGAAGGACATATCAAGAAGAAAAAGGTAATAGTGTTGATTGATTCGGGTAGTACCACCAATTTTTATTACAAGAGTGGCTAAATTGAATTATTTTCATATAACTTGACACACAGTGTCAAGTGATGGTTGCAAATGGAGGAATTATAAATTTCTCTGGAAAATTCCATAATATCAAGCTAGCCATGGGGGAATATGTGTTGAATAGTCCAATGCTTTCCATCCCAATGGGAGGTGTTGATGTTGTACTAGGAGTACAATGGTTACAATCTTTGGGGACAGTAGCTTTTAATTTTCAAGAAATTTTCTTGAATTTTTTTTTGAAAGGAAAGGAAATTGAATTATGGGGTATCACAAGGAAGGTGGGAAAGATAATAAGCTCTAATGTCATGAAAAAGCTTCTGAATAAAGAAAAACAAGGTGTAATTGCACAATTATGCTCACTAGAAGTTCCAACATCAAAATCATCTATTTCTCTAGATCTCAAAAATGTCTTGGACAATCATTCCAAGGTGTTAGAAACTCCCAAAGGACTCCCACCTATTTGTGATCATGATCATGCTGTTCATTTTATTCCAGGAAGTGTTCCTCCAAACATCAGGCCTTACAGATATCCTTATGTCCAAAAGAGCGAAATTGAACGTATGATTGCAGAAATGTTAGAGGCTGGTATAATTCAACCTAGTCAAAGTTCTTTCTCTGCTCCAGTAGTATTGGTGCACAAGAAGGATGGAACATGGCACATGTGTCTGGATTATAGGGAGCTCAATAAGCTCACTATTAAATATAAATTTCCCATTCTTGTGATTGATGAATTATTGGATGAATTACATGGAGAAAATTGTTTTACCAAGTTGGATCTTTGTTCATGATATCATCAAATTAGAATAAAGACTGAAGATATTCCAAAAATACCATTTCGAACTCATGAGGGTCATTATGAATTTTTGGTCATGCCTTTTGACCTTACCAATGCACTTTCTATATTTCAAGGGTTGATGAATTCAATTTTCAAACCCTTCCTTAGAAAATTTGTGCTAGTATTTTTTGATGATATACTAATCTATAGCAGGTCTTAGAAGGATCATGTTCAACATGTTGACAGGTTGCTCAAACTATTGGAGGAGAAAAAATTATATGAAAAAGAATCTAAATGTTTCTTTGGAGTACAAGAGGTGGAATATCTGGGCCATATTGTATCTCATGAGGGTGTTAAGGTAGACCCTAACAAAATTAAATCCATTAAGGAATGGAAATTCCCCACAACCATAAAGCATTTGCGCGAATTTCTCGGGTTAACAGGGTATTATCACAAGTTTTTTAAGAATTATGGGATAATAGCAGCACCTCTAACAACATTATTGAAGAAAGATGAATTTTCATGGACTCCTGAAGCAACTAAGGCCTTCGAATATCTTAAAGAGGAAATGTGCCTAGCACCAGTCTTAGCTACGCCAGACTTCACAAAAACCTTTATTGTGGAATGTGATGCCTCGGGAAATGGAATTAGTGTTGTTTTAATGCAAGAAAGAAGACCCATTTCTTTTGAAATTCGTCCAATCAAAGGAAAGTATTTACAAAAGGCTATTTATGAGAAGGAAATGTTGGCAATAATACATGAACTAAATAAATGGTGACCTTACCTAATGGGAAGACATTTCAAGGCAAAAACTGATCATGATAGTCTTAAACACTTTTTGGAACAAATACTATCTTTAGAAGAGCAGCAAAAATGGGTCACAAATATGTTAGGTTATGACTTTGAAATCATATACAAAAAAGAGAAGCTAAATGTTGTTGCAGATTCACTCTCAAGAAAGGATGAAGAGGGTGGAAGCATTACTTTATGCCATTTTTATTATCCAACCAGATTGGATAACCGAATCAAGGGATGAATGGAAGAAGGATGAAGAAGTGTGGACACTCATTCAAAATTTGCAGCAAGATCCTAGTACATTTGATACATTTAGCTAGAAAAATGATTCCTTATGGTACAAAGATCACTAATATATTTGCAAGAATTCCCAAAAAAAGATTATTTTTGAATTGCACACTTCTCCTTTATGAGGACACTCAGGATTTTTAAAAACTTACCACAACGTGAAGAAATAATTTTTTTGGGATGGCCTTAAATATGATATTCAAAAGTGTGTGGTGGAATGTTTGGTTTTCCATCAAAATAAAGTTGAGACAATTATGACCTTGGGTATTCTACAACCTTTATCCATTCCAAGTCAACATTGGGAGGAGATTTCAATGGATTTTATCACAGGTTTACCTAAGTCCGAAGGAAAGAGCGTCATCATGGTGGTAGTTGATAGAATTACCAAGTATGCACACTTTTGTGCATTATCTCATCCATTTAAAGCAAGTACGGTTGCTACTACATTTATGGACAGAATTCAAAAGCTACATGGAAGCCCAAGGGTTATTGTGAGCGACAGAGATCCCATTTTTACTGGAAATTTTTGGACGGAGTTATTTTCTTGTTTGGGTACTCAATTAGCTCATAGCTCATCTTATCATCCTCAATTCGATGGTCAAACTGAGATAGTAAATAAATGTTTGGAAGGATATCTTAGTTGTTTTGTATCTGATAAACAAACACAATGGGTCAAGTGGTTACCTCTCACTGAATGGTGGTATAACACTTCCTTCCATACTGCAGCAAAAATGACCCCATTTATGGCACTTTATGGATATCATCCATAGTCCATCACATCATCTTTAAGAGAAAATTCAGGGTTCAAGCAATGGAAGATCATCGAGCATCAACAACAAGTTCTCCAACTATTAAAGGATAACCTAAATTTGGCACAAAATCGAATGAAACAACAGTCTTATCAACATCACATCAAGAGAAGTTTTGATGTAGGAGACTGGGTATTTTTACGGCTACAACCATACAAAAAAATTTCCATCAAGCAAGCTAAGAAGGATAATAAATTATCGCCAAAGTACTATGGTCCTTACAGGGTGTTGCAAAAGATTGGTACAATGGCATACAAATTGGAGCTTCCTGCTTCTTTGTGAGTGCATCCAGTTTTCCATGTTTCATGCTTGAAGAAGGTTATACGTGAAAAACTTCCAGTTCAAACAATATTTCCAGATTTTGATGAGGAAGGAAAAACCATATTGAACACAGTAGTCCTGAGAAACAGAATCGTGTCATCGACCAATTGGTATATCAAATGGAAGAAGCTGACCAGAAGATTCTGGCTCAGAATCCGGGTTTGCTGGCTTAGAACTACTGGAGCGTTGAGGACAACACTTTTTTGAAGGAGAGGAGCATGTTAGGTCCCTATATTACTAGTATAGTCCCTTATTGTTGTTAGTGTAACCCCCTTATTGTTATTGTTGTACCACTGTAACCCCCATATTGTTATTATTGTGCCCTTACATTATTATTGGTAGGTCAGCTAGGATTAAATTGTGGCCCCAGGGACTCCTATTTATTGAAAGGAGGTTTTTTCATTTGTATCATCCAAGAATTGTTCATTTATGTAATGTATTGGAGGTTTCCCCCTTGAAGTGGCTGATGTCTAAGGCGTTGATCTCTCTTTTCTTCTATTTTTGGAGTTGGTTTCATAACATACAAAGAACCAAAGATATCCTTCAAAACATTTGTTCATTGTCTTATTTTTCTCTTCAAATTAAGGATGATAAGATGAGATATGAGCTAATTGAGTACCAAGACAAGAAAATAATTCCGTCCAAAAATTTCGAGTGAAAATGGGATCTTTGTTACTTACAATAATCTTTGGGTTTTCATGTAGCTTTTGAATTGTTTCCATAAATCTAGTAGCAATTGTACTAGATTTAAAAGGATGTGATAATGCACAAAAGTGTGCATACTTGGTAAGTCTATCAACTACCACCATGATGACACTCTTTCCTTCATATTTGGGTAAACCTATGATAAAATCAATTCATACCTCCTCCCAACACTGACTTGGAGGCTAAAGGTTGTAACAAACATGGGATCCTAATTGACTCAACTTTATTTTGTTGGCAAACCAAACATTCTGCCACGAAATTTTGAATATCAGATTTAAGTCCATCCCAAAAAAACCCTTCTTGACCTTGCAGTAAGTTCTTAAAAATTTGGAGTTCCCTCCTAAGGGGGAGGTGTTTAATTCCAAAAGAATATTTTTCTTGAGTTGGGAATTCTTACAAATATATGTGATATTTGTACCATAATGAATAATTTTTACAACTAAATGTATCAGATTTTGTTGGAGTAGGGTCCCTTAGGACTGCAATTTTGGGCTAAAGATTAGTATTTTTGTTAGTTTTGAGTCATGCACTCTAAGCAACGAAGATTCAAGGGGATTTGGGGCGGGTCAATGCCCCTTCATGAGTTGTAATTGGTTAAAGGGTAAACTAGGGGTCTCAAACCGAGGTTTGAGGACCATAGTATAAGCATAAGCAAAGGTATAAATAGAAGTATAGATTGAGTGGGATAGGTCAGTTAAGTCAAGTTAATGGAAGAATAGATGAATTATTAAGCTCTGAAGTTGAATCTGTTGTAAGCATCTGTGTCTGAAAGGGTCCTACTAGTTGTGTGCACAAAAACCTTATTTTGGTTGTGTGCAGACCCCACTAGCTGTGTGCACGGGTAGATCTAAATAATTGTAAGGGTTTCTGTGAATTGTAAAAGGTTTCTATGAAAGACTAATGAATAAATATATGTTTTGGTAATTTTGTGTACCGAATGGATCTGTGATTCGCTTTTGCGTAATGTTTATGTGTATGATTTCTGTTTCTTGCATATGATTTATATTATCTGTGATCAGATTGCATTGTGTACCTATTTTTACTGTTGATGAGTGATAATTTCATAGGTCTATTGTTGTAAAGGTTGAATATTACATTTTTAGAACAGTTAAAGGAATTCTAGATCTTTTGTCTATGCACGCGCGCAGGGTTAACCTGTGTTACTTGACCTAGGGTTTCTGGTGCGCAAGAAAGTCTATTTAATAATATATATCTGTGGATGCCTAGTTCATTTAATTCTCTCTTAGGGTGTGGAAACCTGGTTTCATCACCCCCCCATACTACTTCGGGTGAGACTATGGCCTGCGCAAGTCAGTCCTTGCTAAAAGGGCTAGTAGTAAGAGGGTTTTTTTGGTTATGCACTAACTCTGAAACTGGGTCAGGACCCCTCAAGCCAAAAAATGGTTTCATTTTCGAGACCTGGATCATTTTGAGAGAGATTAGATGTTGTGGATGCGATAAAAGACCGAATTAAAAGACTGGTTTGAGCAAAATATACGTGAATTATCCATCAAGGAGAATAGAAATAACAAATTGTCTACTGAAGATTGGGAATAGAGGTAAATTTTCACAGAGGTTCACGAAATATTCTTTGTGACCTTTGCACATGAATTATAGGAGTGGCTACTAAGGTTAGATGAGTTTCAGACCTGCTGGAAGGACAATAAAATCACTCAATCGTCGCCTGAGATGATCCAATAGTTAGAAATGGTTGATAACACCATCACTCGCACTGTAAACCATTGGGTTGAAAACATTCTAGGTGGATCTGTGGAAGATTTTGTAGTTGATCTGTTTATGTCATATTCTGAATCAGAAAGAAGGTTCTTTAAAGGACCAAGAGGTCGATTCATACTCTCTCTGCCTTTGTTGATTAAGATTCTATTATGCGAAAAGGGTGTTATGTGATATCACACCAAGTGAATGTCCCCAAATGAGTTTTAAACCACGGCATGTCGTGGAAAATAATTTTGGGTTAACCAAAGAGGTGACAAGTCAGTATATAGCCCTCTCAGAAATTTCCCAATAGTTATACAGAGAGTGGTGAACTACGTGCGCGAAAATTAACCCTCCATCCGCCCGACAGTCGAACCCGCACAGGGGTAGGTCATCTCCTACTCCACCTCCACCACCACCAAGAGGCGATATGGATGCACATATGAAGCCACCCACCTTCAAGGGTGCAGGACATGAAGACATGGATAGGTTATGGTTTTTTGTAGATGCAGTATGGACTATGAAAAATGTCATCGCTGGTGTTGTCAAGATGCAACAGTTAGCTATGCCATTTGACGGTCATGCTATGTATTGGTTTATTGGATATCTGGCTCAGAACGCTGAATCTACTGTCCATGATATCAATAAATCCTTAAAGCATAAATTCAGAAAACCAAAGTCCTACTTCCAATGTGTAACGGAGCTAAAAGAAATTCAATAAGAGCCCAACGAATTTGTCTGGGAGGAAAATCAGCGATTGAAGCGCACTATCAACGATAGAGGATTTGCCTACGATGATAAGAAACACAAAGAGTGGTTTATTTCCATGCTCCTACCACATCTATATGCCCCCCTGAATTAGCAGATAATTGATTCTCAGGCTGAAGCTCTTTAATTTTCCATAAAACCAGAA
Organism: Pinus albicaulis; assembly: GCA_034641835.2. Taxonomy (NCBI): domain Eukaryota; kingdom Viridiplantae; phylum Streptophyta; class Pinopsida; order Pinales; family Pinaceae; genus Pinus; species Pinus albicaulis. Next base: position 947,810,623 of record CM076577.1, read on the forward strand.
GCCACGCCTAAAACAGATGACCAATTTAGAACTCGAAAAATCTAGAATCAGTTAGAGGCAATGCATCTGGAAATTCAGAACCTACGCAAGGACAAGGGGAAGGAGGCTTGCACATAGGTATGGTGTATACGCTGTAAAGGTTCCGTTCACACAAAAGATGAATGTCCCTTGCTTCAGGACTATATGCAAGCGGGAGGACCAAATCTGTTGTGATCCAGGAATGCTACAGGACTGAGCGATACCCCCACGCTATGGTGCACTGATTGTTAAGTGGCTGGTTGGCACGACACAAATATTTTCCCTCGATTAGGAAGTTATGTTCCAAAGATGAAGCGGCAATGTTGTATTTTTTTCTCTTCTGTTGGCCATGATGAGCACCATTGCCGCACATTCGATTTGATGATGGACAATTCCAACCTATAGAGTAGAAGCCGACCCATCCTCACCAGCATCCCCCTCTGGGCATGGTGAATCTCCAACTAGAGGAAGGGGAGGAGAGAGAGGTGGAGGTGAAGGTCACAGAAGAGGACAACTGATTTTCTACAATTATGGAGATGATGGGCACTATTCGCGCGATTGTATGAACCCTAGGTGATAGTCTTGAAGGTATTGTAGACATTTTGATCATGTCATTGAATATTGTCCTATTTTGATTACTAAAATGCAAGAGAAGAACTTGCAGACACCTACGCATAATATAAAAATGGTTAGAGCCGAGCTGTGGGAAGAGGATCTGAGTGTAAACATATTTACATGAGGTGGTGCTACCACTAGAGAAGACTAGGGAAAAAATGCTAATGTAGAACCTTGGATCAGGAAGGCTTCTGACAAGAAGGAAGGATTCAAACTGTAGAGGGAGAAGGAGACTTTTGTAGAAGCTAGAAAGAATTGTGTTGTTTCAGGTGTGTCCACATCCAAGTCAATCGCAGAAGCAAATATCGATGACGAAGTCAAACCCTTATTGCAAGCATGCATCAAGATATTATGTAACTAGGAAGTAGTATACAGCCTTCAAGCCCTGATAGATAACTGCATGGAGAAAGAATTGCCTTGAAATGAGCACAAGGCTGTAAAAAAGATCTACAAGAATAAGAAGAGAATCGGTCGAGAGATACGCATGACCATGCAGATTGGTGAATATGAGATGGATCAGGTCATTCTGGACCTGGGGTCTGATGTGAATGTTCTACCTAAGAAGACCTAGTAGAAGGTTAGTGAACCAAAGATGGAATGGTCCAACATTCAGCGACACATGGCCAATCAACAAAATATTATTCCATTAGGAAGACTCCCACAAGCTATGGTAGATATTGATGGCATCAAGGTACAAGCGGACTTTGAAGTAATACAAATTTTTGATGATACAAACCTCTACCCTTCGCTGCTAGGACTATATTGGGCTATCGACATGGGGGGCATCATCAACTTGAAGCGTAGGAGTATGGTCTTTGAAAATAATGGTACTCGAGTAGTAGTACTTTGGATCGTGCAGAAGAGGAGAGATATACAGAACCAAGGCATGCATAAGATGATGTAGACCACATCTACAAATTAACCACATGAGATGAGGATTGGATCAACCCAACTGCTGATGGGATGCTAAATTGGGAAAATGACAGCTCATGCTTCTCTGATTCGGATGAGGAAATGGAAAACTGACATAATCGCCTGCATGATGTCTCTGCACTATGCTACCTCAGAGTCACTAAGAATTTACGATGCATCTCCTCAAAGGTATGATAATATCCCTATTTTGATGGTTCTAGTAATGTTGTTTTATTTTTGGAAGAAATGGAAAAGGTTGTCCCCAAAGAATGAAGGTTCTGGGCACTCTATCTTGTCATGTGAGCAAATCCAACATGTTGGTGTTATACACACAAAGGGAACTTTGAAAATTTGGAGGAATGTTCCTCTATGATGTGGTTGTGCTTCACTCATTCAGTAACAAAGTTGGACGAAGTATACACAGGAAAGGATGACCCATGCTCGCACTTAGATAAATGGACAGTTGCTTGGGGTGATAGTCCTCAGCCTGAATGGGTGCATATTTTTGTCCATACTATAGGAAATTTTCCCACCGATTGGTACTTGGAAACAGAGTTGCGCCGAGGAAATTTTGGTTGGGCCTCATTAATGGAAATTTTTCTCGTCAATTTTAGCTTTTCTAGTTGGTTTGAAGGCATTAGCCAGATATTGCAAGGAATCCAAGGAGTTGTCTTTGACACAACCAAATATGCAATAGAGGTTCCACCACCTGCATGGGATGCACAGATGCAAGACATTTCCAACTGTCGAAATATGTCAGTGAAAGATAACGATGAGGATCCAAGAAATTTCAATATCCCCGAGTCTGAGGAGAAGAGCGTAGTTGAAGGTCCCCTGTTAGGAATGGTGGATGTGAATAAGCCCTTAAAACTTAAGCAATTCAACATTAGGACAGAGGAACAAACCAAGTTGGCCAAAATAGGAAACTATTGAGATGATGACATAGTGGGAAATATTGTGGAGTTGTTGATAGAATATCAGTATCTATTCCCCACAATTTTTTATGAGCTAAAAGGAATTGTAGGAGACTTGGGAGTTATGAAAATCACTCTAAAACCATATGTGCACCCCATCAAGCAGCGACCATACTGGTTAAAGCCAAAATATAAGAATAAAGTGAAGTAAGTATTGGAGAAAATGGTTGCTACAGGAATCATTGACCTCATGGAAGAGTCTGAATGGGTAATCCCGATGGTTGTTCAGGAAAATATGACTAAGGGAGAAATAAGGATTTGTGTGGACTTGTGCAAACTGAATGATGCATGCATACATGATTCCTTCCCGACCCCGTTTTTAGATGAGATATTGACAATGTTGGAGGACAAGAGGCCTACTCTTTCAATGATGGATTTTCAAGGTATCATCAGATCAGGATTGTGCCTGAAGACCAAAGTAAGACGACTTTTGCAACAGAATGGGGATCCTTGTAATACACAGTCATCCCCTTTGGATTGAAGAATGCACCTGCTATATTCTCGTGTGTAGTAGTAATTTTATTTAAGGACTTCATGCACAAGTTTCTGGATGTGTAATTTGATGATTGGACTGTGTTTGGACTAATGAAGAAGCATGTTTCCAACCTACGCATGATTCTTGATACTTGCAGAAAGCATCATATCACTCTTAACTTGAATAAGTGTATATTTTGTGTTCTTTTTGGGATCTTCTTAGGGAATATTGTTTGTCAACAGGGCTTGATGGTAGATCCAGCCAAGGTTGCAGTTATTGTCAATTTAGAGGTTCCTGCCAATAGAAAACAATTACGCTCTATTCTGGCACACACAGGATATTATAGGAAATTCATTCAGGGCTATGCGCTGATCACTGCACCCATGGAAAAATTGTTGAATAAAGATGTGTCCTTTTGTTGGGATGAGTATTTACAAAGTATATTTGAGTTTCTCAAGGAAAATATGGTCATTGCACCTACTTTAGTATTCCATGACTGGTCTAAGGTCTTCCATGTGCATGTTGATGCATCTGGCATTGCACTTGGAGTTGTCTTAGCATAGCTAGGAGGAGGAGAAATTAATCACCCCATTTCCTTTGCAAGTAGAAATATCTCCAGTGTAGAACGCAACTATTCGACCACAGAGAGGGAAGTTTTGGCTATGGTCTACGCTCTGTAGAAATATAGGCATTATCTGCTAAGAGGACACTTCAAGATGTCCACTAACCACTCTGCTTTGAAGTACCTAGTCAACAAGCCTGTGTTTGGGGGGAGATTTTTAGATGGCTACTTCTATTCCAAGAATATGAATTTGAAATCATTTTTAAGCCAGGGAGATTGAATTCTGGACCTAATCACTTATCTCGAATTGAGAATGGGGAAGAACCGACTAGTATGGAGGATGGATTATTCTGATGTGCAAATCTTTGCCATTAAAGTGGTTGAAGAACACTTTGCAGATATTATTCACTTTATAACTACTAGTAGTGCACTTGTTGAATATTTGGTGCAACAAAAGGAGTTGTTTTCATGTTCAACTGACTTTGCATTGATTGCTTGTCAATTGTACAAATTGGGTTCACATGAAGTCTTAATAAGGTATGTCTTATAACATGAAAGATAAGACATCTTGGCTAAATCTCATGGGGGAGTGGCAGGAGGCCACTATGGAGGGAAATATACTACAAAAATGGTTCTGCAAGCTCGATTATGGTGGCCACACTACACAATGACGCACATACATATTGTGGAGCTTGTGATGCATGCCAAAGAACAGGGAAACTATCGCGTAGATATGAGATTCCATTGCATCCACTGATGGCTCTGCAAGATTTTGATAAATGGACCATAGACTTTGTTGGACCTATTAATCCTCTAGGAAAATGACCAGTGTGCGCTACATCATCACGGCAACAGACTGTGTAACTAGATGGACAGAAGCTAAGCTAGTAAAAGATTGTACTGCCGACACTGTTGCACAATTTATTTCTGAAAATGTCGCGACTAGATTCGGGTGCCCAAAGATATTGATGAGTGATCAAGGTATGCACTTTATTAATGAGACTACTAATGCTCTCACAGAGGAATTTGAGATACATCACCAGAAGAGTACTCCCTATTTTTATCACTCCACTGGATCTCTAAGGCTGAGAAAGAGTCCAAAAAAAGGTAACCAAAGATCAATATTTTAGCTTGGTAGCTAGCCCTACCAAAACGGAGAGGGCTCTCTCCACAAACGAATGCAACTATTCGACCACAGAGAGGGAAGGTTTGGCTATGGTCTACACTCTACAGAAATATAGCCATTATCTGCTAGGAGGACACTTCAAGATTTCCACTAACCACTCTGCTTTGAAGTATCTAGTCAACAAGCCTGTGTTGGGGGGGGGGGGGATATTTGTAGATGGTTGCTTCTATTCCAAGAATATCATTTTGAAATCATTTTTAAGCTGGGGAGATTGAATGTTGGACCTGATCACTTATCCTGAATTAAGAATGGGGAAGAACCAACTAGTCTAGAGGATGGATTACTTGATGCGCAACTCTTTGCCATTAAAGTGGTTGATGAACACTTTGCAGATATTATTCACTTTATAACTAATAGTAGTGCGCTTGTTGAATATTTGGTGCAACAAAATGAGTGGGTTTCCTATGCAACTGTCTTTACATTGATTGCTTGTCAACTGTACAAATTCTGTTCAGATGAAGTCTTAATAAGGTATGTCTTAGAACATGAAAGACAAGACATCTTGGCCGAAGCTCATGGGGGAGTGGCAAGAGGCCACTATGCAGGGAAATCTACTACACAAAATATCCTGCACGCTAGATTATGGTGGCCCACACTACACAATTTTTCACATACATATTGTCGAGCTTGGAATGCATGCCAAAGAACATGGAAACCATCGTGTAGAGATGAGATTCCATTGCAGCCATAGATGGCTCTGCAAGATTTTGATAAATGGGGCATAGAATTTTTTTGACCTATTAATCCTCCAGGAAAAATGACTGATACGCGCTACATCATCACGGCAACAGACTATGTAACCATATGGGCAGAAACTAAGCCAGTAAAATATTGTATTATCGACACTGTTGCACAATTTATTTTTGAAAATGTCATGACTAGATTTGTGTGCCCAAAGATATTGATGAGTGATCAGGGTATGCAATTTATTAATGAGACTATTGAAGCTCTCATAGAGGAATTCAAGATACATCACCAAAAGAGTACTCCCTATTGTTATCACTCCACCAGATCTCTAAGGCTGAGAAAGAGTCCAAAAAGAGGTAACCAAAGATCAATATTTTAGCTTGGTAGCTAGCCCTACCAAAGCAGAGAGGGTTCTCTCCACAAAATCACAGCCAAGAAGTCTGGATGAATTAGGTTTTTAGGCTAGGTATGAGTACAATTATTTGTTTGTTTGAATTGGTTTTCTGGATGAGTGAATTAGGTCAAAGAGGCTAGGTCAAGGAAAATAGGATTAGGATTGAAGTACATTCAATGGGAAAAGGTAGATAAGAAGGCTAAAAATTTATGGTTTCAAGGTGAAATGGATTAGAATGATGAGGAGCTAGAAAGAGCAAGGAAAATCATGTATTCTTTCTAAACTGAAGAAATGAGACAAACTATGAAGATTTTCCCAAAACAAAGCATGAGAGATGAATTCTAATTATCAACTTGAAAATAAACATATAATAGAGATTAAATGGATCATGAATAAAATAAATTCATACATATGTAACATAAGAAAAAACAATGATAAATTTCCATACCACAGGTATCCCAAAGAAATAGCTACAACTCTTTCATTAATTTCCTGCCAAATATTGATTACACTAGAGTCTCTGATCAATAAAACAACATACAACCTCTGAAATGAGTCAAAAAGTAAAATATAGAGACCTAAAAATAACTTATCCCAACCTCATGGATCGAATCCATGAGTGGAGGAGATGTTCCACCAAAAATTGAACTGATACCTAGAGTGTAGGGTGGTTAAACTGACTCATCCCTCACTTTTTAGAAATTGATTCATTACATGTCATCAAAAGTTTTCACCTAATGTATTTACCCTTAGGTAAGTGTAAAAACATAAAAATTACATTTATATCATTTAATTACATAGGTAAAACTTCATTTTTCAAATTGAAACTAGAAAAAACTGAAAATTTTGGAAATATCAGCAAACTTGGAAAATTTGTCAAAAGCACAGCGCCAACTTTAGCTCCACTTTTGAGGGGGTTCCTATTGTCCAAATTGAGCTCAGGATAGCTCATTGTAAAGCATGTCCTGTCTTATTTCCATATCGATGATTATTTTCCAAAATGGTGTTTATTTGATCCTACAAAACTTCATTCTCCCAAGATTGGTCAAAAGCGCAATGCCAGCCTCCAAAACAGGGTAGAAATGTGATTTTTTGGGTGTTTTTTGACATTTTGACTACTCCTTTGACCAAAAAAAGTTTTGTAAAGTTTTTTTATTGGATTTATTTAGCCTTATGAATCCAGTGGTTCTTTTATTTTGGCCATTGGATGTCCCTAGAAAAATCGCAGCGCTTAGGGCGCTGCGCTTTTGATAGTGGGACTGTGTAAAACTGCCAAAAGTGAAAATTTTTCCAAAATTGCTTAAATTTCTTCAAAATTTATTCTGTGGGAGGTTGATGAGGTGCGTTAGGTAATGAGTGATATATAAATCTTGTCTCCTTCATTTTTCTTAGTTAGGTTTTCATGTTTTGATTTGGCATTTTGGAGCTTTGAACTTGCAATCTAATTTCTCTTGCAGTAGTGTTTGGCCACCTTCCTTTGCATATCATTGTCCTTATTTTCCTTCTCGAGGATCTTCCCAAGATTTTTATTGGCCCTATCAAGCCAATTCTCCCGGTTCTCATTGACCATTATGGAAAACTTCTCATTTAAGGTGAGCTCATTTGCAAGTTTAGCATCCTTTTTCCTCTCTAGTTCTAGAGTTCTTTTCAGCCCTCTAGTCCCAGGTCTCCTTCTTGGAAGTTTTTCTTCTTCCTCATTGGTTTCACCATACCTATCATAAGCATCGTCAAGAAAATCATTTTCCTTTTTTTCTTCTCTCTTTTCTTTGAGAATTTGAATCTCCATGATTGCTTGCTTAGTTTTGAGTTGTTGATTTTCTTGCTCATAATATGAAATCACAAACTTAGATCTCTCTAAGTTGGTTTGAAGCTCCCTGATTTGGGCATCCTTCTCTTTGATAATCAAATTGGAGGCCTCATCATCATGCTACTCATCCAAGTCAACAAGATCAAAATATGTTTCCTCGTCATGAGGATCCTCATCCTCTTGGATGGATTCCTCATGCTCATCTACCTCTGTCATATTTTTTTTACCCTTTTGAACCTGCTTTAGTGGTGAAGAAGGCAAGGTCCCTCCCACAATATGTGGGGAAAACACCTGCCTATACCCTCTCTGGTATGTTTTAGCCAATGTTCTCATTTCACCCTCTTTAGGCTTGCTGACCATAGCTCTGTTAGGTGACTCAACTTGATCATGAAATGGTGATGATAGTGGTAATGGTGATGAAATAGGTGAAGTGGACTGAGGTGGAGGCATATATGTAGCATGATGAGATGAAGAAGGCACATCTTCAACATGTGGAGCTTGTGGAGAAATGAAGATGTCATTGGCAATAAAGGTGTCCCATAAGATGCTCAAATGATCAAGTTGATGGAGTACAATGATTTTGAACAATGAGTGGTGAGAGAGGTTGTTCATCTATTAGTCATAGTCTCTCTTTTGTACAATGAATGCTATTTTATCTAGGGTCCTGAATAGATAGTATGGGATCTTGAGAAATATTACTCTTGTGAAGTGCATAAGCAGTCTAATATGGTATGTGTAGATCCTAGAAAAACTTCCTTCACAAGAGAAGTATTTTATGATGATTTTCATCATGGGGGAATACCTATCAAGAAGGTACATGAAAGGGAAGACCCTGTTCCTATCATTTATGTACCTTGGTTTGATGAATGGTTCATAATATTTATCCTCCAAATCTTTGGATTTAAACCACCTCTCACCCATGTTTGGAATCCCTACGGAAGAAACAATGATAGATGTAGATACAGTGAAGGTCACACTTGCAAGGGTTACCTGATTTTCTCTGAGGTTTGAGATGAAGACTCTACTAAACATAGGATGATGATGGACCCTTTGAATCATGTTGCAAAAATCAAGGCAACCTACATACTCACAAAAATTTACAGTCATAGGAAAGGCCATCAGTTCATTTGTGTTGGTGGGATCCAGCTTAGGATTCTTCCTCCTTTGTGAGGCTTTCTCATTTATCTATCCTCCTCTTCTTGTATTTCCTCCTCTTCCATATAGTATTTGTCTTCCTCCATGCTGTTTGGGGGGCAATAAAACCCTAGGGATGAGGTGGATGGGAATAGGGAATGAAGATAGGTTTATGGAATAGGGAATGGGGATAAGTCTAGGGAAATTTAGGGAGATGGGGGAAGGGGTTGTGGAAATTTGGGAGGTAATAGGAAGTTGAAATGTCAAGTGAGTTGGAAATCAGAATTAAATTACAGGTTTGAGGGAGTGGCTGCCTAGGAAATTTAGAAGCCTAGGACGTAGGGTTTTAGGGGAAAGGGATTTATGGATTAGGAAATTGTAGTGTAGGGGTGGGGATAGATTTAATAATGATGTAGGAAGGGATTTGAGGGTTGAAGGACATCAAATTTTGGAATGAGGAATAAAACTAGGGTTTTCAAGTAGGAAAAATGCTAATTTTTCATGAGAAGAAAAACACCATTAAAATGATATTTAGGGAACCAAGGAGGGGATACATTTGTGTTACTTACTTGATTTAGGATGAAACAATAATTTGTGAAGGTTTTGAGAGATTTGGAGGTGATTTTATGCTTCGTGGGCAAGTCGGGTAAAAGCGCAGCGCCTGTGGGGAAAAGCGTAGCACTGTAAGCTGAAAGTGAAGCGCATGTGGAGTAAGCACAACGCCACCCTCCAAAAGCGCAACGCCATCCAATTTTGAAGATTTTGACCCTAAAATCGATTTTTCCAGCTAAGGGAGTGCAATTTTGACTTTTGCGAGTGCAAATGAGTTTGATTTTGATGCCTTGGTGGTATTTATACTTCATGAATTTGATGTTTTGGGCCTTGGGACCCAATTTCTCCTTTCTTCACTTCACTTTGCACTTTGAAACTATACCTTTTGTGTTTGAAATTTTGCTTTGACATATGATCATCTGATGATTTTAGAGAACACTAGGATTTGACATTTTGATTCTTTGGCATGTTGGAACTCTAAGTTAGTAGCTTTGGGAACCATGAACTTATTACATTTTGAATGACATAAAATTACATAATGAAAAATAAAAATTACATCTTAAAACAAAAATTGCATGCTAAAACAAGAATTTCTCTTTACAAATCATCTTCATATGGTGAAGAGATGTTATTGGATGACCCTTTACTTTCTGGTCTTATGCAATGGAAATGAAGTTTTATTGGACCTTGGAAACCCTAATGACCTAATGAAACCTTGAAAGACTAGAATTCATGATGACATGAGTGGTGTGATGGCCTAATGACATTAACTTTGTGGATGATGTACAATCAACAAGGTATAAAAATATGCCAGCACGTAATCAATTTTAAGGAAGAGTGATGTTTTGGGATTAGGGCTACCATTAGTGACTAAATTTTTTAATGCAAACCTAGTGGAATGATAAAAATTTCTGAATGAGACCCTAATATGATATGAAAAGAGTATTTTTTTATCACTAATGGCAGGATGCAAATACAAACACTAACATTGGCCTTATTGGGGATGATATCTCTGAAAGATGTCTCAAGAACATCGTAGACAAAAATGCATTATCCATTGGCCCAATACGATCAAAAAATAAAACTAATAAATATGACTAAAAAATGATAACTCTGGTGAAATAGACTAACTCAAGACAAACTCAAAATTGTCTGAAAATTGACTCAATACTGACTTACTTGCCTGAAAACTGAACTTTGAAAATAGCATAAAATCAATGGAACTCCATGGCCTTCACTTTGGGCTCCGAACTCCAGTGATTCTCTACTTCACATTTGCAGAAAATGTAAGCTGATATTTACAATGAAATGGGAAATTGTACTTCAGAAATGATAGTTCTTAAGGAGCCTACCATTGGCTAGTCCTCCTAACCACTCTTTTCCATTCATCTCTTCAAGAAAATAAGCATTCTTTCCATAAGAAACTAAAATCTGGCCCTTTCCATAGATTCTCAAATTTTCCATGCTTACCCTTATCCTCATTTCTGGCATCCAACAGAGTACTACATCTCCAATCTTGAATTTATCTTCCTTTTTTTCGGTCATAGATTTTATTTATCTTTTCATGGAGTTTGAGATATGCTGAAATACTTCATCTCTTGTCTGTTGAAGGTGTATCATTTGATTAATCCGACGTTGTATGTCATTTTCCTCAATCCCTGCTTCTTGTAACAATTTCATAATCGGGACTGCTAATGACGAAGTAAACACAGTATCAACACCATACACAACTTGAAAAGGAGACATTCTAATAGACTTCTTACTACTCACCTGGTCTGCCCACAATGCATTGATCAGCTTCTTATGCCAATTATTTTTATTTGCCTCTAACATTTTCTTAATGATACTGACCAAGGATTTATTAGAGGGCTTTTCCAATCCATTACCTTGTGGGTAGTAGGTTGTAGAGTGTCCCAACTTGATGTTATATCTGTCACAAAACTCAGCCATCTTCTTAGACTTGAATGATGTTGCATTACCTATGATAATCTTAGTAGGAAAACCAAAACAGAACAAGATATTATTTTCTAAAAATTGAATGAGGACAAAATCTATTTCTTGCTTGGTCGAGATTGCTTCAATCCACTTTGTAAAGTAATTTATGGCTGTCAATATCCACTTGTGTTGTTCGGATGATGTTGGGTGAATCTCACCTATGAAATGTAGGCCCCACTACTAAAATGGTGCATGTACTGAAATAGGTTGAAGAGATAATGGGTGAATATTTCTTTTACCCTAAAAAACTTGACATTCGTGGCAACTCATTACTATTTTGTACACATTTGCAAAAAGTGTCAACCAATAATATCCCTCTCTCAATATTTTATTGATTGTGGTATTCCAATATAAGTGGCCCCCACAATCTCCTTTTTGGAATCTATTAATCACTTTTTTAGATTATTCTTCGATCAAACAATTCAACAAAACTCCTCCAGGATCCTTCCAGTAAAGTGTATTTTCCAATATACAATACTTGGAAGCTTTGAGCTTCAAAGATTTTCCTTGACTCTTAGTCATGCCTAAAGGAGGGTTTAGGTGCTGCAAAAAATAAATAATATCAGAATATCGTGGAGATGACAAAAATATATCAGATACCTGAATAATATTCACTTCTTCTTCATTATCGGACAAGGCTGAAATCAGGTTGATGTCTAGAGCATGGAGTTTTGACTCAACCATGATATTGGCAAAGCCCTGACCTTTGATCAGCTTGGTGGGCTTGATCTAGAGGTCATATTATAGTAATGCTGCTATCCATATCCCTCTCCTTCCTCCTGGGTCTGCCTGCATGAGAGATTCTTTTATAGTTGCATTAGGCACATAGGCAAGAGTATGTGAATGTAAAATGTAAAATCTGAAATATTTCAACGCTTTTACCAAAGCCAAAGCCTGTTTCTCTATGATGTTGTATCGAAGGTTGCATCTCTGATATTGCGACTGAAAAATGAAATTGGTAGCTCAGTTTTATCCCTTTTATGCATCAAGACTACTGCCATGGTATACTCCGAAGCAAATGATAATATTATGAAATCAATAGAATAATCAAGACTTATTAAAATGGGGGTAGTGGTCAAGGAAAACTTTACTGAGTTGAAGGACATCCGAGAATCTTCAGACCACTTCACATCATTATATTTCTTCAACATATTTTTCAACTCTCTAAGATGCTCAGCCAAATTAGGAATAAATTTGCGTAAGAAATTCATCTTACTATTGAATGCTTGTATTTCCTTTTTGTTGTGAGGAAAATAAATCTGTTTAATTTCTTGAACATGAGAAGGGTCAATCTGAATCCCATCCTTGGAGATGATGTGACCGATAAGTTTTCCCTCCTCCATGGAAAAAAGGCTTTTCTTTGGGTTGAGAGATATTCCGAACTTCCTGCATCTCTTGAAAACAATTCTTAAATGATGCAAATGTTCATCATCTGAATGTGAAAACACTGTCAAGTCACCTAAATAAACAACCAAGAAAACATCTTTTTCATTGGAAAATTCTATGTCCATGACTCGTTGAAACATGGTTCCTGCATTTTTCAGACAAAATGACATCTTTGCATATTTGAACATGCCCCAAGGTGTAGTAAATGGTGTCTTGTCCTGATCATCCTCGTGCACCAAAATCTGGTTATATCCCGAATAGCCATCCAACATTGACATCCAAGAAGAACTAACAACTCTTTGAAGGATGAGATCCATTTTAGGAAGTGGCTAATTGTCTTTGAGAGATACTTTGTTCAAGTTCCTGAAATCTATTCAGAGTCGGATTTCTCCAGTCTTCTTTCTTACGGGGACCAAATTAGAAATCCAATCAGAAAATCTGATAGGAACAATAATACAGACTTGAAAATTATGTTTACTTCTTTTTCAATTAATGGAAGAAATCTCGGATTTATCCTTCTCAACTTTTTCCAAAAGGGCTTTTGATCGGGCTTAATCGGGATGGTTTGTTGAATGATGCTCTTATCATACACCTTTAGATCTTCATATTCCCACGCGAAAACATCAGAAAATTCAGAAAGTAAATTAACGTATTCATCCTTTACCTCAGGAGATAAAGACTTGGAAAGCTTAACCATATTTGGCTTATCTATTGTCTCAATGTTTACGTCCTCCACACCTTTTTCTGTAGGAACCAATGTAGGCTTTCTTGCTACGTCATCTTGGTCAAACAACTCTTCCAAAGGTATGAGACCTTTTGGAATATTGCTATCTTTCATTTGTAGTACATCCACCTGAGTTGCTTTGATGACCTGATCATCTTTGTTGCAAACTTCATCTATAGAAAAATTCTCAAATTCACCCTCATGTTGGATAAATTTGTTTACCTTCTTATAATCCTAGAATACTTGCCAATATCACATGTTATCGGGAACATTGGGCCGGTGTTTCACATGAATCTCAAATTTTTTGTTTGAAAAGATGGGGATTTTAAAATTGCTTGCAGTTGTATCCAATGAATCTGCTATGAGATTTTGACTCCTTGGTGCAACTGAAAGTGTATACTCCGGAAAAAATTTCAAAATATCTAGAAAAAAATTCCTATATTTTCTTGTTCATGGATGGTTAGCTTGATATTCACCTTTAACTTTCTTGATCACAAGTTCTAAATCACCACGTACTGAAATCCTTCTTGCACCTAGTTTCTTCAAAATATTTAAGCCAGTAATCAATGCTTCATACTCTGCCTCATTATTAGTGCAATCAAAAGCTAACTTGTATGAGCATAATCTAACATTTGTAGGAACCTTACCAAGCTTATGAAGAGAGTTGCGGAACCAAATTCCATTGCTTGCCCTGTCTTTTCCCAAGGAACCATCAAATTCCATGGACCATAGACCATTTTTATCCTCCAAGTGCTAAAACTCTGATTTTTGTTTTGGCTCAACTTGCTGAACTATTTTTTCATGCTTTTCTAGACTTTCTTCTGCTTAATCTAATAGTTTTTATGAGTTTTTCTCTGCCTCATGTGATGGTAGTTCTGATGAACTTAGCAGATTATCTTTTTCCTTTTCTTTAATTGTTCTAATGCAATTATGAATTTCCGGAACATCTTCTACTTCTATGATCTAGCTATCTACATCATTTAAGCCATTATCATTAAACAAAATAAATTACTCTAAATCTATGTGTACATCATTTATCAAATGATTGTTAGGCTTTCTTTTCTTGTGATAATATATTTCATCTTTGTTTCACTGTAAAAATTTCTCAATTTCCTGAAAACTGGAATGGTTGCATAATAAAATTATAATTGCAAAGTTCCCCTCAACTTTTCTCCCTGAGATCTTGACAGCAACATATCGAACCGTGGCAGTATGTCAGCTACCACCACGTCCATTAAAACATTATTTTCTGGAATTTTCTCTAGGGAGACTACCAAATATTTAATGAGGCTAATACAACGGACTCTACCTGAATCAAAGGAGTATAATTCATGGTAAGGACGAGTGATATCTATGCCCAAATTTTCCATAATGGATTTTGGCATTAGATTAGGGGAGGCTCAAGAGTCTAACATGGAATTGTGTAAAATACATTGGTGGATTCTTAGACTCAAATAGAATGGAGGGACCTCTCTATCTTCTAACTGACCATCAATAGCAAGACCAAAAATAAGTTCGGGTTGATCATCTTCAACATTTACCATGTCAGACAAAGGACTTTTACTGGTTATTCTTAACTAGCTCAGTCAAAGGTATAGACACTTTCAATTTTAAAATTTCAGCTTCTAGGATGAAAGGAGTGGATTTTTCTACCTCTTTAATGATGATGTCTCGTTTGTTAGCATGGTCCTTTGATGGAGATTCTTTCTTCGGACTATCCTTTTCCTTTCTTGATGATATTGTAGATGGCTGATTTTTATTTTTCTGATTCCTGGCTATAGGCTCTTTCCCTTTACTCTGATTACCTTGAGAATTCAGTTTTTCTTGATTATCTTTTTTTTGGGATGCCTGCTTTTGAATAGGAGTTATTGGGACATATCTACCTCTCAATATATACTGCCTCTGATCTGAGCTGAGGGCATTCAAGTATCCTCGCTGATAATCATTAGATTCAACCTCCAACTAATGATCTTAGGCTAGAATGTAGTCTTGATCTTTGGGTACATCCATCATCTCGACATACTATTCGTCTTCAGTCAAAAATATGGGTTGGCCATCAGCTGTAAAAAAACTGGTTTTCTTCAACAATATGATCTTATTCTCCTTCACTTCCTTGAGCATAATTTTGCTGCAAGGGTGTCCTAATTTGTTGTTGTTGTGTTGGTTGCTCAGGTGGCCGTTGTTCTCTCTGCTTGATTCTTAGTTGAGGTTGTTGCTGGCCCCGAATATTAGGATTTCTGACTTGTGGTTCCAGTTGTATTTCGGTGATAGAAATATTATCGACCATCCCCTCAATTTTTCTTATTAAAGTGTCTAGTTTTACATCAGAAGACGATGATGTCTCCTCTTTGATAGTTACTCTTATTTCACCCTTCATTTTTTACTTCTTTATGGACAAATGGGCTTCTACACTAATTGCATTTTTATGCATATCTTCTAATGTTGCATGATTCCTTTCTCGCAACTGATAGGACATGTTTGGGTCAAATATATCTGGGTAATGCAAGAGGGCCAACCCTGGAGGAGGCTTTATTTCATTAGGAATGGAATGGTATACTCTGTTGAATCGGGTAGTGAAGTCTTGCACTGATTCATTTGGTTATCTTTTCATAATTTTGTATTCAGAAAGTATTTGTAATGGATTATTATTAACTTCCCATCTAGCTATGAAAGCATCTATCAACAGATTTGGATTAGCTATGGAATTTATGTTTAATGATTTGAACCATAATTTAACCTCTCCTGAAAAGCTCTAAGCTATGATTCTGATTTTAGCATCATCTGCATCTACTTCTTCCACATCAATAAAGTTAGTGATTTTAACTACATGTTGTTTTGCAGTGATCAGAGAGTTTTCATCAAAAAGTGGAAGCCTTTGACCATACCCTTGTGGTAGTTCATGGAGTTGACCTGGTAAAATGAGGGGTGAAAATCTAGCCATATTTCCTATTGAGTGAAGTGTTGGATTGACAATGAGATGATTTGGTTGAATAGGTAGCGTAACAACAGTTATAAGTATTGAATTAATAGGTATAAATGATGAGGCTGAGGGTGCATATGAAAAAGAAACAATTGATTGAGGTTGAGTTGAGATAGATATTAACACTTGCTAGTAGAATTGGGTCCAGAATTTGATTTTAAAGTTTGTTTTAGGTTTAGTATCTTCAAAAAGAAAATTTTCTTTGAGTTTTAGAGAACTAATATATAACTCAGATAATGATTTGACCTCAGAGAGTCTTAAAGGGTCAAAGATTATGTCAGCTAAAGAGGTTTCAGACTTAGATCTAAACAATGACAATTAAAATTTTAGTTCATATGGCATATCTTCGAGAGATAGTACTTTAGTATGCAGTGAAGTAGATCTTACCAATGGGATTGGACCTAAATGATTATTTGTAGCTTGATATCTATGCTTCCAGAAAATCTTCTTTGGATCTTCGATTGGATTAGCTAGATCAGGATAAGGATTTTCTCGAGTGTATCTTCTTGAAGCCAACTCTACAATCTTGGCACAGAAATTATAAATTCAACCATTCTGAAACTTAATCCTATCATCCAAAGGATTAAATTCTAAAGATTCTTGTCATACACCCAAGGAAAATAAATCTTTCGTTCCCCGGCAACAACACCAATATGTTATCACTCCACTAGATCTATAAGGCTGAGAAAGAGTCCAAACAGAGGTAACCACAGACCAATATTTTATCTTGGTAGCTAGCCCTACCAAACCGGAGAAGGCTCTCTCCACGAAGTCATAGCCAAGAAGGCTGGATGAATTAGGGTTTTAGGCTATGTATGAGTACAGGGGTTTGTTTGTTTGAATTGGTTTGCTAGATGAGTGACTTAGGTCAAAGGGGCTAGGTTAGGGAAAATAGGATTACGATTGCAGTCCATTCAATGGGGAAAGGTAGGTAGAAAGGCTAACACTTTAGGGTTTCAAGGTGAAATGGATCATATTGATGAGGAGCTAGAAAGAGCAAGGCAAAGCATGTATTCTTTCTAAACTGAATAAATGAGACAAACTATAAATATTTTCCCAAAACAAAGCATGAGAGATGTATTCTTCTTATCAACTTGAAAATAAACATATAATAGAGATGAAATGGATCATGAAGACAATACATTCATACGTATGTAACATAAGAAAAAAAAGCTAAATTTCCATACCACAGGTATCCCAAAGAAATAGCTGCAACTCTTTCATTAATTTCCTGCCAAATACATATTACAGTAGAGTCTTCGATCAATACAACAACATCCAACCTCTGAAATGAGTCAAAAATTACAAGATATAGACCTCAAAACAACTTCTCCCAACCTCAGGTGTTGAATCCACGAGTGGAGGAGTTGTTCCACCAACAACTAAACTGATACCTTGAGTGTAGGGTGGTACAACTGACTCATCCCTCACTTTTTGGAAACTGATTCATTACATTTCATCAAAGGTTTTCACCTAATGTATTTACCCTTAAGTAAGTGTAAAAAAATAAAAATTACATTTACATCATTGAATTACATAGGTAAAACTTCATTTTCCAAATTGAAATTGGAAAAAACTAAGAAAATTTGGAAATATCATAAAACTCAGAAAAGTTTTCAAAAGCACAGCGCCAAGGTCAAAAGCATGGCACCAACTTCAGTTCCACTTTTGAGGAGGTTAAAGGTGTCCAAATTGAGCTCAGGATAGCTCATTGGAAAGCATGCCTTGTCTAGTTTCCATATCTATGCTTATTTTCCAAAATGGTGTTGATTGGGCCCTCCAAAACTTAATTCTTCCAAGAATGGTCAAAAGTGCAACACCAACCTCCAAAACAAAGCAGAAATGTGATTTTTTGGGTTATTTTTTTACTTTTTGACTGCTCTTTTGACCCAAAAAAGTTTTGTAAAGTTGTTTTCCTAAATTTATTTGGCCTTATGAATCCAGTGGTGGTTTCATTTTGTTCATTGGAGGTCCCTAGAAAAAGCGCAGCACCTAGGGCGTTACGCTTTTGACTGTGGGACTGTGTAAAACTGCCAAAAGTGAAAAAATTTCCAAATTTTTCCAAAATTACTCAAATTTCTTCAAAATTTATTCTGTGGAAGGTTGATGAGGTGTGTGAGGAAATTATTGATGCCTCAGCAAGGATATCAAGATTGTCTCCTTTATTTTTCTTGGTTATGGTTTAAAGTCTTGATTTGGCCTTTTGGAGCTTTGACCTTGCAATCTGATTTCTCTTGTAGCAGTGTTTGGCCATCTTCCTTTGTATGTCATTGTCCTTATTTTCCTTCTCCATGAGATTCTCAAGATTTTTGTTGGCCCTATCAAGACAATGCTCCTAGTTCTCATTGACCATGATGGAAAATGACTCATTTAAGGTGAGCTCACTGGCAAGTTTAGCCTCCTTTTTCCTCTCTAGTTCTAGAGCTCTTTTCAGCCCTCTAGTCCCAGGTCTCCTTCTTCACACTTGTTATTATTCCTCATTGAATTCACCATACCTCTCATAAGCCTCATCAAGCAAATCCTTTGCCTTTTTTACTTCACTCTTTTCCTTGAGAAGCTAAATCTCCATGATTTCCTGCTTGGTTTTGAGTTGTTGATTTTCCTACTCATAATATGAAATCACAAACTTAGATCTCTCTAAATTGGTCTGAAACTCCCTAATTTTTGCATACTTCTCTTTGATAATTAAATTGGAGCCCTGATCATCATGCTTCTCATCCAAGTCAACAAGGTCAAAATTTGTTTCCTCATCATGAGGATCCTCATCCTCTTGCATGGATTCCTCATGCTTATCTACCTCTGTCATATTTTTTTTACCATTTTGTACCTGCTTTGATGGTGAATAATTCAAGTTCCCTCCCACAATCAATGGGGAAAACACCTGCCTATACCCTCTCTGGTATGTTTTAGCCAATGTGCTCATTTCACCCTCTTTAGACTCGCTAACCATAGCTCTACTAGGTGACTCAACCTGACCATGAAATGGTGATGATGGTGGTAATGGTGATGAAATAGGTGAATTGGACTAAGGTGGAGGCATAGATGTAGCAGGATGAGATGAATAAGGTGTTAGTATCCTATAAATCATAGGATATCAAGGTGATTTAGTATTTCATGAGTTTCAATTTCATATTGAGTATGATTTTCAATATTCAAATGATTTCCAATAAAAAAATATATAAAAAAAGAGATTTTATTGAAAAATAAAAAAGAGAAAAAGAAAAATAAAGAAAAACCCCAAAAAGAGTAATACTATAAGTGCTGCAAATCAAAATTCCACTATTGACTAGATTAGTTTGTTCAATCATACAGTTTAAGCATGATTATACAATTTTAAATTTCAGTTGTTCGATTAGAAAATAAGGATTTTCCAAACTGCTTAACCTTGGCATATTAGTAGTTAGGTAGTAATAAAATTGACTCAACTATTTAATCTGAGTCAATGAAATAAATAAGGATAGATGTAGGTTAGAGTTTAAAGAAAAAGAGATTTTGGGTCTGTAAGTCTAAGTGCACCTTGCAAAAGAACTAAAAAAATGTTAGATTAGTGATATGGGTAGGTAGGGATGAAAAGAAGAAAGTATGGAGGAAACATGGAATTTATTCTAAAGTTCAAGTAAAGGATTTCATGTGTTCCTGATTGGAAGGGAAAAATCGCAACACAAAGGTGTTTTTATTCTAAAGTTTGGGAATTAATCTTTTATTGAAAATACATTTGACATATTACATGTCATATTCCCCATATTGTAAGTTCCAACATTACATTTCCACCCCCGCTGTTCGTTAACACTTACCCGACCCCACCATCCACTCACGTCACATCACCACTAAACTACCCCCATCTCTCGTCCCATCTCCGCGCCCTCCACTTCATCCAACGGCTCACAAAGGTTTTCACCCTCCCATCATCCTTTGAACATTAATGTCAGGGGGGGTTCAAAATAGACAATATTCTAGACCACCCTGTATGCTACATGTTGCGCGCAAATGATTTCGCACCCCTCCCCCACTTCTTACCACTTACCGTTCATACCCCCCTGCAAAAAGTTGTTTTCTACCACCACAAAACCATCGCGCCTCTAACTGTTGCATAATCGTTGCGCCATGATAGCTTCTTCCTGTCCCCTCCATCCAATCAGCTATGCTCCCACCATAGGCTCATTATACCTTTAATGGCTTAGGCCATTACCCAACGGGCCTACGCTATGACAACAGTTACACAATCACTATAAAACCAATTTCTCCCACCTGTGGCAAGGTTTACTACTGTTTTTGCATTCTATTTGTAACATGTGATAATTTCAAGGATTTACAGAGCAAATACAGGTGCAAAAAAGATTTCAGTTCTCTAACAAATCGATCAAAATTCCCTTTCCACAATTTCCCCTCCCCATTATGATCTGCAGAAGCTCCATCTCCTCATTCCCCTCTTCTTTTTAATCACCTTCTATACATTTTCACTTAGTTCCTTTTCAATGGATATAAATTCATCCAAGGAAGGAACACCATCCCTTTAATCCAATGGTTTACCCTCATGTAGATGTGGATCATGTGGCTTTGGCTGATAGGGAATATGAAATTGTAATGATCCTTTTTCAGGATTCTCAAGATTTTATTTCAAATATGGAATACAGAGGAATTTACTAGATATGTCACCCTTCAAATAAAGGGTGAGATCCAGAGGCTTTCTGGCCAACTATAGACTCTTTCTATAGAACTTGGAATAACCCCTTTTCAGGACTTTTAACAAGCTGCTCAAGGAAAACGCTGTATAAGTAAAAATGTGCAAAATTAATGCATATCAGGGCTTGGTTCCCCTCATTTATGCTGTTTTTGACTTATATATGGAATTTCATCAGAAAAAAATCAGTTTAGGCACATTAAACAGATCTCCCAAAAAGTAGACTAGCTAAAAGGCACCCAAAGGGGAAGGTTGCAGTAAAATGCAAGCATTGCTTCAAGAATTGTGCAATTTTAGCTAATGTTCAATGGAGATCAGAAAGAGAACTGATAAATCAGTATTACATCAGAAAATAATCATTATGACAAAGCCCTTTCATTATACAGCAAAAAGCATGAGCCAATGCAGCAGTAAATCTTCAGAAAAGAGAGCAGGAGCACATATATATTTGCAGAAATGCTTCAACAGCATTATTTTTCAGGAGGTTCAGTAGATGTGAGTTAAAACTTAGATCTAGATCAAATCTATGGACAAAACATCAGATCTATATCAGATCTGGAAACTCTATATTTTTCTCTACAAGATCCACTTGGAATTTTAACAAAAGCATGCATGAATAAGAGTAGATCTTAGAAACAAGTTGCAGATCTAGAAACTGCTGCATAAATTTCTGAATATGACATTACATTACAATGGATCAGATCTAAACAAAACATAGATTAGCAAGCCAATCCATGGATCACCAAGTGGAAGGCAAGCCCAACACAAGAGATCTCTAATCTAAACTATGAGCAAGACAACCTGCAAACCCTCATACATAAATAACGTATTTTTCCCAGTAGGACAAATTTGTAGCTCAAGAGACACATAAAACTACTGAATAATTGTAGATCTTAAGTACAATAAATGGTACTCTCTTCCAGGTGGTCAAAGGACCCACTCCATGGAGAGAGACTCTCAAAATACACTAGATCTCTGCAGATCAATATCACCACTTGCTGCAGCTTGCAGAGACAACAAAAACCTAACTAGATCAGCGTTGCCAATGTAAGTAGGAGCTTGGCCTCAAGCCTGATAGTGGTTCAATTCAACAAACTTTCCTCCTTGAATCATCAAAGGAAGAGGTGAAACTCTTGCATAGGAATTCCAGATACAATCCTCCACTCAACAACAAAGAATGGTATTTGTCTAAGCAGACAAATACTTAGAAATATGATCTATTAACAACCTTCTTTTGCTACTCTCCTTTTCCTTTTATAAGATGAGAAAGCTCTTGAAAACCCTAAACCACTTTGATGAGTTAGCCCTTTTCACATTAGAGGCTCTCTTCTAGAATTGTGTTGTCCCCTTTGGAGATGCAATGAACCTAGACAACGATGTTGATTTGGTCAAGGTTGACCCAGTCTTTAGCTCAAACCTCTTTCACACCTGCAAGTGATTATTTACATAGCCCTGATTTTTATTTGTTCACATGGGCATTTATTTATTCAGACTTTTTAGGAGTTTTACATGTCCTCCTTTATTCATTTATTCATAAAACATAAATTAAAACAAAATTGAATGTTCCTCTTAGCCAAGGCTATGTAGGAACATTACAAAAATACATGAGACAGAGTCAGAATTTTATTTGTTCAATTTCTACTATTGGCTAGAATATAAACTTATCGACGAAGTTGATGATATATGGTTTTGGGAAACCAAATTACCCTATTTCATATTCCCAAAGACCCACATTTTCCCCAAATTCATGAGGAAATTTCATGCATGCTATGATATTAATCAGAGAGCTATAGTTGGCCCCACAGGAGATGTCCTCTTTATTTTTAGTGCCCAGTCAATCCTACAAATGATTCAAGCTCCTACTATTGAAGAAACCATTCCATTCTCCTATGAAGCTCTCAGAGAACTATATCAAAATTAGACTATGCCAGCAAAGCCAAAACATTAGAGTTATTCATGGCTATTGATGCCCCACTGCCCAAAAAGAATCCTCCATATCCTTCATCCACTTTCCCTGATATAACCCAATGCATTGTCATTTTCCTTTCATAATTATTAGGGTATCATTCAGACTAGTGGATAGATGAGGCCATGATAGGTTTCCTGACCATTCTTTCATCCATGTCCAAGCCCTCAGCTACAGGTGATCATTTCAAGGATTTATATAACAAAGACAGGCGCAAAAAATCTTTTAGTTCACTAACAGATCAATCAAAATTCCCTTTCCACAATTTCCCCTCCCCATTCTGATCTGCAGAAGCTTCCTCTCTTCATTTCCCTCTTCTTTTTAATCCCTTTCTATACATTTTCACTCAGTTACTTTTTAGTGGACAAAAATTCCTCCAAATAAGTAAAACCAACCCTTTAATCCAATTTTTTACCCTCAGGTAGACATGGATCAGGTGGCTTTGGCTGATAGGGACTACAAAATACATCAGAAAGAGTCAAAATTTGATTTTTTTCAATGTCTACTACTGGCTAGAAGATTAAATTATCGATGAAGTTGATGATATAGGGTTGTGGGAAACCAAATTTCCCTATTTCATAATCCCAAAGACCCGCAGTTGCCCCGAATTCATGAGGAAATTTCATGCATGCTACGATATTATTCAAAGAGCTATAGAAGCCCCCATAGGAGAAGTCCTCTTTATTTTCAGTGCCAAGTCAATCCTACAAATTATTCAAGCTCCTACTTTTGAAGAAACCATTCCATTCTCCTATGAAGCTCTTAGAGAACTATAGAAAAACTGGACTTTACCAGCAGAGCCAAAACATTAGAGTTATTCATGGTTACTGATGCCCAACTTCCCAAAAAGAATCCTCCATATCCTTCATCCACTTTCCTTGATATAACCCAACGCATTGTCATTGTCCTTTCATACTTATTAGGATATCATTCAAACCAGTGGATAGATGAGGCCATGATAGGTTTCCTGTCCATTCTTTCATCCATGTCCAAGCCCTCAACTATGTTTAATTTAAGCCAATTCTTAGTTGATGCGATCCATGATCAATTTGTGAATTTTCACACAAAGGAATTGTTCAAATACACTTCAATTTGGTCCATATGTTTGTCTATTTTCAGGCCAACAGATTCCAGTTTACAATGAGGAAGGTTAATGATTACTCTTAGCCTCAATCAATCATCTTTTGGACAACCATGCTAATGAAGGAACAAAAGGACTATACTTACAATATATTTGTTGATGCCTTTGTGCATCTAGGAATGAGCATACTCAACAGTAAAGTGGAACCAAGGATTAATGAGGAAATTAAGAAAATCATGTTGTTACCAGACCAAATTAGAACTGGAGATTGGTACTTGTACCAAAATATACTAATATTAGAATTTATGGGTGTCAGTTGACCCCTTACAAACTGCCAAAGTTCCTCCCCATGGGGATCTTTTCCCTACAATACATCAAACAGATGATCAATGCAGATGAGGTGCACTTTGTATCTGCCAAGAAGAAATCTCAATTTAGGTTCAAGTCTCAAATTGGTCCTTTTATTTGCAATAGTAGAGCAGCAGGAGACGAAGCTGATAAGATGTTGAGGGAGATGAAATTTAATCACAGCTTCACTTGGTCTTATGACCCCCTAGGTATTATTTCGTAGAAAAGGGTGGATAATAAATCAACCCCATACATCCACACCCATATGCCTGAGATTGAGTATTTTATGAACCAAACAGAGTGGGTAGCAAATACACTGCAGGAAGCTGAAGAACAGGTGATCTCAACCTCAATCATTCAAACCCCTACACCACAGGAAAAGAAGACTATAGAAGAAAAGGTAAAAGAGCCAGATAAAGAGACAACAAGGAAGAATCTAAGAGAGGATCAGTCTATTATGGAGACTAATATATCTAGCAGAGAATTAAAAATGAAGTATAGAAAGAGAAATATAATCAACATGGACATTGATCAAAGCAGTGAAATGGAGCAACAAACAGTCATCACAATCAGGGATTCCCCTAGTTGATCTCAAGCAGGTGGAAAAACCATATTCTCTACATCCTTAGCCACAATCCCATTTCAACAGCAGAATCTACAAACCCCTACATCTATTTCTACTACAGGGGGGAAGGAGGAAAATATCCATGACACATTCAAGGAAATCAAAAGGAAGAATTAGATCCTAAAAACTAGCACCTACAACCAGTTTTGGAAGCATATCAGTAGTTCACAAAGAATGCTTTTATCAACCTTTGACTAAGAGAGAGGAAAAAAGAGGATGGCTTTCCTAGAAGCACAAATCTCTCAAACTAAATCACTTTCAAACTTTAAGAACACCGCTTTTGAATTCGATGTCAATGACATCCATCCAATAGACCAGATGGAGATGCATAAGCAGACTAGAGAGATGACTTCCTCCACATTGGCAAGCACTGCCATGAGCCTATCTAAACTGCAGGTATCATTTCCCAACTTTCAATCTCATCTTAAAATGGAGAATATTTCTTATCTAGCCAAAGATACAAGAATCAAATCCCTAGAGTACTTAGTAGTAAATTTTGGGTATGACCCAACCAAAGTAGAGGTTGTGGAGGAGAAATTGAAGAAGAAGAATGTTGATATAGCAGCCCTCAGAAAACAACTCAAAATGTCAGCAATTAAAGACCCTTTAACAAAGGACATTGAGGAGAATGAAGAACACAAAGCTGAAATGATGAAGCTAATAATGAAGCAGTCTGCGCAGCTAAAGAAAATGGAGACAGAGATGGAAAAATTGGTTAAAGAAAAGGAGAAAGCAGCAAAAATGGCTATTGTTCCTTTGGAGGTTGTTACTATTGCAGCCATCCGTACAGCTACACCAACCATTATAGGCACATCAAGTGGTGCAAAACAGCTAGCCAAATCCATGGAGAACATGATCATAAAGACGGAAAAAATCAACACCTTGAAGGATTTGAAGAAAAGGTCAGATAATGCACATGAAATTGAGATACAAAGAGCTCAGAAATAGATTGAAAAATTAATAAAAGCAGAGAGTGAAGCTTCTATTGCACAAAATATTGGCCAGGAAAAAGAAATTATTTGGACAAGCATTGTTGATTCCATGAATGAAATATGGCCTTATAATCAAATCATTTTTTCGCAGAAGGATCTGATTGAACTAGTGAATGATGCCATAGACAAAGAAAACAGAGAACTAGTAGACATGCCTGAAACAAAAAATAATATTATCAAATTCTTGAATTCCAAGAACAGGTTTGAATTGGAAGCACTAGGAGTGGAGGAAAGAACAGAAACCATCCTAGAATTCAAGAAGGTACTCAAAAAAAAGAGTTTGGTCACACAATTAGAAGAAAATTGTCATCACTTACAAATTGGTGTTAGTAGAATCTTTAAGAGAATCGAACCACTGACAAAAAGAGGATTTCCATCTCTTTTTGTGATAAATGATAAGCACATGCACAGGCAAGATTATGTTAAGAAGTTGAAATAGATTGCCAAAGACACATCAAAATTTACAGGGATTAAAGGTTCAATGACTGGAAATAGAGGGTATTCCAGACCACCCCACTTGCTACGTGTCGAGCGCAAATAATTTCACACCCCTCCCCCACTGCTTACCACTTACCGGTCATACCCCCCTGTGAAAAGTTGTTTTCTACCACCAAAAACCCACCATGCCTCTGACCATTGCATAACCGTTGTGCCATTACCATTGTGACACGACATCTTCTTCATTTCCCCTCCATCCAATCAGCTACGCTCCCACCATAGGCTCGTTAGACCTTTAATGGCTTAGGCCATTACCCAACAGGCTCGCACCATGACAACGGTTACACAATCACTATAAATCCAATTTCTCGCACCTATGGAAAGGTTTAATACTATTTTTTCATTCTATTTGTGATCCAGGTGGATATCAGTGGCCACCCACCTAATCCATTTGGACCCACACCATCAATTCTTGTAGCTTTTCACATTCAGCACAACTTACTATTTTTAGTAGGTTTTCGGGTCCTGCACTCCCGGAGCCGTTTTGGGGCCTTAATGATCCAGGTGGATATTGGTGGCCACCCACCTATTCCATTTGAACCCCCACCATCAATTCATTCAGTTTTTAAGTTGCAACACAACTTACTATTTATAATAGTTTTTTGGGTCCTGAACTTTTGGAGCCGTTTTGAGGCCCTAAACAATGCTTTTTGGGAAAATAGGGAGCAACATGGGTCATAGATCAATGTTTCTCACTCAAAATTTGTATTCCTTGGATAGATATTTCTAACTAGCTATTGAGCGCGTCAAATGGAGATCGAATGCCAAAGTTATGTCCCCAGGAAGTTGAAACACCAATTTACCCAAACGGGGCCCACAGTTTTGGCGCTTCATATCCTAGAGTTAGGTTTTTGGACATTTCAGTTTTTCCATTGTTTCTCAATAATAAATAGGCCCTCGAGCCTCATTGTAACACAGTTCAGAGGTCTGTAGCCACCACATATCTTCTCAGAGATTCGCTACCAGCACCCTAGCTATTTTATTTCCATTATGTCTGTAAGCATATTTTTGTTATTTGAAGTTAATGAAATGATGCATTATTTCTGCTGCATATCTATGTTTATGGTTATTTATGTATTTTGTTGCATTCCTTCATAAATCCAAATTAGTGGTATCAGAGTGGTCTGCTCTTTCTTTCTTTTTCTTTGCATGTCCCCAACGTGGTCAGGGTATAAGGAGTTAGGGCTCGATCTGGTTGAACCCTTGCAAGATTAGCCTCGCAAACCTCGATGACCTCCCATGGCGAAAGAAAATAAAGACGAGGGAGTAGGAGATCCTATCAAAATATTGCTCGAGGAGGCCTTCGAGAAACAAAGGAATGCGATGATGGATAACTTTGCTCAGATCCTTCAATGACTACCCACCTACGACGCATCTGCATCCAACAGCCACTCTAGAGGTGCCACTCCCTTCAAGGTACAGGTAAACTTTGATATTCATGTATTTGAAGGCCAAATAGATGCAAACATCGTAGATAGATGGTTGAATTTGCTGGAACGGTATTTCTCAGTCCATGATTTCTCTGATCGAGAAAAGATTATTTTTGCACTCCTCAAAGCCACCCCCCATGTCAAAGACTGGTGGGAAACCTACCATGAGCAAGAGGACAAAGGGGAACCCTCTCTGTTCTCGACCACACCCACTTGGAATTCATTCCGAGATGGCATCAACGAAAAATATTACCCCATGGGGAGCTATGAGGACAAATACATCCAATGGACCACGTTGCGGCAACAAAGGGATCAAGATGTGCACAAACTGACGAATCTGTTCCATAATATGCGCACAAAGTTGGGTATTAAAGATTCAGAGAGAAATTTGGTTCTCAAGTACTGCATTTTTCTACAAAAACACATTCAGGAGGAAATGGAGTTCCTCGACATTACATCGCTTGGCATGGCATATCGCTATGCCGCCAAGATCGAGCAGAAATTTAAGCAGAAGAAGCGAGACTTTGGATCTATGTATCCGAAAGGTGTCCCCAAACCGAAGAACAAGGGGCAAGGCCAATGAAGTGTGACTCAGAACTACACCACAAATCAAAATAAGGACACAGGGAAGTGGTGTGAATTTCATAACAGCCCCACTCACAGCACAAACGAGTGTCTAGCCAAACAGTCATTGGTGGCTGAACTAAAGGCACCCAAATCAGATGCATTTTCTGATGCTAAGTCAGAACCAAACAAAGGCAATGAAAAAGGGAAACAAATCATTAATGCGGATCCCAGTGCAATTGTTGCCACCACCAAGATCCAGAGGGAGGACTGAGAGGATCTATAGGAGGGGGAGCACCTCTTCCATTCGCAAATGTGGGTGAAGGATTCTTCGCTGCAATTTATTGTCGATAGCAGAAGCCAAAAGAACCTCATTTCAATAGAGGTTGTGAAGCAGCTTGGCCTACCGACCATAGTGCACCCGTAGCTATATACCATCAGGTGGCTTCACCCAGGGAGAGATATCTGCATCCGCCAACAATGCCGCCTTCCGTACAGCATCAAGCCATTCACGGATGAGGTATTATGTGATGTTGCTCCTCTTGATGTAGGTAATGTATTATTGGGCCAACCATAATTGTGGAGACGACATGTTGTGTATGAGTCTAGGCCTTGTGCTGTTATTATTACTTTGGGAAATAACTTGTACAAGATACTGAAGGTAGTACTGCCTCCTGTCATCTCTTTGAATACTGCAAAACAATGCAGTAAGATTTTTTCCCAAACCAGGAAATTCCTTTTCCTTACAAATCGCTCACAAGGAAAGAAGAATATTGTGGCCACAACCTCGAAACAGGGCTCCCCTGCATGGCTGCAGCAGATGGACAAATTCATGGAGGAATACGAGGATATTTTCTCCTCACTCACAGAGGTTCCTCTACACTGTTAGGAAAAACACTCCATTGATTTGACCCCCAACACACTACCGCCTGATGTTGCCATACCTCCTGCAAATACAAATACAGAATCCACACATGTACTGTCTAAAGCTAATAAAGAAACCAAATTTACTAATCGCATCTAGCATGTCTACCCACAGGTCCATGATACCCAGTTCAATAGAATTTGCTTCATCTCAAGGAGGATCTCGACGCAATGGGGACCATTACTTCCTAAGGAGGGAGGAATGATCCAGGTGGATATCAGTGGCCACCCACCTAATCCATTTGGACCCACACCATTAATTCTTGCAGCTTTTCACATTCAGCACCGCTTACTATTTTTAGCAGGTTTTCAAGTCCTGCACTCCCGAACCCGTTTTGGGGCCTTAATGATCTAGGTGGATATTGGTGGCCACCCACCTATTCCATTTGAACCCCCACCATCATTTCGTTCAGTTTTTAAGTTGTAGCACAACTTACTATTTATAGCATTTTTTCGGGTCCTGAACTTTCAGAGCTGTTTTGAGGCCCTAAACGATGATTTTTGGGAAAATGGGGAGCAACATGGGCCATAGACCAATGTTTCTCACTCAAAATTTGTATCCCTCAGACAGATATTTCTAATTAGCTATTGATCATGTCAAACGGAGATCGGATGCAAAAGTTACGTCCCCGGGAAGTTGAAACACCAATTTACCCAAACAGGGCCCAGAGTTTTGGCGCTTCATATCCTAGAGTTAGTTTTTTGGATGTTTTCAGTTTTTCCATTGTTTCTCAATAATAAATAGGCCCTCAAGCCTCATTGTAACATAGTTCATAGGTCTGTAGCCACCACATCTCTTCTCAGAGATTCACTACCGCACCCTAGCTATTTTATTTCCATTATGTCTGTAAGCATATTTCTGTTATTTGATATTAATGAAATGACGCATTATTTCCATTGCATATCTATGTTTATGGTTATTTATGTATTTTGTTGCATTCCTGCATAAATCTGGATCAATTTGTTACAGGTGATCATTTCAAGGATTTACAGAGAAAATATAGGTTCAAAAAAGCTTTCAATTCTCTAACAAATCAATCAAAATTCCCTTTCCACAATTTCCCCTCCCCATTCTAATCTGCAGAAGCTCCCTCTCTTCATTCCCCTCTTATTTTTAATCCCTTTTTATACATTTGCACTCAGTTCCTTTTCAGTGGACAAAAATTCCTCCAAAGAAGGAACACCAGCCCTTTAATCCAATGGTTTACCCTCAGGTAGACCTGGATCATGTGGCTTTGGCTGATAGGGACTACAAAATACATGAGATAGAGTCAAAAATTCATTTTTTCAATGTCTGCTACTGGCTAGAAGATAAACTTATTAATGAATTTGATGATATAGGGTTGTGGGAAACCAAATT
This sequence comes from Pinus albicaulis, assembly GCA_034641835.2. Classification (NCBI taxonomy): domain Eukaryota; kingdom Viridiplantae; phylum Streptophyta; class Pinopsida; order Pinales; family Pinaceae; genus Pinus; species Pinus albicaulis. The sequence goes on from CM076577.1 coordinate 947,841,493, forward strand.
TCCCTATTTCATATTCCGAAAGACCCACAGTTGCCTCGAATTCATGAGGAAATTTCATGCATGCTATGATATTAATCAGAGAGCTAAAGTAGCCCCCACAGGAGAAGTCCTCTTTATTTTCAGTGCCCAGTCAATCCTACAAATTATTTAGGCTCGTATTGTTGAAGAAACCATTCCATTCTCCTATGAAGCTCTCAGAGAACTATATCAATATTGAAATTTTCCAGCAGAGCCAAAACATTATAGTTATTCATGGCTACTAATGCCCCACTGCCCAAAAAGAATCCACCATATCCCTCATCCACTTTCCCTGATATAACCTAACACATTTTCACTATCCTTTAATAATTATTAGGGTATCATTCATACTAGTGGATAGATGAGGCCATGATAGGTTTCCTAGCCATTCTTTCATCCATGTCCAAGCCCTCAACTACGTTTAATTCATCCAATTGTTATTTGATGCCATCCATGATCAATTTTTAAAGTTTCACATAGAGGAAGTGTTCAAATACACTTCAATTTTGGTCTATATGTTTGTCTATTTTTAGGCCAGCAGATTCCAGTTTACGATGAGGAAGGTTAATGATGACTCTTAGCCTCAATCAACCATGTTTTGGACAACCATGCTAATGAAGGAACAAAAGGACTATACCTACAAGAGATTTGTTGATGCCTTTGTACATCCAAAAATGAGCATCAACAGTACAGTGGAACCAATGATTAATGAGGAAATTAATAAAATCATGTTGTTATCATACCAAATTAGAACTGGAGATTGGTACTTGTACCAAAACTATATTGATATCATAATTTATGGGTGTGAGTAGGCCCCTTACAAACTACCAAAGTTCCTCCCCATGAGGATCTTTGCCATAGAATACATCAGGCAGATGATCAATGCAAATGAGGTGCACTTTGTATCTGCCAAGAAGAAATCTCAATTTAGGATCAAGTCTCAAATTGGTCCTTTTATTTGCAATAGTAGAGCAACAGGAAAGGAGGCTCATGAAATGCCGAGGGAGATCAAATTTAATCACAGATTCACTTGGTCTAATGAACCCCTGGGTATTATTTCTGAGAAAAGGGTGGAGAATAAATAAGGAACACCAACCCTTTAATCCAATGTTTTACCCTCAAGTAGACCTGAATCATGTGTCTTTGGCTGATAGGGACTACAAAATACATGAGACAGAATCAGAATTTGATTTGTTCAATGTCTACTGCTAGCTAGAAGATAAAATTATCGGTGAAGTTGATGACATAGGGTTGTGGGAAACCAAATTTCCCTATTTCATATTCCCAAAGTCCCACAGTTGCCACAAATTCATGAGGAAATTTCATGCATGCTGTGATATTAATCAGAGACCTATAGTAGCCCCCACAGGAGAAGTCCTCTTTATTTTCAGTTCCCAATCAATCCTACAAATGATTCAGGCTCCTACTATTGAAGAAACCATTCCATTATCCTGTGAAGTTCTCAGAGAACTATATCAAAACTGGACTTTTCCAGTAGAGCCAAAACATTAGAGTTATTAATGGCTACTGATGCCCCACTGCCCAAAAATAATCCTCCATATCCCTCATCCATTTTTCCTGATATAACCCAACACATTTTCATTGTACTTTCATACTTATTCGGGTATCATTTAGACTAGTGGATAGATGAGGCCATGATAGGTTTCCTATCCATTTTTTCATCCATGTCCAAGCCCTCATCTATGTTTAATTTCAGCCAATTGTTAGCTGCCATCTATGAGAAATTTTTAAAGTTTCACACAGAGGAAGCATTCAAATACACTTCAATTTTGTCTATATGTTTGTCTATTTTCAGGCCAGCTGTTAAGCAGGTAAATCCTCTCTACAGACAGAGACGATCCCTCTAGCCTTAGAGTGGGTCTAGAAACAGAGAAACATGTTAGAGTGTTGATTCCTAATTATTGAATGAAAAGAGGACACGGTAGATCGACATACCTAGAGTCCAGCGCTATCGTAGTTGTTGTAGTGGTGGTGGCCTCTTGCTCTTTCCTTGGAAAGTCACAATCCTTCTTCAGTCATGCTCAGATACCTTCACATAGAACAAAAAACAAGAACAACATATGACATAATTATTTCACTCATAACTACTAGCCAGTCAAAGAGGGCTAAGCATATTGCATTAAACATCTAACATAATTCAAAATGGGAACCAAACAATAGTCACATATATGTATTGATCGAAGGAAGAGTTACAACCAATGCTTTGACGTCTCAATGTCCTCCAACAACGTTCAGCCGAAGCGCGCCTCATATGCTCGTCAGGGAATTTGGACGGGATGAAGGAATGGACTCAAGTTGTCTCAGAGGGCATGGACTCAAGCTCTCTCAATGTAATTCCTTCTTATTCTATCTCTTCAAAAGTTCTGCCATAGTATTTTCAATTCTCCAAGTTCAGCTAGCTTATGCAAAGAGAGATAGCTTCTTTTTATAGAGGAAAAGGAGGAGGTTAGGATCCCTACAAAGGTGGGAGGGAGGCCTATCCTTTAGGAGGTTCCCATCAGAGGTGGAAACCATAAACCAAAGGAGGAAGTCTAAACCAGTTCGACCACTCCCAATGAATCATCCTCGAAGCTGTTGGAATGGAATCTCCACCTCTATTTTTAAAAATCATTCCATAAACAGCTCGGCGCGGGTGGCTAACTAATACATAGCGCCAGCTGGTGTGGGGCCCAGTGTTAATCTTCCTCTTTGGCGCGAGGGCATAACTGACTACTTGCGCCCAGGAAAAAACAAGGGTTCTTGAGTCTCTACTCAGGGAATTATCAACAGAATGAATATTACTCTCATGTAAAGGGATACAATGATGGTCTTTGTAAGGGATGACACTGCTTATTGATCATATAAATGACCTTCCAATGGGCGAGATGGGGATTGCAGGGACAGTGACAAAATGTTTTGTAACACCAATAGATTCCAGTTTACAATGAGGAAGGTTAATGATGACTCTTAGCCTCAATCAGTCATATTTTGGACAAGTATGCTAATGAAGGAACACAAGGACTATACCTACAAGATATTTTTTGATGCCTTTGTACATCCATAAATGAGCATACTCAGCAGTATAGTGGAACCAAGGATTAATAAGGAAATTTAAAAAATCATGCTGTTATCAGACCAAATTAGAACTGGAGATTGGTATTTGTACCAAAACTATATTGATATTAGAAATTATGGGTGTGAGTTGGCCCTTTGAAAACCACCAAAGTTCCTCCCCATGAGGATATTTTCCCTAGAATACATTAGACAGATGATCAATGTAGATGAGGTGCACTTTGTATCTGCCAAGAAGAAATCTCAATTTAGGATCAAGTCTCAAATTGGTCCTTTTATTTTCAATAGTAAAGCAACAGGAGAGGAGGGTGATAAGATGCCAAGGGAGATGAAATTTAATCACAGCTTCACTTGGCCTTATGACCCCCTGGGTATTATTTCCAAGAAAAGGGTGGAGAATAAATCAACCCCATACATCCACACCCACAGGCCCGAGATTGAGCAGTTTATGAACCAAACAAAGTGGGTAGAAAATACACTGCATGAAGCTGAAGAACAGGTGATCTCAACCTTAAGCATTCAAACCTCTATACCACAAGAAAATAAGACTATAGAATACAAGGGAAAAGAGCCAAAGAAAGAGACAAGAGGGAAGAGGCCAAGAGATGATCATTCTATTATGGAGACTGATACATCTAGCATAGAATTCAAAATGAGGTATAGAAAGAGAGCTAAAATCCACATGGACATTGATCAAAGCAGTGAAAAAGAGCAGAAAAAATTGATCACATGTTGAGAATGCAACAAGATGATGGAGCTTAGTGGAAAGAAGTCGCCTTCACTAAGTGGGCCCGCAGGCTATTTTTGGCGCAAAGTCTATTTTTAGACTATGTCTATTTTTAGACATGTCGATCATGATTCTATGAGTTGCAGGATGCTATTTGTGGAGGGATGGTCAAGTTGGAAAAATAGTTGGACTTCTATTTTTAGACATACTGGGCAGAGTCTATTTTTAGACTGCCGGTCTAAAAATAGATCAGTCGAATATTATTAGCTCTTAATAATATTTAGACTATAAACATTATCTTATCCTCTTACAGCACTTCAGTTCGAGCTACGGATGTGGCACATGCAGCTGACAGAAGGAATTACGCTATTCCTAGGGTTTAGTTGAGCTATTGCATGGTTGACTTCAATTAGAACTCATGTGGCAAAGTTTGGTGGAGTTGATGAGACAGTTGATGGAGTTGTGTTCGGTTTAACTTAGTTGAACTAGTTGTATTTAGTCAAACTGATTAATACACTAGTGATGAGTGGTGTGAATTAATTGTTAATTAATTCACTAATTATTAACTCATAAATCAACTAAATAATACATCAGTTAACTCAGTGCATGGACAGTTCAGTGGATACCAGTGTTAGAGGTGGGTGAAAGGGTGAGTCTACTATCAGTTGTGACTATAGCTATGCATGAGATTTGCACACACATTGATTGAGATTTCCAATGAGAATTGCGCAGTACAAGCCAGTGGGATTCGAACTTGGATCTTATCATTATTCATCTTGGATTGCGCAGTAGAGGCAGACTAACAAGTGGAGGAGATTTGAACTTGTGACTTGTCAGATCTGAGCTTGTGTAGTGTGTAACAATTGGAGATAGTGCTGAGAGCTTGTGAGGAGTTTGTGCTATGTATTGTTACATGTTCTCTATAATTATAATATACAGATATTTGGGGATTTTTAGCTTTACACTTTCCCCATTACATACTGTGTTTATATGTGTGATTGATTGATGTTTTAATGTGCGCATGCGACTGCTTTTAATTCCGAAAATTGATGATCAATGGTAGAATAGGTTATGTATTATGCATGAAGCTCAAATAGTGTGTAATCAAGATAATCTCAGTGAATAAGTGATCTATTATTCAAATTTATACATGGTATCAGAGGGAAGTTGATCATCGAATCTATTTACAGTGATTACATTTTTTATTTCTGTAGGAAGAGTCTGTAAGAGGGCCAGGTAGCCTCTGGATTCATCCTTTCTTTGAAAGGTGAGATATATAGTAAATGCCCCTACAATCTGTCTCTATACTAGAAATACTTTGTTCTCACAAATTTCAGATTAGAAGCGGTTGAGTTTTGAGCTGGTGGAATTCGAATTTGCAGCAGTGTTTTCTTGGTGTTGTAGCTGAAATGTCTTTCAACGGATTGCGATTGGAGTATGCCCTTGAGGGCAGCTCGAATTATATTGCATGGAGAGACAGGATGGAGGAAGTGTTAGATGACAATGGGTTGAAGGATTTCATAGAATCTAAAGTCCAGAAACCTGCTTCTAGCGATGCTGCCACACTGGAGGCATGGAAAAAGAAGACAGCAAAATGTCGAAGGATTCTGTTGGAGGGCATGAAGGATCACATTGTGTCCAACCTACATGTTAAGTCTTCTCCATTCTTGATGTGAAAAGCCTTGATAGATTTATTCCAAAGCAAGAGCGACCAGAGGAAGTTGGCGCTCAAGGACAAACTCAGGAACATAAAGATGGAGAAAGGAGACAGTATACCCAAGTACCTCACGAAGTTTGTCCAATGCAGGGATGAGTTGGGAAGTGTGGGGGTGACTGTAGATGATGAGGACTTAGTGAGATTGGCTCTCCTTGGGCTTCCAAAGATTTGGCAATCCTATCAGGACTCTGTCAATGGTAGGGAGAAATTTCCAGGATGGGAGCGACTTTGGTCGGATCTTGTGCAAGAGGAGATAAGGCGAAGTACCACGGACGGATCTTCATCAAAGGCATCTGATGAAGAGAATTGCGCTTTGGATGCCAAAGAAAAGAAGGGGAAGAACAAGAAAGCTTCTCAATCTGGTACGAAAGGCAAGAAGCAGCAGGACATGTCCAAGGTGAAGTGCTTTCACTGTCACCAACACGGACATTATGCCACAAATTGTCCGCAGAAGAAGAAAAATAAGCATGCTGCTGGATCTGCAGTGGGAGAGGCCTTACCCTCACAGTTTGAGCTGGGTTGTTCGCTGATCACATGCTTGGTCTCAAGTGTGATGGGATCAGTGTGGTTCTTGGACAGTGGTGCGTCTTTTCACATGACAGGAGATCGAGATTTGTTTTCCGATCTGGATGAGAAATATCTTGGAGTGCACATCGAGATGGGCAATGATGGTAGATACAGTGCGACCGGTATCAATAGCATTTCCTTTGAGAGGGAGTCTGGTAAACCCTTCGTATTGAAGGAAGTGATGCATGTTCCAGGATTGAAGAAGAATCTTATCTCTGTGGCGATGTTAGAAGACAAGGGATATGATGTTGTCTTTAGTGAGGGAAAGGATTTCCTACGCAGTAAGGCAACTGGTGAGACCCGAAGGATAGGGGTTCAAGTCAAGAACCTTTATCAATTGTAGGTAGATGGCTACGCAGCAATGGCATGCAAGGCAGAAGGAGTGGTGATCCGGGATGATGGCGAGTTGTGGCACCGGAGATTGGGCCACCTTCACCATGGAGCTTTGAAGATACTGCAGTAGATTTCTACTGGGCTTCCTAAGGGTAATCTTGCGCAGTTATATCAGTGTAAGGGATGTACCTTAGGAAAATTTGTGAAAGCCACTCACGCAGAAGGATAGTCGCGCCCACGACGATCCTTGAGAGAATTCACATGTGGTGGACCTTCTCGCAGCTTCCCTCCTCACAGCTGTGTACTATGTGATCTTTGTTGATGATTATTCTCTAAAGTGCTGGGATCCTCTTCATGCGTGCTGAAGAGCGAGACATACTCAAAGTTCCGTGAGTTCAAGGCACCGGTGGAGAAAGAGTCTGGGAATTAAGTGAAGGCTCTTAGGAGCGACAATGGCAGGACTCATCTCGGTGAATTCAAGGAGTTTCAGCCGTTGCATGAACCCAAGAGAGCTCATGCGCAACTCATAACCCACAAACAGAACAAAGGTTGCCGAGCTTTTTTAAGAACAAAGAATCCATCGTAAGTGCCGTACCCGGCGATGTTGCATGATCAAGGCCTACCCATACACTTGTGGGTGGAGGCATGCAATACTGCAGTATATGTGCAGAACCGTTGTCCTCACAGGATACTTGGCATGAGTACACCCGAGGAGGAATTTTCTGGTAAGAGGCCTGATATTTCCCATTTGAGGATTTTTGGTTCACCTGTTTACATTCATGTGACGAAGGATGCCAGGAAGAAGCTGGAGCTGACCGCAGAGGTTGGGATATTTGTGGGGTACACTAATAATCCCTACAACTATCGTGTGTATTTTCCAGATAGTCACAAGACTATTGTGCGACGGGATATCAAATTTCAGGAGGAGAAAGCCATGAAGTGTTCACTTGAGAGGGAGCCACACTTGCATGCAAAGGAGGAGCTATTAGTTCCTAAGGATGAGCTTCAGGATGTGGATCAGCCACAAGAGGAAGTTCATGGAGTTGAAGAGACCACTCATGCAGTGCCAACCATCAGAGGGTGGAAGCGCACTACAGAGGCTGAGCGACTGGCTCAAGATGTAGAGAAGGTTGTAGGACCACCTACAGCACAGCGCAGACAGAGACAGTCACCGGACCGGTACACTGGATACATGGCTCTTGTGAGCAAATGTATCGTGACAGAGCCATCCTCATTCAAGGAAGCTGTGGAGGACCCCGCATGGGTAGATGCCATGGTGGAAGAGTATGATTCAATTGTCAGAAAAAATGCATGGGAGATTGTCCCGAGGCCGGAGGATAAATCAGTGGTGGGTTCGAGATGGATCTACAAAGTAAAGCAGGCAGCTGACGGGAGTGTGGAAAAGTACAAGGCAAGATTTGTTGCCCGAGGCTTTTCACAGATTGAGGGGATCGATTATGAGGAGACCTTTGCACCTGTCGCAAGGTATTATTCCATACGAACGATTCTTGCTCTCTCAGCGTAGATGGGGTGGCACATTCATCAGATGGATGTGAAGACTGTGTTCCTCAATGGAGTCATTGAGGAGGAGGTGTACATAGAGTAGCCCGAAGGTGTCGAGATCTTCAGCAGTGAGTTGCATGTGTGCAGGCTCAAGAGAGAGCTGTATGGGTTGAAACAAGCACCTCGTGCTTGATACACATGGAGAGACAGTTATTTCACCAAACTTGTATTCTCCAAGAATGAGGCGGATCCGAACCTATACGAGATTGTGGTGGAGTGTAAGTTGCTGATCATTGTACTTTATGTAGATGATTTTATTTGGACAGGTGATGGGCTGTTGATACTCTCATGAAAGGAGGATCTTGCTAAAGAGTTTGAGATGAAGGACTTGGGCCTCCTTCATTATTTTCTGGGATTGGAAATTTGGTAGCGCAGTGATGGACTATTTGTTTCTTAGGGTAAGTATGCCTGGGAGATATTGGAGAAGTTCAACATGCATGGCTGCAAGCCTGTTGATACTCCTCTTCCTGGAGGTTGGAGGAAGGAGTATGCTACTTCAGCGGAGGTAGTGGATGCCACTGTTTATCAACAGTTGGTGGGGTCGCTTATGTATCTGGTAAATACATGACCCAATATATGCTATGCTGTTAACCAGATTTCACAAGCTATGGTTAAACCAACCAAGCTCTTCTGGAAGGCAGGAAAACATGCATTGCGTTATCTTAGAGGCACATCGGGATATGGATTGTGAGTAGAACCCGAGGAATTTTAGGTGAGGCTATGTGTGGATGCGGACTAGGCGGGGGAGCCATGGTGAAAAGAGCATACGGAGGGATTTTCGGTATCGGGTCGACAACAGTTTCTTGGTACAGCAGGAAGCAGAGATCCGTGGCACTCAGTTCAGCAGAGGCCGAGTATATGGCAGCAAGTTTGGCTGCATGCGAGGCTATATGGATGAGGAAGATCCTGGTCGGGTTGTTCGGTTCACACTTGGAGCCTACTGTGATTTATTGTGATAACTAGAGTTGCATTAAACTCTCGGCTAATCCAGTATTTCATGATAGATCCAAACACATCGACATCAGGTACCATCATATCAGAGATTGTGTGCAGCAGAGAATCATGTTACTTTCATACATTCCCACGGAGGATTAGGATGCTGATATCTTGACGAAGGTGCTCACCAGGAGAAAATTCGAATACCACAGAGGCAGGATAGGGGTTGCAGATAATCCATATCTTGTTGAGAAGGAGTGTTGAGATTGCAACAAGATGATGAGCTTAGTGGAAAGGAGTCGCCTTCACTAAGTGGGCCCGCAGGGTATTTTTGGCGCAAAGTCTATTTTTAGACTATGTCTATTTTTAGACATGTCGATCATGATTCTATGAGTTGCAGGATGCTATTTGTGGAGGGATGGTGAAGTTGGAAAAATAGATGGACTTCTATTTTTAGACATACTGGGTGGAGTCTATTTTTAGACTGCCGTCTAAAAATAAATCAGTCGAATATTATTAGCTCTTAATAATATTTGGACTATAAACAGTATCTTATCCTCTTGCAGCACTTCAGTTCAAGCTACGGATGTGGCACATGCAGCTGACAGAAGGAATTACGCTATTCCTAGGGTTTATTTGAGCTATTTCATGGTTGAATTCAGTTAGAACTCATGTGGCAGAGTTTTGTGGAGTTGATGAGACAGTTGATGGAGTTGTGTGCGGTTTAACTTAGTTGAACTAGTTGTATTTAGTCAAACTGATTAATACACTAGTGATGAGTGGTGTGAATTAATTGTTAATTAATTCACTAATTATTAACTCATAAATCAACTAAAGAATACATCAGTTAACTCAATGCATGGACAGTTCAGTGGAGACCAGTGTTAGAGGTGGGTGAAAGGGTGAGTCTACTATCAGTTGTGACTATAGCTGTGCATGAGATTTTCACACACATTGATTGAGATTGCCAATGAGGATTATGCAGTACAAGCCAGTGGGATTCAAACTTGTATCTTATCATTATTCATCTTGGATTGCACAATAGAGGCAGGCTAACAAGTGGAGGAGATTTGAACTTGTGACTTGTCAGATCTGAGCTTGTGTAGTGTGTAACAATTGGAGATAGTGCTGAGAGCTTGTGAGGAGTTTTGTGCTATGTATTGTTACATGTTCTCTATCATTATAATATACAGATAGTTGGGGGTTTTCAGCTTTACGCTTTCCCCATTACATACTGTGTTTATATGTGTGATTGATTAATGTTTTAATGTGCGCATGCGACTGCTTTTAATTCCGCAAATTGATGATCAATGGTAGAAGAGATTATGTATTATGCATGAAGCTCAAATAGTGTGTAATCAGGATAATCTCGGTGAATAAGTGATCTATTATTCAAATTTCTACATCACAATTAGATATTCCCCAATTTGATCTCTAGCAGGTGGCCAAACCATATTCTCTACATATTCAGCCACAATCCAATTTCAACAGCAGAATCTACAAACCCCTACATCTACTGCTACTGCAGGGGGGAAGGAGGAAAAAATCTATGACACATTTAGGGAAAGCAAAAGGAAGAATGAGATCTTGAAAACCAGCTCCTACAACCAGTTTTGGAAGCAGACCAGCAATTTACAAAGAAGGCTTTTATCAACCTTTGACTCAGAGAAAGGAAAAATGAGGATGGCTTTCCTAGAAGCACAAATCTCTCAGACTAAATCACCTGCAAAATTTAAGAACACTGCTTTCGAATTCGATTTCAATGACATCCATCCAATAGACCAAATGGAGATGCATAAGCAGATTGGAGAGATGACTTCCTCCACATTGACAAGCACTGTCATGAGCCTATCTAAACTGCAGGTATCATTGCCCAACTTTCAATCTCAGCTTAAAATGGAGAATATTTCTTCTCTGGCCAAAGATAAAAGAATCAAATCCCTAGAGGACTTAGTAGTAAAGATTTGGTATGACCCAACCAATGTTGAGGTTGTGGAAGAGATATTGAAGAAGAATAATGTTGATATAGAAACCCTCAGAAAACAACTCAAAATGTCATCAAATGAAGACCCTTTAACAAAGGAAATTGAGAAGAATGAAGAACACAAAGTTGAAATGATGAAGCTAATAATGGAGCAGTCTGCACAGCTAAATAAAATGGAGACAGAGATGGAAAAATTGGTTAAAGAAAAGGAGAAAGAAACAAAAATGGCCATTGTTCCTTTGGAGGTTGTTACTATTGCAGCCATCCATACAGCTACACCAACCACTATAGGCACATCATGTGATGCAGAACAGCTAGCCAAATCCATGGAGAACATGACCATACCGACAGCAAAAATCAACACCCTGAAGGATTTGAAGAAAAGGTCAGATAATGCACATGAAATTGAGATACAAAGAGCTGAGAAACAGATTCAAAAATTAATAAAAGAAGAGAGTGAAGCTTCTCTTGGATAGAATATTGGCCAGGCAAAAGAAATTATTTGGACAAGAATTGTTGATTCCATGAATGAAATATGGCCTTCTATTCAAATCATTTTTTAGCAAAAGGATCTGATTGAACTAGTGAATGATGCCATAGACAAAGCAAATAGAGAACTGGCAGACATGTCTGAAACAACAAATAATATTACCAAATTCTTGAATTACAAGAACATGTTTGAATTGGAAGCACTAGGAGTGGAGGAAAGAACATCAACCATCCTAGAAGTCAAGAAGGTACTCAATAAAAAGAGTTTGGTCACACAGTTAGAAGAAAAGTGTCATCACTTACAAATTGGTGTTAGTAGAATATTTAATAGAATCGAACCACTGACCAAAAGAGGATTTCCATCTCTTTTTGTGATAAATGATAAGCACGTGCACATGCAGTATTATGTCAATAAGTTGAAAGATATTTCCAAATACACATCAAAATTTACAGGGATTAAAGGTTCAATGATAGGAAGAGCGTTTCTCGAAGATATGATTAATGATTTATTCATACAGCATGAAATCAAGTATATCTTTGCATTAAGGCCAACTTTTATGAAGTTCACAGAGACAGATGAGATTTATAGGAAGTTAATCGGGATCAAGATCCTGAATGCACAACAATGGGAGAAATTTTGTGATTACCAAGAAAGGTGACAGCTCAACGCATCAGCAGAACAACTAACTCAGCAAATCAATTAATTCTGCAAATCAATGTATTAGCTCAGCATATCAACATCATATTATCTAAATTTGTCAGCACAACAACAGATTAAAGCACACGTTAATGGCCTTTTGGATATTAGGGCCACATGTCACAGTTATGCTATCGTGTCCACTTTGTCGTCATATTTGTCAAATTTGAAATCATTTATGTAATAAATAGCAGATTTCTTAAGTAGATACAAAAATCACTAGGAGTTAGTTAAATACTACATTTATTTTCAGTATCAGGGGTTGAACCCTAGATTGTAAACTTTTCTTTTTGGAGCATTATATTTTGAAGTTGGAGCATCAATAATAAAGGACTATTTTGCAAGATTCTTGAGCTATATTGATCTAGTGATTTTTTTATGTGATGTGTTTAATGTTTTTCACTATTCTAATTATAAAACAAAAATCTGAATAATGAGATTTTCTACATAGAGCACCTTAATTATGGTCGTGTTTGCAATATAAGTGTTTCTCTTCTGAAGTCTGGTTAAAAAATACTTAATTGTTTTTTGACCACTATTGAATTCACATTTTCTTTCATTCCATAATTCATTATGTTTTAAAGATCTCATAAGTGTAGTTAGCTTGCCCTTCAAATGCTCTAGAAAAATTGATGCAACTGTAGGTTTTAACCCTAAACAAAAATTATTTGCAAACAAATCTTAAAAACAAAAAATAAACAATAGTAAGAGCATAAAACATAAAACAGATAAACACAGAGATTTTCCCTTAGATCCCAAATGAGGACGACCAACTTGATTTTTCATTATATCCCTTTTAGTGTTACAACACATATATATACATGTCGAAGCATACATAAACCCCAATCCATTAACCCTGGATTAGAACATAACCGTAGTTCCCTTGACTGAATCTACAAAATACTAGGGGTTGAAAACCATTGTACCCCAAAACCATGTGCAAACCCATGCACAAAACCATGGGCGGGTTTTCCCACCGGAAAATAAGGACCAAAAAACATTTCCCGGGGTGCTGCCCCAGACCCCAACAGGGGGGCCGTCGCCCCCCCTGTTGCACCCAACGCAACATACAGGGGGTGCTATCGCCCCCCCTATGTGGAAAGAAAATAACACATACCCAACATTCTCCCACTTGTTGTTTTCTTTCCGTAGGGGGCCATAAGACAGCTAAGTCATTAGCCCAACTTTGCAACACCCATTGTTTCTCTACACCAAGAGAACTTCTGAGTGCTCACAAACTTCATCAATGCATCTACAACATTCTTCAAAGTGTCCACCTTTACCAAGAACACCCTTTTAGCCTCAACCATATATCTCACAAAGTGATATTGAACATCAATGTGCTTTGTTGTTGAATGATAAGCAGGGTTCTTGGCCAAGAAAAATTCACTTTGGCTATCACAGTCTATCCTTATAGCTTGCTGCACCAACCCCATACTTGAACACAATCTCTGCAACCAAACTGCTTCCTTGCTTGCATGAGTGGCTGCTATGTATTCTGCCTCTGTAGTTGAAAGAGCCACTACAGACTGTCTTTTACTCATCCAACTAACTACACATCCAAATAGGCTAAACACATACCCATTTGTAGATCGTCTTTGGTCCAGATATCCAGCCCAGTCTGCATCAAAAAAACCACAAATGTCCAACACTCTTTCCAATCCTGGTCTTCCCTAGTAGCACAAGCCATAATCACTAGTGCCATGCAAATATATAAAAACCCGATTCACTGATGTCCAATGCTCCTTCCTTGGGTTTGACATAAACGTGCTCAATACTCCCACTGCATGTGCAATGTCTGGTCTAGTACAGACCATTGCATACATTAGGCTACCCACTGCACTTGCATATGGAACACGGGACATATCCTCCTCTTCTTCTTGTGTCTTGGGACATTGTTCAGCAAACAGCTTTATGCCTACAGGAATCGGAACATTTACTAGTTTACTATCCTGCATATTGAACCTCTGGAATATAGTCTCGACATACTTCCTCTGGTTTAACCAGAGCTTCCTCTTTTCCTGATCTCTCTTAATTTCCACACCCAAAATATAGTTTGCAGCACCAATATCCTTCATGTTGAATTTGGAGAATAGTTGGGTCTTCAAACCTTGGATAATTTCTTTGTTATTTCCAATCAACAACATATCATCCACATACAAGACCAAATAAATAACACGGTCACCAATTAATTTAAAATAAACATAGTGATCCTCCTTGCTTCTGGTGAAGCCAAGTCCCCATATATAGGTATCAAATTTCTGATACCACATCCTTGGTGACTGTTTTAACCCATACAAAGACTTCTTTAACCTGCATACCAGCTCTTTCTTCCCCTTCACCATAAAGCCTTCAGGTTGTTTCATGTAGATCTCCTCTTCCATATCCCCGTGAAGAAATTCTATCTTCACATCCATCTGTTCTACCTCAAAATCAAATGCAATAGCAACAGATAAAAGTAATCTAATAGAAGTAACTTTGGCAATAGGAGTGTTGGCTCGAGGGTCCCGACCTGTGTTCGGTGCAAGTTTGGTTAAACAAACCCCTATACCATCGGCCTCGGGCAAATGACTCACTTGCGCAGGTCAAAGTCTCACCTGAAGTAGTATGGGTGGGTGTTGGAACCAGGTTTCCGCACCCTGAGAGAGGATGAGTAAGGCAAGCAGGGCTGCATTAGGTCCTGTAATCCCCGATTACCTTGTTCTGTGCAGGCTTAATTAGGTCTCTGTTTTCATCCACGTGCGCTAGATATATGGTTATATGCTTTTATTACAATAACACAACATTATATAAATAGAACAGAATAGATCCAGATCCAGAAACACACTTACACAGATCTTCACAGCTTAAAGACAGAAAATGCACAATACAGAAATTACCAACAATTCGCACAAGATTATTCACAGATTCAGTTCTTTATCAATCCTTCTTATTCATTCATTCATCAATTCTTCCTTACAATTCCCTTCCCAACCTGTGCACACAGCAACAAGGTCCACACACAGCTGGACTTGGATCTCTGCGCACACAGCCAGCAGGAGTCCATTCCCCAAAACCCAAACAGATAGCTTAAACCACAATTCACATCAATAGCTCATCATTCTTTTTCTTTACAATATAAAATGTCCCTCTATTTATAGCAATCTAGCCTAGACTTTCCTATGGTCTGCAAACCGTGGATTTCAAACCCCTAGTTTACCCTTTTACCCAACACAATGCATTCAGGGCTTTGACCTGCCCCAAAACCCCTCCACTAGACTAAATCTAATAAAAAATATTCAAAATGGACTAGTTTCACAGCTTGTTAGGAGACCCTGTTCCAATAGTCCCCCAACAAAATCTTGTGACTCGTCCCAAGTCACTGCGGTGGTGTGGCCTCAATTTGCGCACACAAGGTATCAAGAGAACTACTGAGCCGAGGGAGTATATCCTGACTTTGGGCAGTAGAATTCTGTGCAATATTGACCAGCTTCTAGGAGAGCAGATCTTCAGTGGCCGTGGTAATGCTTTCCAGAAGCTGATTAATTCACTTGGTTGTGCCATCAATGTCTTGTGATAATCGGAGGGCTGTGGCAGTCCAGGGCTTTAGACGTTTTGCCATGATGTGTTGTTTATGCCAGAATTTCTCAATCTTGTCCTGGAGGTCATTGCTAGTTTTTAATCGTGCCAAGCGCTGGGCAGGCACCAGGGTAGGCAACGTAGCATTGATCTGTTCGGCGACTACTTCTTTTTTTCATAAGTCCTGATTGATTTTTTGGAGGACTCGATCGCGCTGGACCTGAGTCCAGAGCTGTATGGCTAACTCCAGCAGCTGGGCACCTTAAGAAATTTTCCCCGTAATTGTAGCTGTTACGTCTACGATTAGGGTAGTACGCTGGGCACGGACTTACGAGGGTGTGCTAGGCTGTAATCTGGCCTGTAAGTCCAAAATCTGTTGTTCCAGCTATGTCTTGACAGTGTGCATTTCCATCCGAGACGCTTTAAGGGCACTGACTAATTTTTCCACATTATCCGGATATGTAGCCTTAGTTGGGAGGTCCTTTGTAACCTCCATGAAGGGCTGGTGGATTACAGTCTCAAGCTCCACCTATTGTGACACGACCTGGACCAAGTTAGCAGCCTGCTGCGCAACGGTGCGCTCGGCTGTATGAAGTTGTTGGGTTGCGTACTGAGTGCGGTGACGAAGCTCCTGGAAGATAGCGAGATTAAGGCTTTCTAAGGATGTGTGGGGTAGCTTAGCCAAGTCCAGCTGAATTCCTGTGGCTATCGGGGGCTACGTTCTGACCAAGGCACTGCTAGGGATACCCCAGAGATGACTCACTTCCTAGAGTGGTGCCGAACTGATGTCAACTGAAAGGAGTTGTGCTTATCCTCTGTTGGTTGGGGGGTGATCAATATTGATCTGGAGAGCATGGAGTTCAGCCTAGAGAGAGTCGACCCCAACCTGCCACTAGTTCGTGACAAGTTCCCATTTATCCTCCGTGACCATGGTAATTGTGCCCGCGATCTACTCCAAGTCGTTGTCTGTTAGCGTGACTGTCACATCATACTGTGCGTGGTGGGCGTGTTGTTTCTTTCTAGGTCCTGAGGCCGATTCCCCTATCCTCTTAGTGCCTGGGGGAGGGGTGGTAGATGTGTTAGACCCTACCTAGGCTAGAGCCGTATCAGGTGGCTACGGCGGGTTATCCCTGGGCTTGGCTGTAACTGATGCAGGCTGGTGGGGCGCTGCAGTCTCCCATGAGTTTTGGTGAGGCATTTTTTCCAGGTAGGGGGCCACAATGAGGTCAGTAGGTCAATTTCTTCATCAGCTACCATATAAGGAAGTTTCGTCCAGGTCTTATTGGTGAGGCTACGAATCCAAACATGGTGCATGGTAATTTGGAAAGCGGCAACATGCTTGTATTTTTCATATATGGTGGGGGATAACCAGGGTCGGGAGTTGATGGCAGCTGCAACACTGCTCTAGAAGAGGATCCAAAAGACCTTGTTATCCTCGATGCACTGCTTATCCTTAGAGTCCCATAAGTGAGCATATCGAGCGCCTTCGCACATCCCATCAGGGAGCTCTGGAATGACCGACTCCTCTGGTTTGTCCCATGCGACTAGTGCTATTAGGAATAATAACCACAAATAGAAGAAATATGTCCCATGCTCCTGAGATTCACGGACATTAGTTAGAAATTCCTCGCACAAATATTGAGCCCAACTGAAAAAAACACCTTTCGCGCACTGTCTGGCTAGCTGGATTACATAGGCAGGGACAGTCATAACCTGGCACCTCCACATTAGTTTGCAGGCTAACAGTCGAGTGCCCATCTGCGTAGCACGGTCATTGACCCTGCTGATTTCGTTGTATTGCATAGGTCTCCTGGAAAAACAAACAATTAACAGCTTCATACTTCTTTCCGACTTGCGCTAGCGGGTGCGGTCCTTGCATCGAGAAGCCTATAATTTTGTGGATCAACGCAGCATCAATAGGGACCCTCTCGCGAATCCATAAGCAACCATCGTGAATGAGGGTGAGTAACTAGCGAGCCAACCGATCTGTGATGTTTTAATGGCCAAAGTGGGGCATTCAGAGCAGATTCAGGAGTCTGGATCCTGCCAAGCCACATACCCAGCACTGTGGTACTACCGTGATTCCATCATCCTTATAGATCGTATCAAAGTATAATGCAGGGGCCAATTCGGGGAGGGTGTCGTGGTCCGCCAGATCGTGGTCATCGAAATTGACCTCAAGGAGGCATCTGCAAGGATCACTAGGGATGGGGACCTCTCCTGGGGTCAGCGGGGTTTGCAGGTAGGTGACCAAGCCATCCAAGCTCTTCGACGTTCATGTAGACGGCCTTCATGGTCGAACAAAGGGGGGTAACCAATTGATCGGGTTAGCCGGTAGGGCACCCTCCTGGTCATCTTGTTCTGAGGGCTAGGGCCTGGCACGTCTTGGGGAGCCTCAAGGCCTTCTTGCCGCTTTTGGGGTTTTCCCTGAGCTTTATGCTTTCTCCTTGCCTTTCCTTGTGACCATTGGGGGAAGGACTTCTTCTAACTCGGGCTCATCCTCCAGAAATTCTTCAACCTCAGGCTCGGTCGGGGCGAAGGTTTGGCAGGGTCTAGTCGCATCCTCGGCGAAAAGAATCCTGCCTGGCATCATCACTACATGAGATGGATGTTTGGAAGAAGCCATGTTCAAATTCTTCCACAAGATGCTTGAAGTCGGCCAGTTGGATAAATGAGACAATACTGCTAACTAGACTATGCTGCCCCCTTTTAAGCACTTCCAGACGTAGGATGGAGGGGGATATTGTACTCGAGGTGGGTTTCCCAAGGAATGGTAAAAATGTCCCGTTACTTGTCCCGCCAAAGGTGCAGAAGCTACTTCTCTTAATGATAACTTCTACTTTTTACCAGTAGGTACAGTTCCAACTGCTAGTTTTCGCATCCCCAAAGATCTTGGTGTACTTGTCACGCTAAGGTTTCCTAGTTGTGACAGCTGCCTGTCATCCCCCAACACAGGCTTTGCTCCTAGGTAGCTCTTGGCCCAAGACCAAGAGGTTTTTATCACTTGTTCTATGAAGGCCCCAAGGGGGGCAGTTGGCGGCACATACTGCCTGACCCCTAGCTGTGTCGCCGTCGTAGAGGTGGCTCGATGCATGGGACCGCTACCTGCTGAACCTATAGGTGTCATAAGGAACTTGTTGCTCACTCGTGGGTCACCCTGAACCTTTCCTGGGATGGATTTTCTGTAGTTTCTTAGGCCTGGCTCCACTTCAGTCCTTTCTTCTAGGACCATAAAGAGGGAGTCCTTTGTGATACGAAGACAATGCAGCATAGAGGCTTCACCTAGCTAGGTCTGCCAAGTTTCTAGTTCCTTACTGGGATCCTCGACATCTCCCTCATAGCATGGTGCTACGTCCTGGGTTGGGTTGTCCCTATTTCGCACTGTCAACTTATAGATATAATCCCCATCTCCCTCCTTGGGTATATGTTTTGTATACCGTTTTCCTTCCACATGGTCTAATGACACAACGACCCTTGTGCCATTATTTTCAAATACCATGCTTCGCTTTTTTAAGTTAATGATACTGCCTAGGTCGAGGGCCCAATCCAACCCTAGTAGCGCAGGGTAGGGGTCCACAGCCCCGGCGATTTGAATGATTTCGAAGTCGACCTAGATGCATACTCCTATGAAATCCATGAGAATCCCAGAGAGCTTCCCCAGAGGTACTATTTTTTGGTGATTGGCCATTCGAAGCTAGATGGTGGATCTTTCTAGCTTTGGTTCCCCCATGCATTGCCAAGTGTGCTTAGGTATTATATTGGCGTCCGATCCGAGGTCTAAGATAACCCAATCCATCTCATAGTTTCCTATCTGGACCATCAGCCACATTTCCCTGCCAGTGTCTCTGTGATATTTGCATAACTTATGTACATCCTTAATGTCGGGTGACACGGTAGTGCGTGTTGCGCACCTCTCTAGTAAACCCTGTAGATTCCGTACTTCCAGGGGGTTGCGCAACAGCCTTATGCATGTCTGTAGGAAGGGTTTAACCTCCTCCAACTCCCTCGGGTGTGCAGAGGGCAGAACTTCAGTTTCAAGGAAACCCTTCCGAGCTTCCATAAATGTTTCCCTTGCTTTGTCCAGGTCCAGTCCTTCTTGGTTTCTAACTTCCTTGCGGATCAGTGCATTAGTTTCATCTTTCTCCTTAGCTCCCCTAGTCACAAACCCACTGTGCATTACCACATTTACCTTTGGGTCCTTACCCTGTAACTCGGTCTGGACCCTTTGCACCTTCTGCATAGATGGGAGCTGCTTTTCCTGTATCTTTGCTTTTAGGGATAGACAATCTTCCAGTGTATGGCCCCAATGTGTGCAATACCTGCAGGACTGTCGTGAGGGGTTCGGGAAATCCTTCACAAAATTCCTCGTCCCACCATAGTTATATCAGATCGACTGACCCCGACCCTGACCTGCGCTTCCACTTCGGCTCCCGTCCCTTCTTCCAAAGGGGGAGTCACCCCCACCCGAGGGGGTTTTTGGTGAGGTAGGGTCTCCTGGTGACTTTCCCCAGTCCAATACTTCATTATGGATCCGGCAATACTGCTCCTCATGGCCAACTGACCAACAAAACCGGCACCAGCGTTGCTTTGGTTCGGAAATGTCGGTGCATCGATTGGTACTACGCAACCCATCTATGCATCTCTCTCTGTACCAAAACGTATATCCCCTTGAGCTCCGCTGTCCTGGACTCCGCGCCTCTGATCCCAGGTGGGCTGGACTATGTTCTTGTATTTTCAGGTGGCCTGTCGGGTGACCTAGTTCTGTGCCAGCCTCTTTGACTTTCTCCTGTTGTAGATTCTGAATTTCCTGGTGCATAGCCCCAAGCTACACCTAGATCTTTTGTACCTCCAATTCAACATCCTCCATAGGTGTAGCTTCTAGTCTCATGGCAGCTTCCAAGGATTTATCTTGTGAGTTAAAAGTCTAGTGACCCATAGGTACACGTAGGTGATGGAGTAGCATGGCGATGAACCATTCCGTAAGATGTTTGTCATTGTACTGAAATTCTCCTTCTCTAATAGCCTTTTTTAGGCATTGATCTGCTTCCCATACAAACTCAGTTGCTCCCTACTTGAAATTTTTTAGTTTTGCTACAACCCGAGAGTAGGATTTAGGTTTCCAAAACTGTTGTTTCAGGGAGTCCTTAATGTTCTGGATAGTTGTGCCCCTATTTTGCGAAACGTACCCCATATACCAATCCAAAAATCTGCCATCAAAGGCTAAGGATAGTTGTGCTTTTTTCATAGTATTGCTTACCACGCCTTGCGCAACCCATATTGACTCTGCCACAAACCAAAACCACTCCATGTCTTCATCGGTCATGCCTCTGAAGGTAGATAATTTTAAGTGTACCGCCATGGTTTCCTAGGGCCCGTCATAGGTGCCCTTCTCCAGTATTCGCTTGTCAGTACCCTATCCCTTCCTCCAACTTTTCAGGTCTCGGCAACGGAACCATTTGTTGGCTCGAGGGGTCCTGACCCAAGTTCGGTGTGCAAGGTTTACCAACAAACCCCGATACTACTGGCCCTTTTGGCAGTGACCTACTTGCGCAGTTCAAAATCTCACCCGAAGTAGTATGGGTGGGTGTTGGAACCAGGTTTTCGCACCCTGAGAAAGGATGGGTAAGGCAAGCAGAGCTACGCTAGGTCCTGTAATCCCTGATTACCTTGTTTTGCACAGGGTTAATTAGGTCTTTGATCGCATCCACGTGTGCTAGATCTATGGTTATATGCTTTTATGACAATAACATAGCATTATATAAACAAAACAGAATAGATCCAAATCCAGAAACACACTTACATAGATCTTCGCAACTTAAAGTCAGAAAAGGCACAATACAACAATTACCAACAATTCGCACAAGATTATTCACAGATTCAGTTATTTATCAATCCTTCTTATTCATTCATTCATCAATTCTTCCTTACAATTCCCTTCCCAACCTGCGCACACAGCAGCAAGTTCTGCACACAGCTGGACTTGGATCTCCACGCACACAGCCAGCAGGAGTCCGTTCCCCAAAACCCAAATAGATAGCTTAAACCACAATTCGCATCAATAGCTCATCATTCTTGTTCTTTACAATACAAAATGTCCCTCTATTTATAGAAATCTAGCCTAGACTTTCCTATGGTCCACAAACCGTGGTTTTCGGACCCCTAGTTTACCCTTTTACCCATTACAATGCGTTCGGGGCTTTGACCCGTCCCAAAACCCCTGCGCTAGACTAAATCTAATCAAAAATATTCAAAATGGACCAGTTTCGCAGCTTGTTAGGAGACCCTGTTCCAACAAGGAGAAAAAATATAACCAAAATCAATTCCCGACACTTGGGAATAACCTTTTGCTACCAACAGAGCTTTTTATTTCTCCACCTTGCATTATACATTCATCTTCATCTTAAACACCCAGTTTCTCCTGATGGGATTCCTTCTAGCCGACAACTCCACCAGATCCCATGCCTCATTTTTATGCGGATGCCATTTCATAAACCATGGCCTCCTTCCAGAGTTTTCCATCCTCTGAATCTACTGCCTCCCTCATGGTTTTGGGATCATCATCAGTTATAGTTAAAGCAAAATTTGAACAGAAAGCAGATGGACTATACCTTTCTAGTTGTCTTCTTTCTCGAACTGATCTTCTCACAGCTGGAGTTTGTGACTCTTCCTCTTCTAAGTCTTCTTCTGTTGTAGAGTCTGATTCATCCTCCTTTAGCTCAAACTCTATCTTCTCAGATTATTTTGGTAGGACTTCATGTTTAAAAACATCTTTCACTTCTCTAAACACCACATCTTGACTGTACACAACCTTCCTTGTTTCTGGGTTCCAAAGCTTGTAACCCTTTAAACCATCCTTATACCCAATAAAGATGCACCTTTCAGATTTATTATCCAACTTGGTCTTTTTCTCCTTTGGAACATGTACATATGCATCACATCCAAATACCCTTAGATGTGAAAGAGAAGGTTTCTTACCAGTCCATACCTCATGTGGGGTCTTATCCTCCAACATTGATGAAGGTGATCTGTTAACCAGATAGCATGCAGTCTCCACTGCCTCTGCCCAGAATTCTTGTCCTAACCCGGTACCACTGAGCATGCTTCTTGCCTTTTCCATCAGTGTTCTGTTCATTCTTTCTGCAACTCCATTTTGCTGAGGTGTGTATGGAGTAGTCTTCTACCATGCTATACCACACTTCTTACAGAACTCTTCAAATTCCTTCTTGCAGAACTCCCCACCATTATCTGTCCTCAATGCCTTTATCTTCTTCTCTGTCTGGTTTTCCACCAGAGCCTTAAATTCTTTAAATTTGTCAAAGACTTAAGATTTCTTCCTCAAGAAATATATCCATGTATTCCTTGAGAAGTCATCTATGAATGAAAAATAGTACACAGACTTTCCCAGTGATGGAACTGACACAGGCCCAAACACATCACTGTGCACAAGTTCTAATATCTTGTTCGCCCTCTTAGCACTAGAAGGAAAACTCACCCGATTCTGCTTCCCATATACACAATGTTCACAGAAATCGAAATCCAGAGAGCTATTAGACATACCTTCTACCATACCATTTCCATGCAGTATCTAAAGGCCCTTCTCTCCAATATGTCCAAGCCTTTGATGCCATAGCATGGTCTTTTCTCCAGAGACCGCTAGGCTTTCTTCTCCACTTTCGGGAACCGCAGAACTGTTGAACACATCAATAATAGTGCTTCCCTGAAGCTTGTATAGAGTTCCAATCCGAACTCCCCGCATTAATACCAGTGCTCCCCGAACCATCTTACTGCCATCTTTCTCGAATACTATTTTTACAACTGCATCATCCATATTGCTTACAGAAATCAAATTTCTGGCCAATGTAGGAATGTGAAAAACACCAGGAAGTGTTCTAATCCTTCCACCTTGTAGCTTCAGCTTGACTTTTCCATGTCCAATGATTCTGACTTTCCTATCATCACCTAAGAATACATCACTGCCATCATATTTCTCATACTCGCGGAACCACTCCCTATGGGGAGTGAATTGAAAGGATGCACCTGAGTCAATCAACCATGACTCATGATCTACATGTGTATTTGAAGAAGAATCCAAATACACATCCCCACCTTCATCTGAGGTGGTTTTTGCCTCTGCAGAAGGAGCATCATCAAATTCCTTTCCTTTCTCAGGAGCTTTAGATCTGCAGTCCTTTTTGTAGTGCCCTTCCTTTCTGCATTTCTAGCACACCTTTACAAACTTTCCAGGAGATTTAGATCTCCCTCTAGATTTATATCTCCCGCTCAAAACCTTATTCTTGTTTCTTTTCTGGGACCTTCCTCGTATAGATAAGACATCTCCATTCTGACCCTCCAAATTTATTCGTATCATTTCCTCCAACAGTAAGGCTGAGACAATGTCATCAAAATTCAAGGTAGTTGTATTGCTACCTATTACAATAACCAGACTGTCCCATGAGTCTGGTAGAGAACACAAAAAACTAATGCACTTATCTTCTTCTGAGATTTCAATATCAATAGATGACAGCTGACTTAACACAGTATTGAAGGCGTTCAGATGCTCTGTCACCGAGTCTCCATCCTTCATCCTCAGGTTATACAACTTTTTCCGTAGGAAAAATTTATTCACTAGAGACTTAGATTGGTACAAAGTCCCTAGCTTGTCCCACAAGGTCTTTGCCATAGCTTCCCCAGATACATTCAACAATACTGAATCTGAGACATGCAACCGTATTGTTCTCTTTTCCTTCTAATCTAGCTTCTTCCAGTCTTCATCTGACATTGCCGTTGGTTTAGTACCTGGATCTACCGTGATCCACTGATCTTTATCCACCAGTAGATCCTCCATATTGAGCTTCCACAATTCAAAACTCTGACCATTAAATTTCTCAATCTCTATCTTTCCATTGCTCGCCATCTTCTTTCACCGCAAGAATCGATCTCGCAGATCTCCCATTGAACAGGGTCTACCTCAGGCCCGAGCAAAAAACCCCTCAACAGCAAAGGCATCCCCTTGAATCCGAAACAGCTCTAATACCAAATGTGGGTTTTAACCCTGAACAAAAATTATTTGCAAACGAATCTTAAAAATAGAAAATAAACAATAGCGAGAGCATAAAACATAAAACAAATAAACACAGCAATTTTCCCCTAGATCCCAAATCGGGACAACCAGCTTGATTTTTCATTATATCCCTTTTAGTGTTACAACATATATATATACATGCCGAAGCATACATAAACCCCAATCCATTAACCCTGGATTAGAACATAACCATAGTTCCCTTGACCGGATCTACAAAATACCAGGGGCCAAAAACCATCGTACCCCAAAACCATGTGCAAACCCATGCACAAAACCATGGGCGGGTCCACCCACTGGAAAATAAGGACCAAAAAAATTTTCCCAGGGCGCTGCGCCTGGTGCAATGTACATGGGGAACTATCACCCCCTTGTGTGGAAAGAATATAACACATACCCAACAACAACAACCCAACCTGTTATGACTCCATAGCCCAATGGAAATAATTTAAAAAAATCTCCTAATCCAACTAAAATATCAATCAATAAAAAACAACCTTCAAAATCAGTTTAACTAGCCTAATATTAGAAATCATTAAAAAAAAAGCTAAATATTAAAGAGAGATCCCTCTCCGAGTCTAGGTGGGCTAGATCCTAGGCTCCAAAGTGGTTTTGATGTTGCGATTTTATGATTATTCTTGCCAATCTTAAATTTATAGAACGATAGCAAAAGGAACATCTTCAACATGTGGAGATTGTGGAGCAGTGAAGATGTCATTGGCAATGAAGGTGTCCCATGAGATTCTAAACTGATCAAGGTGATGGAGTATAATTATTTTAATCAATGAGTGGTGAAAGAGGTTGTTCATATGTTGGTCATAGTCTCTCTTTTGTAAAATGAATGTCATTTTATCTATACCCCTGAATAGATAGTATGGGATATTGAGAAATATTACTCTTATGAAGTGCATCAGCAGTCTAATATGGTATGTGTAGAGCCTAGAGAACCCTCCTTCACAAGAGAAGTATTTCATGACTATTTTCATCATGGGGGCATGTTGGAACAGGGTCCTCCAAAGGCCGTGAATTGGGATAGTTTTGAGTATTTTTGTATACTTTTGGCATATTTGAGTCTAACGCAAGGGTTTTGGGGTTGGTCAAAGCTCCAAAAGCATTGTAATGGGTCAAAGGGTAGATCTAGAGTCCGCAAACCATGGTTTTTGGACCACAGGAAATATTAGGCTAAATCGTTATAAATAGATGAACATTTTGAGTCTTAAGGCAGAGAATGAATAGAGATTGATGTGAAGTACGAATTGCTAGATCTTGGGTTGGGTTATTTGGGTTAGGAATCTTGCTAACTGTGTCCGCAGAGATCCTCTATCCTGTTGTGTGTGGACCCTGCTGGCTGTGTGCGTAGGTGGTATTCGAGGAATGTAAGAGTATTTTGATAAGCAATATATGTGAAGTATTGCTGAAATATATGATGTTGTTTGGATCTATTCTATTATGATTGATGTGAACTAAGATTATCTAATTAAGATACGAACTCGTCTGTTTTATCTCTGTATGAAAGTATCTGCACTTAGTATATTACTGTGATGTGACTATTGTTGCACTTATTGATTGCATCTCTATTCATGAACACGAACTATCTGTGCTGACAATATTGGTTGTAATTATGCTGCTTTATGGTTGTAATTGATGATACGCATGTGGATGCGAACCTGTTAGAGTAGATCTGATAAGAACTATAGTCTGGTTACGTTATGGAACCCTGTGAATCACCCTTCTATGTATATTTGATAATTGCGGGCCTGCGTTATTACCTAATCTCTCTTAGGGTGTGGAAACCTGGTTCCAACACCCTCCCATACTACTTCGGGTGAGACTTTGACCTACGCAAGCAAGTCACTGCTGAAAGGGCCAGTAGTATAGGGGTTTGTTGGCAAACCTTCACCTTCAAACCTAGGTCAGGACCCCTCGAGCCAACAGGGCATACCTATAAAGAAGGTATCTGAAAGGGAAGACCCTCTTCCTCTCATTTATGGACCTTGGTTTGATGAATGGTTCATAATATTGATCCTCCAAATATTTTGATTTAAACCACCTCTCTCCCATGTTTGGAATCCATGTGGCAACAAAAATGATTGATGTAGATACAGTGCAGGTCACACCTACAAGGGTCACCTAATTGTCTCTGAGGTTTGAGATGAAGAATCTACTCAACGTAGGATGATGTTGGACCCTCTGAATCATGTTGCAAAAATCAAAGCAACCTACATACTCAAAAAAATTGAAAGTCATAGGAGAGGCCATCAATTCATTTGTGTTGGTGGGCTCCATCCGTAGGATTCTTCCTCATTTGTGAGGCCTTCTCATTTCTCTATCCTCCTCTTCTTGTCTTTCCTCCTCTTCCATATAGTCTTTGTTTCCCTCCATAGTGTTTAGTGGCCAAGAAAACGCTAGGGATGAGGTGGATGGGAATGGGGAATGAATATAGGTTTAGGGAATAGGGATAAGTCTAGAGAAATTTAGGGAGATGGGGGGAGGGGTTGTGGAACTTTGGGAGGTGATAGGAGGTTGAAATGTCAAGGGAGTTGGAAATGAGAATTAAATTACAGGTTTGAGGGAGTGGCTACCTAGGAAATTTAGAAGCCTAGGATTTAGGGTTTTAGGGGAAATGGATTTATGGATTAGGAAATTGTAGTGTAGGGATAGATATAGATTTAATAATGATGCAGGAAGGGATTTGAGGGTTGAAGGGCATCAAATTTTGGAATGAGGAATAAATCTAGGGTTTTCAAGTAGGCAAAATGTTAATTTTTCATATGAAGAAAAACACCATTAAAATGATATTTAGGGAAGCAAGGAGGGGATAAATTTGTGTTACTTACTTGATTTAGGATGAAATAATAATTTGTTGAAGGTTTTGAGAGATTTGGAGGTGATTTGATGCTTCTTGGGCAAGCTGGGAAAAATCACAGTGCCTTGCCTAGAAGCGCAGCGCCCGTGGAGAAAAGCATAGCACTGCAAGCTGAAAGAACAACGCTATGGAATAAGCACAGGGCCCCCCTCCAGAAGCACAGTGCCACCAAATTTTGAAGATTCTGACCCTGAAATCGATTTTTCCAGCTAAGGGAATGCAAGCTCGACTTTTGGGAGTGAAAATGAGTTTTATTTTGATGTCTTGGTGGTCTTTATACTTCATGAATTTGATGTTTTGGGCCTTGGGACCCATTTTCTCCTTTCTTCACTTCACTTTGCACTTTGAAACTATACGTTTGCATTTTACTTTTTTCTTTGACATCTGATCATCTCATGAGTCTAAAGAACACTAGGATTTGACATTTTGATGCTTTGGCATGTTGGAACTCTGATTTAGTAGCTCTGGGAACCATGAACTTATTACATTTTGAATGACATAAAATTACATAATGAAAATTAAAAATTGCATCTTAAAACCAAAATTACATGTTGAAACAAGAATATCTCTTTACAAATCATCTTCATAAAGTGAAGAGATATTATTGGATCACCCTTTACTTGATGGCCTTATGCAATGGAAATGAAGTTTTATTGCTCCTTGGAAACCTTAATGACCTAATGAAGCCTTGAAATACTGGACTTCATGATGACATGACTAATGTGATGGCATGATGACATTAACTTTATGGATGATGTACAATCATCAAGGTATAAAAATATGCCAGCAAGTAATCAATTTTAAGGAAGAGTGATGTTTTTGGACTAGGGCTACAATCAGTGACTAAATTTTTGAATGAAAACCTCGTGGAATGATAAAAAATTTTGAATGAGACCCTAATATGATATGAAAAGAGGATTTTTGATCACTGATGGAAGGATGAAAATAATGACACTAACACCTATAACCCTTAGGAAAATGATGTTGTAGAAGCCTTTAAGAAGATCCTAGAGAATGTGCTTACAAAGATCTACAATGCAGACCGAAACAATTGGGGCGTGCACATACCTGCTGTCTTATGGGCTTATCAGACCACATGTAATAAATTGACTCATAAAACACCATTTAGGTTGGTTTATGGCCAAGAAGCTATCATGTCGATGGAGTATATCATTCCAATCCTGCGCATCGCAACGCTAACTAACATGATTGAACCAAACATCATGGAGGAACATCTGTCACAACTAGTTGCATTAAAAGAGGATCGGTTTATAGCCAACTTTCATTAGAAAGTCCAAAAGGCGCATGAGAATGCCTGGCATCATGGTGTAATGTTCCAAAACTGGAACAACTACACTATTGGGAATAATATGAGTTATTACCAACGTGGAGCTACAGCCATATGCTTCATAAATATGTAAAAACACTTAAAATTTAGTAAAATATACAGCAGCAAAGTTATACAGCGTTTTACAAGGCAAAAGGTGGGGAAAAGTGAGGGTTTAGGCCCTAAAACGTGTGTATTCAGAGATATGCGTAAAAATAAGATGGAAAAAATGGTTTGAAATGATAGCTAGGGTTATGAGGGAATCCCATGTCGAATTTCAGCAAAAAAAAATAATTGTAGCTAAGTTAAACAGTTCCTCCTTTCATAACTAGGCTAGAAAACCCTGATTTCCCAAGACTAGATTTATGCAGAAATTTACTGAAGAATGTGAGCGTGATTTTCTAAAGGGTATGAATGAAATAAGGTCTGAATATTGAAAAATAACATCAGAGGCATAACTCATACACTTTACAGAAGAAGAGTGAAATAATACATAAGAAATCCTCAAGAAAGAGGTGCTACAACCATGTAAAAAGACTGCATAACAGTGACAGTGTAATTTTCAGGGCTGAAGAAGAATTTTATTGATTCTTCAGATCTATATTATATAATTACATAAAAATATAGATCTAATACAGATCCATGCACAAGAAAATTTGATCTATACATTCCCCTTGAGGATTTGATCAAAACATGAAACACCGAGAGTAGATTTGAGATCTAAAAATTCAGACCTGCAGAATGATTCAAAAATTATGAATAATACTAGTACATAGCATATCATATCTGAAACAGAAAATAGATTGGTTGTCCAATCTATGGATCACCTCAGTGAAGGAAGAATCCCAACACCGGAGATCTCTCCTCCAAAATAAAAGCAATGTACCCAGCAGCTGTAGATCTGCAAATAACGCAGTTCAGCGGAAAATACTGCACTGCCTCTTCTGGAATGGGTTTGACCTATTTCCAAGATGTAGATATGAAGCCCAATGAGTCTAAAACCATCTTATCAATGGGATAGATGAGTTTCCCAGTGACAAGGGGTGCTAGAACTCCCTAGATCTGAAGAGATCTAATCTCCACTTGCTGCAGCTTACAAAAGAAATCAAACCCTCAACAAGATTTGCATTGCAGTTGGAAGTAGAAGCTTGGCCAAATGCCAGATAGTGGACAAAGTTGAACACCCTCCTCCAAAGAGCTACTTCATGGAAGGAGAGAGGGTTCCTAAACAGGAAACCCTCTTCCCTTTGGCTAACCAGTTGTTACACTGAAATTTGTCACCATGACATTTTAGTACTCCCTTGAAAGTATACAATATCAAAGTTCCCAAAGTCAAGCCTTGAAACTAAGAGAAAAGCTCATAAAAGCCTCAAAACTCTGGTATCACACTTTCTCCTAGTTTTGCCTGTGGTCCCGCATTTTTTGGCTATAAATCCTGCGTAGCCAAACGCACTGTCTATTTATTAAAATTGCAGACCCCTGTAAAAGATTAAAAAAGGCACAAGTAAAATCTAGAAGCTCATTTTAAGTCATTTTTGGAAGCTTCTAGAAACATTCCTGTGGTGAAAAGATCGCTCCTCTCATGTTCATGCATCCCATCCAATAAGGAGCTAATCCCTTGATGTAAGGAACTAATCCCTTGAAGGAGGACTCTATCCCTTCTTGTATGGAGTTGTAACCTCCTCTTCTCCACTATAAAAAGAGGCATAGGGCAGCCTCAAGGGGTTACCATTAATGAATTGAAGTTTTAGTATTGTTGGAGGCGAAGTGCTATTGAAACTTAGACCCTTTTAGTTGAGATTTCATGTGGGAAGGATTACATACCTGTATGTATCTCGGTTGGAAGAGTGCAAGGCTGATCTAAGTAAAGGAAATGCTTGCTCCAGACCCCAGGAGGACCTGTACAACATCAAGGCGGACACGATTGTAAGGCTCTTCATTATTTAAGTTAATACAAATAAATCCATTTTTCTCAATAAGCTGTCAATTGATTGTTTATTTTATGGATTCCTTGATCACTATAATGGATATGATTTATGAATATATGCTATGCAGGTGCTATTTGATGTTTGCTTGTTTATGATTGCAGATCTTCGAAGGGAACTCTTTCGAGCGATTGAAGGACTACTACTACGAACAAGCATTGGATCAAAGGTAGGATCGTTAAACCTTTATAGAATTTAATTATAAATCGCAATATATCTAGAGAAAGATAGTTTTATTTGTCTGTTTGTTGCTAGCTGTCTGTAGGACACTTGGGAGGTCTGTCTTGTCCGCAAGAACGACTAATCTGTCCAAAAAAATGGCGACTCTGCTGGGGATGAATTTGAGCTTTGATTTCTTTTACTTTTGATTTATGAACTTATGTTTCCTGATTTTTATTGATTTATATTGGCTTGGGTAGTTAATCCCTGTAGAATCCTTAAGAACTTTTTGAGAATTTTTTGGTTTTTTCTCTTGTTTTCTTGTGTCCGCTCTTTTTCTTTTGAGACAGTGCGGGCAGTTCCGCACTTTTCCTGTACCCACAGTGCGGGACCGCACTGGATTGCACTAAAGACTGCAAACTCTGTCAAATTTTTGAAAAAATCTTAAAATCTTCTTTTCTGGACTAGTTTTTTAGGTTCTCAATGATTACCCAGACCTGTGTCTTCTGTCAGGAAGCCTTTATTAAGAGTTTATTTCAACACTTTTATTTTTGATTGATTTTCTGAAAGATTTGCATGTTATAATGATTTTTTCTTTGTCTTACATCCTGCTCAAAGATTAGAAACCTTGGTATGCCTTTAGATCACTGGTATTCTCTTGTTTTCTTGCCGAGTCTGACATCATAGAAAAAATTGTTTTATGAGTTTTAGATCCTATTGTTCTCATTTGCAAATCGTTTAAACTTTTGTTAACAAGTTTGGAATTTCACTTAAAAACGAAAATTGGATGTTTTTTCGAGTTATTTCTGATTCAAGTAAAGAATTTCTTAGTGAGATCACAAGCTAAGTAAGACATCCTTAAAATATTTGAAGTTTTAATTCAGATTTAGTCTTAGAATTGTTAGATCTCAAAATAGTGTTTTTAGTTTTGAGTGCTTTTTTAGAAATTTTAGTGTCTTTTGAAGAAAAAACTTGGTTTGTAGTTCTGATCTTGAACAAAAGGGATTTTTTATTGAGCATAGATCAGTTTGATTTCTCATTGAAATTAGATTTCTTTTCATTTATTCTTGCTTAAAGGAAAGGTTTGTTTTTTCAAAAATTGCATTTCTCAACTCTTCCCTTAGCTAGGATTCATTGAAAGAAACCGGATTGTTTCTCATTATTAGATGCATTTTTAGTTTGATTTGAGTCAGGTCACTTCATATCATCAGTTTCACTTTTGCATCTATTGTCTTAAGAAACAACCTTATAAAATCAACGCTTAAATTAAAATTAACCTAGTAACTTTTCTATTTCTAGGGCTCTTTTCACCAATATAGCTTAGGCTAGTGTCTTGGAGTAGGGAGTAATAAACTCTCCAAGACAGTTAAAACAAACAAGTAGTTAATCTTCTGGTAAGAAAAAATCCAATAGTCGCTTGTATGCTCTGGGAAGCTCCTCTTAAAGGAGTCAAGCACGAGGTCATATCTGAACCAGTGGGATAATCAATTCTATCTCATTGGGAACGATAGAAGATTTGCGGATATTAACAATGGTAAACCTCGAATAGACCATTGTCGAGGAGCCTGGGGTCAATTTTCGGTATACCTTGGATTATTTCAAGGAGCCTTCAAGGGGATTGAGCTTTGTTACTCTACCCTTGCACGTATGTCGGACTGTAGACTATTCCCCCAGGTATATTAGTTCCTATTGGTAACCATAGTGACCATAATATTACAGATTTTTCCTAAGGTGACGGTGGTGGAAATATCCCACTGTACCTGGAGCAGATGTCGACTAGTCTCACTTGGACTCTCTGAAGGGTTATCTTCACTCGAGATGTTTTAAGTGGAGAAACTTGCACCGGTCTGTTTCATTAAGCAGGTTGTTAGGGTAACTGTTCCAACCGCCCTTTCTGCATTAAATACTATGACGTTGGATTTCATCACCAACTAGTGTTTTTAGTGTGGGAAGTTACTGTTTGTGTGTGGTTTGATCTCCTATATTTTTAAGCGTGTGATTCATTTGTTTGTTTCCTTAGTGACTCTAGGAGTTTTCATTGAAATTTTCATTTGATTGCGTGTGATTAATAATTTTTAATCGTGGCTGAATTACCAAGACAATCGCGTAGACTTCAGGGGAAGCCCCCTAAATATACACCAAGCCAACTTGAAGGGCTACGAGCTCTAGTATCGCCTACTGACAGTAGAATTAGATCAACAAAAGTAGGAGAATAATCTATAATTGTTCATCCTAATTATCAATTACAAACAACAGAGCATATTCAAGAGCCGATTTCAGTTTTTGAAGTTACTGGTAGTATTTCTCCTTCCAGTGAATTCGCTGAAGAACCTGAAATTTCTGAACCTGACACTGAATCTGCTGTTTTAGAACCATATTCAGGATTTGTTACTCCAACTTCTAGTGATCCTGTTTCACCTAGGGTAAGATATATTATTACTGAAAATCTTCCTTCTGACCTCATTTCCATTGAAGAACTTGTCGGTCTGGACGAAGAAGTAACTCTTCGCAAAACCCAACAAACTTTGAATCTTAGGGAGCGTGAATATATATTCTATAGTCCTTTTAGAAGTGACGCCTGGTACTTGTCATTGACATATTTTTTATAGAACCCGGGTCTTATTTTTTCACCACCCTGAATTCCTTTTCATCCTACACCAAGGGGTTATTATCCTTCATCAATCATGTCAAGTGAGTCATCTATGTTTTCCCAATCACCGGAAACATTTTTATACGGTGGTCCTTTTGTTCCTTAGGGGTACCAGTCACTTTCTGGTACTTTCTTAAGAGCAACTCCTCGACCAACTGAACAAGTGTTATCAACTGGTACGAATGGAACTAAAACTGAAACATCAAACGAAGAGAAAATTTTTATGATGTCTGGTAATATTCCAAATCCTCAAGCTCAAGGTAGTCAGTTACCGCCTGGGGGGCAACCTCAAGGTAGTCAATTACTGCCTGGGGGGCAACCTCAAAGTAGTAAATTACCACCCAGGGGACAGCCTCAAGGTAATTTTCTACCAGGACAAACTGTAGGACAGTATTATTTACCTGTTGAACAACCCCAAGGACAGTACATACCTCAAATTTATCAACCTCAAGGACAGTACATACCCCAAGGTCAACCCCAGACTCAGTATATTCCTCAGGGTCCTTATCAACCCCAGCTTCAGTATGTGCCTCAAGGTTATCAACCTCAAGGTCAGTACCCAACTCAAGGTTTCCAACCGCCTTCCGGTCAATCATTTTTACAAGGAGCTAGAAATTTACCACTTAATTATCAACCCTATGTTCAACCAAACTATGGTCCTTCATATGTACAACCTTCTACGGGTCAATACCCCGGAATGAACATGGTGTGGAATCCATTGCAAGTTCAATAGACTATGCAACCTAATATGCAGTTACCTAATCAACCTGGACAACCTTTAGTTTCTTGTCCAACCCAACAACCTATTCAACCTACTGTTCAAATCCCTGTGCCTGGTTTTGTTTAGCAGCCTGGGCCCAGTACACCTCAGACTCTGCCTCAAACTGCTACAACTACTACAACCTCTGTTCAACCTACAACACCTGTTTTTGGAGTATCTGTAGCTCCGGTTTCTTCTATCCCTGCATTAGTGCAAATTCCTCAAGCCTCTGTACCACAGTCAGGACCTACAAGTCAGATTACAGCCCAGATGCCTATGGGACAAGATAGTACAAGTACGATTGTTTCTAGTCAACCTCGGTTTACTTATCAACCATACCAGGGACAATATCAAATTGGTCAAGCTACACAAAATCCAGCGTATCAGTATCAGTTGTACCTTGGTTATACTTATCAAATACCTCAACAACCCCAGTATGGACCAGTTAATCTTGGTTACCTAGGAGGTTACACGATCCAAAATGCACATCCGATTCCAGGATATCCTGGCTATCCTCCTCCTGGCACTAGTTTATCACTCAAGGTTATCAAGACCCTAGCCATTGGTTACCATTCATAGAAACTTTAGATTTACCGGATCTATCGCGGTTTACGAACGATCCCATTTTTTATCTTCCATATTGGTCGCCAATGCCTAACAAGTTGCCCAGTGATATTCTGAAATTTGAAGGTAAGTCAAGAGAGGACCCGTCTAATCATGTTATGACTTATCACCTCTGGTGTGCATCTAATTCACTAATCGATGATTCAATTCGATTACGTCTTTTTCAGAGAACTCTCATTGGTCCAGCTGCCAAATGGTACATTGAGTTACCACGCGGCTCTTTTAATAATTTTAACACATTAGCAATAGCTTTCTTAACCCATTTTCAATTGCCTGTCAGATATGACAATGGCACAGAATTACTGACTTCATTAAAGCAGTCTAAATCCACGTACATATCTGATCACATTCATAAATGGAGACGTAGAAGGCATTTAGTGAAAGTTTTTATTCCTAATCAAATTTTGGCTAAATGGTTTATTAAATCATTATTTCCCAAAATTACTGAAGATGTGGCCAAAGGAGGTGTTGTTACGGAAGAGCAAGTTATTGCTCAGGCTCAGTACCTTGACCTTTTCTATACTCAGTTAGGTACTTTGTACGATAAAATACCCAATTTACCAAGACCTGGTCAGTTAACTACAACTCCTTCTAGCTCTCATGCCGTTGATGGTGTAATTGGTTCTGTTAGTACTGGTAAGAGTAAGAAGAAGTCTTCCAAGACTACCTCTCCTATTATCACTTTACCCAATTCACCCAAAGGAGATTCTTCCCTAGAAACTTCTGCCGATATCCATGTTGTAGAGACATCTATGGCCAAATCTAAAAATGGTGGTAAGAAGAAAGGTAAGAATAAAAAGAAGAAAACTTCAAAAGAGAAAAACGATACAACTGAACCGACTGACAAAAAATGAAAACCTCGATATCCTTGTCTCATCTATGACCAGGATCATTTTACGAAAGAGTGCCCACATAGAGCCAAGGTAGCAAAATTCGTTAAGGGTTCTCCTATACTTGTTGTCTTGAAGGATCCCTTTCCCACTCAAGATAGTAACATGGTTGGATCTTCCTCCAATCCTATTGAGGATATTTTAATGGTTGTGACGCGATCGTAAGATTACGGTAGTAAAAATACTGGTAAGGAAGAAGAAACATCCCATTCTGCATTAACTACATATCCTTCAGTTTCTGATCCATTACAGATCGAGAAACAAAATCCTGACTTAGCGATTGAATCGCCTACAAAAGGTGTACTTCGTAAATCATCTTTCAATCCACATGCAAGAGCTGCTCAGAATTACAATATTGTTGAAGATTTGGCAATGTCCCCTTCAGCAATGTCAGCTTTGGAAGTATTGCACTCATTCCCATCCCAAAGAAAATTACTTTTGTTAGCCTTAGGAGCTGTAGATCTCCAGGATTCGAACCTCATGATCTTCAATTTAGAAAATTTTACACCGCGCCTACCTCATCAAATGGCTTTTCAAATTCCAGTAATAGTCAAGAACAAGCGTATCTTTCGTACTGTCATTGATGAAGGGGCTTCTATGTGTATAATGTTGATAATATGTTGGAAATCACTTGGTTCTCCAACAATCAACCAATCACTAACTATTCTCAAAGCTTTTGATGGAAGAGGTTTTTAGCCATATGGTATTTACACGATCTACCAATAGAAGTCGAAGGCAAAATGGTTAATCTAGATGTGGAAGTGGTTGATGCCCCTCTGGATTATAACCTTCTCCTGGGTCATAGTTGGTCTTACGCTATGACTGTTGTTGTATCATCTATCTTTCGTCTCATCATGTTTCCTCATAAAGGAAAGATCGTTGAGATGGATCAGCTCTCATATTATTCATCCGGCCCAACTTCTATTGATAGTATCCAACATATCAGAAAATCGACTATCCTTTATAAGGATGTCGGAGTAGGTTTGATTAAAGATTCAGCTTTATTGGGAACTTTTTCCCTGCCTCCTCCTAACTTACAAACTCCTATTGTTAATATCAATATGATTACATCAAGTACTATTTCCTTTGATGATCCTTGGATAGTACCTTCAGAATCATAATTGGATTCTTTCAAGGGCCTGATGCCTTTGAGTCCTTTTGAGCTAGCATATCAGCAAGTACAGTCATTTTCTGATATCCCTTCAACCGAATCTGATCTAGTGAATGTGATCAATCAGGAGTCGTTTTCAATATCAAGTTTAGCTTTGACACCAATTCCAGATCCTTCTCAACAAGTTTTCCATACTGATGAGCATATTCGTGAATTCTTGTCAGTGGATGAATTACCATGGGAAGATCTACACCATAGGTCTTCATTTTTACCTGATCTCGATCATTTTGAAAATGATTTTTCCTCTATTTTTACCACTGATTATGTCAAAGAACCTCAGAATCCTCTTTCACATGTCGATTCTGAATTGAATTTAGAAAATATTTCTACAACGGTTCCTCTTGACATTTCAGTAAAACCTGGAATTATTGAAAACATCCACATAGGTGCTTCTTGTACGCCCAAAGAAATTCAAGCATATAAGGCCCTGTTTCAAGAATTCCACAACATCTTTGCCTGGTCATATGAAGAAATGCTAGGAATCGATCCGTCAATCATTGTACATGAAATTAAGACATACCCGGATGCCAAACTAGTCAAACAGAAATTACATCAGATTCGTCCGAGAAAAGCTGCCGCTATCAAAGCAGAAGTTGAAAAATTACTTCATGCAGGTTTTATTTATCCAATCCCATTAACAGACCGGGTTAATATTGTTCCAGTCAATAAAAAAACAAGGAATAATAAGAGTATGTATTGACAATAGGGATATAAATCGAGCTTGTCCTAAAGACAATTATCCAACCCCTTATATCGATCAAATTATTGACGATTGTGCTGGAAGTGAAATGTTCTCATTCATGGATGGATTTTCCGGCTACAATCAAATAAACATACTCCCTGCAGATCAACCTAAAACATCTTTCATTTGTCCATGGGGAACTTTTGCTTATTGCAAATTACCTTTTGGCCTTAAGAACATTGGCGCCACCTTTCAGAGGGCCATGTCTTATGCATTTCACGACACTAAGCATATTTTGCAACCCTACCTCGATGATTTTCCTGCTCATTCTTCATGCAGAGCAGATCATATTACTCATTTACGAGCCATATTTATGCGATGTAGGCACTATAAGATTCGTTTGAATCCTCACAAATGTGTTT
Organism: Pinus albicaulis; assembly: GCA_034641835.2. NCBI lineage: Eukaryota > Viridiplantae > Streptophyta > Pinopsida > Pinales > Pinaceae > Pinus > Pinus albicaulis. The sequence goes on from CM076577.1 coordinate 947,879,769, forward strand.
TCTGTGTAGAATCCAGATGATTATTGGTATTTATTGTCTCAAAGGTAGGCATTCATGTCGACCCATCAAAGGTTGAGGAAATCATCAATTTACCTCCTCCTTCTACTCTACACCAACTCCAAAGTTTGCAAAGGAAATCAAAGTTTTTACGTCGATTCATTCCTAACTACGCCTAGTTAATGAAAGGTTTCACTAGGTTGTTGAAACAGAACATTCCATTCTTTTGGGACGAGGTCACTAATAGATCTTTTGATGCTTTGAAAAATGCATTAACCCATGCACCGTTATTGCATCCTCCCAACTACAACCAAGATTACTTTTTGTATCTCGTCGCTTCCGATTCCACGATAGGGATGGTTTTATATCAGGAAGATGAATTCCATAGTGAACATGTGATCTACTATCTTAGTCGAAATTTGCATCCGACTAAGATCAAATACTCGCATGTGGAGAAATTGGCCTTGGCAGTTGTTCAATTTGTCCAACGTTTTTGTCACTACATACTTTTACACAAAACAATAGTGATCTCTGATTGCAACCCTATGATGTACATCTTGACCAAACAATTGCTAGGGGGCAAATACTCCAAATGTATTATTATCCTGCAGGATTTTGATTTGGAGTTTGAAAAGTTCAAATCAAAGAAATCATTGATATTTGCTGAACTTATGTGTGATTTCCCACGTACTGATACAGAAACTGTGGTGGAACAACCAATCGTTGATGAATCCTTGTTTCTTATTAGTACCATTGATCCATGGTATGGAGATATTATCGTATATATTCAAACTCAATATTTTCAGCCTGAGCTTTCACGATCACAACGATGAAAAGTTTGTTGTTAGTCTCAACAATATCACATTGTCGATGACACACTTTATCATCGTGGTGCGGATTCAGTTTTTCGATGTTGTCTAACTCATGACGAAGCCGAAAAGGTTTTAAATGACTGTCACTCCAGAGCATGTGGCGGTCATATGTCTGGGTATGCCACAACCCAAAAGATATTGCGTGCAGGTTATTTATGGCCGTCTATGTTTAAATATTGTATTTACGTGGTCTGAAAATGTCATAATTGTCAAATCTTCGATCAAAAAATGCATGCACCACCTGCTCCTCTTCACCCCATAATTTTTGTCGGTCCTTTTGCAAAATGGGGTATCGATTTCATTACATGTAACCCTCACTCGGCCGGGGGGCATGGGTACATTATTCTAGCAGTAGATTATTTTACCAAATGGGCCGAGACAATGCTTGCATTTGCGGCAGATGGCAAAACTACAGCTACTTTCATATTCAATCATGTGATTACTCATTTCGGTGTACCCCAAGCGATAATTACTGATCACGGGAGCCATTTTCGAAATATCATGATGACTGAGTTAACACACCAGCTTGGCCTGCGCCATGACAGTTCTACACCATATTATCCACAGGCCAATGGTTTAGTTGAAGCAATTAATAAATTTTTAGTCAACATGATCAAATGAATCATTGGAATCATAATTCGAATTGGGACACCATGCTCTTTTCAGCACTTTGGGCATATCGAACCTAAGCAAAAACATCGACAGTTTTTACCCCTTTTCAACTGGTTTATGGTTTAGAAGCGGTATTACCCATTGAATGCGAGATAACGTAGCTCCAACTAGCCATAGAGTTATTACCAGACACTTCTGAAGAAGAGAAACTTTTTTTATACTTGGCTCAATTAGATGAGAATCGACGCACCACTGCATTAGCTACCAAGGCTCATGCGAAAAGAATGAAAGCTCAGTATGATAGAAGTGTTACTCATAATTTTTCAGAAGGAGACCTAGTTTTGATTTATGATCAAGCCAACGACAAACTAGGGGCTGGGAAATTTGAACCCATGTGGCATGGTCCTTACATTGTCAAGCGACAGCTTGCAAAAGGGGCCTATGAATTGATTGATTTTGATGGGGTCTCTTTGGGTAAACCCAGAAATGGACTTTATCTGAAGAGATATTACACTTGACTTCGTGTGGAGATCTTCTCTGTATATTAGTTATTTTTTAGCTGGTGTGCTATAGATTAGAAACGTGTGCCTAACGTAAGTGTGCTCTTCCTATTATTCCCGCTTATCTGGATACTTTTGATATCGCAGATGTCAATGTCCTTTCAAACGTATATTGGTTTTGCTGATGGTGCTTGTTGTAGTACACGGAACATCTCTTTCGCAGCTTGGGTTATTTACTCACCCACTAATGAGTTAGTATCGATGCATGGGGTAAGTCTCGGTCAAACGACGAACAATATTGCCGAATATAGTGCAGTTATTGAATTATTATCGGAATCCATTTCATTTGGAATTCGAAGTTTGATCTTTAATTTAGATTCTGAACTTGTTGTATTACAGTTAAATCGAGTATATGCCATTAGAAATCCAGTATTATTAAGATTATTTTTAAGGGTTCGTCTCTTCGAACGAGAGTTCGATTATATTGAATATCAACACATTTCAAGAAATTTAAATACATTAGCAAATGCAATTGCTTCTAATGCTATAAATAGAAATTTGCGATAACAAAGTAACAAATCAAAATTCCATAACATGATTGAATAGGTAAACTGGAAATAATAGTATATCATAGTATAAATGTACTGTTCAAAAAATAATACATCGTCTTCGATCATAGGCCTAAAACGCCTTATGATCGGAAAAAGGTGATACAAAAATGAGTCTACAAAGTTAATCATCCATTATCCATGGTGATGATCATGATAATACACCACTTCTCGTGCCACCCTAGTCAAAAACCTCCTGAATGGACCAGGAACACCTATGACATATCTCTGTAGCCGGAGCGAGATATCATCTATAGAAGTCTCAGGAATATCTATAGTGAGTCACTCCAGATGGTGCTCTAAGTCAGTCAGGATCTCTGCAGTCTAATCCTATGGGGGTGGTGGTGTTGCTGTTGCATCCCTTTGCCTCCGGTCAAAGGGGCGGAGAATGGTTGGTCAAGTTGGACTCACATTTGCATTTGAAAAAAAAAAAATTATCAGTTTTGGACGATTAAAAAACAAAATAAAAATTAGAAATTAGAACATGTCAAAAAATATTTTTTACCTGATTCATCCCACTGAGCTCCTGGAGGAAGGGGTATCTCCCAGTCACCACAAAATTCCATGCCAGCATAAGGAAAATCCTCTATAACAAAAAGTTTGCGTTCCAACCAACAAAATTATGTAGAGGGAAATCTCACAATCTCCCCACACTCACTGTGGTGGGCCATCAAAGCAACCCAACGAACCATCCTAGGCTCTCGAGGCCAACCAGCATCGACAGGAATGTGCTGCGAGGCTAACATGGGGATACTCTCTAAAGCAAAGGTGACTACAATGGACCCATATCCAAAGTTGTTTAGCTTCCCATTCTTTTCTCTGGTAAGTTGGCCTTTCACATTTGCCAACACTGCCTCGCACCAATTGTATATGGTGCCTCGAAAGCAATCTACTGTTATGCACATCTGAGAACTAGTGGCTACATGCAAAGCTGCACTTCCGCACAACTTGACAATGGTAAAAGCGATCACTTTCAGTTCTGGACGGATGATAGTTTTTATGTCAATCTGTTTGTCCCCGGGATTGGCCTCATCATTGCAAAACTCTAATTGGAGGCTAGCGACAGACTGGCCACCTGGCCTAGCCCCAAATAGAGATAATGGTACGCCTCTCCTGGACAAACCAGTCAAAAAATAGATGTCTTTCGGCTCAATCTCGAGCCAGTGACCTCCGATCACAAAACACTGGTCCTGCACATCCCATTTACTTACCAGCCAAGTAAGAAGATCCACTTGAGCTCTCATGCCACTGATAGCCCAAAATTTGTAAAGCCCGCATGCTCTTAAAGCTTGCAAAGTTGGTAGATGAATCATTGCGGCTTCATCGACCTCTTCATGCTCCCGTTCTCACCAAATGAGCATTGTAGATGTCCTACAACAAGTAAAATGAAGGATTAGAATCATTTTCAAGAAAAAAATTGGGTAATTTAGGAAAAAAATATGTTTTTAAATTTGCCACGGTGCCGCCACATTTTACACTCAAGGACAGTGCATATATATGCATGGGCGCTATGTTAAAAGTGCAGGGCCCCGCTATTTTTCTTTGTAGAAAAATGTCGGGGTCTACATGTACCCAATGCATTAGGTGCAGACCCCCAAGGGCGGATTTTTCGACATATTTTCCTCCCAAAAATGAAATTTTGACCCAAAATTAAAAAATTGAATGGATGAAATGCAAGATAAGGAGGTTGTGGATTACCTGAAATAGACGGTTTTCGAATCCGATGGTCGGTTTTCCCAGAATCTTCTCCGAAGCGTTTTTTGCTCAGAGTTCTAAAAACTTCACTCCAAATTCAAACAGTAAAAATGAACTTGAAAAACTCGTTTTTATAAGTTTTTTCGAATAGATGAATTTTAAATTTGTTTATTTTTCACTTTAAAAATAATTTTTTCAAAATATCTTTATTATTGAAACAGGTATGTTTAATTTTTCGAGTTTTTGTGCAGAATAACGGACTTTTCAGGCAAAATGGTCATTTTTTACGAAGAGTAAACTTTTATCACTTTTTTCTCTTTTAATTTTACGAAAAAGCGAAACCATGGAGTCCTCTTTTAATCCCTTTTCAGACTCTCTAAAGATGAAAAGATCGCCGAGTACTTGACTATTCAAACTCGTTAAAGTAAATGAACAGTCGTCCCTTCAGTATAAGTTTACCCCTTTTCCAGACTGAAATGGACTATTTACGAAAAAGGTATACATTGACTAATCATGGTCAATAGAGTTCTCTCTTGCATTATTTTATCCTTTTTCGGGCCTGAGAGACTAAATTTATGAAAAATAACACCCATAGAGTTTTCTTAAGTTTTTTTTCTAACTCCTTAAAAATGAAAAACATCGAGTTTCTCCTATATTGGACTCGTTAAAATTTAACAGTAAAGGACCTGTTGATTACAAACAGGAGCGGACCACTCTTTCTTAGGGTTCAATTTTAAACTAAGTTGGACTCATCCGAAGGATGAGCTTATAAACAAGCAGATGTTATCCTCCTCAAGCATGTCAAAAATAAAGAGGTACTTGCCAGAAATGGTGGGGGAAAAGAGAGAAAAATAGATTCGTTTGTTACACTTTGATTTTTAAAAGCATTACACCGCTCTTGAACACGACACTTTTTGTCGCACTTCTACCTAGGTTGGGAAATCCTTTACCTATCAGTTAATCAAACCACATTGAAAGTCTTTAGCCGGTTTTGGGTATTAGCTTAGGGAAACTGTCACCAAACCATCTGTAGTGTCGTTATGTGTTCAAGAGGATAGTCAAACAAACCATTCATCTACAAACACTTGTCTCCATTCGCGTTGACCATCCTTGATTCAATCCTTGCAAAAATTTCTTTAAAACTTGATCTATGGTTTCGTGTCATGAGCTTGCTTACGACGGATCGCTTTCTATCGACGACAGCTCATCATCTAGGAAGTTCATCTAGAATCTGTTAGTACCTTGGAATATGCATGTCTTAATGTCAAGTTTCTCACCTTCGATGACAGGTTACATCATTGACCTTCGATCGAACGATTCCTTGAAATGTTCGACTTCAAATCACATATTCGCATTTCGTGGATTGTACTAAGTACTTTGAGAGCCATTGTCATTATTGGTGGTTTCTCTCACACTTGTTAATAGTTCACATCATTGACTAGTAATCAAGTGGTTTCTACCATGTTCGACTTCAACACATTTAATCGCATAGATAGAATCGTACTATTTCGGGAAGCAGAAATCAAGACCCTGGATCTAGTTTCCACCATCCAGGCTGCGAGGAGTTTTATTATTCATTATGCAGTAGATGATTCATTACAGATGGCTGCATCCATGCTATGTCTACATTACTGATGTAATAGTAAAATCATTTCTATATTAGAACAAGTTTAGTTAGTTTTTGATCTGAGTATGGGAATGCCTACCTCAGCGATGATATATATATATATATATATATATATATATATATATATATATGTTGCGTTAAATGTTTATACAGGGTTCCAACTGGGGTGTCCATAGGCTAATCCTTGAAATGATAAAGCACATCACTCTTCGAATATTCTCAGAATTCTCACTTTAGGGGGGAATTTGTTACACTGAATCTGTCACCATGACATTTTAGTACTCTCTTGAAAGTCTACAATATCAAAATTCCCAAATTCAAGCCTTGAAACTAAGAGAAAAGCTCATAAAAGCCTTAAAACTATGGTACCACACTTTCTTCTAGTTTTGCCTGCGGTCCCGCACTTTTTGGCTATAAATCCTGTGTAGCCAAATGTACTGTCTATTTATTAAAACTGTGGACCCCTGTAAAAGATTAAAAAAGGTGCAAGTAAAATCTAGAAGCTCAGTTTAAGTCATTTTTGGAAGCTTCTAGAAACATTCCTGCGGTGGAAAGATCGCTCCTTTCATGTTCATGCATCCCATCCAATAAGGCGATAACCCCTTGATGTAAGGAACTAATCCCTTTGAAGGAGGACTCTATCCCTTCTTGTATGGAGTTGTAACCTCCTCTTCTCCAATATAAAAAGAGGCATAGGGCAGTCTCAAGGGGTTACCATTAATGAATTGAAGTTTTAGTATTGTTGGAGGCAAAGTTCTATTGAAACTTAGACCCTTTTAGCTGAGATTTCATGTGGGAAGGATTACATACCTGTATGTATCTCGATTGGAAGAGTGCGAGGCTGATCTGAGTAAAGGAAACGCCTGCTTTGGACCCCAGGAGGAACTGTACAACATCAAGGCGGACACAGTTGTAAGGCTCTTCCTTATTTAAGTTAATACAAATAAATCTGTTTTTCTCAATAAGTTGTCAACTGATTGTTTATTTTATGGATTCCTTGATCACTATAATGGATATGATTTATGAATATATGCTATGCAGGTGCTATTTGATGTTTTCTTGTTTATGATTGCAGATCTTCGAAGGGAAAACTTTCGAGCGATTGAAGGACTACTACTACGAACAAGCGTTGGATCAAAGGTAGGATCGTTAAACCTTTATAGCATTTAATTATAAATCGCAATATATCTAGAGAAATATAGTTTTATCTGTCCGTAGGACACTTGGGAGGTATGTCTTATCCGTAAGAATGACTAATCCGTCCAACACCGGCCAAGAGAACTCGAGTTGCTCAAGCAACCACAAATTCGAAATAACATCAACAACCTTTCTTGTTGCTCTCCTCCTTATTTTATAATGTTGGAGTCTTGGAAAAACCCTAAACCATTTCATTGGTTTATCCCCTTTCACATTTAGAAGCTCCTTCTAGAACTGCGCAGTCCCTCAAAGAGTTTCAATGCATCTAGACTGCATTGTTTGACTTGGTCAAATATGATCCCCTCTTGTGATTTAGACCCTTTCACACCTGCAAGATATAATTTACATAGACCAAATATGTCTTTGTTCACATAGGCATTGATTTATTCTTGGTTTTCAGGAGTTTTACATGCCCTCCTTTACAATTTTTTCATCAATTATGAAATGCAAAAATAAACATGGAAAAATTAATGTTATAATTAGCTGAAGCTAATTTAGGAACATTACAGTCTCCCCCTCCCAAATGTTGCTTGTCCTCAAGCAACTGCAAGGGTGCTGCAAAATCTCTCCCCTTATTCTTGTGGCCTTCTCCTTCAACAGTCTCCACCATTGCTTCAAATTTTCTGCAATAATCCCATCTCCCAATGGTTCCTCCCAAGTGTTCAAAGTGGCCTTTGGTAGATAAACCAAACAACTCTCATTATGAAGTAAAGGAAGGTCTATATGGAAACCCTCTTACTGATCCATGGCCTCATCAAGATAGAAGTGATGGTCATGATGGGGAATTTCACCATCAATGAAGGTCTTCCACCTCCATGCTATCATCCAAATGAAATGAATTACCTTCCAGCATGGTAACTCATAGTGAAGTTCCTCCCAAATTCCCATGAGAGGCATGCTCCAAGTGATACATACAATCATATGGTCCACATCATAAAGAGACAAGTGATGTGATATAGTGGCCATATGGTCTCCCATGCTCCCCTTAGAACATATAGTGCAAAGAATGTGGGTAACTCCTTTCCCCAAGGACACATTCCACAAATGTGTCTCTCCTCCAACCATGTTCCCAAGAATAAGAACCTCTTCAGCATGTGGAATCATGATTAAGATCATGCTAGCTGCCATATATGATAAAGGAGAAGGAAGATGCCTCCTCATGTGCAACCAACGCAGTTTTACCATCAACTGCCATAGAATAGGAGAAGACAAGTGTTTCCTCCAACACTTGTTTGATGCCCCATACTTTGGATAAGGTGTTTTATGATTGGTGTAAAGGAGTCACATCATAGGAAGTGTATCTCCCCTCCAAGATCCTCTAAAGGATGATCATCATCAATAAATTTCATGGCCTCAAGTGGCCCATGAAGCCCATCATAAATAGTGCTCCCTCTTGGAGCAAAGCCCTGCAAATGAGTGTTAGAAAAATACAAGTATACATCATGAGATTCAGCAATACAATATTTGTCATACACTTGTTTAAAATCAGCAAGGTTGCTCATGGATGAGCCTCCTCTCACACTCATTAAATAAGGAGGTGTAGATGATAATTTTTCCCAAGAGCTATGTTCCTCCTCATATAAAAAATGGTCCATGCACTTCTTCATATGAGAGTGCACCTCCTCTTTGAAATTCTCCCACATGAATCCATCCAAGATAAATGATATGCTCTAATGAAACCAATGGGTTTGGAAAGCAAGATCTCATAGGTTGCATTCAGTAGTTTCCCTTTAAGCTTGGAGCCTTTAACCAAATAAATCTGATCATGGCAGTAGATAACCCCTCCAACTACCTTATACCTCCCATCCATTACCTTCCCATCAAGAACCTCACATGTGAAAGGGTCCTTGTAGTATTCCATCATAAGTTGGGAGTCCCAATAGGGCTCTAAACTTCCCAAAAATGACAGCATTGTAGAGGTCTGAAATGCAACCCCTATCATATCATGACTCTCCTCTTTGACATACTTGATGCCAAGGTCACATGTTGGAGTCCCATAAACTTTATTTTGCTGCCTCCCTTGTAGCTGATCTTGCTCAAGACAAGATTGAAGCATGTGGAAATCAACTTCCCCTTGGAAAGTTCTTCTCCCCCAATACTTCCTCAATTTGGCCCATGCATGCAAGAGTATTAAGATCCTCTTGTCATGTTCAGAAATCTCTTTTGTAAGTGAGAATACCATGGGCTGCCCCAAAGATATGGTCTTTCCATGTATCCTCATATCCATACCACCATAGATTTATGATCTTTCATTCCTCAGCGCAAATGAATGAATGGAAGATAACAATGTCCTATTCACAAAATTTCTTACCTCTTTTCTGAATTCATGAAAGATCCTCTGCACTGTGCTTGCTTCTCCCAAGGCTCCTTCATTAGCCAAGTATGCAAATGCTGCTCATAGTTGAGAGAACACTTTAGTTTTCCACCAATCAGGAGGTCTTCCTAGTGGAATGCCTCCTTGCAAAGAAGCATCAAGGCATAGAGAAGAATTTGGATGTAGGTGGATAGATTTGCCCCTACCATTGCTGCATGGATTCTCTTGCCTCCCTTGGTATTCCAACCCTTGAAACAGAGAAGGGTATATGCTCTTCTTCTTGAGATGCTCTTCCTCCTCTCTTCCTTCCTCTATCATCAAGATCTCATCATTTGACAATGATGGTACATGTTGCTCAAGAGCTCTATGTGTGAGATCTCGTGGAACTCCTTGCAAGTGTGAAATATTTTCTTCTCTTGGAGCAAGTGCTCTAGCTCCATCTTCATGAGGTGTTTGAGGTGTTTTTGTTGTAACTGCGTTATGACCTCCTATCTTCTCCTCCTCTCCAATAAGTAAAATTGCCTCATCATCAACAAGAGACTTTAGATCTTGGTCATCTAATGAAGGAGGAATCTCCATGCTTCCTTCTTGAGAAGAGTTCCCTTCATTCAAAGGAGATCTTGCCCTAGGCAAGGCATCAAACAAACTCACACCTTCTTTCTTCCTCTTCATGAAGAAATTACTGACAGAACCTTGAAGCTTAGGTGATATGGCTGAGTGCACATATCCATGAGATGAGGATTCAGAATTTTCCTCATGTATAGATCTTGTAGATCTGATCAGAAGATCTTTCTGCTCTTGAAACTTACTAGGAGTCTCACTTCTTCTCCTTTCTTATTCTTGTTCAAACTCCTTGGAGAGGTTCTTATTAGATCTGAAATATGATGAGAATAAACCCATATTTTTCATCATTCTGACCTTTCTCCTTGCTGGAATAACACTGTGAAGTTCCCTTTTCAAGGATATCAAAATTCTATTCCAGAGATTAACTGCAGGGGCATTTACTGGTTATGTCACCTTTGAACAAAGGATGAGATACAGAGGCTACCTAGGCATACGAAAACTCTATCTATAGAGTTTTAAATACTCATCCTTTAGGGAATCAACGCTTTGGCTTGAAGCCACACGCTGAGCCAAAGATCTTGCTTTTATACCACTGTAATGTTCCAAAACTGGAATAGCTACACTATTGGGAATAATATGAGTTATTACCAATGTGGAGATAAATCCATATTCTTTATAAATATTTAAAAACACTTAAAATTCAGTAAAATATACAGCATAAAATCTATACATCGTTTTACAAGGCAAAAGGTGGGGAAAAGTGAGGATTTATGCCCTAAAACGAGTGTATTCAGAGATATGCATAAAAATTAAGATGGAAAAGTAGTTTTATATGATATATAGGGTTATGAGGGATTAACATGTCGAATTTCAGCAAAAAAAAAAAAAATTTGCTAAGTTAAACAGTTCCTCCTTTCGTAACTAGGCTAGAAAACCTTGATTTCCCAAGACTAGATTTATGCAAAAATTTACTGAAGCATGCGAGCATGATTTTCTAAAGGGTACGAATGAAATAAGGTCTGAATATTGAAAAATAACATCAGGGGCATAACTCATACACTTTACAGAAGAAGAGTGAAAGAATAAAGAAGAAATCCTCAAGAAAGAGGTGCTACAACCATGTAAAAAGACTGCATAATAGTGACAGCATAATTTTCAGGGATGAAACAGAATTTTATTGATTCTTCATATCTATATCAGATCATTACATAAAAATATATATCTAATATAGATCCATGCACAAGAAAAGCTGATCTATACATTCCCCTTGGGGATTTTCTCAAAACATGAAACACCGGGAGTAGATCTGAGATCTAAAACTTCAAATCTGCAGAATGATTCAGAAATTATGAATAATACCAGTACATATCAGATCATATCTGAAACATAACATATATTGTTTTTCCAATCTATGGATCACCTCAGTGAAGGAAGAATCCCAACACCGTAGATCTCTCCTCCAAAATGCAAGCAATGCACCCAGCAACTGTAGATCTGCAAATAACACAGTTCAAGGGAAAATACTATGTTGCCTCTTATGGAATGGGTTTGGACTATTTCCAAGATGTGGATCTGAAGCCAAATGAGTCTAAAACTAGCTTGTCAATGGGATAGATGAGTTTCCCAGTGATAAGGGGTGCTAGAACTCCCTAGATCTGAAGAGATATAATCTCCACTTGCTGCAGCTTACAAAAGCAATCAAACCCTTAACAGAATCTACATTGTAGTTGGAAGTAGAAGTTTGGCCAAATGTCGGATAGTGGACAAAGCTGAACATCCTCATACAAAGACCTACTCCATGGAAGGAGAGAGGGTTCCTAAACAGGAAACCCTCTTCCCTTTGGCTAACCAACCAAGAGAACTCGAGTTTCTCAAGCAACCACAAATTCAAAATAACATCAACAACCTTGCTTGTTTCTCTCCTCCTTATTTTATAATATTGGAGTCTTGGAAAAACCCTAAACCACTTCATTGGTTTAGCCCCTTTCACATTTAGAAGCTCCTTCTAGAACTGCGCAGTCCCTCAAAGAGGTTCAATGCATCTAGACTGCATTGTTTGACTTGGTCAAATAGGATCCCCTCTTGTGATTTAGACCCTTTCACACCTACAAGATATAATTTACATAGCCCAAATATTTCTTTGTTCACATAGGCATTGATTTATTCTTGGTTTTTAGGATTTTTACATGTCCTCCTTTACAATTTATTCATCAATTATGAAATGCAAAAATAAACATGGAAAAATTAATGTTCCAATTAGCTTAAGCTAATTTAGGAACATTACACATAGGCACATCTTAAAGAAGGCATTCAAGGAAGAAGATCTGGTTTTATTGTACGATATTCAATTTGCACACCACTCAGGGAAGTTTAGAATGCATTGGCTAGGACCGTATATTGTGAAGGAGATCACTAATGGAGGTGTGGTGTGCTTGGCCACATTGCACAGTGAGAATCTCCCAGGGTACGTCAACAAAAAAAAATTGAAGTCGTATAAGGATAAACCTATGCATATCAAATGAATATATGGCCAGAGAAAAGGAATTAAATTTTCTACACATTGCGTGGGGGGCATGCATAGGCAGATGTGACATGAGCACAGAGGTTGTGCGTGGAGGGAAAAACTAACTGTTGGAATGGTAATTCTGGGTGAAAAAGTGATTTTACCATTGGATGGAGTAGCTTTTCTGCAATTAATGATAATATCTTACATGATTTTTTACCATTTTTATAGGGGTAAGGTGTCATTAATTAATCTCTGACCATTTTTACCATGGATCGCCTATAAAATTGAGGACGTGGATCGCATTATTTTCTTTTGTTGTTCGAGTGAATTGTGCCCTAAAATTATTATTGTACACTATATTTCTTCTCGTGAGACTCCCAAGCCTGATGTAAGCAATATTGAGTTCATATTCAAGATAATGATGATGGCCACCAACCCCTCTTTCGAGAGTGCGTAGTTTGAGGAGCAATATGAGCCAATTACGGTGTCTACCGAGCAAGGCTCTGACGAAGTCCATGAAGTTGTCCATGAGGTCCATGAATTTACATCAACATCTGCCAAGGGGAAGGCTAAGGTGACTAAGGGATTGATGTTGAAGCCATGGACATCCCCCAAGCAAATCACATCTCCGTGCCTAGTGACAAAGAACAAATATCCTATGGGTGATCCAACAAAAAGACCTATGACTGCAACTGAGGAGGTCGCACTCTTTTTCGATCCCATCTCATGGCTCCCAAAGTATGTGAGGCCGCACAGACCTTCTGTAAAAGCCTCGAAGGATTTGGATATAGCGTGCACCTACCTACAGATGCCATTGACCCCTGAGGTGGTCCTGTTCGAGGGGAAAATGTTTGGAAAGATCCCATCTATAAAATTTGATGACTATGACCTATCCAATGAGAATAATTTCCCTGAATTGACGTTGGAGTTCTATCTTGAATGCATTGTGTATGCCAGAGTGGTAAAGGTGGATCCAATGCCTTGGGCACACAGGTTGAGCAATGTTGAAATTCTTAACCTATTAAGGATTCCTCACTTTAGAAGATATCCCATCACGAATATATGTGTGCGCTAACTGCTAGTCTTGGTGCACGATGGGTATCTCTGGATCCAAAACCAAATTTGAATTGATGCCACGTTGATCCACTAGATCACTGGCTGATCCAAGTGGATTAAACAAGTACAAGTACAATTGGCTTAAGTACAAAGGCTCAAAAATCAAAGTGTTTGAAAATCTCTCAAACTAGATTCAGGTTGTAGATCTCATCATTCTAATTCCAACGGCATAGACGACACTCAATTTCGAGTCTGTATGAAGGAGTTAGGGGTAGTCAAAGTTTGAAGGTTGAATTGGTGATGTGGCAGCTTAAGGAGGCGAAAATTTGGAAGAAATCCAGCCACCAAATTCTGGCCAACCTGGCTAGATTCCGAGAGAATTTGTGGGATGGTTAAAATGTCTCCTTCAGTCAAAAATCTGAAGATTTTGAAATAATTATTCTATTTTAAAATCGACAAAAATTATAAATATATATAAGTTTGGAGGGTGGGTCGTGACCCCCGCCCTCCCATCCAACGTATTAACAAAAAAAATCATATCAAAATATGTGGGCTAGTGGCCATGACCCTGCCGCCCATCAATTCTCCGCATACTACCATAAGTACCGCGGGTCAGGCACGAGTTGTCTACCCCGCCGCCACATTTCATAACCTATAAACATGGCCAGCGGAATATTGGGGTGGGCCACCCAATGTGGACCCGGCCCCCAACAAACCCTCTTGCTTTAACCCTTGTACAATGGCAAGGTTCCAAAAAAATATTTATGCAGATATTTTAAATGAGTTTCGACCATTTATTGGAGGGGGCGGGGTTTGACCACCCGAACCCTTCCCTCACATTTGGAACTTTAAACAATTTGCCTAACGGATTTTCTTTGGAAATTTCGTCAACTCTTCTCTATATAAACCTTATTTTTTCAGTGCACCCAAGGACAGACAAGAGCGGACATAGAAAACAAGGCAATGGAACACTGAGCAATGTGCAGTAGGGCGCGGAACCATGATCTGAGCCATTTTTCCAGAGGGGTCAGATTTTCACTTTGTCAAATTGGGACAAGTTTTATATGAATTCTGCACCTGCCCATTTCATCATCAGAGGTCTACACTTTTCAGCCAATTTCAAATTGGGCAGGTATAAGGGTGTAATTCCTCATTTTGTACTTGTACTTTCATTTTTTCCATTTGATGAAATCATGGCCTCCTCAATATTTGAGCCGGGCCTGAAGACGTAGTCCCTCCTAGATGAACTCTGCTATCAACTCTGTGTCTTCATGCATGATGTTAATTTCTTCTCTATTTTTCCATTTATGCCTTTAAATTTTCTTGTTTAAAGCTACAATTTTCACATGTAATTCTTTCATACATCTCAAGCAAAAGATTTTGGATCAAGTGGTATTAAAGGAGGTGTTTGTAGATGTGAATTACATGCTTTTATGCTAACTAGAAAAAAGCTAAGAAGAGGTGAAGGGATGCTACAGGATTTTGATCCCAAAGCAGGATGTTTACATTAGAGAAGGAACATGAGTGAAGAGGAATGGAATGAAGCGGAGCTCAACTTCCGCAAAACCTTCTACACCATGGCAGATCGAGTAGAGAAATTATTCTCTAGACTTGAGAAGTTAGAGAAAACAGGGGAGAAATCTACAGAAGGCAAGGTTCAGTGCATGGAGATGGTGGAGGAGACCCACCTCCTTTAGGAAATGAAAGTCCTTCCTCCTCTTCTAACCATCATCATAAAAATTCTGGAAATGCATCTAATAAGCCTTTCTTTAAGTTAGATGTCAAATTTGATCTACCAATGTATAACAACAAAAGTGATGCTGAGAAACTTAACAACTGGATTAGGCAGGTTGAAATCTAGTACAAGATTCAGCGGATTGTGGAGGACGAGGCAAAGATCCAGTTGGCTTCTCTTCGATTGAGTGGCACAACTCTCATATGGTGGGAGAGAAAACTTTAAGGCAGTAGTAATTTGGGTAACCATCTTCCTCATGGTCAAATTTTATTACTACACTTAAAGATCAATTCTATCCCTTGGGTTATAAGAAAAAATCCTTAATGGAGTGACAGTACCTAAGACAAGGTAAAGGAAAAAACGTGCAAAGCTTTACTAAGGAATTTAGAAAAAAAGCACTAAGTTTGGGCATTTTATTAAATTCTGCTGAAGTTGTAACTAAGCACATTGGCTCATTACATAGTTACATAAGACATTCATTATTGTTTTTTGAGCCTCCTATCATCGATAAAGGCCATGCACATAGAAAGCTGGGGGGGCACATGAACAAAGTGACTACCCAAAAAGGATTGTTGCAGCCAAAAGAAGGGGAGCAAAGCCCTCTTGCACACATTGTGAAAAAGAGGGACATGGTGAAGAAAATTGTTGGAAGTTTCACCCTAAGTTGAGACCTGAGAGAAATGACAAAAAATGGAAGCAGAAGACCACCACCACCATACAACAAAACTAAGAATCTGAATCCAAGCAAGATGAAAATGTCGTAGCTGCAGGATTTGCATGAGGTCAACCAATTGACCTGGAGTCTGATTCAGGCGATGAAATGAAGCTTACAGCCTTTTGGATCACATCAAAAGTACCAATAGACTTGGGTTCCAATTCAGGTGATAAAAAAAAGTATCAACAATCAGTGTACCAAAGGAGAAAAGGATACTTACAGCGGAGGAGTTCCAAGAAATTGAAGAGATTAACCAAGGAATCCAAGCAGAAAATGTTGAGCTAAGAAGGCTTCTACAGGAATCAAGGGAAGAAAAACAAAGTTTAATATGCCAGTTACAAGCTAAGGATAAGGCCTTGGAAAAATTGCGACATAACCAACCCGAGGTAAAAAACAACCCTTCAATTTCATGTAATTTTCATGATGATGGATTCGCTTCTTTTGAAAATCATACTACAGGGATCGGGTCCAAATTGCTGAAGAAGATGGGGTATCAGGAAAGGGCCTCAGAATTTTAAAACCTGTCAAATTAAAGGAATTTTCACATCATGTAGGGCTCGAATACACCAGGAAGGAAGCGAGAGAAAGCTCTAAGACACCCAACAACCCACCAACAACTGATGATGAGAACACCTCCTCACACCTCAGCGACAGTGATGGATTCATGGGAACTTCTCAAAGGTACATCGGGAGGAGGAATTCCAAGACAAAATGAAAGGTATGGAGGAGGAAGAATCATCACAACCAGAATGAACCCCAGAATCCTGCATGTCAAACACGCCAGGATAAAAGAACACCCACACAGAGTCCGGTCCCTGAAGTTGTTCCATAGGCAGATCCTCCACAGGGGGATGATCCATTTACCTTATTAAGTAAAATATGGTTATTTTATGGGTCTTAGTGTGAATGGCCAAATTTGTAAATCATATGTTGCAAGTAAATGTAAACGTGCTGGTGTGTTTCCCATCACTTCAAAACGCAACGATGATGTTTTGGCCTTTCTTTATGAGTAGTTGAGATTTTTGGTTTTCAAGTTCCTGTGGTTATTGTTTACTGAAGAGTTTGCCGGATTATCCACAGTGTCACGAAACACTTGTCGACATTTTGAATCCCAACGGGGATCCATCTTCAGGACATTGGAATGAAGAATTAAAAGAAGGGTTATAATCCATAAATAGCGACGAAGGAGGGAAAGGCACGGGCCGACCAAATTTTTTCAATTACTTTAATTTTTATAATTTTTTAATTTTTTGATTTAATTCAAAGATTTATTATTTTTATTTTTATTTTTATTTTAATAATAATACTAATTTTTTAATAAATAATAACCTTACTAAATTTATTTTGTTAAAAAGTTTATTATTTTAATTTTAATATTAATACTAAGTTTTTTATGTTAATAAATAATAACCTTATTATATTTATTTATTAAAAAGTTAATTATTATCAAAGTTTTAATATTAAAAATAATAAACTTATTAAATATATTTTATTTTATTAATAAGTTTATTATTTCCAAATTTTTATTTTTTAAATCCTAACCCAATGTTAGCTTTGGGTTAGGATTTAAAAAAAAAAAATTGGAAATAATAAACTTATTAATAAAATAAAATATATTTAATAAGTTTATTATTTTTAATATTAAAACTTTGATAATAATTAACTTTTTAATAAAATAAATCTAGTAAGGTTATTATTTATTAACATAAAAAAACTTAGTATTATTATTAAAATTAAAATAATAAACTTTTTAATAAAATAAATTTAGTAAGGTTATTATTTATTAACATAAAAAACTTAGTATTATTATTATAATTAAAATCAAAAATTAAAATTAATAAATCTTTGAATTAAATCAAAAATTAATAATTATAAAAATTGAAGTAATAGAAAAAAAAATTTGGTCGGCCCTGGCCTTTCCTCCCTTCTTCACTATTAATGGATTATGACCCTTCTTAGAATTCTTCATTCCAATGTCCTGAAGATGGATCCCCGTTGGGATTCGAAACGTCGACAAGGGTTTCGTGAGACTGTGGATAATCTGGCAAACTCTCCAGAGTTGATATTGATTGTTTTGTTTTTTATTTTATGTAATCCTTGGCCAATGAGTGTGTGTTATAAACTATTGGCAAGGAGGGGTGGTTGATTCATGTGTGGTGTGCATGATTTCAAATAATGTACCAGTTTCGCGTACAAAGGATTGAAAGTGTGGTTTGGAAATGACACAAACAATGTGTTGAGAGTGTTAATGTTTTTTGGGTCCAAAAGCTCTTTAGTGGGGAGGAATGATCCAAGTGGATTAAAAAGGTACAAGTACAAGTGGCTTAAGTACAAAGGATCAAATATCAAAGTGTTCAAAAATCTCTAGAACCAGGTTCAGGTTGTAGATCTCGTCATTCTGATTCCAACGGCGCGAACGACACTCAATTCTGAGTCCATATGAAGGAGTTAGGAGTAGTAAAATTTTGAAGGTTGACTTAGTGATGTGGAAGCTTAAGGAGGTGACAATTTGGAAGAAATCCGGCCACGAGATTCTGGCCAACCTGTAATATTCCAAATCTAGAAAAGCTTAGCAAGCCTGCTGAAATAACACACCTATTAGAATTATGTGTATAGAAATGAGTTTGTAGCTCCTGGATCCCTTAGATCAGCTCATATAAGATCTAAATCCAAAAGGAGAGAAAAAACAAATCAGACTAGGTGGGTTAAACATATCTCCCACAAACTAGTCTAGCTGAAAATCACCCAAAGAGAGGGGCTGCAGCTATATGCAAAGTACTGCTTCAGAAATAACGCAGTTCCACTGAAGCAAAGTATTAGGCTAATATGGAGGTTCAAAAATAATTATTATAACAACAAATCAGATTTACGTTACATCCCATACATTGTACAAGATAAAGAATGAGATTATACAGCAAAAATCCTCAGAAATGAGGTGCTACAACCATAAGAAAAGACTGCATAACCATGACAGCGTTATTTTTAGGGGTTGAAGCAGAAATTTATTAATATTCAGATCTAGATCAGATCTGTACATAAAAATTTCCTTCTAATACAGATCTTTGTACAATAAATGTTGATCTATACATTCCCCTTGGGGTTTTGTGCAAAACATGAAGCACAAAGAGTAGATCTGAGATCTAAAGTTGCATATATGTAGAATGATTCAGAAATTCCTGAATAATACAATGGTACAACACATCAGATCTGAAACAACATGGATTGGTTTTCCAATCCACGGATCACCACAGTGAAAGGGAGGATCCAATCACCAAATATCTCTCCTCCAAAATGCAGACAAAACACCCAGCAACTTCTCCTTTGCAAAAAATGCAGTCTAGGGAGAGAAACTACATTTTAGCCTCTGAGAATGATTTGGCCTGATGCCAAGATGTATATCTGAAGCACAAGCAGCTAATGAACTCTTCCAGGAGGTTAAAAGACACACTCATTGAGAAGAGCCACTAGTATAAGCTAGATTTGAGCAGATCTAGTGTCTTCCACTGCTGCAACTCACAAGGACAACCCAACCCTCAATAGGATCAGCGCTGGAGGTGTAAAGTGAGCTTGGCCTAAAATCTTGATGTGTAAAAGATAGCACAAGTCTCCTCCAAGAGTTGCTCAAGGAAGGAGGTGGGATTCCTGAACAGGAAGACCCAACAAGGGATGTCTGAGAAGACAATACCTTCAGAAAATGATAATCTTCAAAAACCCTCTCTTGTTTCTCTCCTCCTCCTTTTATAAGATATGAGTCTTGCCAAACCCTAAACCATTTCATTAGTTTAGCCCCTTTCACATTTAGAGTCTCCTTCTAGAACTGTGTTGTCCCTGAAGGAGGTTCAATGCATCTAGACTACGCTGTTGACTTGGTCAAAGGTGACCCACTCTTGTGATTTAGACCCATTCACACCTGCAGGAGTTTATTTACATAGCCCAGATATGTCTCTTTTCACATAGGCATTGATTTATTCTTGGTTTTTAGGAGTTTTACATGTCCTCCTTTACAATTTATTCATCAATCATGAAATGAAAAATAAATAAGGAAAAATTAATATTCCTATTAGCTGCAGCTAATTTAGGAATATTACAATCTCCCCCTCCCAAATTTTTCTTGTCCTCAAGCAACTACAAGGGTGTTGCAAAATCTCCCCTTCTTCTCTTGTGGCCTCTTCTTCCAATAGTCTCCACCATTGCTCTGAATTTTCTGCAATAGTTTTGTCTTCCAATGGTCCTTCCTCAATGTGCAAGTTGGCCCTTGGTGAGTAAACCCAATGGCTCTCATCATGAAATAATGGAAGGTTGTTATGGAAACCTTCTTGCTGATCCATGGCCTCCTCAAGATATAAGTGATGACAATCATGAGGATTTTCAAGATTCATGAAAGTCTCCCATCTCCATGCTATCATCCAAATGAAGTGGATCACCTCCCAGCTTGGAAATCCATAGAAATACTCCTCTCCAACACATATGAGGGGCATGTTCCCAACAAACATATGGCTCACTCTACAAAGAGACAAGTGATCTATCATAGTGGCGATACAAAATCCCATGCTCCCATTGAAGCATGCAATGCAAAAAGAATGGGGAACTTTCTTCCCCAAGGACACATCCAACAAGTGTGACTCTCCCCCAACCATGTTCCCAAGAGTAAGAAAATTTTCATCATATGGAATCATGATTAGAATCATGCTAGCTGCCATGTATGATAAATGAGAAGGAAGATGTTCCCTCATGTGCAACCAGTGCAGTTTTATCCTTAACTGCCATAGAATAGGATATGACAAGTGCCTTCCCCAACACTTTTTTTTTCCCTCATCCCTTCTGAATGCTTGGAGGAAATGCATCATAGTTGGTGTAAAGGAATCACACCATGAAGAATATAATAGCTTTCCAAGATCCTCCAAGGAATGACATGCATCAACATGTTTCATGGCCTTCAGTAGCCCATGAAACCCATCATAAATAGTGCCCCCTTTTGGAGCAATGTTCTACAAATGAGTGTTAGAAAAATATAAGCATATAGGATATACATGATAACATTCAGAAAGACAAGCCCCTCTATATACTTGTTTTACATCAGTGGCGTAACTCATGGATGAGTTCCCTCTCACACTCAATGAGTAAGGAGATGTGAATGATGGCTCTTCCCAAGAGCTTTGTTCCTCCTCATATACCAAGTAATCCATGCACATCTTCATATGAGAGTTCATATCTTCCTTGAAACCTTCCCATATGAATCCACCCAAGAGAGTATGATATGCTCTAATGAAACCAGTGGGTTTGGAAAGCAGGATCTCATAGGTGGAATCTAGTAGTCTCTCCTTGAGCTTGGAGTCTCTATTCAAAAGGATAAGATTATAGAAATAAATGACTCCATAAACTACCTTGAACCTTTCATCCTTTACTTCCCCATCAAGAACCCACATGTGAAAAGGTCCTTGGAGTATTCCATCATGAGTTGGGAATCCCAATAAGGATCCAAGCTCTTCAAGAATGACAGCACTGTAGAGGTCTGAAATGCTGCCCCTGTCATATCATGGCTCCCCTATTTGACATCCTTGATATCAAAGTCACATGTTGGAGCATCATAATCTCCATTTTGCTGCCCCAATTGCAGTTGATCTTGCTCAAGACAAGATTGAAGCATATGGAAATCAACTTCCCCTCGGAAATTCCTTGTCTTCCAAAACTTCCTCATTTTGGCCCATGTATACAAGAGGGTTACTATCCCCTTGCCATGTTTAGAAATATTCTTTGTAAATGAATAAATCATGGGCTGCCCCAAATATATGGAGTTTCCATGTGTCCTCCTACTCATGCCACCATAGAATTCTGATTTCTATTCTCTCAGCATAGATAACTCAGTGGGAGTTAGCAATGTCCCTTTCAAGAAATTGCTCATCTCTCTTCTGAATTCATGAGAGATTCTCTGTGCTGTGCTAGCTTCTCCCAAGGCTCCCTCCTTAGCCAAGTATGTATATGCTACCCATCATTGAGATAACACTTTATATTTTCTCCCATCAAGAGGTGATCCTGTTAAAATACCTCCTTGCAAAGAGATGTCAAGGCATAGAGTAGAATGTGGATGTAGGTAGACAGATTTTCCCCTACCTTTACTGCATAGGTCCTCTTGCCTTATTTGTGCTTCCAAGCTTTGAAATAGAGAAGGGTTTATGCTCTTCATCTTGTGATGCCCTTCCTCCTCTTTTCCTTCTTCTATCTCCAAGATCTCATCATTGAACAATGATGGTACATGCTGCTCATGTGTTATGCCAAGATCCTTATGTGTGAGACCTTGTGGAACTCCTTGCAAGAGTGCAAAAGTTTCTTTCCTTGGAGAAAGTGCTCCATCCTTCTCTTCATGAGGTGCTTGAGGTGCTTGTTTGTGCTCAACCTAGTGTTCCTAAATTGAGTTCATTAATTGTCAACCAGGGTTGGTAAACTGTTGAAGTGTGGTGCACTATATGTGCCTAGATATTTGTTTCTCACTACGTTGTGTTTAGTGTTTTATGATGTTTTTGGTTTTATGGTTTTATGTTCAAAAGAAAAAGAGCTAAATGTTGGAAAAGAGAAGTGGATGGTTATACTAAAACAGAGTAAAGCCTAAACTATGGATGGAAAATAACAAATGAAAAGCTTGATAATGACTTCATTGCAAAGAAATAAATCACAACATAAGCTTGAACTTATCCAATTCATTCATTAAAGATGTGTTGGAAGAGCTTGAGAAATGGACAAGTTAAGTGTAAATGAAGTTCTCCTAAATAAACAATCAACTCACAAAAATGATTATTTGTAACATAGTAAAGTTTCTATTCTAAACTATCCTATGATGCTGAAGTTACCCTATTCTGCAAATTAACTTATCACCACTAGGCCTTATTCAGAAGTTTAGAGATTTTCTAAAATAATGTTTGGGAAAAAGGCTATAGGTGAGTTTGTAAAAATATTTGCAGAATAATCAAAGCCTTAAACTAATATGACTGACCCCTGTTCATGTGATGATGTATCAATATAGATTCAGAACAAAAGTAAGTGTAAATAATGAAGGCTGCGAGACTAAATTTGACAACTAACACTACTTAAAACACAATGGATAACATTAGACTAAAACGCAGTCTATCAATCTTAAAAGACAGTGACTACACCTAAACTAAAATGCCATTAATATTTTCTTGAAACAAAATGAACTGAAACTGAACTAAAGTGCCACTAATCTACTTGAAGTACAATGAACAGAGTGAAACCAGAATGTCATTATCAAACTTGAAATGTAGTGACAGAGCTTGAACTAAATGCAATCATCCTCCGGAGTGCTCTAACTAAATTAATATGCAGCTAGTCTATGGAATTCTACAGCCCATCTCGTTCATTATGAATGATATTTTGGAAGAGTTTGTAAAACAATTCTGGCTGTATTATTCAATGTAATTGAACATAAACATAAGATTTGAAAGCAAATACAACTAGAATCTAAGACACCACAACTGTTTCTTACTCATTGTTATTGATGTTTTGGAAGAGTTTGTAAGAGTAAGACTGGCTATGACACTCAGTGTAAACAAAGAATTCAAAAGGAAATGCAACTAAAATCTAAGACACCACATCTGTTTCTTATTCATTGTTATGATGTTTTGGAAGAGTTTGTAAGAGTAAGACCGGTTGTGACACTTAGTGTAAACAAGCATAAATCACAGAATTCGAAAGGAAATGCAACTAAAACCTACCATACCACAGCTATGCCTTATTCATCGTGATGATGTTTTGGAAGAGTTTATAAGAGTAAGTCTAGCTATGATAATTAACAAGTATGAAACATAAACTTCAGAAATTTGCCTAAGCTAGAAATGAAAATGAGACTAAAATACTTATCTAAACCGTATAAACAAGGCTGCTCAGGTAGCAGGGGCCTGCTACCACCGGAGTAGCATGAAATCTACTTCAAGATTGACTCAACGCTTTCAAGGAAATGGTGCTTCTTTCATTAAAGAGAAATTACTTCAAAACAGAGTATCTTCAAACTTCTGAAATCTAGCAATCAACCACAAAATCTAACCTTGTCTCTCGGTTTCCCGAGCTACATTTATAGCAAAATTACATAACTGTCTTGGAGATAACATAGGGATAATTGTCTTTCCAAATAAAAATCGAACTAGAACTCTGATGGTGGTTTCGTAATATGATTAAGGACATCTGGATTGTCCTTGTCCTATTAGGAGTCTATCTCCTAGTTTGAGTTCCCACGTGCAT
This sequence comes from Pinus albicaulis, assembly GCA_034641835.2. Lineage (NCBI taxonomy): Eukaryota > Viridiplantae > Streptophyta > Pinopsida > Pinales > Pinaceae > Pinus > Pinus albicaulis. The sequence continues at coordinate 947,904,017 of CM076577.1, forward strand.
AACCACCTACAGAATTTCGTTGAAACTTCGTGGAGAGCAACAAATGATAAGGGCATGATGTGGAATATGACCATGTGTGGTTTTCTCTGAGATGACACCTGGAACCTGCATATACATGAAGACAGCTGCAGAATCGGCAACTAGCTATAGAATTTCTACATTTTGTAGCTAGTTCTAGTTCAAAAAGTACTACAATGACAAAATCATAAAAACATAGCAAGTTAGTCATGATATATATTCTTAAAGAAATTTCAACTAATTCTATTGATCATTTGAGCCTGTGATTAATAATGGACAAAGGAAATGGAGTGGAATGTGGTGGAAGGAAGAACATCTTTGGAGCTCAACAGTGCTGCTATCATGACTGCATTATCTCCTGCCTTCTTCCCCTCCTCTTCAATAACTGAAATTACCTCATCATCAACAAGAGACCTTAGATCTTGGTCATCTAGTGAAGGAGGAATCTCCCTACTTTCCTCCTGAGAAGAGATTCCTTCATCCAAAGGAGATCTTGCCCTTGGAAATCCATCAAACAATCTCACACCTTCCTCCATGGTTTTCAGAAATGGATTTGGATTCATAGAACCTTCCAACTCATACAAAAGGTTTGTCTGATGTGGTTTGATAGTACCAACAGAAGATGTTATACATGGAGTTTCATCAAACCTCTCTATTAATCTTGCAATAAACCTTGCATAAGTCGGTGTATTTTCATTCTTCAAGTAAAAAGACTCAAACAACCACCAAGCATATGCTTTACCTTCAAAATGCATCGCTACTACTTTGATGGCTTCAATTTCTGAAACTTGATGTTGTTGCACAAATTTGTCTAGCTCCTCCACCCAAACCCTAACTGGACATTTAGGTGATCCATCAAAGGTAGATAGATAGAATCTATCCATGCCTTTCTACTCCTCCTTTGTGCATTTTTTCTCCTTGATCATGAATAACCCTTGGAAGTTCAAGTTATCTTTGAACTCCTTGGATTGAGCTTCATACTCCTGCAAATACTTTCTAAGAGTCTCCTTCTCGGGTACACCTCCTTTCTTCCTCTTCATGACTAAATCACAGACAAAACGCTAAAGCTTTGGTGATATGGCTGAGTGCACATATCCATGAGATGAGGATTCAGAATTTTCCTCATGTATAGTTCTTGTAGATCTGATTGGAAGATCTTCCTGCTCTTGAAACTCTCTAGGAGTTTCACTGCTCCTTCTCTCTTCTTCTTGTTCAACCTCCTTGGAGAGGTTCTTACTGGATCTAAAAAGTGATGAGAGTAAACTCATATTATTCATCATTCTTACCTTTCTCCTTTCTTTACATCACTTTGGCTTGAAGCCCACGGACTGAGCCAAAGATCTAATTTCTTTGATACCACTGTAATATTCCAAATCTGGAACAACTCAACAAACCTGCTGAAATAAAGCACTTCTTATAATTTTATGCATAGAAATGAGTTTTCAACTCCTGGATCCCTTATATTATCTCATCTAAGATCTAAATCCAAAAGGAGAGAAAAAAAAATCAAACTAGGTGGGTTAAACAAATCTCCCACAAACTAGTCTAGCTGAAAATCACCCAAAGAGAGGGGCTGCAGCTATATGCAAAGTACTGCTTCAGAAATAATGCAGATCCACTGAAGCAAAGTAGTAGGCTGATATAGGTTCAGAAATCAGTGTTATAACAGAAAATCAGATTTACATTACAGCCCATACATTGTACAAGAGAAAGAATGAGATTATACAACAAAAATCCTCAGAAATGAGGTGCTACAACCATAAGAAAAGACTGCATAACCATGACAACGTTATTTTTAGGGGCTGAAGAAAAAATTTATTAATCTTCAGATCTAGAGAATATTTTTACATAAAAATTTATATCTAATATAGATCTGTGTACAAGAAATGTTGATCTATACATTCCCCTTGGGGTTTTGTGCAAAACATGAAGCACAGAGAGTAGATATGAGATCTAAAGTTGTAGATCTGCAGAATGATTCAGAAATTTATGAATAATGCAATGGTACAGCACATCAAATCTAAACCAACATGGGTTGGTTTTCCAATCCACAGATCACCACAGTGAAAGGGAGGATCCAATCACTGGAGATCTCTCCTCCAAAATGCAGACAAAACACCATGCAACTTCTCCTTTGAAAATAACGCAATCCAGGGAGAAAAACTGTGTTGTAGCCTCTGAGAATGATTTGGCTTGATTCCAAGATGTAGATCTAAAGCACAATCAACTAATTAACTCTTCTAGGAGGTTAAAAGACAAACTCACTAAGAAGAGCCACTAGTATAAGCTAGATCTGAGCAAATCTAGTGTCTTCCACTGCTGCAACTCACAAGGAAAACCCAAACCTCAATAGGATCAGCGTTGTAGGTGTAAGGTGAGCTTGGCCTAAAAGCCTGATGTGATAGCACAAGTCTCCTCCAAGAGATGCTCAAGGAAGGAGGTAGGATTCCTGAACAGGAAGACCCAACAAGGGATGTCTGAGCAGACAATACCTTCAGAAAATGATAATATTCAACAACCCTCTCTTGTTGCTCTCCTCCTCCTTTTATAAGATAGGAGTCTTGCCAAACCCTAAGCCATTTCATTAGTTTAGCCCCTTTCACATTTAGAGTCTCCTTCTAGAACTGTGATATCCCTCAAGGAGGTTCAATGCATCTAAACTGCACTGTTGACTTGGTCAAAGGTGACCCACTCTTGTGATTTAGACCCATTCACACCTACAGGAGTTTATTTACATAGCCCAAATATGTCTCTATTCACATAGGCATTGATTTATTCTTGGTTTTCAGGAGTTTTACATGTCCTCCTTTACAATTTATTCATTAATCATGAAATTCAAAATAAACAAGGCAAAATTAATATTCCTATTAGTTGCAGCTAATTCAGGAATATTACACAACCTGGTTGGATTATGGGCGAATTTATGGGATATTTAAAACGTCTCCTTCGGTTAAAAATCTAAAGATTTTGAAATAACTAATATGTTTTAAAATCGATAATATATAATTCATATACATAATTAATTATTATTATATTTTAATTGATGGATGGGAGGGAGTATGTATATATATATATATATATATATATATATATATATATATATATATACCGCCCTCCCATCCAATGGATTAAAAAAAAATCATATTAAAATAGGTGGGCCAGCGGCCTCCACCGAATTTCCACATACCATCGTAAGTACCACGAGTGGGGCACGGGCTATCAACCCCACCGCCCCATCCCTTGCCGCCACATTCCATAACCCATTAACATAGCTGACAGAATATGGGGGCAGGCCACCTAATGAAGACTTGGCCCCCAACAAACCCTCTTGATTTAACCCTTGTACAATGACGGGGTTCCAAAAAAATATTTTTGCGGTTATTTTAAATGAGTTCCGACCTTTTATTGGAGGGGGCAGGGTTTGACCACCCGACCCCCTCCCTCATATTTGGAACTTTAACCAATCTACCTAACAAACTTTCTTTGGAAAGTCCATCAACTCTTCTCTATATTAACCTTCTTTTTGCAGTGCGCCCAAGGAAAAATAGGAGCAGGCATGGAAATTGAGGTAGTGGAACACTGAGTAATGTGCAGGAAGAGGAAGAACCATGATCTAAGCCATTTTTCCAGAGGGGTCATATTTTCACTTTGTAATATTGGGACAAGTTTTCTATGAATTCTGCACTACTCGACGCCACAAATCCAATGGTGCTGCTCATTTCATTATCAGAGGTCTACAATTTTCATCCAATTTCAGATTAGGAAGGTATAAGGGTGTAATTCCTCATTTTTTACTTGTACTTACATTTTTTCCATTTAATAAAAGCAAGGCCTCCCCACTATTTGAGCAGGGCCCGGATACATATTCCCTTCTAGACGAACTTCGATATCAACTTTGTGTCTTAATGCATGATGTTAATTGCTTCTCTCTTTTTATGTTTATGCCTTTAAATTTTCTTGTTTAAAGTTACAAATTTAACATGTAATTATTTCATACATCTAAAGCAAAATATTTTGGATCATCAGCCTACCGAAAAATGGACCTAACCCTATGGCGAATTATGTAAAAATCCAGTAGCGAAAAATTACTGCAAAGGTAAAAAATGACTACAAGGTAGGGCGTGATACCAAGGTCTTCCTGGTGTAGCAGATTAAAAACACAACGGTGCACCTTGGGACCTTAGTGATGGGATGAAAAAATATGTGCAAGTGCAGGCATGTCATCGCACTGGCATTACAGTGCAAGAAGGGTGTAAGTTACAATTGGTCCCAGTTCTTGTTCACATAATTCCTGGAGAATGTGCGCGAGGTGCAGGAGGAGGGTAAGAAGTTTTTCTATTCTTGGCTACTCCTGCTCATTGCCCTGGTTGTGTGGGCAACAACAGAGTATGTAGTCCTTGCAGACGTAGAGCCTGGCGTGTTCGAAGGAGTGCACTATGCCAATTTCTGGAATTCTATAGACCCTAAGCATGTAACGGAGAATAAGATCTGTTGGGATGTATTCGAAGGAGCGTTGGCTGCAGCTATCCACTCGCGCCCTCTGTTGTCCCCAGCTGCATATAAAAAGTATAAGGTCATTGCATAGTTTTAGGTGTCTATGCACAATGTACATATACACACGCGCAAGGATAGGGTATGGTACAACCTGCTCTACATGCTGATAGAGGCTGAAATTGACTAGGTCATTGCGAATTGGCCAGCAGCATGGAAAACTTGGCTAGGCTCCGCCAAGCCTGTCACAGCCTCAATAACTGAAAAAGAGACAATAGATGCCACCAAAGAGAAAGAAGCCAAGAAGGGTGTTGAGAAAGAAACAAAGAAAGGGGCAGAGAAAGAAGCAGAGAATGAATTTGAGCCGAAGCTGGAATTTTATATCGGCGGTGCAAATGGCAAGAATGGCACTGAAGCATAGTCCCCTAGAGGCACCAAGCACAGAGCTGAAACTCCCAAGGGCGTGCGCAAGAAAATTAAAGGGTCTAATATAGGAGGCACAAATGATTTCATCCTCACGGAGGATGATTTGCATAAAATTTCATATTTGGTCGCATCTGCCTCCAAGGATCGATGAACTATGCTAGAAGAGCAGTACAAAGCTGCAGTGGACACAATGCAGGCCGGTTTTCAGGTACTTCAACTAAATATAGACAGAATTCAAGTGATCGTTTCTCAAGCGAGACTAGCTCAAGTGAGTGTGAGTACCAGCATGGTCATTATCATAGTAGATAGCCAGATTTGCACCTTTCCTAGAGCTACAATCACCTCGGAGCAGCCTGATTTTCGCGCAGAGGTGCAGACATGCTCTGAGGTGATCGGTATCAACTTTTCCATGCTTCCCAGAATCAATTTACATGCAATTCAGACCATTATCACCGACAATTTCTAGTGTCAAGAGGCATGCATGCACCACTAACTCACAGAGTCAGAGCAGAAAGTTGTAGCGCGAACACAAGAGTCCCTACAAGCTCAGACAACTTAGCAAGAAGCGCTGGCCCAGCGCACAGAATTAGAAATTTTAATTGATCGCCTCTGTGGTGACTTTCTTGAGGTTTCCATCCCTACCTCTGTTGCACCTCAGGACAAGGTCGAAGGATTAGTGGCTACGTTGAAGGCCTCCTGCTCAGAATTCCAAGCGGTCAAGGCAGACTTTGAACAGCAGGTTGTGGAGTTATAAGAAAAGCTCCAACCAGAGACTCTACGTGAAGTACGAGCCTAGCGCGCTGCCTTGGTAAAGGAGGCATCAACCAACATTGCAGCAACAATTGAAAAGGGCACGGAACTATTGGATACGACCATGGGATTATGGACTTCAATGCACACAGACCCCCTCGTCAAAAATATCTCACAGGATTTGCACGCAAAAGAACAGACCTTTGATGAGCTTCAGAAGGCACTGCACACACTTGTGCCTACTCAGAGAATGGCTCGTTTGCAGACAAGTCGGGTGCTGCGTGACGAAATTAAAGATATGTGTCATAAGAATCACATCCTCACCACACATATGAAGTCGTGGGTTGATGAGGCAATGAATTTGTCGCAGCGTATAGATGTTGTCGTGAAGACCCTGGGCTAGACACAATGGAGCATCACTCTAGCAGTTAAAGGACCTACATCGCAAAAGTTGGTGGAGGAAGTTCAGAGCACTTCTGATCAAAGTGTGGTCATCCTTGCACCCTTCACCGCCATCATTGAAGAGCTGAAGACGAAAATGAATACCCCGGCTCCTTTGTGACTCGGGACAAGTCAAAAGATTGTGTTGGGGGATTGTTGGAGCAGGGTCCCTTAGGACCTCAATTTTGGGCTAAAGATTACTATTTTTTTAGTTTTGAGTCGTGCACGCTAAGGAACGAAGATTCAAGGGGATTTGGGGCAGGTCAAAGCCCCTTCATGAGTTTTAATGGGTTAAATGGTAAACTAGGGGTCTCAAACCATGCTTTGAGGACCATAGTATGAGCGTAATAAAAGGTATAAATAGAAGTATAGTTCAGGTCAGATAGGTTAGTTAAGTCAAGTTAATGAAAGAATAGATGAATGATTGAGCTCTAAATTTGAATCTGTTGTAAGCGTCTATGTCTAAAAGGCTCCTTCTGGCTGTGTTCACAGAGACCTTAGCCCGACTATGTGCAAACCCTGCTAGCTGTGTGCGCAGGTAGATCTGAAGAATTGTAAGGGTTTTTGTGAATTGTAAAAGGTTTCTGTGAAATAATGATGATCTATTTTGGTATTTTTTTGTACCAAATGCATCTGTGATTCTCTTATGTGTTCTGTTTCTGTGTATGATTTCTATTTCCTACATATTATTTATATTATTTTTGATCGGATCGGATTGCATACCTGTTTTTATAGTTAATGTGAATGACAATTTCATAGATCTGTTGCTGTAAAGGTCTGAATATTACATTGTTAGAACATTAAAGGAATTCTGGATCTATTGTCTATGCACGCGCAGGGGGTTAACAAGTGTTACTTTCCCTAGGGTTTCTGGTTATGGTTTTTGGTGTGCAAGACAGTTTGTTTAATAAGATAGATCTGTGGACATCCACTTACTTTAATTCTCTCTCAGGGTTTGGAAACTTGGTTCCGCCACCCCCCATACTACTTCGGGTGAGACTTTGGCCTACGCAAGTAGGTCATTGTCGAAAGTTCCAGTAGCAAGAGGGTTTTGTTGGTTACGTGCTAACTCTGAGCCTATCGGGTCAGGACCCCTCAAGCCAACAGATGTATTGGGATCTTGCTACAACTTTTGAATGAGTGTCCACACCTCTTCATCATTCTTCCATTCATCCCTTGCTTCAATTATCTAATCAGGTTGGATAATATAAATGGCACAAAGAAATTCTTCCACATCCTCATCCTTTCTTGAGAGTGCATATTCCCCTACATTTTGCTTCCCTTTTTTGTATATTATTTCAAATTCCTAATCCAACATATTTGTGACCCATTTTTGTTTCTCTTCTGAAGATAATATTTGTTCCTTTGATTGGACTACTTTCAAAAGAAATAAGTCTTCTTTCTTGCATTAAAACAATAACAATTCCATTTTATGAGGAATCACATTCGACAATAAATGCTTTTGTGAAGTCATACATAGCTAAGACTAGTGCTTGGCACATTTCCTCTTTAATCTGTTCAAAGGCCTTAGTTTCTTCTAGAGTCCAAGAAAATGCATCTATCTTCAGTAATTTTGTTAGAGGTATTTTTATTCTCCCATAATTCTTAACAAACTTGCGATAATACCTTATCAACCCAAGAAATCCTCGAATATTCTTTATGGTTGTGGGGGTTTTCCATTACTTAATGATTTTAATTTTTTTAGGGTCTACCTTAACACCCTCATGAGATACAATATGACCCAAATATCCCAACTCATGTACTCCATAGAAACATTTGGAGGCTTTTGCATTTGATTGTTTCTCTTGAAATAGTTTGAGCACCCTGTCAACATGTTGAACATGATCCTTCCAAGACTTTTTGTAGATTAGTATATCATTAAAAAACACCAACAAGAATTTTATGAGGAAGGGTTTGAAAATGGAATTCATCAAACCTTGAAATATAGAAGGTGCATTAGTAAGGCCAATAGTTATGACCAAAAATTCATAATGACCCTCATGAGTTCTTAATGTTTTTTTCAAAATGTATTCAGTCTTCTTTCTAATTTGACAATATCCTGAACGAAGATCCAACTTGGTGAAGTAAATTTCTCCATGTAATTCATCCAACAATTCATCAATGACATGAATGGAAAATTTATCTTTAATAGTGAGCTTGTTGAGCTCCCTATAATCTAGACACATACGCAATGATCCATCCTTCTTGTGCACCAATACTACTGAAGCAAAGAAATAACTTTGACTAGGTTGAATTATACCAGCCTCTATCATTTCGGAAACCATATGTTCAATTTCACTCTTTTGGGCATAGGGATATATGTAAGGCTTGATTTTTGGAGGAACACTTCCTTGAATCAAATGAATAACATGATCATGATCACAAATAGGTGGGAGGCCTTTTGGAATCAAAAATACCTTGTAGTTATTGTCTAATACTTTTTAGAGATTTGAAGACATAGATGATTTTGATGTTTGAACCTCTAATGAGCATAATTGTGCATTTACGCCCCATTTTTCTTTCTTCATAATTTTTGTTGTGCCATTAGAGTTGATTATATTTCTTATTTTCCCTGCGATACCCCTTAATTCAACTTCCTTTCCTTCCCGAAAAAAAATCAAGAAAAGTTCTTGAAAAATCAAAAGTTCTCGTCCCCAAAGATTGTAACCATTAGACTCCTAATACAACATCAGCACCACCCATTGGAATGGAAAAAAATGGACTATTCAATACACATCCCCCCATAGTTAGCTTGATATTATGGAACTTTTCAGATAAATTTATAGTTCCTCCATTTGCAACCATCACTTGACACTCTGGTGTTGAATATAGGAATCAATTCAATTCCTTGGCTATCTTACAATGAATAAAATTATGAGTACTACCTGAATAAATAAACACTAATACATTTTTCTTCTTAATATATCCTTCTATATTGAGCATTGGAGGAGTGGTAATTCATGCCAATGCATTGCAAGATATGGTCGGATTCATTTATTCTTTCTCAAGGGTTGGTTCTTAGTGTATATCCTCATCTTTTGATGTTTCTTGTTCGTTTTCTTCCTCCTCTTGACAATATATGTATAATAATTTATTCTCAACACACTTATGACCTTTAGTGTATTTTCTATCAAAATTGTAACAAATTCATTTTTCTCTTTTTTCTTCCAATTATTGTGCTATCAACCTTGTAGGTTGTGGAAGGATAAGAGAAGCAACACTTCGATCTCTATAGTTGTGAGTGGTAGACTTCCTTGTGGCCATAATTTTGCTTTCAAATTTTATTTCCACCCTGAATGCCATCTCTAATGAATCACGTTCCCAAAGGTGAACCTCATGTTGGATTTTATATTTCAAATTCCCTATGAAGGAATCAATCCTATGCTCATCTAGAATATTCGTTACGCTTATATTCAATTTTAGGAAGTCCTCAATGTGCTTTTTCGTTGAACCCTTTTGTTTCAGATTTATCGATTGGCTAAAGAAGGTGTTTCTCTTTGTATCCTCATAATGTGTTATCATTTCCTCCATAAAAATTGACCAAGTGAAAAGTGGTTTATGATAAAAAAATCCATTGATACCATACAAACCGATTGGGTTCTAAATATAAAGTTGCAATGTGTACCTTTTGTGTGTGTTGCACATCATGGAGATCAAAATATTGCTCCATCTGTAGTATCCACGTTACCAGATCCGTGCCATCAAACTTCCTCATATCGATATTTGGAATGTGGTGGTTCTTAAACCCAAAATTGGAGTCTCTAAAATAATAATTCATAATAATTTTTCCCTCGCCATGATTTTCCTGGATTACCTTGTCACCACTAGGAATCCTTTCTTGCAACAACTTTGTTGACCCTTCCAATTTAACATTCATCGCGTTCATGTCTACTTTAAAAAATCCCATACCTACTTTTAAACCATCCTTAAAAACTTCCATGTTGCCTTTTATTTTTTCTTCCAAACCATCCATCTTAACATCACTTCCAATTCATTTCTAGTGGCTCTTTGCGAGAGCGAAATTTGTTGCACTTGGCCTCGTAATTTTGATATATAATGTTGCATTTCTTCCTCTTCTTCATGTGTCATAATATATATTTCTTGTTTCCTACTAGGTGTTTCCATTTTCTTGATTTGAGTCATTTTGGAATCAAAAAATGATATTTACGCTTCATTGTGCCCCTTGAATCACTTCAAACAGATTTTTCAAATAAAACTTATGCAAATTTAAAAAAAAAAAATACACACTTTTTTCTTCCTTTTTAAGAGCTCGATATTCAGGTTGTTGTATCTCTATAATTTCAGATCTCTAAGGTCTTAAACTTCATATTGTGTAGCCCTATGAATTTTATTTCCAACCACATGTCAGATTGAGATTGGATTCTTCAAGAAATATTTATTCCAAATCTCCCAGGATGTCCCGATTATAGACTGGTTTAATAGAGTGAACTTGTACAAAAATCCACATGTCACTGTTTTTACCTTCGGCTCTGAAAATGATACACGAAAAAATAAATTTTGTGCACTTTCAGTCACTTATTACGAAATTCAAATTTTATTCTCAACGATAAAGTTATGATGATTTTCTCTAGGTCGCATGTTTGAGACTAAATTTTGGATTCTGCAAAAACCCTAATTTACTCAGATCATATCTTCGAAAATATAGTGAACCGAGATCTTAAATTCATACACAAGGGTCACCAATATTTTGTCTCCACGTGGTTGCAATTTTAGCTTCTGAAGCCTCGTAGAAAAAAATATTATAACAAAAATTCCAAGATGACATGTTTGAAGAAGCGAAACACTAGAAGCCAAAGCTCGGATACCAAATGTTATGCAACCAGCACACAAAATAGAATAAAATACAGATAAACAAATTTAAAATTATCATCTTTGAGGGGTAAACCTCCTTTAAATTACCTAAATTAATGATTCTTGGATGATAAAAGGGATAAGAATTCCTTGGTATATATAGGAATCTAAGGGGTCAGAATATAATCAAATCCTACATAACACTAATAATGTAAGGGCACAACAATAACAATAGTGGGCTTCTATGGGGCACAAAAATAACAACATGGGGGATACATGGGCACAACAATAATAATAGGGGGCTACACTAACAATAAAAATAAGGGGAATACACTAGTATTATAGGGACCTAACATTCTTAGCCATGTTTCTTTACCTTGATGACATTCACTCCCTTCATGACTTCCTTGTGGAATCTCTCCTTCCTCCTCAGCAATTCAACATGCAGGAGTGGTAGTAAAAAATTATTAGTTATCTTGTTTCCTTTTTTTTTTTGCTTCATTCATTATATGCCCATGTAGGTGCGAGTGCTATAAACATGATCTTTGATTCCATTTGTATCATACCTTAGGATACCTTGTCATTCTCCTCTATAGATGCCCCTAGTTCATTTTACTTTATTTTTATTTTTATTTAATGATAATAGTTCCTCCATATATGTGTGTGTGTATGTTCTTTTAATTAATTCCAGATCTCACATGTATCCCTAGTCATGGGCTCATACACTATGCAAGGGTTTGATCAAAGTCTCTAGACCACCTTAGTCATATTTTCATAAAATTGTGGCAAGAGAATCTCAAACTTTCGACCTTGGGATTACTCAATTAAACTATGATACCTACACGATATCCAACAATGTCACCACCGCACATGCAAATACTCAAGTCAACGACCCGATACCACTCCAAGCACAATTTTATCTTTTAATGTACTCTTGTCGCGCAAATCCTAGTCTAATTCACTATCAATCAAGATTTAATTCTCGTCCCCTTGCGATAGGGGGCAGGCCATGCAAACCCCGAATTACTAGTGGCTTATCAAGCCACATTGAGACAAGTGTTAGTGACCCATCTCTACATGGATTACTCATGTCCCGACACCATGGGGATTTTCTAATATGTATCCTAATTTTAAATCCTCCTTACCCCATGCCAGTCATGTGATTAGACTCTTGTAAGTCGTTGGATGGAGAAACCAATGACAACCTCTATTTTCCCTGATAGGAATTTCCTCGTGGGTGTATTGGTGGCATGTTACCATGCCTAGATAGGAAAATATGATGTTCGGACAGGCCCACTTGACAAGTGGATAGTATATTGGTTCATTTGGCGGCACATTTTAGTTTGTGGTTCAGACATATTTCCTGTCGCATCTATGGTTCAATTTTTTTGGTCTCATTTTCCTTGGCTTTGCATGCTTATTCTAATACTAACCTTCTGCATTTTTTTTTCATTTTCCTTCTCTTTGGTTATTTTTCCTTACCCTCCCCCTTTTGCACTTTGTAGCTTTGAGTGTCATTCTCAAGGGTTACCCATGTTGTTTGATATATTTACCTCGAATATGGTTAATTTTGACAATGTTTATCCACAATCTAGAGTGGTTTTGAGGGAGATGGATAATGTTACAAGTAATATATGCCATCATGATTATTGTTGAATTGTTTCCATTTTCATTACTTCCTTTTAGAACGTTGACTTCTTCTTGGTATGATTGGACAAGATGATTACCATTCGATATCGGGAGTTTTGGGATGGTTCATTTTAGGCTGAGGAGAGGAGGTAAGTTTCCTTGTGGTAAAAACCCCTCTCTCGCATTATTTTCCCTCAACGTGATGATGAGGATGGATACTCCCCTTTTCTTGCTCGTTGTTGGCCCTCAATTTTGCTTATCATAAATCCCCCTATTTACCATCATATTCCACCTGATATCATCCATATATGCCTCATTTTAACCTTATTATGCATATTTAGGTAATTAAATTAATTTTTTCAATTTTTATAAATTTTTGTAAAAATTGGGTTTTAAGAGTATTTTTGGACTGCACTGAAAATTTCCGTAATAGCTCCATTGAATTCATATGTGCAGGAAACCTGGGCACGAGCTAAGCATATATTTTGAAATCTTCCAAGATACATATGGAAAAATACCTATTGGTTCGTTCAAACTGAGCTAAAAACATGCCCGGTCAACGCTGGTCAAACTTGACCTTTTTTTTCAAAAATCCCTAGGAAAAAGGGCAGAATTAGTATTTTTTGGGCTTTTTCCTGATTTTTTGAAACTGAACAGATGAGTTCGACCTAGATGGATGGGATTAGGATGGATAGGATTTTTAGATACATTAGCTCATTTTGTTTATTATTTGTCTATTTAAACCAAGCTTGTGGACCATTCAAGCATGTAGAATTTGTGTAATTTTGTATTGAGACTTTTGAAGACTTGAGATAATTTGAAGAACCAATTCCAATTTATATTTGGTGTTCATACTGTGGATGATTGATTAAGTTTTTTTTAGCTGAGAAGTTCTTCAAGTGTGCAAGGCAAGGGTGGAGGGCCCCCACACCAAGCTAAGTACACTTTTTGGTTAAATTAGCATAATTTTCATGCAATATTTTTTTCTTCAGATTTATTATTCAGTCATTTAGATGTGTGAAAATTTATCATGGTTGTTGAATGATTATTTTTCTAATTCTAATTTTCATATGAAGGGACAAAAAACAATTTAAGGAAATTCTCCTTCTATCTAATCATGAACAATAACTAAAATTCATCCTCTTTGCCTTTCTTGAGTTATTTCCTAAATTTTCAGTTTTAATGCAGTAGTAACAATGATGGAATAGAACTATAAAGAAGGACAACCTGGACCTCCTAAGTTAGGATCCTCTTCTCCTACTTTCTATACATCATAGTCTATTGTTATTCAGTTATTTAGTTTCTCTTCATGAAGATTGTACTGTGGGGAAAGACAACCAAGATCTCCTAAGTTAGGAGCCACTTCCCTCACTTACTACATATTGAATTAGAAACTTCTTAGTTATATTTTATATTTTTAATATGCATTTCCATAAATCTTATAATTTAGAATATATTTTTAATATGCATTTCTTTCAACTTCTACACTTTGTCTTCTAAAATTGACTTCATCTCAAATCCATATATTTTGGACATGCTTCCAAGTCTACAAACCCGGATTGATAAGTAAAATATATGTGTTAGTTTACTTAGTAAATTGACCCAAAAAATTTTGCGTCATTGCCAGGGAAGCATACTTCAACATAGTTAATTAGGAAGGTTCTAAAAACAACAAAAAAATTTACTTTTATTTTAGTTATGTTTCTTTATGCCTAGAGAAAGAGATAAAAAATGTATATTTTCTATAAATAAAAAAAAACCCCAACAATTCAACCACCCATAGGAGCAGGACCATCAAGACTAATTACACCAGTTTCTAGGAGACCAACTTTAGAAGAATTGGAAGAAAAACAAAGATCAAGACAAATATTGTCTCTTAGTGAAAGACAAACCTTGTTAGCCTATGAAGTGAAAAGAAAAGAAAAACACCAAAAGAAACGCCTTTCATAGAAAAACAAAAGGAGACAAGGAAACCAAATGTTAAAAAAATAGAGCAACCAGTTCTTGAACAAATAGAGATAGTTGAGGAAACACCAATTCGGCCTCTTATTGAAACATTACAAACAACTGAAAAGAAAATTAAAGAGGAAGGAGAAGGATTTAATATACCAATAATGACTTCGGAACAAATAATTTAGTATGAAAGGCAACAGAAAGAATGGCAGAGAAAAAGAGAGGAATAAAGGAGAATAGAAGCAGAGAGAAAAAGAGAAGAAGATGCAAAAATAGAATATCAAAATAAGAGACGTAATGATATAGAATTGGATAATGATCAGGAAGCTACCTTTGGCTTCCCAATTCTAGACACAAGAGCAATTCTTGGAGAGGAGGTAAAAATGAAGAATATTCCACCTTCCATTTTGCCCATTTTTATGGAATGTCTACTAAAGATCCTGATTCATTTATGTTTGAGTTTTATATCTTATGTATTACTTATGGATACATAGATGACACACACAAACTGCATCTCTTTCCTGATACTCTTAAAGAAACTCCACTAAAATGGTTTATGGGATTAGGAGAACACACTATTGCCTCTTGGGATGCCATGAGGATAATTTTTCTAAGAAATATCAAGCCTATTGCAGACCTAGAGATTCAAAAGAATATATTTTTAGGATGTCTCAACAAGAAGATGATAGTTTGGAAGAATACTTAGAACGGTTCCTTTACAATTTACAAAAATCCAAACAACACTCTTTGAATCTTGATACCATTCGCAGAATTTTTCTTAAAGGTATAAGAGATTAATACCTTGATATTCTCAATTCAATGGGAAAAGGGGACATCTCAAATCTGCTATTTGATGAGATTGTTGAACTATGTCAAAATATTTTAGGGTGGAGCAAAGTGTGGGAAAAGAGATGTTAATTCAAGAGCTTCTAAATCAGCAGGAGGAGGAGTAACAAGAGCATAAATAGGGAGTTTGTTAGAAAACTTTAAAACTGATCTTTTGAGCACTTTAGGAACACAATTTGATGTTTTTACAGCCAAGGAAAAGCAAGATGAACAAGATCATATCTTATGGATCTTTTGTCCTCAGTGTAGAAAGAAGCATTCACTAAGAGAATGTCCTTTGGATAATATTCAGGTGTGTGGACTTTGTGCATAAGATCATTCAACTGAAAATTGTCCAAAGCTTAAATAATTGCAATTAAATTCAATGTAATAAGTACAAGGGATTGATTCTCTTTACTATATGGCACCATGAAGACCTTGGCGGCCAAGGATTCCTTATCAATTTTCTCAAAAAATCCCTCAAAATTATCAATATCCTCCTCAAACTTCATGGAATACTCTGATGCCATGGCAGGCTTGTCCTCCACAACAATACCAAAACCAAATTGGACAAGATTGGCAAGGATATAGTTATGGGACCCAGCCACCTCAACAAATCTATCATTAATAACAATACCAACAACCATATCCTCAACAACCATTTCAATATCAACAATTACAGCAATATCCTCAACCAATGCCATTTCCACAACAAAATCCTACACCCTTACTAACTCAACCACAACAGCTTCAGCTATCATCTAACCAACCCCCACCTAGACCAACTCAATTACCAGCCCAGCCAGTAGAAAATCTGAGTAACAAGGTGGAAAGACAAGTATATAATGTGGAAGAAGCAACATATTTTCCTACATATTCTATTCTTCCTATACAAGATGTCCACTTAAGGTCTGGGAAAGTATTACACAAATATTTTTTAGAAAATTATATATTATGGAGCAATGTAACACATAAAATATTTGGAAAATACAAGCACACAAAACACATAAAACCAGAGAGACACAGATATACGTGGTTCACCCAATTTGGGCTACGTCCACCCCGAACAGCCAGTCCTTCCTTTCTATTATCCAGCAAAATGAAGAGAAAAAACCTATAGCAGATCCATTGTAATATCCTCTGTTCTCTCTCACAGTCTCCCTATCTATTTCCTGCTCATAGAATACACATATAATACACAGCCACAATACAATACCCTCATATAAAGAGAGGGGTTGCCTTCTAGGGCAAAAAACCATAAACTAAACATAAATTCTACTGTCAGATCATCTGCCTAATGAACGGCCTAGATTGACTAGAAATTACTATACTTTTACAAGGCAATTTTACATATGTTTTTAGCTTCGGGGGCGCTGCCCCCGAAATCCCCGCCGGGGGACCGCTAGCCCCCGGACCCCCCAACCAGGGGGTCAGCCCCCCGGACCCCGCGGGGGGGGAAATTCCCCCCCGCACCCCCCCCCCCCCCTGCTGCAAGGTTGTACAATTTTCCTGGGCTATACATCCAGCTAAAACAAGGATCTCTAAATCAGGATGAAAATCAGGCTCCACACCCGACAATCTCCCACTTGGAGACTGATTGTAGCAACTCCCCCGCTACTTCATTTGCTGGACAATGACTCCTCTTTGGACCTGGCTATTTCTCATCTTCATCATCATCCTTGAAGACCAATTGAAACTGAGCACATTCTCAGTTTCTCCCTGGTTACAACTTTTGTTAGCATATCTACAGGATTCTCGCTAGTGTGTATCTTTTCCAACTTCAACTCTCCATCTTCCAATACTGACCATATGAAATGGTACTTGAGATGTATGTGTTTAGTCCTAGAATGAAATTTTGAGTTCTTTGAAAGATGAATGGCACTTTGGCTATCACTGTATAACGTGCCCATATCATTCTTCTTACCCAATTCACCCATAAACCTTTGTAACCAAATCATTTCTTTACTAGCCTCTGTAGCAGCAACATACTCTGCTTCTGTTGTTGAAAGTGCAACAACACTTTGGATTTTTGAAACCCAACTGATAGTTGTTCCACCTACAGTAAATACATATCCTGTAGTGCTCCTCCTGTTATCTCTGTCACCCGCCATATCTGCATCAACATATCCCTGTAGAGCAATGTTTGAACCACCAAAGCATAATGCTTGATTTGTGGTACCTCTCAAATATCTAAGAATCCATTTTACTTCCATCCAATGTTCTTTTCCTGGATTGTTCATGTACCTGCTTACAACTCCCACTGCATGTGCAATATCAGGCCTTGTGCAGACCATTGCATACATTAAGCTTCCAACTGCCGATGCATATGGAACTTTAGACATATAATCCATGTCTTCTTGGGTCTTTGGGCACATCTCCTTACTAAGTTTGAAATGGCTAGCAAAAGGTGTACTAACTGGTTTTGCATTGTGCATATTAAATCTTTTCAACACCTTTTGTATGTACTCATTCTGAGACAGTGTTAATTTTTTATTTTTCCTATCTCTAGTTATTCTCATACCAAGGATCTGTTTTGCAGCTCCCAAATCCTTCATTTCAAATGAATTTGCCAATTTTTGTTTGAGCACATTTATTTTTTGCATGTTAGACCCTGCAACAAGCATGTCATCTACATACAATAGCAATATAATATAGCTGCCATCATTTTGTTTTTTCAGATAAACACAATGATCATAGTGACATCTAGTATAACCTTGTTCATACATAAACTTGTCAAATTTTAGATACCACTGCCTTGGAGCCTGTTTTAAGCCATACAAGCTCTTCTTTAACCTGCACACCAATTTTTCTTTCCCTTTTACCTCATATCCTTCTGGTTGCTGCATGTATATCTCTTCCTCCAAATCTCCATGGAGAAATGTTGTCTTTACATCTAACTGCTCAAGATGTAAATCTTCCGCTGCTACAAGACTTAAAACAGTTCTGATTGAATTCATTTTAACAACAAGAGAAAATATTTCATCAAAATCAATACCTTTCTTCTGTGAAAACCCCTTCACCACAAGTCTAGCTTTGTACCTCTGTTTTCCTCCATCTTCTTCCTTCACCCTGTAAACCCATTTATTCTGCAATGTAGTTTTACCTGCAGGCAACCTGACTAAGTCCCAAGTCTGGTTATGCATTAAGGAGTCCATCTCTTCTTCCATGGCTAGCTCCCACTTCTTCCTGCTTTCAACTTGCATTGCTTCTTCATAACATTCGGGTTCACTAGAATCAGTCAACAATAAATAATATAATGAAGGAGAGTATCGTTCAGGGGGTCTACTTATCTTGGTAGATCTTCTAACACCACTTTCAGGTGTTTGAGGTGCCTGTTGCTGTTGTGGTGGTTGCTGCTATTGTGGTTGTTGATTATTATTATTTTCAGGCACCTTTACTTTTTCAGTTATCTCATCAAGAACCATGTATTCCTTGCTTTCTTTTTCCTGTTTCTTTTCCTGCAATTGATTCTTATACAAGACCTTTTCATTGAATATTACATCTCTGCTCCTAATGATTTTGTGATTTTCATAATCATATAAGCGATAACTAAAATCATTAACACCATATCCAATAAAGGTACATTTCTTTGATTTTTCCTCAAGCTTTGTTCTATTTTCTTTATTAATATGGACAAAGGCCTCACAACCAAAAGGCTTTAAAAAATAGTAGTTTACCTTTTTACCTGTCCATGCTTCCTCTGGAATACCACCATCCAAAGAACTTGAAGGCCCTCTGTTTATTAGATAAACAACAGTATCTACAGCATCTGCCCAAAATTGTAAAGGAAATCCTGCATGCAATCTCATGCACCTTGCACGCTCCATGATTGTTCTGTTCATCCTTTCTGACACACCATTTTCTTGTGGTGTTCTTGGAACTTTCTTCTCTCTACGAATTCCATGCTCTGAACAGTACCTATCAAACTCTTTGCTGCAATACTCACCTCCATTGTCTGATCTGAGACACTTCAACTTCTTTCCTGTCTCAATCTCAACCAAAGCTTTCCATTTCTTGAAAGTGTCAAATACATCAGATTTATTCTGAATACAATAAATCCATGTTTTTCTAGTTGCATCATCAATAAAAGTAACATAATAACGAGAGCCACCGAGAGATGATACCTGAGCAGGTCCCCATACATCTGTATGCACAAGCTCCAATTTTTCGCTCTTCTTTTCTTTCCCAACTCTGAGAAATCTGACTCTCTTTGTTTTCCATAAATGCAATTCTCACAGAAATCCAAATCAACATTCTTCAAACATGGCAACAAATTTCTTGAGTGGAGAATCTTCATTCCCTTCTCACTCATGTGTCCGAGCCTATGATGCCATAATGCTGCATCTGCTCCTTTGGAAGTTAAAGCATTAACAAAGTTAGAAATACCATTGCATAAATACAATGTACCAACCTTTTCGCCTTTTGCTATTACCAGGGCTCCTTTGGTGACCTTCCAAGTTTTATCCGTGAAAGTTGTCACACAACCTTCACCGCCTAACTGCCCTGTTGAAATTAGATTTTTCTTTAGATCTGGAACATGCCTTACCTCCTTTAGTAGCCATTGGTTTCCATTCTGTTGTTTTACAAGAACTTTACCCATTCCAACAATTTTACAGGGTTTATCATCACCCAAACGAACTTGTCCAAAATCTCTTTGAACATAGTCATGAAAATATTTCTTATCAGGTGTGGCATGGAATGAAGCCCCTGAATCTACAACCCAAGAATCAGTAATATTTTCGAAAGAAAGAATCAAAGCATCTTGTAACACATCACCTGTCACATTTGCTTCATGATTGTTTTCTTGTTGTGTGTCTCCTTCTTTTCCCTTCCGAGATCTACAGTCTTTCTTTAGGTGTCCTTTCTTTCCGCATTTCCAACACACTATCCCCGATCTGGACTTGGATCTACCTTTCCTTGATTTACTGCGATATCCCGAGCTCTTTCCTCTTTCCATTCTTCTTCCCCTAGACTCTGCACTCAAAGCATTACCCGATGTCTCACCGGAGCTTTTCCGTCGCATTTCCTTGCTAAGGATAGCACCAACAACATCATCAAACTTTAAAGTACTAGATCCAGAGACAGAGTTACTAATGGCCATTACTAAACCATTCCAACTCTCTGGAAATGAGCACAAGAATAATAGAGCTCTAACTTCATCATCAAAGTTTACCCCTACAAAACTTAACTGACTGGTAACTGTATTAAAATCATTTAAATGGTCTGCAACAGATCCACCTTCCGACATCTTCATATTAAATAGTCGTTTCATAAGAAATACCTTGTTTGAGGCTGAGGGTTTTTCATATAGTTTCGCCAATGTCTGAATCAAACCCTCTGTTCTTGTTTCCTTCAAAATATTGAAGGCGACTGATGCCACAAGGCACAACTGTACTGTTCCAAGTGCCTTCTATCGAGAATGCTCCATTCCGCGTCTGTCATGGCCATCGGCTTTTTTGTTTTTCCACTCAATGGTAGGTACAAATCTTTCTGATACAAATAATATTCCATCTGTATCTTCCATAGCGGGAAGTTTTGGCCATTAAATTTCTCAACCCTAAACTTACAATCTTCTGCCATTGCTCCCACTCGAACCAAGAACCCTTCTTTCCTGCAAATTTATCAGCCAAATATACCTTCGGCTCTGATACCAGTCGTTAGAAAATTATATATTACGAAGCAATGCAACACATAAAATATGCGGAAAATACAAGCACACAAAACACATAAAACCAAAGAGACACAGATATACATGGTTCACCCAGTTTGGGCTACGTCCACCCCGAACAGCCAATCCTTCCTTTCTATTATCCAGGATAATGAAGAGACAAAACCTACAGCAAATCCACTATAATATCCTTTGTTCTCTCTCACAGTCTCCCTATCTATTTCCCGCTCATAAAATACACATATAATACACAGCCGCAATACAATACCCTCATACAAAGAGAGGGGTTTCCTTCTAGGGCAAAAAACCATAAACTAAACATAAATTCTACCATCAGATCATCTGCCTAATGAACGGCCCAAATTGACTATAAATTATTATACTTTTACAAGGAAATTTTACATCTATTTTTATCTTTGGGGGTGTCAGCTCAAACCCCCGGCCGGGGACCGCCGCCCCCGGACTCCTCTGGGCCGGGGGCCGCCCTATTCCCCGCAAGGGGACAAGTCCCCCCCCCCCCCCCCCCGCTGCAAGGGTGTACAGTTTTCCTAGGTTATACATCCAGCTAAAATAAGGATCTCTGAATCAGGATGAAAATCAGGCTCCACACCCAACAATATTCTCCACCAATCATAGAAGAGAAAACTGAACAAGGAGAAAAATATGAAAAATATAATCCAGAAAATCAAATTCAGAAAGGAAAAAATATTATGACTCGAACACCACCCTATCCAAAGAGGTTAGTAGAGCAGAAAACTCCAATTTCTCTTCCTGAATTCGATATTTTGGATGAATTAAATAATTATTATGTCAAAATTCCTTTGTTTCAAGCTATCAAAGATATTCCAATATATGCAAAAAAAATAAAGGAATATGTATTAAGAAAACTGGTAGAAATAAAAGAGATCCACCCACAATCCAAGTCATTGGAAAATTAGCAAGTCTCATGTCTGCAAAAACAACAATTAAAAAATATATTGATCCCGGGATACCTATGGTTACCATTTCAGTCAATGATTTTTCAGTCCCAAACACTTTAATTGATTTGGGAGCTGCTATAAATTTCATGACAGCGGAGACTATGAAATATTTAAAATTTCCCAATATTCGACCTACTACTACAATTTTAGAGCTAGCATATAGATCTAAAATTGTACCAGAGGGAGTATTAGAAGACATCATTGTTTCTTTGGATTCATGGGGATATCCTGTAGACTTTATAATCTTGCAACCAAAAAAAAATATAAGAGACCATCCTTTAATTCTAGGTAGACCATGGTTAGCCACAACAGATGCCTTCATTGGATGCAGATCAGGAAGTATGATCATAGCACATGGGGATGAAAGGAAACATGTTACAGTCTATTCTCCAGTGAAATCTCCTTCTTTATTATCATGGCTTGATGACCAACAATAACAATAAACTCAATATGTTCTAATCATTAATCAAGTCTTTAATTTTAGAGAAGAGGAAGAAAATGAAGATTTAATAGGCCTTTTCATCTCAGAACCTGATATTTCTGAGCAGCTAAGAATAACACAATATGAAGTTGTGAATCATATTTTGAATCAATGTTTTCAGGAAAATTGTACTATTCAATATTTGCAAAATTAATTTGAAATCATTTTTCCTATTATCTCAATTACCAATTCACAAATAAAAATCATTGAAATCAATCTTGGAAAGAGACTAAATATTGGTAATAATCTACAATCATCACAAGAAAAATAGGTAATTGCATTATTACAAAAATATTCAAAATATTTTTCCTGGGACTATACAGATATGCAAGGAATTCATCCAAAGACATGTATTCACCATATCTATAATGATGATCATATAAAACCAGTTAGACAATCACAAAGAAGAATTAATCCTATGATGAAAGAAATAGTCAAAGAAGAACTGCAAAAACGATTACAATAGGATTCATCCATCCTATTTCAGATATTCAATGGGTATCTCCCTTTGTTGTGGTACCAAAGAAAAATGGAAAATGGAGAATATGTGTAGACTATAGGGAACTGAATAAAGCCACATTGAAAGATCATTTCCCATTACCATTTATTGACCAAGTACTAGATTCACTAGATCGAAATAAATTATTTTATTTTGTTTTCTTGATGGATTTAGCGGATACAATCATATTAAAATAGCATTGGAGGATCAAGATAAAACTACATTTACTTTTCCTTGGGGAACATATGCATATATTGTTTTTCCTTTTGGATTATGTAATGCACCTGCTACTTTTCAAGGAGTAGTCCTAGCATCTTTGCTGATTTAATTCATGAATGTGTAGAGGTCTACATGGATTATTTTACTATCTATGGAGGTACATTTTACGATTGTTTGAAAAACCTTAAAAAAGCTTTAAAGGGATGCATAGAGACAAACTTATCCCTCAACAATGAAAAATGCTTTATGATGTTAATTGAAGGGATAGCGTTGGGACACCACATTTCTTCTTCAGGAATCAGGGTGGACCCAACAAAGATAAAAGTCATTGTAAACTTAATGCCACCAACAACATAGAAATAAGTAAGAAGTTTCTTAGTATATGTAGGATATTACAAAAGATTCATTGAAAATTTTAGCAAAATATCTCTACCCCTGTTCAAGTTACATGCAAAAGACATTGAGTTTCAATGGAAAACAAATTGTCAAAATGCATTTGAAATACTGAAAGAAAAATTTTCAATAGCACCCATTCTTCGAGGACCAAACTGGTCATTTCCATTTCACATATCTATTGATTCATCTGATACAGCTATAGGAGCATCACTTGGAAAAAATAAAATCATTTTAATTATTCCATTTACTTCATAAGAAAAAAATTTAACTCCGGCAAAATTGAACTATATTGTCCTGAAAAATAAATTCTATTTGTTGTGCATGCAGTCAATAAATTTAGGCATTATATAACATGTTATCAAGTTTTTATTCACACAGACCATTCATCCATAAAATATTTAATGAAAAAATAAATTACCAATGGAAAAATTATTAGATGGTTTTTATTAATGCAAGAATTTAATCTCATTTTTCTAGATCGACTAGGTAAAGACAATCAAGTATCAGATTTTTTGTCAAGACTTCATTCACCTGGTGATCCTATTCTTGTTTCAGACAATTTTCCAAATGAATGTTTATTTTCTATAACAAATAAAACCCCATGGTTTGCAGATGTAGCTAATTATTTATCATCTCGAATATTACCATATCATGTCACTAACAAGCAAAAAAGAAAAATAATCAGAGAAAGTGCTAGATATAGTTGGGTCAATGGTGACCTCTTTTATACTAGTTCTGATATTTTGATAAGAAAATGTGTTAGAGAAGATGAAATCCTTGATATTTTTAAAGCATGTCATAACGAGCCATGTGGTGGTCATTTTGCAGACAAACAGACAGCATAAAAGGTGCTCAAACTTGGCTACTACTGGCAAGCAATCTTCAAGGACTCAAGGGCCTATGTTAAATGATGTGATAGATGCCAAAGAACTGGAAGACCTGTAATATCAGATGAAATTCCATTGAAACCACAAGTACTTATAGAGCCATTTGAACAATGGGCTCTTGACTTTTTGGGACTGATTAGTCCGCGTTCAAATGGAAAGAAGTACATTCTAGTGTGTATAGACTATGTTACAAAATGGGTAGAAGTAAAAGCAGTGGTAAGAGAAACAGAAGAAACAGTGGTTTCATTCTTCTTTGAATAAATCTTTGTAAGATTTGGAGTTTCGAGACATATTGTTACATACCAGGGAGCATAGTTCACCTCTAAACTTGTCCGGGATCCCATGAAAAAGGATAAAATCAATCATAGAAAGCCTACTCTATACCATCCTCAAGAAAATGGACAAGTAGAATCCATTAATAAGGTCCTGGAAAACATCATGAAAAAGACACTGCAAATGAACAGAAAGGATTGGTCAGAAAAGTTATGAGATGCATTATGGGCATATAGAATTACATGGAAGAATATAACTGGATTCAGCCCATATCAGTTGGTATATGGTAAGGAAGTTTTGTTACCAATTGAATTTCAAATTCATACTTTTAAACTTGCAGCAGAATTGGGATTGGACTTGTCAGAAGCACACCAACAGAAAGTTATGAAATTAAATGAACTAGATGAAATCAGACAACAAGCAGTTGAGCATACATCACCAGTGCAACAACAGAGAATCAAATGGCATGACAAATTTATCAAAAATTAAAAATTTCATAAAGGAGACTGGGCACTTCTTTTTGACTCCAAGTTTAAAGACTTGAAAGAAAATTTTACAACTCGTTGGCTTGGGCCATGTGAGATAGAATAAATCTATGAAAATGGAGCAGTTAAAATAAAGACAATTGATGAAGCAGTAATTTCATTTCTAGTTAATGGAAATAGACTAAAAGTCTATAATAAGCCTATCCATAAAGAGGAATTTCCAAAAATAGTCTCAACAGAAAACAATATGGAAATAATGGAACAACATTGTGATATGCATTCCTTCTAGAATAAAAATAAAAAAAATGAGTTTGGTTGTGAAAATTCAGGAAACTGGCACAACACAAACTCGAATTCATATCGGAAAACCAACTTGTTTGGCAAATATGAATTCCATATTTTGTTTTACTTTTTCTTCAATTTGATTTTGCAGAAATCATCCTCCAGAATTCAAATACTTGAGGACAAGTCTCAAAATAAGCAAGGGCGAAGATTCATAATAAAACTATGAAAATAGTTTAATAACAAGCAGTTGTATTGCGGAAGGGACTTGAGACATCAATATTCATCAGAAGGGACCTAAATCAATATGAGATGCAAAAATAACATGACACATAATAATCTACATCAAGAGAATCTAATAAGCAAATACAAGCGTCTAAATTCCATCGAAATCCATCTTTGAAGTCAAAATAACTATCATCATTAAAAAAGAGTCAAGTGTTGAAAAACTAGCAAAGGTCATCATCAACGAGCATTGAAGGTCATCATCAACGAGCATTGACATTGAGCTATTAAGCGAAAGGAAAGTACTGTAAGTGTAAAATGTGTTCTTAAAACCTTTGATTTTGAAGTTTTTTCTGGGATTGTTAGACTAATTTAACTTGTATATGCAATACTCATTTCATAAATTCATCATCCTATTACATTTATAACCCTACATCCTACATCTTATTACATTATCCTACCTACATCCTACATTAAAAACATTACATTAACCTCATCATAACCCCTCATAATCCTATTACATATCCTACATCCTACATTAAAAATTGTTTCATCATAACCCTACATTAACCCCATATACTCCTACATTTATCCTCCCATGAAAGAATTTTTGACCAAAAATTGTGTAATATTCCAAATTAGCCATGAGCTAGTTGGAATATTAAATTTTGTTTTGCTGCTTTGTTTTATGAATAAGAGGACAATGGAGGTCCATAAGTCTCCTTAATAATTAATAAATCAATGCCAATGTAAAAGGAAAACATCTTGGCAGCTTCATTGTGCACCCTTAGGTGTGAAAAGGGGTCGGAACATCTTGACTGGGTCAACTTTGACCAAATCAACAATGTTGTCATGGAGGAGTGGCAATCAAAGAGGGAAAACGCAGTTTTAGATGGAGACACCTTGCATGGAAGTAGGGTCATAAATGAATGGGGCTTAAGTTTTGGAAGCTCATATCTTATAAAAGGAAGAGGATAGCAGCCATATTCATTATGTATTGGTATTTTATATTTCTGAATATATGATCTATTTAGACATATAGCTTTCTCTAGCTGTTTAGTTGAGATTGTTGGGTTGTTTAGCACTGGGTGTTCCTGATTGGGAATCCCAACTCTTCCATTGAGAAGCTCTTGGAGGATTCTTGTACTTCACTTCCACTATCAGGCTTTTGGCCAAAGCTTCATCTTGCATCTACAGCACATATCCTATTGAGGGTTGAGTTGTTTTGCAAGTTGTAGTAGTGGAGACCATATTTGGGTCACTTCAGTACTTATTTTAAGTGCAGAAGGGTTCTTTTTCATTGGGAGGACATTAAGGAAGGCCCTTGTGCATATTTTCATATCTTAGCATCAGGCCACCTATTTATTTGCCCCTACAGCGAAGTTTCTTTCCAGATCTACGTTATTTTGAGGGAGGAGTTGCAGGGTGGTTTTGGCACACCATTTGGAGAGGATATTTGTTGCTGAAGGGATCAAAATTTCACCTAGGAGATCTATCGGAGGAGGTTGCATTATTTCTTATATCATATCAGCCACACTTTCCATATCTATAGGTTGCAGTGAATCTTCAGCCCTAAGGCTTTGATTCAGATCTTGTACATGGTGTTTTATTGAAAACCCTTTGGGGGTTCTTCATTGGAGGTTGTATAGTGCCTAGATCTGTATTAGATCTATATTTTGAGGCATATATCAGCCCATGTTATTTTGTATCTTCATTTGTTGTATCAGTTCCTTTTAAACATCGTTGTAGCATTCTTCCGACATTTTGATATATAGTAGCAGCACCTCTTTTGAGGGTTTTTCTCATTAGAGGCTTGTTCTATCTTGTTGTACATATTATGACCCATTTATTATGCATATTTTCCTGCTATTATAATAATCAATGAAAGGTATCCATATTGGCCTCTTGCTTTTATATGATGATTAACACTATTGTTCCAACATTTTGCACTATATTCCTGCTTTTCCCATTTGGGAATATTACAGTGGTATCAGAGAATAATCTTGGCATAGCCTGTGCATATTGAAAAGACAATATGTCATTTGAATAAGGAGATCCTCTTACTAATAGAGAGAATAGGTATAAAAGAAGAAGACACCGTAAGTTTTATTATACAAATGACAAAGAAGACAAGGGTAAAACCCCTTTATTTGGAGGAGAATATGAAGATAAGGAGTTTCCTAAGATTCTTCTCAAAGCTATGCAAGACATTTCTAGAGAAATAAAGGATATGAGAATGGATAAATACAAGGAACCCCTTAAAGGATTTCAACATGGTGAAGGCTTCGGCATTTCTCATCACTGGAGTGATCAACCAATGCAGCAACAACAAGTTTCCCAATGCTCTACAATGCCTACATTTTTGGTAGTGGAAAATGAACGGTTTCAAGAACAAGAATCCCTTGAATACTATTTCATGGAGTATGAGTCTCAAACCCAGAGATTCAAGGACCGCTTGAGTTTTCAAGAATTTTGTCAAATCAAGGACAATAGGAGACCCAAGCATCACAATAGAGGTGGAGGATTCATTCAGGATCATGATCTAAACCGCACTATGGGAATATTTTTCTTACCCAAATTTGATGGGTCATCTAAATGCACTGCCAAATCATGGGTATAGAAGCTTGACATCTACTTCCAATAGAACAAAGTTCTAGAGATGGAGGCCATTAAGATAGCAGCGCTGCACCTTGAGGGTGAAGCACATGATTGGTGATTCCATGGCTTGTCTACATTGGGTCATGCCAATGTTACTGCATATTCAGAGTTCACAAGGAGGTTGGTGGAGAGGTTTGATAGAAGAGATCCTGAAGCACCATTCATGGGGCTTGCAAAGCTTAAACAATTAGGTAATCCTAAAACTTATATTTATGAGTTTTTGAAACTTTATGTTATGGTTCCTGATTTATCTGCAGCAAGAAGGGTCTATATGTTCATTTATGGGTTAGATGAACCTCTTCATGGGTTGGTTAAGTATACCAAGCCCAATACCCTTCAAGATGCCATTGAAAGGGCTAGAGATCTTCAAGATGCCTTGCCAAAAGCAAAGAAAACATTTCAGCACAAGCCCACTTTTCCATCAAAGGGAAAAGATGAGAAGGCTCCTCTTTCAAAGGAGAGCCAAAATAAAAAACCTCTTGATAATGACGTCCGAAGATATTTGAGGAGAAGGAAGCTTTGCTTCACATGCCAAGAATCATGGGCACCTGGACACAAATGTGCAGCAGGAAAGGCACACTACATAGAGGTCTTCTCAGATGATGAGGAGGAATAATAATATGAACCAAGAACAGGTCACAACGCTGACACAGGAGGAGATGAACCAACACCATCAGGAGATGGGAATGGGGCATTTTCTCCAATTGGGGGGGCTTTTGCATCATTGAGAGGAGTACCTAAGTACTTGACCTTGAGGGTTTGAGGTTCCATATTAGATCAGAGGGTTTCTGTTTTGATTGAAAGTGGGGATACCCACAATTTTATTGATGTTGGCCAACTAGTGCAAAGGAGGGCAATACCCACTGATGATTTTGAGGGATTTTATGTTTTGGTCCCAGGAGATAGAACTATGCAATGCATGCATTATGTTGCATGCATTATGTTCCATCCTTATCTATCACCATGGGAACATATACATTAACTGATCACTTCTTTGTGGTTGACATACCTGACACCAATGTGATATTGGGTGTACAGTGGTTGATTACTTTGGGGAAGGTCACCACAGATTGGGAGACTTTGTAGATGGAATGGGTGGATAGAAAGAGTGTAAAAACTCAGATGATTAAGGGCATGCACACATATCCCTCACATACAACTTCCACATAGAAATTAGATATGGATTTGTGTAGTGGAAGCAAGGACCTAACAATCCCATATATTATGCACATGACTTTGGCCCATGGGACATTATTATTTTGTGGCAAACCACCTAGGAGGCCACTTGATCCAGATTTGGTGAGACATGTCTCACATCATGATGCACCATTCATATATCTAGGAGGAATGAGAGCATTAGGAGACCATGATACAATGTTGAGAGTCTTGGGGAGACTCAAGGAGGAGGGAGACATTCTCCCAACATCATCATTACCCACTCTCAATTCAGATTCTGCGTTGTGGGAGGAGAAGCATGGGAAGTATAAAAACCTTCCAACATATACCTTTGGCATGGGAGATGTCAAGGAAAAGGGTAGCCATATGACATATGTTCTTTGTGATATATCATCAACGCTATCACTATGGAAGATTGCTCCATATTGGAAATCCAAGCTATTGGTGGATTATTCCAAGGATCTTTTTACATGCATGATACTTGATGACCAGCTACATGAAGAGGGCTATTCAGTCCAAGATGAATTCATCTATTATCATGGTAGGATATTATTATCTAGAGCCTCCAAGCTCAAGGAGAAGTTGCTACAAAGAGCTCATGAATATTTTCTCTTCAGCCATACTTATTCCATGAGGGCCTACAACACTATCATGGAGAGTGACACTTGGGAAGGCTTTGAAGAGGAACTATATTAGCATTTTAAAATATGCATGAACAATGTGAAGCTGGGAGAGAGACATAACTCAATGAAGGAGTTATCACAGTCACCTCTTTCCTCTTTTGGAATTAAAGGGGATCTATCTATGGACCACTCCATTTGTATGAGTCGAATTTTTGGTAAGGAACATGCTTATGTACATAATGTTTCATTTGATTATTATTTGCATTCCTTTACCATGTATATGCAGGCCATAGCTCCAAGGAGGAGCATTCTTCCATATAAAATTCATGGCCAACTTTGGGCCATAAACATTTCTAAACATGGCCACTCCCTTGGAGGATATAGGGATATATTATATCATTGTGGGTGCACTCCAAAAGTACCAAACATATCTCACATTTTCATCCATTGTGAGAAGACTTGGTGTAATATTCCCAAATGGGAAAAGTAGGAATATAGCTCATAATAATGGAAATATTAGTAAAAACATTACATGAAAGCAAGAGGCCAATATGGATACCTTTCATATATTATAACAGTAGAAAAATATGCATAAATAATGGGCTATAAGATGTACAACAAGAAAGAACAATCCTCCAATGGACAAAATCCCTCGAAAGAGGTGTTTCTACTATATATAATGAGTTGGAAAGCTACTACAACTTTTTTTAAAAGGCACTACTATATAAAATGGTTATAAAACATATCTAAGGCTGATATGTGCCTCAAAAGATAGATCCAATACAGATCTGAGCACTATACAACCTCCTTTGAAGAACCCCTTAAGGGTTTTCAACAAAACACCATGTACAAGATGGGCATCTAAGCCCTAGGGTTGAAGACCCATTGCAAAATATAGATCTAGAAAGTGTGGCTAATATGATATGATCAATAATGCAGCCTCCTCCAATTGATCTCCTAGATGAAAGGAAGATCCCCTTCACCAGCAAACCTTCTCTCCAAATGGTGTGCCAAACCACCCTGCAACTTCTCCCACGGAAATAATGCAGATCTGGAAATAAATTTCACTGTAGGGGAAAATAAATAATTGGCCTGATGCCAATATCTAAAAATATGCACAAGGGACTTCCTTACTATCCTCCCAATGGAAAGGAAGCCTTCTCCACTGAAAATAAGCAATGATGTGACCCAAAGATGGTCTCCACTGCTGCAACCTGCAAAAAAACTCAACCCTCAATAGGATCTATGCTATAAATGAAATATGAAGCTTGGCCTTAAGCTTGATAGTGGAAAATGTACTACAAGACTCCTCCAAGAGCTTCTCAATGGAAGAGGTGGGATTCCCGATCAGGAACACCCAGTGCTAAACAACACTCAATCTCAGCTAAACAACAAGAGAAAGATATATGTCTAAACAGACCATATATTCAGAAATGTCAAATACCATCACATATCAATATGGTTGCCATCCTCTTCATTTTGTAAGATATGAGCTTCCAAACCCTAAGCCCCATCCAATAATAGCACTACTTCCATGCAAATCATCTCCATCTAAAACTGCATTGTCTTTCATTGATGGCCACTCCTCCATGACAACGTTTTTTATTTGGTCAAAGTTGACCCAGTCAAGATGTTCCAGCCCCTTTTCACACCTAAGGGTGCTCAATTAAGCTTTGAATATCTATCCTTTTCACATTGACATTGATTTATTCATTATTAAGGATAATTATGGACCTCCATTGTCCTCTTATTCATAAAACAAAGCAGCAAAACAAAATTTAATATTCCAACTAGCTCATGGCTAATTGGGAATATTACAGTCCTCCTTTCCCAAATGTTTCTTGTCCTCAAGCAACTGACAAGGTGAGTGTTGCAACTCTTCTCCTCCACCATTGGTGACACCAACATGTGATAAGCTTCCCTCATCAGCTAATTTTCCACCAATCCATCCCTCCATGAAATGCTCCTCCAAAGTTCTTATGAGATGCAAATAATTCATCCCACAAGGAGACAATAGTTCCAATGAAACAAACATGGTTTGCCCAATGTTCTCCCTAAAACATGTAGCATAATGAATATGGAGAATATCTCTCCCATATCGCACATACATTCCTCCCATCCTCCCTCCAATTAGTCCCGTAAAAATTATAAGAACATCATCAATGTATGGGATCAAAACTAAGTACATGCAAACAGAAATTTGTACAAATGGAGGGGGGTCATAGTCCCACATGTGGAACCAGTGCAGTAAATATCTTGATTGTATTAGTTAATGATCTGGTAAGTGGTTTCCCCACCACTTACTTGCTGCCCAAACCTTCTCACAATGGTTGAAAGAGGGAGATATGTTTGGTGCTTTTGGAGTGCACCCACAATGATACAAAATCTCCCTATGTCCTCCAAGGGAGTGGCCATGTTCAGAAACGTTTATGGCCCAAAGTTGGCCATGAAGTTTGTATGGAATTATGCTCCTCCTTGGATTTATGGCCTGCATATACATGTTAAAGGAATTCAATTAATCATCAAATGAAACATTATGTACATAAGGATGTTCCTTACCAAAAATTATCCTCATACAAATGGAGTGGTCCATAGATATATCCCCTCTCATTCCAAAAGAGGAAATAGGTGGTTGTAATAGCTCCTTCATTGCGTCATGTCTCTCTTCCAACTCCACATGGTTCATGCATCTTTGAAATGCTGATATAGTTCCTCTTCAAAGCCTTCCCAAGTGTAGCTCTCCATGGTAGTGTTGTAGGCTCTCAGGAAATAAGTACAGCTGAAAAGGAAATCTTCATAACCTTTTTGTAGCAACTTCTCCTTGAGCTTGGAAGCTCTATATAATAATATCCTACCATGATAGTAGATGAATTCTTCTTGGACTGAATATCCCTCTTCATGTAGTTGGTCATCAAGTATCATGCATGTGAAAAGATCCTTGGAATAATCCACCAACAGTTGGGA
Organism: Pinus albicaulis; assembly: GCA_034641835.2. Taxonomy (NCBI): domain Eukaryota; kingdom Viridiplantae; phylum Streptophyta; class Pinopsida; order Pinales; family Pinaceae; genus Pinus; species Pinus albicaulis. The sequence continues at coordinate 947,937,178 of CM076577.1, forward strand.
TTTCCAATACGGATCAATATTCCATAGTGACAGTGTTGATGATCTATCACAAAGAAAATATGTCATATGGTTTCCCTTCTCCTTGACATCTCCCATGCCAAAGGTATATGTTGGAAGGTTTCTATCCTTTCCATGCTTCTCCTCCCATAGCACAAAATCTGAAATGAGAGTGGGTAATGATGATGTTGGGAGAATGTCTCCCTCCTCCTTGAGTCTACCCAAGACTCTCAATGATATATCATGGCCTTCTAATGCTCCCATTCCTCCTGGATCTATGAATGGAGCCACATGATGTGAGACATGTCTCACCAAATCTGAATCAGGTGGCCTCCCAGGTGGTTTTCCACAACATAATAATGTCCCATGAACCAATCTCATGTGCATAATAGATGGGAATATTAGGCCCTTGCTTCCAATGTGCAAATCCATCTCTGATTTCTGTGTGGAATTTGTATGTGAGGGATATGTGTGCATGCCTTTAATCATTTGATTTTTTCCATTCTTTATATCCACCCATTCAATCTGAAAAGTCTCCCAATCAGTGGTGACTTTCCCCAAAGTAATCAACCATTGCACACCCAATATCACATTGGTTTCAGGTATGTCAACCACAAAGAAGTGATCATTCAATGTATAAGTTCCCATGGTAACTAATAAGGATGGAACATAATGCATGCATTGCATAGTTCTATCTCTTGGGAACAAAACAGAAAATCCCTCAAAATCATCAGTGGGTATTACCCTCCTTTGCACTAGTTGGGCATCAATAAAATTGTGGGTAGCCCCACTGTCAATCAAAACAGAAACCTTATGATCTAATATGGAACCTAAAACCCTTAAGGTTAAGTACTTAGGTACTCCTCTCAATGATTCAAGAGCCCCTCAAATTGGAGAAAATTCCCCATTCCCATCTCCTGATGGTGTTGGTTCATCTCCTATTGTGTCAGCGTTGTGACCTCTTCTTGGTTCATCTTCTTCTTCCTCCCCATCATCTGAGAAGACCTATATGTAGTGTGCCTTTCCTGCTGCACATCTATGTTTGGGTGCCCAAGATTCTTGGCATGTGAAGCAAATCTTTCTCCTCCTCATGTCTCTTCATACATCATCATCAAGAGGTTTTTTATTTTGGCTCTCCTTTGAAAGAGGAGCCTTTTCATATTTTCTCTTTGATGGAAAAGAGGGTTTATTCTGAAATATTGCCTTTTCTTTTGGCAAGGCATCTTAAAGATCTCTAGCCCTTTCAATGGAATCTTGAAGGGTAGTGGGCTTGCTAGAATTAACCAACCCATGAAGAGGTTCATATAACCCGTCAATGAACATATAGACCCTTCTTGTTGCAGATAAATCAGGAACCATAACAGAAAGTCTCAAAAATTCAGAAAGATAAGTTTCTGGATTACCTTATTTTTTTAGCTTTGCAAGCCCCATGAATGGTGCTTCAGGATCTCCTCTATCAAAGCTCTCCACCATCCTCCTTATGAACTCTGAATATGCAGTCATATTGGCATGAACCAATTTATACAAGCCATGGAACCACCAATCATGTGCCTCACCCTCAAGGTGCAGCGCTACTATCTTAATGGCTTCCAGTTCTGGAACTTTGTTCAACTAGAAGGAGATGTCAAGCTTCTCTACTTATGATTTGGTAGTGCATTAAGATGACCCATCCAAGTTGGGTAAGAAAAATCTGCCCATAGTGTGGTGTAGATAGTGATTCTGAATGAATCCACCACTTCTATTATGATGCATGGGTCTCCTATTGTCCTTGATTTGACAAAATTATTGAAAACTCAAGTGGTCCTTGAATCTCAGAGTTTGAGACTCATACTCCATAAAATAGTTTTCAAGGGATTCTTGCTCTTGAAACCCTTCATTTCCCACTGCCAAGAATGTAGGCATTGTAGAGTGTTGGGAAACTTGTTGTTTTTGCACTGGTTGATCACTCCAGTGATGAGAAATGTCAGAGCCTTCACCATGTTGAAATACTTTAGGGGATTCCTTGTAACTATCCATCCTCATCTCCTTGATTTCTCTAGAAATTTCTTGCAAAGCTTTGAGAAGAATATTAGGAAACTATTTATCTTCATCTTCTCCTCCAGATAAAGGGGTTTTACCCTTGTCTTCTTTGTCACTTGTATAATCAAAATTCTAGTGTCTTCTTATTTGATACCTCTTCTCTCTATCAGTAAGAGGATCTACTTCTTTAGATGACATATTGGCTTTTCAAGATGCACAGGTTGTGCCAAGATTATGCTCTGATACCACTGTAATATTCCCAAATGGGAAAAGTAGGAATATAGCTCATAATAATGGAAATAGTAGTTAAAAAATTACATGAAATCAAGAGGCCAATATGGAGACCTTTCATATATTATAATAATAGAAAAATATGCATAAATAATGGACCATAAGATGTACAACAAGAAATAACAAGCCTCCAATGGAAAAAATCCCTCGAAAGAGGTGCTGCTACTATATATAATGAGTTGGAAGACTGCTGCAGCGCTGTTTAAAAGGAAATGCTACATAAAATGGTTATACAACCGATATAAGGTTGATGTGTGCCTCAAATGATAGATCCAATATAGATATGAGCACTATAAAACCTCCTTTGAAGAACCCCTTAGGGGTTTTCAGAAAAACACCATGTACAAGATGGGGATCTAAGCCCTAGGGCTGAAGACCCACTGCAAAATATAGATCTGGAAAGTGTGGCTAATCTGATATGATCAATAATTCAGCCTCCTCCAATTTATCTCCTAGATGAAAGGAAGATCCCCTTCACCAGCAAACCTTCTCTCCAAATGGTGTGCCAAACCACCCTGTAACTCGTCCCACAGAAATAACGTAGATCTGGAAATAAACTGCGCTGTAGGGGAAAATAAATAGTTGGCCTTATGCCAAGATCTGAAAATATGCACAAGGGCCTTCCTTATTGTCCTCCCGGTGGAAAGGAAACCTTCTCCACTGAAAATAAGCAATGAGGTGACCCAAAGATAGTCTCCACTGCTACAACCTGCAAAACAACCCAACCCTCAACAGGATCTGAGCAGTAAATGAAATATTATGCTTGGACTTAAGCCTGATAGTGGACAATGCAATACAAGATTCCTCCAAGATATTTTCAATGGAAGAGGTGGGATTCCCGATCAGGAACACCCAGTGCTAAACAACACTCAATCTCAGCTAAATGGAAAGAGAAAGATATATGTGTAAACAGACCATATATTCAGAAATATAAAATACCATCACATATCAATATGGTTTCCATCCTCTTACTTTTATAAGATATGAGCTTCCAAACCCTAAGCCCCATCCAATAATATCACTAATTCCATGCAAAGCATCTCCATCTAAAACTTTGTTATCTTTCATTGATGGCCACTCCTCCATGATAGCGTTGTTAATTTGGTCAAATTTGACCCAGTCAAGATGTTACAACCCCTTTTCACACCTAAGGGTGCTCAATTAAGCTGCCAAGATCTATCCTTTTAACATTGGCATTGATTTATTCATTATTAAGGAGAATTATGGACCTCCATTGTCCTCTTATTCATAAAACAAAGCAGCAAGACAAAATTTAATATTCCAACTATCTCATGGCTAATTGGGAATATTACACTTGGGCAGCAAGTAAGTGGTGGGGAAACCACTTACCTTATCACTATCTGATGCAGTAAGGAGATTTACTAAAGTGGTTCCACCTGTGGGACTATGACCCACCTCCATTTTTTCATTTTTCTGTTTATATGTACTTATTTTTGATCCCATACATTGATGATGTACTTATTCTTTTTATGGGAATGAATGGAGGAAGGATGGGAGGATTGTATGTGCCCTTTGGGATATAAATTATCCATGTTCATTATGCTACATGTTTCAGGGAAAAAATTGGGAAAACCATGATTGTTTCATTGGAACTATTGCTTCCTTATGGGATGAATCATTTGCATCTCATGAGAACTTTGGAGAAGCATTTCATGGATGGATGTATTGGGAGACACTTAGCTTATGAGGGAAGCATATCACATGATAGTGCCACCAATGGTGGAGGAGATGAGTTGCAGCACTCACTTTGTCAGTTGCTTGAGGACAAGCAACATTTTGGAAGGGAGGAATGTAATATTCCCAATTATCCATGAGTTAGTTGGAATATTAAATTTTGTTTTTCTACTTTTTTTTATGAATAAGAGGACAATGGAGGTCCATAAGTCTCCTTAATAATGAATAAATAAATGCCAATGTAAAAGGAAAACATCTTGGCAGCTTAATTGAGCACCATTAGGTGTGAAAATGGGTTGGAACATCTTAACTGGGTCAACTTAGACCAAATCAACAGCGCTATCATGGAGGAGTGGCAATCAATGAGGGATGGCACATTTTTAGATGGAGACACCTTGCATGGAAGTAGGGTCATAAATTAATGGGGCTTAGGGTTTGGAAGCTCATATCTTGTAAAAGGAAGAGGTTTTCTGCCATATTCATTATGTATTGGTATTTTGTATTTATGAATATATGGTCTATTTAGACATATAGCTTTCTCTAGTTGTTTAGCCGATATTGTAGTGTTGTTTAGCATTGGGTGTTCCTGATCGGGAATCCCACCTCTTCCATTGAGAAGCTCTTGGAGGAGTCTTGTATTTCACTTCCATTATCAAGCATTTAGCCAAAGCTTCATCTTACATCTATAGCACAGATCCTATTGAGGGTTGAGTTGTTTTACAGGTTGCAGTAGTGGAGACCATCTTTGGGTCACTTCAGTACTTATTTTCAGTGGAGAATGGTTCCTTTCCATTGGGAGGATAATAAGGAAGTCCCTTGTGCATATTTCCATATCTTGGCATCAGGCCACTTATTTATTTCCCCTACAACACAGTTTCTTTTGATATCTGTGTTATTTTGAAGGAGGAGTTGCAGGGTGGTTTTAGCACACCATTTGGAGAGGAGATTTGCTAGTGAAGGGATCAGCCTTTCATCTAGGAGATCTATTGGAGGAGGCTGAATTATTTCTTATATCAGATCAGCCACACTTTCCATATCTATATGTTGCAGTGAATCTTCAGCCCTAGGGCTTTGATTCAGACCTTGTACATGGTGTTTTGTTGAAAACCCTTTGGGGGTTCTTCATTGGAGGTTGTATAGTGCCTAGATCTATGTTAGATCTATATTTTGAGGAATATATCAGACCGTGTTATTTTGTATCTTCATTTTCTATAGCAGTGCCTTTTAAACAACATTGTAGCAGTCTTCCAGCATTTTGATATATAGTAGCAACACCTCTTTTGAGGGTTTTATTCATTGGAGGCTTGTTCTATCTTGTTGTACATCTTATGACCCATTTATTATGCATATTTTTCTTCTGTTATAATGAATAAAAGGTCTCCATATTGGCCTCTTTCTTTTATATTATGATTAACAATATTGTTCCAGCATTTTGCACTATATTCGTGCTTTTCCCATTTTGGAATATTACAAATTGTGGCTCAAATTTTTGCCTCATAAAGAACTGCCTTTCTTGCCTACAAAAACCAAAAAGGAGTCAGTGTCATTATAACAGGAATTTGATTTGAAATGACCTATGTATATGGTCATTTCAAAAGAAAATTAATGAATAAACATATAAAAATGACATACAAAGGAATCAAAAGGAAAACGTATAAAACCCAACATGCAATATGAAACATGCAAAAGGAATGAAATGACATACGCACGATAATGTATTATTGCAAATACATACAATAGTAGGCATACAAATCAATAAGAATAAATATGCAAAAGACATGATGAAGATTGTACAAGAGACAGAGCGTGGGTAATACAAATATAATGGTTACAAGACCAAGCATGCAAACCTGTGGTAGAAAGGATGATCATAAAGCAGAGAATGCAGTAAAACTATGACACATAGGCAGCCACGAGTACAGAGGTCAGAATATGAGTTGGGAGCGCAAATATAAATGGTCAAAACATTTTCAATCAAGCAAACTTGCTATGTGTAATTCTCTCTTCCACAATCACATCAAAAACCAAGATCAGAGTTGAGAGCAACATTTTGCATTCACACAATGTAAGAAGAACCCTCGTGGAAGGAGAAAATATGCAGGAGAAACGCAAAAATTGAAGAGAGTTCTGTGTAAGTCTGGAAAGCCCCAAGCGGAGAAGAAACCGCATAAGAATTAGGTGAGGAAATTGAGAAGTCTGTGTGGAGAAATAAGGAGAGACACATCGGCTTTAACGAAGAGATTCAGGCCGAGATTTCCTCTGCACCAAGTTGACCATTTTCCCCAAAAAAATCCAAACATTCTGCAAGTGAAAGGTAAGAATAAATCTCGGATTTCCATCAGCAATTAAACAAATTCAAAGGATATTTAAAATCAAGATGTTGGTCAAGATGTGTCATCATATGAGGAAATAAGACTTTAGTTACGGATGTAATATTCCTAAATTAGCATACAGCTAATTGGAATATAAATTTTCTATCCTTCTTCTTAGTTAGAGGAATAAGAGGGTATGGAGACAGATAAATCTCCTTAGTAGGAATAAATAAACTCCTAATGTGAATGGAGGTCATATAAAAAGTTGGATTGAAGACCCTTTTGTGTGAAAAGGGGTTGGAGCATGTAGATTGGGTCAACTTTGACTAAATCAAACAGCGCTGGTATGGAAGGAGTGGCATTCATTGAGGGACAGCACAGTTTTGGAGGGAGGCTCCATGCATGGAAGTAGTGGCTTTAATGAGTGGGGCCCAAGGTGAGGAAGCTCACCAAGAATATAAGGAAGGGGATGGCAGCCATTGTGATCATTATTGGATTATTTTTTTTTGTGTTCTGTTAATACTTGTGGCTCTCTTCAGCTATTTAGCTAAGATTGTTGTGTTGTTTAGCACAAGGGTGTTCCCGAGCGGGAATCCCACCTTCATCCTCGGGGTACTTCGAGTGCCTACTCAAGAGAAGTATTTTCACTACATTTACACATTCTAGCATAAGGCCAAGCTTCATCTTTCTTCAACAATGTAGTTTCTACTTAGAGTTGTGTTGTGTTGCAGGTTGCAGTAGTGGAGGATTATATTGGGTGATTTCTGAGCTAGATTTTCAGTGGAGGAAGGTTTCCTTCCATTGGGAGGCCAGCAAGAAATCCCCTCGAGCTATATTACTATATTTGGCACTAGGCCAAGGTTATATTATCCCCTGCAGTGTAGTTTCAATTTGGATTTGCATTATTTTAGGGAGGAGTTGCATGGGTGGTTGCAATATGTGTTTTGGGAGGTGATTTCTTCAGTGGAGGGGACATACTTTCATCTGGAGGATCTATTAGGGAAGAGATGTAGGATTATAAATCAGCTTTAGCTATGTCTTCTCATTTCCTTATTACAGCAAACCTTTATCCATAGGGCTGCAGTTCACATTTGTGTATTTTCCGGAAACCCTCTTGGAATGGAGAGAAACAATGAGACTTAATTAGGGTTTCATTGTACTTCCTTCCAATCAGCAGAAGAGAAAACCGGTATTTCATAAAGCTCCAAATAAATACACTATGTCTACTTTCTTGGAAGAGGAAGGTGAAAGACATGGATATGGAGGAAACTTAGATCATGAGATTCTAAGTGAGTATCTAGCAAAATATAAGTCTCAATAAAGAGCTTTTAAGGAGAATCTAACTCTCCCATAGTTGATCCAGATTAAGGAAGAAAGGAGACCTTGCAGCAATAGAAGGAGAAAACACAACATATTCCTATTGTGTACTTTTAATGGGTCATCTACATACACAACAAGGGCTTGGAGGATAAAGTTAGATGCATTCTTCCTACTACATCGTGTAGTAGAAATAGAAGCAGTTGAGATTGCAGCGCTGCACCTTGAGGGTGAAGCAAACATTTGGTGGTTTAGCCATTTGAGTCACGCCAGAGTGATCACTTATGCTGATTTTACTCAAAGGTTTATCAAGAAGTTTGACAAGAAGAAACCAGAAGAAAAGAAACTTCCACCACCACTTGTTGCAGGGATACTTACATCAGGAGAAGGAACACTTGCAGCTTTGCAAAGTAGTCTTGATCTCTTGACATTTAGAGTCCCATGCATTATTCAGGAGATGAATGAGGAGGAGGAGACTTATACCAGCGCTGGTGCAGCCATAGAGGAGCAGCCATCATCACCAGTAGTTGGGGAATTCATCACACCGGTGGGAGGAACCCTTGTAGTAGTACAAGATGTTTCCAAGCTAAACCAAGGTATGCAAATGTTTCCACTTTCTGTTATTTCAACACATCATATGGAAGGTTGTGGGGACATGCAATTTCATGACTTAAGGTCAAAACACACTGCTGATTTGGAGTAGCAGACTATCACTGTGCAGAGGACCCTTGATAGGATCAAGGAGGAGATATATATTCATCCTAGTATGTCATTATTGAGCTGCACACAACTCTTGGGGTTGGAGTGTATATTTTTGGAGGATAGGATGAATATTGTCCTAAACAATCCAATGCAGAACTATATGTTCAACATTGAGTATGATCATGAGACAACAGAAGCACCATCATGGAGATCAACAGTGCTGTCATTGAGCAGCAGTGATGAGTTGGAGGCCCAACCATTATGGGAGCATTCCAATGAGCATTCTACATGTGTAGTAGGGGATGGGCAGATGGTTGATGACAGACATCTTATCTCCCATTGTTACGATGGATATTTCTTAATGAGCACTTCACAACTCAATGAGAAAATTTTTCCTTTAGTATACTGGGACCTTATGGATTCAACATGGTCATTGATGAGTGGTCTTCATATGGATATCTCCAGGAGATTGCATTTCAACATCCCATGAAATGCAAAGATAGTAATCAAATTTGGGAGGATGTTATTCACCATTGGAGGGATACCAAAGTGGAGTATGGTAGGAGGCACCCAAATTTCGATGACTGAGTGTGGATGGTGAGCAAGGGTTGGTGAGCCACTTTTAGATTTATGACACAGGGTAGCAGGAGACATGGTTGCGCTAGCTACTCTTGAAAGATTTTGGCCATAATGTGACATATCCTATGATGAAGGTTATGTTATGGTTTGAGGCATTGCATGGCACCCATATGTTATGGTAGCAAAATATTTGGTTGTATGGGGCATTCTACGAGTCAACTATCATGATGTTCTTTTATGACTCGTATGATGATGAGATGAGGGGGCAGCAAGAGCTATTGTTGCTATGGTTACTCTTGGGAGAGTATGGGCTTATTTTCTCCCATACCTTGCACTATGATTCAAGAGTGGTGGGTGGATACATCTACTACCAGGATATGATCTTCTTGACTTGGAATTCCAAGCACAAGAAGGAGGATTGGCATGCAGCACATAGGGATTTTCTCTCTAGTCACACTAATTTCATGAGGACATACTGTACTATCATGGAGAGATTCACTTGGGAAGGCATCAAAGAGGAGATGCACCATCACATGAGGAGATGCATGTGTTGTTTGGAGGAGGGAAATAACTTTTTGGTAGAGTTAACAAAACCACTTCCTCCCTCATTGGGGCTGAGAAGAGGTTCATCTATGAGCCACTTCACCAACTTGTTCAAGGTACATGGTAAGGATTGTGTTTATGTGCATCATATTTCACTTACTATGTGCTTATATTTCTTTACCATCCATGTACAAGTTATTTCTCAAATATGGGACATTATTTCTTATAGACCTCATGATCCATTTGGGGACACAAGCAGTGATGATGATGGCCACTACCTAGGATAAATTAGGGAGATGTTATTTTTTTCAGAGTGTGATCAATGTGCACCTCACATCACACACCTTCTCCAAGCATGTGAGAGGATTGGGGCAGCAAGAAAGTGGTTGGGAAACCACTCATCAAATCCTATTCTAAGGTAGTTTGGAGTGTGCTGGTTGCACTTGAGGGATCATTATCCTTCTCCAATTTTATATATGGCAACCAATATAACTCTAATCATGATCCCATATGTTGACGATGTCTTTATCATTGTTGTGGGCATGGTTGGAGAGATGACACAGGGATTAAATGTTCTTATTAGAGATGATATTCTCCACATTACTTATGTTTCATATTATAGGGAGAGCATTGGACCATCCATGATTGCTACATTGGACCTCTTGTTTCCTTATGGGATGAGCCATTTTGGTAACTTCATCACTTGGAAGGTGAATCTCATGAGAAAATGGGAGGATTTTTTTTCTATGAATTACCATTCTGGAGGCTGATTCATTTTGTATGGATGATAGCTTAAAGATTGGAGCTCCACATGGGAATGAAGTTTCCCTACAGTTTTTCAGTTTTGTCCTTGCAGTTTCTTGGGGAAAAGCAACACTTGGGAGGGGAGGATTGTAATATTTCTAAACTAGCATACAGTTAATTGGAATATTAATTTTTTATCTTGCTTCTTAGTTAGAGGAATAAGAGAGTATAGAGACCCATAAATCTCGTTAGTAGGAATAAACACACTCCTAATGTAAATGGAGGTCATCTAAAAAGCTATATTGAAGACCCTTATGTGTGAAAATGGGTTGGAGCATGTATATTAGGTCAACTTTGACCAAATCAAACATCGTTGGTATGGAAGGAGTGGCATTGATTGAGGGACAGCGAAGTTTTGGAGGGAGACTCCATGCATGGAAGTAGTGGCTTTAATGAGTGGGGCCCAAGGTGAGGAATCTCACCAGGAATAGAAGGAAAGGGATGGTAGTCATTGTGATCATGATTGGATTATTTTTTTTTTTATGGTATGTTAAGACTTATGGCTCTCTTCAGTTGTTTAGCTAAGATTTTTGTGTTGTTTAGCACAAGGGTGTTCCCGAGTGGGAATCCCACCTTCAACCTCGGGGGACTTCGATTGCCTACTCAGGAGAATTATTTGCACTACATTTCCACATTCCGGCATAAGGCCAAGCTTCAGCTTTCTTCAACAATGTAGTTTCTGCTTAGAGTTGTGATGTGTTGCAGGTTGCAGTAGTGGAGGATTATATTGGGTGATTTCTGAGCTAGATTTTCAGTGAAGGAAGGTTTCCTTCCATTGGGAGGCCAGCAAGGAAGCCCCTTGAGATTTATTGCTATATTTAGCACCAGGCCAAGGTGATATTATCCCCTACATCCCAGTTTCAGTTTGGATTTGTGTTATTTTAGTGAGGAGTTGCAGGGGTGGTTGCAGTATGTGTTTTGGGAGGTGATTTCTTCAGTGGAGGGGACATCCTTTCATCCAGAGGATCTATTGGAGAAGATTTGTAGGATTCTACATCAGCTTCAACCATATCTTCTCACTTCTTTGTTGCATCAAACCTTCAACCCTAGGGCTGTAGCTCACATTTGTGTATTTTTCGGAAACCCTCTTGGGTTGTCTTGGAAAGTTGATTGAGTGCCTTGATCTTCTTGTATAGTATCTTTTGAGGCATATATCAGTATTTTTGTATCATTGTATGATCTCCAACTGTAGTTATGCTCAGTATGACTGTGTTGTAGCAGCTCTCCGGAATTTTGTATTACATCAGAATCTCACTTTGGGAGTGATTGTTTATGGGAGGCTTGTTTGCTCTTATAATATGATTTGTGCCTCACTATTTTGTATTGATTTGTTTTTCATACTCGTAATATAATGGATCCATATTGGTCTATTTTAATTGTGCATTGATTTTCACTGTTATTTCTAGTTTTTTGTTCAAGTATTGTATATTTCCCCATTTGGGAGTATTACAACGAATTTGGAAAACTCTGCCCATTAAACATACCTTGCCACCTGTGTCATTTATGAATATTCGAGAGGTTGAGAGGATTTTTAATTAGAATGGTATTGTTTAACACAGGAAAACAAGCCATTACTCAGAAACCTCTACAAGTTTTCTTCTGATTAATCAAAGGTTAGGTATTCTAGCTTGGTTTTCTTCATGCATAATTGTCAAAATTGTTGCATATGAAAACCCAGAGAGTCTTATTTCATATACACAATGTGCAATTTTTAAATAGAGAAGGAATTTCCATGAAAAAAATTTCAAACAAAGATTGAGGCACGATTTTGTAGAGCAGTAAAACATTGTCGAGATGTTTTTATGGTCTTTTACATAGTAAAAAAAAAAATTCTACCAGTTTTATAAACAGAGGACTCCTTTTGCTATCATTTGCAACAGAATAGAGGAAATTGAAGAATTTTCAAGCAAAGTAATAATTTCATTCTTTCAAAGAGCTTCAGAGATCGGGTAAGTCTATTTACCATGATAATTATCCTAAAAAATTGCATGAATAAAAAGGACAAGGGTAACTATATATTTTTGTTTATTCATGATGAGGATTTTGACTGTACAATGATATATTAATTGGTATACAGAGCAAAGAGAGATGGGAACCAAAATTGAGCCAATATAATTCAAGTTAGAAAATTGGGGAAAGGAAACCATAGAAATATTATATCAAGTAGGATTGATAGGGTTTCTTCATAAGTTTAATGGACATAATGAAAAAATGACAAATGAATTTATAAATCATTATGAACATGGGAAAACAAAAGTGGGTGAGCTCTCTATACCACTAAACCCATAATTTCTCTCTCAAGCACTAGATCTTCTCTTGACATGAGAGGAATATCACAAAGGTTTACACTTTAAGGAAAAAGGATGGACTTTCTTCCTAGAAAAATAGAGAAAGGGATCCGTTGACAGGGGAAAAGGAATTCAAAGGGTCTGACTAAGTAAACCATGGTTAGAATTAGTGTTTATTATCCAAATATATTTCACCTGTGACAACCAGTATAGTGTGTTATATCTCTATCACATTAGGTTACTTCAACACATGAAGGGAGAGTCCAAAATCAATCTACCTTATTTCTTTTCAAGGAGCTTGACCAAAATGATAGACAATGTTAAAAAAAACTAAAACAAAGGAAGAAAACATTTATCATCAAGGGCTCACTAAAATACTTGAGTAACATCAGGTAAGAAACAAGGGAATGGTTTTGGAAAGAATTTTTGGTTCAGAATCATCTTGAGGAGCAAACAACAGAAGAAAAAATTGAACAATTGCATGTGACAAGGAGAATTATGAATTCTCCTATGTATCCTAAGACTAGATCAAAGAAGAAGTAGGATAGTGTCATGGTTGAAAAATAAAGATCCTTCCTATTTGTTCCAAGGAAGCCTAGGAGGAAAACACAAGAAGAGCTAAGTGAGAAAGAAAAATACCCAGAGATAGATATTGTTGAACCTCCAACAACATTAAAACAAATTAATGAGATATTGCAAATAATGGAGAGATAAGTCCAAGAAGAACCTTTGGAGAGGGACTCCTACTTTGAGAATTCTTGGGTGGGAGCTACCTCATCACATTCATATGCTAAGGATACTGGAGGAGAAGAAAGAGTGTTGCATAAAGAAGAGCACCTTAAGAAGATAGAAGAGCTAACAAGAGAGTTGGAGGTCAACAAGATCTTGGAAAGAAACTTTAAGAAAGAGAATAAGATGTACAAAGAAAACAACAAAAATCTAATCAAATAAAATGAGAAATTGACCAAGAAAATTGGTAATCTTGAAACAAAGAACATCCTCATCTCTAAACAAGCTTACAGATGCCTCAATGAGAAAAATACATGGAAATACAAATATGATAGATAGAAGGTGAAGGCTACCATCTACAAGGAATGAAAGTATGAGGGTATTGATTGTCTTCGTCGGGCTGCACAACAAGAGACTACTAGATCAGGAATAGTAGGTACATCATCACTCAAAATATCAAAGCGGGGGGAGGAAGCATGAGGAAATGCTTGAAGATCAGCAAGGGGGAGATGTTGGCCCTTAATTTTGGTCAATTTTGCTTATCATAAATCCACATATTTACCTTCATATTCCACCTTATATAATCCATATATGCCTAATTTTGACCTTATTATGCATATTCAGGTAATTAAATTATTTTTTTTAATTTTTAGTGATTTTTGTAAAAATTGGGTTTTAAGGGTATTTTTGGACTGCACTGAAAATTCTCGTAATAGCTCCATTGAAGTCATATGTGCAATACATTTTGGTGAAAGCGGAGCATATATTTGGAAATATTGGGAAAAACGGATGGAAAAATACCTATTGTTTCGGTCAAACTGAGCTAAAACAGGCCTGGTCAACACTGGTTAAACTTGACCTATTTTTCAGAAATCCCTAGGAAAAAGGGAAAAATTAGTATTTTTGGGATTTTTCTTGATTTTGTGAAATCGAATGGATGATTTTGACCTATATGGATGGGATTAGGATGGATAGGACTGTTAGAGGCATTATAGCTCAACTTTTTTATTATTTTTCTATTTAAACCAAGCTTATGGACCATTCAAGCATGTAGAATTTGTGTAATTTTATATTGGGACTTTTGAAGACTTTGAGATAATTTGAAGAACCAGTTCCACTTTCTATTTGTTTTTCATGTTGTGGATGATTGATTAAGTTTTTTTAGCTGATAATTTATTCAATTTTTCAAGAGAAGGGTGGAGGGCCCCCACACCAAGCTAAGTACACCTTTTGGTTAAATTAGCATAATTTTCATGCAATAGTTTTTGCTTCAGATTTATTATTCAGTCATTTAGATGTGTGAAGATTTATTATGGTTGTTGGATGATTATTGGTATAATTATAATTTTCATATGAAGGGACAAACAAGAATTCAAGGTAAATTCTCCTTCTATCTAATCATGAACAATAACTAAAATTCATCCTCTTTTCCTTTCTTGAGTTATTTCTTGAATTTCCAGTTTTAATGCAGTGGTAACAATGATGGAATATAACTGTAAAGCAGGAAAACCTGGACCTCCTAATTTATGAGCCTTTTATCCTAATTTCTATACATCATAAGCTATTGTTATTCAGTTATTCAGTTTCTCTTCATGAAGATAGTACTGTGGGGAAGGACAACCACGATCTCCTAAGTTAGGAGCCTCTTCCCTCACTTACTACATATTGAATTAGAAAATTCTTAGTTATATTTTATATTTGTAATATTCATTTCCATAAATCTCAGAATTTATAATATATTTGTAATATTTATTTATTTCAACTTCTATACTTTGTCTTCTAAAATTGACTTCATCTCAAATCCATATATTTTGGACATGGTTCCAAGTCTACAAACCCGGATTGACAAGTAAAATATATGTGTGTGTTAGTTTACTTAGTAAATTGACCCAACACTCGTCTCCTTTCATGGTTCCAGTTCATGTTGGTTGCCTATGGATTTTTTTTGGTATTCCTTGGATTTTCTTAAGGTTATTGAAATTCCACCATACTTCGTGGTTGTAATATTCAGGATAGGGTTATCACCCTAAAACACTTGTTATTTGTAACACTAATTGGACAATCTCCCCTTTGGGTTTAATGGAAAGGAATTGATATTTAATGTCTCTATGGTTATTTAATTTATGGGTTCTTCTCATTTTACAAATTATTTGGTGGGATAGGGTATAGGTATTATACCATAACCCCATGATTTTTCATTTCTCTATTGTGTACTTCTACGCATGGTGTATAAACTTATGATATGTAAGATTTGTGTGACTTTCACAATTTTGAATTGTTGACTTCTATTTATGGTGCTCTAAATGTATGAAGTTTCTGATATGATGTGTATAACTCGGTTGGCATTCATACCCTTCAATTTTTGGGTTTTCTCGTCATGATTTTTGGTAATTTTCCACTCGAGATTATTGGTAGGTTGGTAATCAAACAAACCCTAATCCTAATTTATTTTTCCTATCACATCATTGTCCTTCTCCATCACAGTTAGAGTCCTAGGCACACATTCTAGGTGAATTCAATTTCATTTGGTTTTAGGAGTTTAATTACACTTTTTTTCCCTCGCCACATTTTGTCACTATCAATTAGTGCGGCATTCCCTAGAGAATTTTTATCTTTTGGGGTATTTTTGGCCTTTATTTTGTGACTTTCCCTTTTACTAAGCATTCTCAGAGGTTCTTCAGGGTCTCAGTTTCCTGTAGGCAATATTGTAATCCTTCTTTTTTCTTGTTTATGACTAGTCCTTTGCCTTTGTTATTTAGGGGATAGCTATCAGTTGATTCTATGTTATGGTTTCCTACCCTACTACCAAACCTTGTGTTGGGTTTAATGGTCTCATATCTAGTCACAATACTCTTTTGATTCGAGGTAAGTAGTGGTACCTCCCACAGTTTTACTTGTTGTATCATAGGAAATACGATACAGAAGAAGGAAATAGGTCATATGAGATTGGACCAAAAGGATATTTCAACATTTTCAAGCCCATGTGGTTTCTTTGAAGTTGAAGCCTTATATCAAGATAACCATAAATTTCTGAAATTGTTCCTAAAGTCTTAATGAAAATATTTTAAAATTATCCTCGTATCTTCCCCCTTGTCATCAGGCTCCAACCCAAAGATAATCTTCCTGTAAATTTGGGAAGGGAATAATTGGAGGGTTACAACCTTCACATCGACCCCCTCCTTTATTTATGGCCATTCCCCTAGGTATAAGATGTAAATATTACCCCAAAAATTCATATTATATTTTGATCCTTTCCTTTTATAGATTCAATTGTGTTCTTTTAATAGTTAGTAGTTTGGTCATTCGATAGTTATTAAAGGACCTTTTGACACCACAGTAAGTGCTAGTATCACCATGAATTTTCATAAGGAATATTAATAACTAGATTAAATTATCAAAATTTGAATAAACAACCTACAAGTTATCCAGTTTTCATCCAAACAAACAATAACATTCACAACATATATTCCATCTATAATGGTAATAATTTTGGTAATCAACCTGCAAGTTATTCATTTTTCATCCTAACAAACAATAGAAGTTACAATAGTATATTTCAAATATCTTATATGAAATATTGGTAATAACAAGATATCAATACTTAATGAGCTATAAGTACATGATCCCAAATATTTTATATGACCATCAATAGTACAAATTAGCTCCTATTATTAACACACATGCATCAAATATTAGATGAAAATATGACCATATGGGTGATACAGATTAATGAAGGACATTCCACCCATCTATATTCAATCGATAAGACAAACTTCTTTACCCAGACACCCCCAAGCTTAGGTTGTGGTTTTATAGAAATGATTCCCTCCTTCCTGTCCACTATCACTTTTGCATATTATATTTTCAAGTAATAGATGATGGAAATCATAGTTGCAGTCCCAGCCTATCACTTCTACTGGTGTTCACATAGCTCGAGACTCCTTCATCTTTTCTCTAGTAATTCCACACTCAAATTGACCCCTCCCAGTCGCATATCATGAAAAAAACCTCCCACTATTAGTTATTTAATTCCTAGGACTTGTTCCACCATCAGGCCATATCCCTTTTATGCTACGTGGCCCTTACAATCTGTTGTTTGTCCCCCATCTAAATTTCCTTTTTAAGTAATTAGAATTATTAGGCTAACCATTTGTATTTAACTATTTATCATCATTCGATTGGAATCCCTTCTATAAAATCACAGTCCATAGTCATTAACGTCTCTAATTAATCTATAGTTTTCATTTATTATTACTAAAAACAAGCTATATGAAATATTTATTACAATGTCGACCACCCGTTCAGGTGCCTTAATTCAAATAATAGTTCACAACAATTAAGAAAAATAAATATTTTTAGGGCATTACATGCTTTCACATCTTGGGGATGGATTCCTCCAATAGGTCAGTGCCTACAAATTTATGTAATTGAATTGAAGAAGAAGAAGAAGAAAAAGAATTATTTTTTTCTCCCATAAGGATTTCCACGTAAAATATTATGTCCTCTTGTGTTGATGTTATGATTCCTTTTTGATGCATGGTTTCATTTAATGTTATGTTGCAAATTGTCATGGTACATTGCTACATTTTATTTATTGATGAAATGTTTTTTTGAAATGATAAGTTTTCCACCACATTGATTCACCCCTCACCCCCCAACTCTCAGTGTGATATTTGGTGTAACAACAAGTGCCAACAAATGAAGGAGAGTCCATAAGATAAAAAAAGAAATTTTTTTTAGGACCAAGGAAATTCCATCTCCTTTTGAATTTAAAATCCTCACAATACATTTTCCAAATGTACCCTTCCCTAGCAACAAGGAGGGGTGATCTATAAAATATCATGGATATTCCACTGGATAGTTCATCAAAATATATCTTATAAAAATAAACTAAAATATATAGTATGAGTCTTAAATTACTTTATATTCCATATTTGTTAGTTACTATTTTTTTTTCTTATGCATGAAATAGAAAAAATACATCAAACGGAGAGTAATATATACAACCACACCATCCGCAATGAACAATAATATTCCCTTTAGGAAACCATTATAGGAGAACAACCAATTGAAAGGTGAGGTTGCTTCTATATTTTATGTTATGGAAAGAATGTGATCAATACAATGTAAAAGGTGCTCTCTATGGAGTTACCTAAAACCTATAGCCTTTTAAAATGGTACAATATACTAGCCCCTATGTTATGATCTTTGAATCCATCTAGAATCCCCACTCCACCTAGTGGCCAAATTTTAACATATCCCATTAGCAAACTACAATTAATGTTTAACTCTTTCAACTCTCAACTAGAGTTACAAACTCAACCCTTATAGAGTCCTCTTCATAGTTCAAAAGTGTTTATCCCTTTGACCCTTTCAACTCTCAACTAGAGCCACAAATTTTTCCCTCCTATATTATTTTTTATCGTCCACAAGTGGTTATCCCCACATGCGTGAGTAATGGGGTATATTATGCCATCCAGTCATACCATGGTGGTTAAACACAATAGGTCAATTTTTTTGAGGCATAAACTTTTCATATGAGCTTTGATTGACATTACTCTTTCACCATTGGAATGGTCTTTAGCTATATAACAACATCAGGAGGTTTGGTTCTTAAGAAGGAGAATTTTCACCCTAAAAATTTTCATTTAATGCCTCTAAATTGTGAGAAATCCACACTACCCAGGTCTGCTTTATGCCTTCACCAAGAAACATAAACACGATGAATATTTTTTATCTTTAAACAACTTTTACATAAAAAAATATATCATAAATTAAAACAATGCACAAGACACAAGAGTTATGGCCCAAACATGTTTCTTACAATTCCATTATTAAGAAAAAACTCAAGGCTCCAATACCAAGGATAGTGGCCTTTTACAATCCCTATAAAAATGCCAAATAAAATATGAGATATTTATACAAGGTACCCGGGATGAGGTTGAGTCCTTCCAGCTCTCATTTGTCTTAATAAGTGGTTTTTATTCACCTCCAAAACATTATACTACCTCTTGTAGCTCACATGGCACTTATTTTCCTCTTTGAACTCCTATGACCAACTATTTTTAGGCTCCTAGCAAGTCCTATGCCCACTTGGAAACATTGTTGTCATTGTTTTCCTTCACAAGTTCAGACTTGGGTCCTCCCTCCCGGAATCCTTAGAAAAATCCATGACTTTCACTATTTGTTTCTCCTTTAGAAGCCCTAAAAAATACAACTATCCTTAACAGCACATTGTCCTAGCCCTCATGCAACTTACTGAGCAATTTTCCAACCTTTGGCCTATCTTTCCTAGCCTTACCAGCCCTTGACCTCCATTATTTTGCTGTAGTATACCCTTGGTTGTATTTTTTAGTCCCCAACCTACCCTTTTTTCTATACCAACCTTGTGACTAGCCCTAATAGCGATGCATTTATCCCTTTTTGCAGCAAAACTAGGCGTCGACCCTATTTTTCTAGCCTCAAATTTCCTCCTAGCTTGTTGTCGGTGAATTTTCTTAGGCCTATGGCCTATCCTTTGCTACAAACTTACTTCCAAACCTCCAAAATCACACCAATTATTGTAACACTAAGCCTACAGCATCTTCCTCTTATTGTGACTACTATTTCTCCCATAAAAATTCAACTAGCCAACTCTTCCCTCCTTTTCTTGTATGTATACTTTTCCAAGGGGTGTGAAACCCTGAGTGGTGTGTCTCTTGGCCTTGTTATCTGACATGAGCCAACTTTTCCCTTAAGATAACAAAACTTAAATTTAAATATGAAATTCCTTTTCCTTAGGTGTAAAACCCCAAAAAGAAACAAGAAATCCCTAAGGGATTTTTTCAAGGGGAAATACCTTATGAGATACCCAATTTAAACACTCCCTCTTAGTGAGGAAGGTATTTCCACATGCCTATGAATCTGATCCACAACCACATCCTTTTGGAAGACCTGTATCTTCGAAGACACATGCTCCTAGAATCCTCCTACTTTAGAGCATAATGCATGTCCATCCAAACCATCAATCTCCTTGTTACCAAAAATCTCTAGCTCCATGATATTTCCTTGCATGGCCATGAATTCCTTGCATGTTCCATAACATTTCCTTGCATGGCCACGACTTCCTTGCATGTGCCATGACTTTTCCTTGCATGCACCATGACTTCATTTGCATGGTATATGACTTTCCCTGCATGCATGATGAATTTCCTTGCATGATCCATGACTTCCATTACAAGGCTTGGAAGACTCCACTCTTATATTTAAACCTAAAGGTTAGACTTACATTGGAATATTGAATATCCCATTGAACCTTCAGTCTCCTTCTAAAGCTAGACTATGTCTGAGCATACACAAACTTCCCTTGGCTTACTCTGCTTTCCCTCTAGGAAAGTTTCACAATTGAACTTGTGCCCTTTCAAGGTCAGTCACAAGTTATGGTTGAACACTTGGCCTATTCCACTCTATACCACTAAAACTGAACCATACAAGTGTCCTCATAATCCTAGGTCAAACACCTCATATTCATGTGGTTCCATTACCGAATGTGCAACTCTAAAACCCAATGAAGATACAATCACATGATCAACCTTCCATCCACACAAAACTACCTCTCCATGCCAAAGCACTCCCTGTTAAGGCACCTGAGCTATCACAAGTTAATTTGAAATTTCAATTCAAGTCCATAAATAGTATCAACAACTTCCCACTCAACATATTATTATGCACTAAGTTCTCCACAAATCCACCAAAACTCCCATTCATCCACCCCAAGCTACAATAATCTACAACTCCTTGTATGAAAATTCTACTCCATATCTTCACAATGCATATCTAGCCAACTCTCTTGAAAACACTACTACTTACTAAGACATTCCCATATCTCCATCTTAGAGCTACCCCCTGTGCACAAATATAGGCATGTTCCTTTAGCCCATGATCCTCTTGAGCCTTTTTCGAGCTCCTTTAAGCATTCCTAGCCTATTATCTACACCTGTTTATTATTCTTGGTAGTTGTTTTAACCTTCAACCAAGCCTAACTTCCTATTTTTAGCTTTTGTATCCCACAACAAACCAGTTACTAGCCTTATGTAGTCTTCTAGGCCCTCATCCTCCTTTAGCACTTTTATGCCATGTTATAAATCCACACTCCCCAAGTTTGGTCTATGCCTTAGCTAGGAAACATAAACACACTAAATATGTCTAACTTCAGATAACTTTTACCCAATGAAATATATTAGAAATTAGATCAATGCACTAGACATGAGAGTTATGGCCCAAATGTGTTTCTTAAAAATCCACTAATAAGAAAAAACATAGGGCTCCCATACCAAGGATAGTGGCCCTTTAGAATCCCTATACAAATTCCAAATACAATAAAAGATACTTATACAATGTACCTAGGCTGAGGTTGATCCCTTCCAACTCTCATTTGCCTTGTGGCTAGCCTTCGCCACCAAAACCCTATATTACCTATTGTAGCTCATAGGGCACTTATTTTCCTCTTTGAATTGTTTTTTGCATCTCTCTTTAGGCTCCTAAAAAGTCCTATACCCACCTGGAAATCTTGTTGTCCTTTTTTTCCTTCACAAGGCTAGACTTGGGTCTTCCCCCCTAGCATCCCTAGAAAAATACAAAATCGTCACTATTTTTCTCCCTTAGCAGCCTTCAACCAACCTTAAACACTACAGCTGGACCTAACAGCATCATGTTCTAGCCCTCAAGAAACATCCTAAGTAATTGTCCAGCCTTTCTCCTGTTTTTCCTTGTCTTACCAACCCTCAAACTCCCTTACCTTGTTTTTGTATACCCTTCATATTATAGTGTAGGCCTCATCCTACCATCCCTTATTATACCAACCATGTATCCAACCCTAATATAGCTAGGATTAACATTTATCACAATAGAACTAGGGATCCACCCTCATTTTCTAGCCTCGACCTTCCTCCTAGCTTGCTAAAACTGAAGTGTTTTAGGCCTACAGCCTATCCTTGGCTATAGCCTTATATTTAGCTCTCCAAAATCATCCCAATGACTGCAAAACTAGGTTTGCAACCAATTCCTCTTACTGCAACTATTATTTCTACCACATAACTTCAACTAACCAACTCATCCCTCCTTTGTTTTTCAGGGGCTCTTCTTTAGCTTGTTGCAACTCCTTGCTACCCTTCCTCACAAGATAATAGTCCTTCACCTTGCATTTATTATTTTCTAAGGGGTGTGAAACCCCAAGGGGGTGTATCTTAGCATTTTTGGATGACCTGAGTTGACTTGACCCTTGAATCGAAAATAATTAAATTTAAATATCAAGATTATTTTCCTTGGGTGTGAAACCTCAATAAAAAACTAGAAATCCCTAATGAATTGTTTCAAGGGGAAATACCTTCCAAGCTATCGAATTTCAACAAAAAAAGGCTCTAGAAGGTTTCAAACCATAATTCTCCAAACTAAGACTCACTAGTAAAATGAACTTGCAAACTTATTCCTCTAATTTTTCCACTTTGAAAGCATCAATATATATGGGAAGCAATACAATGATCCAATATGAATAATACCTCCCCATTTTGGGGGGATTTTGGTCCCCAAAAGAGTTTATTAAATGACATGAGGAAATTTTTCAGCTACCTTCTCCCTAGAGTACCATTTTCATTTTCCTGTAAGTTGTCCTTTCATCCCAATATTCCAAAGATCATGTCACCCTTGTCTTGTATTTTTTGACATATTTTACAAAATTATATCCTTTTTGAATTTTACCTAAGCATCTAATCCTCAATCCTCTATGAAAGGTTAGACCTATTGTTGGGTAATTTATTTGTGAGTTAAATTAATTTCATTAAAATTAAAATCCAGGTTCATACACTTACTAAGTACACTACACTATATGTGTTAGGAGATTAACTTTTCAATTTTAATGTTTAAAGGAGGATTCTATTCTATAGGAAAACAGTGAATGATTACAAGATGCAAGACTTATTCTAAGAAGTGCAATGAAATTCTACTTATGAGATGAATTATAAGCAATGAATGCACACATTTAATGAAATAAATTAACTACTTTAATTCTATGAAATAAATAAATTTATAGTCTAGAAAAGCAATGAATTTCGAAAGTAATCAAATGGTTTATGTTATGAAAACTTTCAAATTCTATTCTATGAAAATAAAATATGTTGTAATCTATGAAAGCTTTGATGTACTAATATAAAGAAGATAAAGACATTTTATTCTACAAAATAAATATTCTAATCTATGGAAGATAAAGGTATACTTTGATCTATGGAAAATTAGAGACAGGTTATACAATGAAAGAATTTTGTTTAATCTATGAAATGTAAAGGTAGACTATGACTAATTCCAAGAAATGGATAGAATTTTAAAGCAAGAAATTAAATGGAAATATGTGGGTGTGTATATGCAAACTCATTTTTGAAACCATATTTATATCTATGATGTTGTGCAAGAATTTTTAACCTATTTATAAAGTTGGGACTAAGTATGATAGAAAAATTGAAGGACTGATAGCAAAAGAACTAGTAAATGTTTTTTCAGTTTTCAAGTGTTTATTCAAGTGCTTAATGTCTGCTAAAAAACTGATTCAAGTGATCTAAATTATACAAAAATTGATGATAAGAAATATGAAAAAAAAGTAGAGTAATGAAATCAATGAAAAATAAAAGAGAAATAAGTTAAATTATACTTGTATGCAACAAGGGGCCCTCCTGTTAAAGCACGAGATCTGGACTACTCTGAAATTTGGTAATCAAGTATGAACTCTTCCCATTAAGGAATAATCATAACAATAGGAAAATTATATTAACAAAATAATGTGAACATAATAAATAATGCCAGCATTAACCAAAGGAAATAATAATATTTGGATGATGTATTCACTTCTCAGTGAACTGTTGGCAAGAAAAGAGGTCTCAGGGGGAGACCGAGGTTTAGAAAGGTGGCTAACAAGGGTCACTGTAGTAGTCTAGCACAATGACAGCATTTTCACCCTTCTCTGAGGAACAGAGTGTCTCACCCAAGGCGTGTCGTGACCTTACTAAGGCTAGGGTTGGGTCAGGTATCGATCAAGCATGGTAAATGCGCAAACTGTCCATAACTTAAGTACTTCGATTAAGTGTAAATACCAAACAGATAACAGTACTCATGAACTTGATCAAATGATAAACAAAAATTCAAAATAGCCATATATCCCACTAAACCATAACACAAGACAGAACTCAGAATAGCAACCTTATATTAGAAAGTGATGCATTAACAGCAAAAGACTATTACAACAATCCTCAGAGTGTGCCTGGCAGAACTGACTACAATCACAGTACAAGATATAGAATAGAACAAAATGATGAGAGAGAGAGAACAGAACAACATGAACAGAGCTCTCCTACGGCTCCTACTCTATGATACCTACTGAGCCAACCTCTTATTTATGCTGATCGGCTTCCTATTTGTTCCATCGCCAGCGCGACTCACAGTTCTTCCTTCTTTTTTGCTCGGTTGTTTGCTGCTTTCCTTGATTGCTGGGAATCCCACTGATTTTCTTCAGTCGCTTCCCTTTGCCATTTGTACCTACTTCCGCAATAGCCGTGCCACCTACCCTTCACCTCTTCGGAACCGTGACAGCTCTCTGTCTATTGTGGTTGTGCTCTTCCACCTGTTCTCCACAACACAAAACTGTTTAATTTCAAAACAAGGGTCCCAACAGGACCCGACCACATCCTATTGACTCGTCCTGAGTCAATTTTTTCCTGCCACCTTGGTTTCCATTGGTCTGCTTGACTTTGTGGCCCGTTTTGTCTACTCCTTTTCCTCTGTGTGCCCAAACAAGGGCCCCAACTCTGGGACCTTTGTTAGTGCGAAAGATTTCAGCTCTCAGAAGCTGTCAATGGCCTGTTGCCATCCTTGCATAAGCAAGTCTGTTTTTTTTGTAATCTGGATGACCTCCTTTTCTCCTGTGACGGTCGGTAGACCGCCGAAGACGTTTGAGATCTGAACATTGGCCTCGGCGGCTATTTTTTGTATTGCTTGTGTCGTGGTCTTCATCGGCTGCCTGAGCTCTCATAGGGCTTGTTTGGTTGTGGCTGAATGTTCCTCAATCTATTGTATCTGGACCTTAAGCTTCTCCGCTTGAGCATACAATTGGTCGAGTACGTCCGAGTCTGTGGCCTCCTGAATCTATTTAGATAGTTGCTTTATTTTTGCTTAAACTGGTTGTGACTTCAAAGTGAGAGAGGTGGATCATTTTTGTATACCCTTCAGTAGGTCATACGCCTCCTTGGCTACAGTACTCAGGATTTCCTACATCGCAACGATCTGGGTCTGTCGCTCTGCAATATTCTTTTTGTAAATGATAGTCAAGTCTGGCAGCGCGGGCCTAGTCGCCAATGCTGCCCTCAACTCCTTGTTTTCTCTTTTGAGATTCGAACAGGCCACGCGGACATGAATGGTCTCTGCCATGTCACTTAGTATCTGATTATTGTGGGTTGTCACCGTGGGCCAGAGTTCCTGGAAGACCTTGGTCACCGTGTCCATATGGCCCTGGAGTTGGCTCTTTTCTATTCTCAGTTGTTCATGCTCTTCAGTAAGTGCGATAATCTATACTTTTTGCTACTCGAACCTCTATTGAAGTTCTGTGTGAATCCCCTCTACCTATTTTTCTGCCTTCTGAATGAAATTATACAATTGGGTCGTTCCCCAGGTCTGCACACTTTCGGCTCCAGAGATATCTTAATTCGGCTATCGTTCTTGGAGCAGATGACTTCTGGCAATGGATCTTGCTGAGTGCTCTTGTGGTGACTTTAGTTGATTTGGTTATGGCACTAGACCATTGGGGTTACCCATGCTTATATTGGGTTGGACTCACTGAAGTATCAGCCTTGCCTGCTAGAATGGATTCGGCTCTTCGGCTTGAGTTTTTATCTCTTCAGCAAAAGATGTGTCTTGCCTTAAAAGTTCCTAAAAAGAACTTGGTCCAGCGAGGGTTTGGTTAACCTTGGGTATCATTGTTGTACCCGAGTTAACCTCGGTCTTGGCATCTCTGTTTGTTTTAGTTTGCACCCTGACTGGGTCAGATATGGTGGCTAATGTGGAGGGTGTGCGAGATGGGTGATCTTTGGAAGTGAATGAGGTGGTGACTGAGGGTTGGTGAGTGTGAGGAGGTGATATACGAACGTTGAGAAAAGAATAGGGGTTTATGGGAGGTAGCTCCTGAGTCGTCTGGGATTCTTTTACGGGCTCTTCTTTGATTGGGACCCCTGTATCCATAAGTTGTGTTTGATCTTCCCCTGTCAGATCAACGACTTGGCTGATCATTGCAACTCTCGCCTTCTTAGCCTTGGGGGTGGCTACAGGTGGCTTCAAGGCTTTAATTTTCCTAACTAGAGTGATGGTTGCTACTGGTGGTGAAGTAAACAAGTCCAATGGTAGGGTGGTGACTAGGGGGACTGGAATGGAAGAGGATGCAGGATTTGCTGCCTGAAATTCTGTAAATGTAGGAAACACAGGAGAATCATTAGTTAAATTTTGGACCACTTGGTTAAATCTTTGTACCTTGGTATTTAGTTTCTCGATGATTGGATTCAGTTGTAGCCACAACATCCTAGCCATCGCTTCCTCTGTTATATCTCCCGGCAACAGGTTTGGTAGGATGCCATCGAACGATTAGATGTAGACTCTGCTTCTGATATCCATTGCTACCCCGGGCCAAGAGCATACCTCTGCGTGAAAATCCCGCTCATCAATTTGGAACTTCAACGGCCTCATCTTGAAGGTTGACTCCGGCACGCAGGTTGGCCGGATGTAATTCTGCTTATGGTTAACCCCAAACCATATTTGCGCCGCATAGCTGTCTAGCAGGGTCCATGGAATTTGTTGTTGGCTCATCGCGACGTCTGCCATCTAGCTGTACCAAAATTTGAATGCTTCATCATTCACCTCCTTCAAGCTGGGGTCCCCTGATGTTTTCCAGGGTGTGAAATTCATTGCGAGTGGTTGGCCTAGCGCCACTTCCAGTGGTTGCCTTATTCTTGGAAATTTCCATTTCCACATGGCCAACGTCGTGACAAGGTACTCGTAGATGAATCTCGTGGCCCTCCTGTAGTTGTCCTCGCATGCTTCGAACAAGTCATTAAGTAGAAACAAGCACCAGTTCAACTGTGCCCCCTGGAGACAATGCTTCGCAACTGAGATAGTTTCTATCATGCATTCCCCTTTTGTATAATGTCTCATTGTTTTGCTTGCAATCAAGTAACACACAAACTTGATCACCGGGTTGTTGATTAATTCTATCTTAGCTCCTTTTCCCCCTCTCTTGGTGTCATACTTTTTGTAGTAGTCCATGCCCCCTGCTTTCTTTTCTCCCTTGGACACCATCTGGAAAGATGTAGAGACGTCTCTCCCCTCCTATGACAACCCGGTCAATCTATGAATTTCTTCAACGTGAACTGGGATCTCTCTTCCCAGCCAGAGTGACCCATTGTGAATTCTGCTTAGTAAAAACTCGGTGGCATTAACGAAATGTGTACCCTGATCACTGGTCATACTTTTTGGGCAACCAAATCGGCTGATTATGTTTTCAAATATGAACCGTGTCACTATGTCAGTTGTGCAGTCCTTCACCGGCATTGCCTCTTCCCATCTTGTCAAATATTCGGTTGCGGTGATGATATACCGGGCCTGTGAGTTTCTTGCCACAGGTGCAATCGGGCCTATAAAATCAACTGCCCATTTCTCGAAGGGTTGTAGTGCTTTCACTGGGTGTAGTGGAAGCTCATCTCTATGCGATGGATGTCCTATTCTCTGGAAAACATCACATTTCTTTATGAACTCCTTACTATCAATGTGTACTGTCGGCCACCATAAGCCCACCTGTAGTACTTTTCTAGCCGTCGGTTTAGCTCCTACGTGTCCTCCCGCAACTCCAAAGTGGCACTCCCATAGTACAGCCTCCCTCTCATGGTTCAAGACACATCTTCATAAGATCTGGTCCAACCCCATTTTGTACAAGTGTCCTGCGATGAGCTGGTATTCTGCGGCCCGGACTACTAGGTGTTTCTTCTGTATTGCGGTATATTCCTTTGGGCACTACCCTATGGTTAGGTAGGTCGCAATCTGATCTAGGTACTCTGGGATGGCTTCTACCCTGAAAATATCAGCGTCTAGCAGCTGATCATCCAGATATCCTTCGTTTTCTCTGGTTTCGAGCCTTGACAGGTGGTCTGGTCCCACGTTCAATCGCCCAGGTTTGACTATCACCTCTAAGGTGAATTCTTGAAAGAGTAGGAGCCATCTGCATATCCTTCCTTCCAAAACCGATTTTTTCACTAGATACTTCAGAGCTGAATGATCTGTAAAAAACTTGAACATTCCTCCTAGCAGGCAATGGCAGAAATTTTGGAGGGAGTACACCATTGCTAATGCTTTCCTTTTTGTCATGGTGTAGTTCCGTTCCGCTTTTGATAGTTTATGACTTGCGAAGTACACTGGGTGATCAACTGTAGTGTCCCCTGGTTGGGCTAGAACCGCTCTGAGTGCGATGCTTGAAGCATCAATTTCGACATGAAATTTCTTGTCCCAATCTGGATGAACCAATATTGGCTCACTTGCCAATTTTTCCTTCAAGATGTCTAGGGCCATTGCACAACTTTCTGTCCAATTGAATTATTTCGATTTCCATAATGGCTTCTCCAATGGGGCTATTATCTTCGCGTAGTTATGAATGAATTGCCTATAATAACCTGTATGGCCTAACAGTGACCTCAATTGTTTCACATTTTCTGGAGCTTCCATGTTGATTATCACTGCTACCTTTGCTGGATCTACGCAGACTCCTTGTTTGCATACAACGTGTCCAAGAAATTTTCCAGACGGCACCGCAAAGATGCACTTCTTTAGTTTCAATGAGATCTGTAGCTGTCTACACCTATCAAACATAATTCTCAGTAGTGTGGCATGGTCTTTCAACAGGTTGCAGATGGTCCAATCATCCATATAAACCTCTAGGAATTTTTGGATATAGTTGCAGAATGCTTCTATGACAATGCGCGAAAATACTGTTGGCACATTCTTTAAGCCAAATGGCATTACGTGGTATGTGAAGGAGCCACTTTTGATGGTGAAGGTTGTATTTTTCTTATCTTCCTCGGCTATCCTTACTTGATGGTGCCCTAAGAATCCATCTGTAAAATGATATGCTTCGTTCCCCACAACATTGTCTAGGACTTCGTCACTGAACAAGGTGGGGAATGGGTCATGTATACAGGCATTGTTCAAAATCCTATAATCAACATAGACTCGGATTTCCGCCTTATCCTTTTTGCTCTGTATAACTATGGGACTTACCCATTATGCTTCCTCCACTGCGAATATCAACCCTGCCTTCATCATCTTGTCGATAGGGTCTGTGTTTGATTGGTCTTGCATCAAGCTTTAGTATTATACGCATTTCTCTCAGGTCCCCTTTGATTCCTTTTAGTTCAGCTACGAACGATGGAAGCAAGTCCTCATATTCTTGTAGTAGACTGAATATTTCCTTGGTCGTCTCAGCATCCCAGTAGTCCCCTGTCGATGCTAATTTAGGCTTCTCTTCGGTCCCAATATTCATTTTCTTAGCTTTGAGGGGGAGCAAATGAATTCCCTCGGTTGTCGGGTTTTCCTGAATATTACGCTCTCCCTTTGTTTCTTCAAAGTATTAATGTCAAAGTCCCTCTAGATTATCATCATCCATCTCACTATCTATTTTCTTGCATGCTACTGACTGTCGGATGTTTTGGTTCGGGAGTGGTTGTTTATCCTCCTCCTGATTCTCTGGGAAGAATAGTACTTTTTTAATGGCCTGTAACGCTTGGGTAACTGAATATGTCTTTCCTTCAAATAAGAAGCACTATGTAAACTTCTTTGTAACTTCTTTCCAAGTGCTAGTTCCCCTTTTCCTCTCCTCTGTTAGGTACCAGGCCCATGGAATCCTATCGATGGAGTGTATAAATTTGTGGGCCCATAGCTCATGTGATATCCTACAGTTTTCCATTTATCTTCATGCTTCTTCAAATGCTTTGTGGGATCTGAATCCCCCTGTAACTTTTGAGTGCATTGGGATCCTTCTTCTCTCTTGAACCTGGCTTTCAGTGCTGCTGAAAATCTGTCCCATCGCGACAGTGAGTTGCGGTGGTTTTTCCACCATATTGCAACCGTGGATTGCAAGGCCACGTCCATGAGTGGGACCCTTTGATCCTCTGGTATGTTGTCTTCTGTTTTGATAATGAAATTATTTACAGCATTCACATCAGACAAAGTTGGGTAACCTCTTACCTCAGTCTTGATTCAATTGATTCTTCTAATGGTGGTGCATCTCTTTGTGCTGGTCTCATATCCCCCTTACTGCCAGTCCTCCCAGGCTATCTCTAAGCCTAGGTCTAAGCTTTGAATGCTCCTCCAGCTCACCGATCCTCTCACCATCAGGTTGATGTAATCTTCCCTTCTTCCTGCATTCATTTGATAAATATGATCGAGAAGCTGAGTATCTTCTCTATTATCGACAAACTCTGTGAATCGGGGACCTTGATACGGGTCAAGCGGCTAGGTGACTCTGACCTCTTCGTCCTAAAATATCATCATTTCCTTCTTTAAATCTATTACTACATAGTTTTCAAAAGCCCAGTCGATCCCCAGTAATGTTGGATAGGGATCTTTGTCTCCTATAATGTCGATGACCTCAAAGTCTGTGTACATCTTTACTCCGGCAACGTCAACTTCGACCTCCTCCAGCCTGCCTATGGGCACAATGTAGTATTGGTTTTCCATACAGAGTTGAATTGGTGAGTATGTTAGTCTTGGTTTCCCCAATTCTTCCCACGTTTTTTTGGGCAAGATATTTACGTCGGGCCCCAAATCAAGCATTGTGTCCTTGATTTGGAATCTTGCGACCTAAGTATTCACCTGGAACTCTTTTCCTGTCCTTCTCTTATTCTATTCACTCTTGGTATATATTTATGTGTCATGCTAGATGATTCCCCTGGATCCGAGATCTTCTACACTACTCTTTCCAGGTTTTTTTTTAATTGTTCTAACATGGGTGCATTGTTAACAATTTTTAGAAATAGACAGAACCATTCTTCAATTATAGTACCTATATTGGCATGGTTTTCATCCCCTTCCTTCAGTCGTGTAA
The DNA here is from genome assembly GCA_034641835.2 of Pinus albicaulis. Classification (NCBI taxonomy): domain Eukaryota; kingdom Viridiplantae; phylum Streptophyta; class Pinopsida; order Pinales; family Pinaceae; genus Pinus; species Pinus albicaulis. Next base: position 947,968,608 of record CM076577.1, read on the forward strand.
TTTTGATTCCTTTGCTTCCCCAAAGCTAGGCAAATGCTTCTGCTGCCTCTTGAAATAATTGCTTCTGTTTCTCTGGCCTAAATGTTGGTTTTGGAGATGTTGGTCTTACCAGTTTTATCAGGTCCAACCTTTGTGCATCTTCCCTGGTTAGTTTTCCTCTCGGCGTCACTATAGCTACGCTCTGCATGCCTTGAGCCTCAATTATTATTGGCTCGAAATTTACTAGATTTTTTCCTCTTTGTCTGGCCCTTTCTTCCCATATTTTGATGAGCTCTTGGCAGTCTTCTGTTGCATGCATATTAACCCTGCATTAAGAGCACCAGGGTCTTCTAGGAAGTGGACATTCCCTAGCCACATGGCCCTCTTGGTCACAATTGTAGCATCGTACTGGTCCTCTTCCTCCCGCTTGGCCTCCTCTCATGCCTCCTCCTCGTCCTCTATGAGCCTCGTTCACTCTATATGAAGGCATGTCTAACCATTCTACCAAAGCATCTAGAGCTCTGCACTGCTCTATGTTGTGTGTGGTAGATGCATAGAACTCACAGTATACGTTATTCAATACATTGGATTACTTTTTCAGTATGGGGCATAGGGGGGGTGAGTGGCCCACGCTTTTGCAATTCTCGCAATACTCAGTCATTGCTAAATTTTGTTGTGTGGGGAACCCTGTGTATGGGTGTTGTGGCGGATATAATACTTGGGTATTTATTTGCGTGACCCCTACTGCTGGTGGATCTCCTGGTGCCCCTATTGCTGGTGTCCCCATGTTCTGGCCTCGAAATCGAGGTCATTCAGTTACCACATGTCCTTCCATTAGACGGTGCGTACACCATACATTTGGCCTCACTGGACGCATGGGTTGAATTTCCTTTATTTTTTTTGTCAGGCTAGCTATTTGATGTTGTAGTCCCAGTATGGAAGGGTCCTGAGCTGATGCCCCTCCTTTAAACTCTTGCGGGTATCCTATCATGGCCTCTATCTTCATAGCCTATTCTAATACATCTTGCAACGTCTCGATCTTTTGATGTGTCAATGGGGTCCTTGTCAGTGGGAGAAGAGCCTTGATAAACCAATCCCTTTGGTGATTGGGATTGATCAGGTAGCTGAGTTTTCCAACCACATCCTTGAATCTCCTCATCAAATCCCATGTAGTTTCCCCTTCTCACTGCTTGATCTCCCACATCTTTGATAAACCTTGCTGATATGTTTGGGGTAATTTGAACTCTTTCACGAAATCCCTTTTTACATCGTCTAATGTTGGGTTCTGATGAGTCTCAGACCAATTTATAAACTAGCGTAGAGCTCTCTTCTGGAGAGTAGTTTGAAATTCTACCAACTTACCTGTGTCTGGTGTCTGTCAAGCCCTCCATATGACCTCACAGAGGTACTAGTGTTGCTCCACATCGTCATTACCCCTCCCAAAAAACTCTGGGTACCGAGTAAACGATCCTACCATGTTTCCTTGTGTGGGGCTTACTAGAACAAATCCCCTTACTCCCGGCTGTGAGATGGTAGTACCAATGCTATTGCTAGTGTGTGTTACTGCTATGGACTGAATGCTACTTGGCTTACTTAATTCCCGTAACTTAACAAAAATTTCACCTAGTGGCTGATAGAGTACCAGGGGAAGGTCAGGATTAGAGCTACTTGAGCTTTGGGGAATAGAGTTACCAGGGATTATGGGTGTCGACCTTTCTCGGAATAGCTGCTCCATCGCAACATGCAGCTCCACATCGGATGTCTCCTCGGGGTGTGCATCATTTCTGTCATACTCCTTTCCCTTTTCTGCTGGGGCTAGGCTCCTATACACCTGTCGCACTTCCTTGGTGGTCCCCCCTATATCCTGGGAACCCATCTAACCTTCCATCTGATTCATCGTCTAAGGTGCCTCTCCTTTTTCTCTCCCTTTTCCTTGTTGTCTTTCCAATTCTTTCATAGCCCTTTCTTGCCACTTCTCAATGAGTTGCACCCTCCGATGTGCTTGTCGCTCCCTTAACCTACTAGAGGTCTCAGCATCCATATCCCTATTCCCCCTTTTCAACTTACTTGTAGCATCTCTCTTTCAGTCCCTTCCCCCAATACTAGAGGCTTAGGTCTCCATCTCAGCTTTTTGGAACTCCATCAATCCTTCGTCCACCACCAACGCCTTGATCCATAGAGGGATCCCCCTCAGCAGTCCTCCGTGCAGCCCTAATCTGAATACGTCCTTCGCTTTTGAGAAAGACTAGTAGCATTCAGCTACAAGCTCTACTATGTATCCTTCCAAGGTAGATTGCACCCAGAAATCTACAGCTCGGGTCAAATCGGTATCTAACCGATGGAGTGCTACCAGATCTGAGTGCACCCACTTGCGAAAAACAGTCCACAACCCTCTCGGGACTGCCTTGGTCTATAATCTCCGCAACTAGTTGTATAGCTCCTCGGGAAAATTTCCCCAAAATATCTCATAGATATCACTGGCGGACTCAAAGAAGAGAATCTCGTTCTTAACAGTCTTCTCCTTTTTCTGTCTCACTTCCGCTTGCTGAGCTATGAACTGGTCCAGATGGTCATCCTACCATTTTTTTATTTCTTTCTCGAAGATCCGTGATGCCATGATCTAACTCCAGAATGAGATTTCAGGTCCCATCAATGGAACCATTTGTTGGCAAGAAAAGAGGTCTCAGGGGGAGACCCAGGTTCAGAAAGGTGGCCAACAATGGTTACCGCGGTAGTCTAGCATAATGCCGGCATTTTCACTCTGCTCCGAGGAACAGAGTGTCTCACCCGAGGCATGTCGCGACCTTACTAAGGCTGGGGTTGGGTCAGGTATTGATCAAGCATGGTAAATGCACAAACCATCCATAACTTAAGTACTTTGATTAAGTGTAAATACCAGACAGATAACAATACTCATGAGCTTGATCAGAATGATAAACAAAAATTCAAAATATTCGTATATCCCACTAAACCATAACACAAGACAGAACTCATAATAGCATCCTTATATTAGAAAGTGATGCAATAACAGAAAAAGACTATTACAACACTCCTCAGAGTGTGCCTGGCAGAACTAACTACAATCACAGTACAAGATATAGAATAGAATAGAACGATGAGAGAGAGAGAATAGAACAACATGAACAGAGCTCTCCTACGGCTCCTGCTCTCTGATCCCTATTGAGCCAACCTCTTCTTTTTGCTGATCGGCTGCCTATTTGTTCCATCACCAGTGCGACTGACAATTCTTCCTTCTTTTTCGCTCATCTGTTTTTTTCTTTCCATGATTGCTGGGAATCCCACTAATTATCTTCTGTCGCTTCCCTTTTCCATTTGTACCTGCTTCCGCAATATTTGTGCCACCTTCCCTTCACCTCTTCGCAACTGTGACAGCTCTCTGTCTACTGTGGTTGCACTCCGCCACCTGTTCTCTGCAACAGAAAATTGTTTAATTTCAAAACAAGGGCCCCAACATGAAGCATATAGATAATGTTTTTACAATAACGACCTTAAGAAACTGAATGTTATAAACTATATTGGTGAATGACAACTCGGTCCTTGAATTCTATTGAAACTCTAATTTCTATGATTCATTATCAAGTGAATCATAGAAATGTTTAACATGGGACACATCATCATTAGTTTGATATTTCTCCCCTTGAATATTTTTCACACTCACTTGATACTTTTATCTGGTGCTAGGTAATCTAAAGGTCTATCTCATGCACCATCTCACATTTTACCAAATGTTTTACTTTGTCATTGTAATCAATCGATGAACTTTTTCTTGTTCCAAATAGGTGGAAAACCATGTAGGCATGATTTGGAAACTATCTGTGTGCCTTGGAAAATATCTCCTCCATGGGGTATACCTAAACCTTGGATTTGGCTATATAATATTGAAAATTTTGTTGTGAGTTTCTGTAAATTATGAAAATTGAGATAATATTATACTTTTACCTTATTGCATGATGTGTAGCTCTTGATGGTTCATTATTCATATAACATTAGTGGAATATTATAAGGATGAGTGAGTTAAAATGAAAATGGGTGAAAATACAAGTAACGAGATATCAAAAGGACGCCATTTATTTGGTTCAACATTCCCCAATGCTTAGGGTGTTGCATGTTCACATGCTTATTTCAAAATTTCAAAAAAAAAAAAACGATCATTTAAACTTCAAAGAGCAGTCTTAGATGCTTGGATTTGGATATCCAAGTTACTATGATCATCCTTCCTCTTCAAAGTTTATGGGCCTCCTAAATAGATACAAATCAAGGCCCATCTGACCATCCTTCAACATACTTTTACCTCTCTCTTTGCATTTGATGACATCATTTTGAGATATATTGTGTTCATTAGAAAGGATACGGAATATTTGTCATATCTTGTAGCCTAACATATTGAATGTGTAGGACAAGGAGAATTTATTGTGCAGTAGTACATTCGATACATGTTGGGGGGAATGTAAATGCATGTTCCCTACATTAACTCACCTATAACTTGGCTAGCTATTTGGCAGTTACTACAAACAGTGACTCTGATAATATCAAGAGGATAGATCCACTTTTATAGGTGTTTTGGAGGGAAGAAACCCTCCCTCCAAGGAAGCGTCACCTCACTAACTTTTCTATAAACAAAGGAGCCTAAGATCTCAGTAGGATTCAATTTTTCACAAGAAGATAGTGACTATTTGAGTTAGGTTTTGTTACTTGTTATTTCCATTTCCATGTTATGTATTTCATCAGTTTTTGAGATCAATGAAAATCATATTTTTCCTTCAGTATAAGTGTGTTTAAAGGATGTGAGTTCCCTTGGGTTTGGGCCCAACCCAAGCACTCAAACCTTTCTCTTGTATATTTTTGTCATACATTTCTTTTTTGTACTTAGCTTACTTGTGTCTCTCTTTGAAATATATATATATATATATATGAAAAAGTTTTGATTTTTCATATTTCTCAGTCATTTACCTTAAGAAGTTTGGTTGTAGGCTCTGTAAGGACAAGCACAAATATATAGTTTTTCTTTGTATGTAAAAGTTAGATCTTATTTTAAATTCAATTCATCCTTTCCTTTGCATTTTGGTTTTATGCAATTAGTATTTTTAACAATATTTAGATCATGATGTTTTGCTAGTTGGATAGCCACTTTGTGTGCAAGTGAAATATATTTGCTTGCAGTGCAAAGAAACATCATTTCCACTGCATACCGAACATCTTCCTTAACACCCTCTTTCCATCCCATTCATTTCTATAAATTGTATACACACAAAAAATTACATTATAGATTCTCTAGACATTGTTACTTTGTATTTTCCCTTTGTGAAAGATGGGATCCTAAGGAGATATAAGCTTGGCAAGGTCCTTCACACTCTTCCCCAACCTCCTACTACCTTTTCCCACATTTATGTCACCTCTATAACCCTCAAAACTGTTAGTATGAAATATTTTGGAAGGTGTACCAAAAATACCTCATTTAAGTCACAAGTGATTAGTGGCCCTAAAAACAAGTGTGGTTGCTCATACTTCATATCTGCAACAAATATGTGAGAAAACTTGCATAAACAATGAATGTATGTAAATATAAAAGCATAAACAGCAAATATAAATCTGATGTAGAACCCAATCTTGGAAAAGCTTTTGAAAGAAAATAATTATATTAATACACCTGCCGAAAGAGAATTACAAAAGGTCGCAAGTCCCTCTCAATGGGATGGGTCCTTTGATGTCTTCATCGCTTTAGAATTTAGATCTTCCTCTCCCTCTAATGTGTGAAACCCAGATAATGTAGAACCCAAAAATGGGAGCTTGAATGGTATGTGACGATAACGGTGGCGATGATAATGACCATGGTGAGAAATGGATGAAAAATCCTCTTATTTATAGCAAAGTATTGGGTTGACCTCGAAAATGGAGAATAATAAAATATTATTGACCAAAATCTAGATCTAACTGCTTGGAATACTTTATTATATTTTTGGAGAGGGAAAGTATATTTAAAATGGTTAAATATCTTTATTTATAAATAATTAACAAAACAATGATTTATTAATTATTTCACAAATAATAAAAAAGTGTGAAAATGAAATAAATATTAAATAATTATTTAATAATTATTTCAAATATGGAAATAAGGAATAACAATAAAAATTTGATTTATTTAATTATTCCTTGGTGATTTTGTCAAATGGGACAATGTTTATTAAATAATGATTTAATAACTATTCCTAGAGAAAATTAAATAAATAATGATTTATTTAATTATTCTCGTGGGTTTTGATCGAAAATAACTTAATAAAAGTGGTTTATTAAATTTTTTTTTATAGTGAAAGTGATTTTACAATGTTAAAATTGAACTCACATGGTGTATTTTGATCCACCTAGTTAGAAATTGCTAGGTGATCATTTTTTGGTGATAATCGATTTCCCCACAACATATGAGCGTTAGGAATAAATTGTATGACCAAAATATGTTGTAAGTTACACTTCCACAAGACACCAAAGGGGAGTCAAAGAGAGAGAGAGACAACTGAAGCGAGGCGAGGAAGGACAAAAATAGAGGGGGCGAGAACTACTAAACTGATATAAGTCTCCTTTTATTTTGACGTACGTGATCTAAAATGAGGCGAAGGAGGCATACCCATACCCACCGAGATAACTGATTACAACGAATAAGGTAAGACCAAAAATGTGGGACCGATCTACAAAATACATGACACATGATCCACTAGCATCAATGGGCCAGGTCATAATACAATGAATCCCATATACATAATGTGCCTGGAAAACATAGGTCAGGACTGAATAAAATAACATCTAAGTACATGAGATAAAATTCCCATCAAACTAACATGGGGAAGGGGAGTTGAAACCAAATAATCCCTACTAAATAGGAAAGGGCTCTCAAGATATGAATGGAACATCTGAATGAGACATGTGTTGTGGGCAACGCAAGCGACTGGAACTAAACCCATCAAACCTGCAGAACTCCATCTAAGGCTGGAGAATAATCTCAGGTCATTCAGGCATGTGGGGGACTACCTGAAGGGCCACCCCCTCATGAGTTCTAAAAAATCTCACACACACTCAGGAATCACTAGTACAATTTTCTAGATCACAGGCCATCAAGTGCATGATTCTCAATCGTGTGATAATGAGATGTAGTCGAGCATGTGAGAAATAATCAAGTCAAAGGGAAATGATTTTTTCCTTTTCTTGATCTGAGGTACCGAACAATGATGAAAACTGGAACCAAGGTATGTCGCCCTCTAGACCGTTCTTTCTGGACTCAGTGTGCTAAAGTCGACATAACAGGGCCTGAGAGAGCTAAGGAAATGAGGGATCCTCAACTCAGGCATGAGGGATCATATTAGAGTGACTGATGGACTGACACCAAGGAAAATAATGGAGATATATGAACTGAGAGGTGGACTGATGACTTCCCTTTTCAGAGCATAAAATGCATGGTTGACCTAGTAGTGGCTGACTTGATTCCAGAGGAGATGGTCAAGTACTCAGACGAAAGATTTTCGATGACGGATAGTACAGCTAGAGGTTAATAATAGCAACACGGGATTAATGTGATGAAAATTTGGATGGAAGACTGGAACAAGACAAAATGGGACTCAACACAAACTCCATAAAATAAGGATGAGTCATCTCGAGTGCTCTGAACAAGGGTGGGTCGATGATGCTACCACACAAGATAGGCCCAAGGGGACAATAAAAACATGGGTATATAAGGGTTACCCATGATGAAAATTGACACACGAGATGACAATTTCCAAGGCAAAGTGGTACTGAAGGACAGGTGCCTCATATGAAGAGGTTCAATTTGAATTGGCAGCAAAGTGAAACTTCATGGAAAAAATGGCTTTTGGGTGAAGTGTCAAATTACCAAAAACAAAGGAAACCCCATTATATAGCTCAGTGAGATATTTCCCATGGCTCTGACAGTTCATCAAACCGAGCTACAGTTTGGTCACAATGGGCAACGAAAAAACTAGGGTTTTTCCTATAAAAGGGTGATTCCCCCCCAAATCCAATTCATTTTCTTAGTGAGTTGTGGATAATTTGGAGAGGAGGAGAAAGCCCTTAATATTGTGGAGATTTAGTGGACAAATCGACCATCGGAATCAAGATTTGCGAGTTGAAGGTAGGTTTCCTAATCTTACTCATCATTTTCAGTGGTTTATATTTTTATATTAGGGCCTCAGCTAGCTGTGGGAGACTAATACCCTTCCTCATAGTCACAACACACTTCCTAGGGTGTTAGGTCCCTATATTACTAGTTTATTCCCTTATTTTTATTAGTGTAGCTCCCTTAATTTTATTGTTGTACACCTGTAAACCCAATATTGTTATTATTGTGTGCTTACATTATTATTGTTAGGTCGACTAGGATTATATTGTGACCCCATGGACTCCTATATATAGAAGGAGGTTTTTTCATTTGTATCATCCAATAATTGTTCATTTATGTAATGTAAAGGACGTTTCCCCCTTGAAGTGGCTTATTTCTAAGGCGTTGATCTCTCTTTTCTTCTATTTTTGGAGTTGGTTTCATAACATTTGGTATCAGAGCTTTGGATTCTGGGGTTTCACTGCTCCAAACAAGTCATCATGGAATTTTAGCTATAAATTTTTTTCTATGAAGTTTCAGAAGCTGAAATTTGTACACAGCAAAGCTGAAATCCTGAGGAACGTTGTGTAAAAATTTCAGATCTTGGTTCGCAATATTGTCTGAAATATGATTTGTGAAAGTTACAGTTTTCAGGCTCCCAAATTTAACCTAAACAGGTCATCATGTAATTTTCACTATAACTTGTTTTCTACGAAGTTTCATAAGCTGAAATTTTTATAGAGCGAAGCCGAAATCCTGAGGAATGTCGTGTAGAAATTTTAGATCTTGGTTCGCAATATTTTTGGAGATACAATCTGTGGAAGTTAGGGATTTTTCAGGCTCCTGAATTTCGTCTCAAAGAGGTGAATGTGGGAAAATCATCATAACTATCTCTTTGAGCATCGGATTGTAATTTTGTAAAAATTGATCATAATTACATGGACTGTAGTTTCCTTTGTATGAATTTTAGAGCCGAACAATGAAACAGTGACACGTGGCACACCGTACAAGTTTTATCTATTGAACCAATCCATAATTAGGTTATTGTGGGAGATTGGGCATAACTTTGCTTGGAAGAATCCAGATTAGGTCAGACTTGTGGCATTCGAAAGAATATTCAAAGGGCTACTACAGGACTGAATTTCAGATATTGAAGATCCTAAATCATAGAGATAATTTAGTTTCAATATCAAGCTCCTCAAAAGCAACACAAAAGTGTGTATTTTTTTCTAAATTGCATAGGTCTTGTTTGAAGAATCAGTTTGAATTGATTCCAAGGTCATATTGTGGAATAGATATCAGTATTAGGTTCTAAAATTCCCCCTAAAAATAATTCAATGCCCATTAATCCTTCAGAAGCCTCTACTATGACTCATGAAGATGAAGAAGTGCAACATGACATATCAAAATTACAAGATAAAATGCACCAAATTTCGCTCTCGCAAAGAGCAACAAAAAATGAAATGGAAGTTTTGAAGAAAGGTGTGGAAGCTAAGATGGATGGTTTGAATAAAGGCGTGGAAGCTAAGATGGATGGCATGGAAGCTAATATGGATGACATGGAAGTTAAGATCGATGAAAAAATGGAAAACGTGAAGAATGATCTAAAAGCAGACATGGAAGGTTAAACAAAGTTGATACAAGAAATTTTTCCAAATGGCGAAATGATAGTAGAGGAAACTCATGATGAGAAAAAATAAATTTTAATCATGATTTCATAAACTTTAATGTTGGATGGAAGACCCACCATATTCCAACAATCAATATGAGGAAGTTTGATGGCAAGGATCCCGTAACATGGATATTACATATAGAGAAATATTTTGATCTCAATAATGTGCAAAACAAACAAAAGGTACGCATTGAAACTTTATAGTTAGAAATAAATACATTTGTATGGTATCGATGGCTTTTCTCCCGTAAAAAATTGTCACTAGGTCAATTTTTATAGAGGAAATGATAGCACATTCTGAGGATGCAAAGAGAAACACCTTTTTTAGCCAATTTATAAATCTCAAACAAAAGGGTTCAGTGGTGGAGCACATTGAGAGGCCTTCCAAAAATTGAATATAAGGGTAACTGATATTCCAGATGAACATAGGATTGATGTCTTCATAGGGACTTTAAAGGATAAAATCCAACACGAGGTTCACGTTGGGAACCTGATTCATTGGAGAAGGAATTCGGGCTGGAAAGAAACATTGAATGTAAAATTATGGCGACAAGGAAGCCTACCACTCACATCTATAAAGATGGAAGTGTTGCTAATCCTATACTTCCACAACCTACAAGGTTGACACCACAACAATTGGAAGAAAAAGGAGAAAAATGTCTTTGCTACAGTTGTGATAGAAAATACACTAAAGGTCATAAGTGTACTGAGAAGAAATTATTTTACATACATCGTGAAGAGGAGGAAGAAAATGAACAAGAATATTCAAAAGAAGAGGATATACACCAAGAACCAACCCTAAAAGAAGAATAAATGAGTCCGACCATATCGAGTAATGCATTGGTAGGAATTACCACTCCTCAAACTCTCAAAATAGAAGGACATATCAAGAAGAAAAAGGTAATAGTGTTGATTTATTTGGGAAGTACCCATAATTTTATTCATTGGAAAGTAGCCAAGGAATTGAATTATTTCCTATACCTAGCACTAGAATGTCAAGTGATGGTCGCAAATGGAGGAACTATAAATTGCTCTGGAAAATGCCATAATATCAAGCTAACCATGGGGGAATATCTATTGAATATTCCAATGCTTTCCATTCCAGTGGGAGGTGTTGATGTTGTACCAAGAGTACAATGGTTACAATCTTTAGGGATGGCATATTTTAATTTTCAAGAACTTTTCTTGAAATTTTTTTCAGAAGGAAAGGAATTAAAATTACAGGATATTGCAAGGAATATAGGAAAGATAATAAGCTCTAATGTCATGAAAAATATTCTGAAGAAAGAACAACGAGGCGTAATTTCACAATTATGCTCACTAGAAGTTCCAACATCAAAATCATCTATTTCTCCATATCTCCAAAAATTCTTGGACAATCATTCCAAGGTGTTTGAAACTCCCAAGAGACTCTCACCTATTCATGATCATGATCATGCTATTCATTTGATTCCAGGAAGTGTTCCTCCAAACATGAGGCCTTATAGATATCCTTATGTCGAAAAGAGTGAAATTGAATGTATGATTGCAGAAATGCTAGAGGTTGGTATAATTCAACCTAGTCAAAGTTCTTTTTATGCTGGTGCATAAGAAGGATGGATCATGGCGCATGTGTCAGAATTATATGGAGCTCAATAAGCTCACTATTAAAGATAAATTTCCCATTCCTGTGATTGATGAATTATTGGATGAATTACATGGAGCAATTTATTTTACCAAGTTGGATCTTCATTCAGGATATCATCAAATTAGAATGAAGACTGAAGATATTCTAAAAACATCATTTCGAACTCATGAGGGTCATTATGAATTTTTGGTCATGCCTTTTGGCCATAAAAATGCACCTTCTACATTTCAAGGGTTGATGAATTCCATTTTCAAACCCTTCCTTAGAAAAATTTTACTAGTATTTTTTGATGATATACTAACCTACAGCAGGTCTTGAAAGGATCACGTTCAACATGTTCACAGGGTACTCAAACTATTGCAGGAGAAACAATTATATGCAAAAACATACAAATGTTCCTTTGGAGTACAAGAGGTGGAATATCTAGGTCATATTGTATCTCATGAGGGTGTTAAGGTAGACCCTAACAAAATTAAAGCCATTAAGGAATGGAAAGTCCCCACAACCATAAAGCAGTTGTGAGGATTTCTCGTGTTAACAGGGTATTATCGCAAGTTTGTTAAGAATTATGGGAGAAAAACAGCACCTCTAACAAAATTATTGAAGAAAGATGCATTTTCATGCACTCTTGAAGCAACTAAGGCCTTTGAACATCTTAAAGAGGCAATGTGCCTAGCATCAGTCTTAGCTACGCCAAACTTCACAAAAAAATCTATTGTGCAATGTGATGCCTCGGGAAATGGAATTGGTGTTGTTTTAATGCAAGAAGGAAGACCCATTTCTTTGAAAGTCGTCCAATCAAAGGAAAGTATTTACATAAAGCTATTTATGAGAAGGAAATGTTAGCAATACTACATGCACTAAAGCAATGGCGACCTTACCTAATGGAAAGACACTTCAAGGTAAAAAATGATCATGATAGTCTTAAACACTTTTTGGAACAAAGACTATCTTCAGAAGAGCAGCAAAAATGGGTCAGAAAGATGTTGGGTTATGACTTTGAAATCATCTTCAAAAAAGGGAAGCTAAATTTTCTTGCAGATGCAATCTCAGTAAAGAAAGAAGAGGTGGAAGCATTGCTTTGTGCCATTTCTATTATCCAACCAGATTGGATAACCGAAAGAAGGATGAATGGAAGAATGAAGAAGAAGTGTGGACACTCATTCAAAATTTTCAGCAAGATCCTAGTACATCTGATACATTTAGTTGGAAAAATGATTCCTTATGGTACAAAGATCGCTTATATCTTTGTAAGAATTCCCAACTAAAACAAAATATTCTTTTGGAATTGCACACTTCTCCTTTAGGAGGACACTCAGGATTTTTAAAAACTTACCACAGGGTGAAGAAAGAATTTTTTTGGGATGGCCTTAAATCTAATATTCAAAATCTTGTGCTTAAAAGTTTGGTTTTCTAGAAAAATAAAGTTGATACATTTAAGACCCTGAGTCTTCTATAGACTTTATCCATTCCAAGTCAACGTTGGGAGGATATTTCAATTGATTTTATCCCAAGTTTACCTAAGTCCGAAGGAAAGAGTGTCATCATTGTGGTAGTTGATAGACTTACCAAGTATGCACACTTTTGTGCATTATCTCATCCATTTAAAGCAAGTACAGTTGCTACTACTTTATGGACATAATTCAAAAGCTACATGGAAACCCAAAGATTATTGTGAGCGATAGATATCCCATTTTTACTGGAAATTTTTGGACGGAGTTATTTTCTTGTTTGGGTACTCAACTAGCTCATATCTCATCTTATCATCCTCAATTCGATGGTCAAACTGAGATAGTGAATAAATGTTTGGAAGGATATCTTCGTTGTTTTGTATCTGATAAACAAACACAATGGGTCAAGTAGTTACCTCTCGTTGAATGGTGGTATAACACTTCCTTCCATACTGCAACAAAAATGACCCCATTTATGTCACTTTATAGATATCATCCGCCATCCATCACATCATATTTGAGAGAAAATTACAAGGTTAAAGCAGTGGAAGATCACATCAAGCATCAACAAGAAGTTCTTCAACTCTTAAAGGATAACCTAAATTTGGCACAAAATCGAATGAAACAACAGGCAGATCAACATGGAAATGAGAGAAGTTTTGATGTAGGAGACTGGGTATTTTTACAGCTACAATCATACAAACAAATTTCCCTCAAGCAAGCTAAGAAGGATAATAAATTATTGCCAAAGTACTATGGTCCTTACATGGTGTTGCAAAAGATTGGAACTATGGCATACAAATTGGAGCTTCATGCTTCTTCGCGAGTGCATCCATTTTTCCATGTTTCATGCTTAAAGAAGGTTATAGGTGAAAAAATTCCAATACAAACAATATTTCCAGAACTTGATGAGGAAGGAAAAATCATATTGGAACCTGAAGCAGTCATGGAAACAAGAACTCGAAAGCTACAAAATCGAACAATTTCAAAGTATCTCATCGAGTGGAAGAACTTACCCACTAAATATTCTACATGGGAGAATGATAATTTTATACAGAAGCACCCATAGCTACTCAAGCATTGAGGACAACACTTTTTTCAAGGAGAGGGGCATGTTAGGTCCCTATATTACTATTTTAGTCCCTTATTATTATTAGTGTAGCCCCCTTATTGTTATTTTTGTACCCCTGTAACCCCAATATTTTTATCATTGTGCCTTTACATTATTTTTGTTAGGTCGGCTAGGATTATATTGTGACCCCATGGACTCATATATATAGAATGAGGTTTTGTCATTTGTATCAAAAAAGAATTGTTCATTTATGTAATGTAAAGGAGGTTTCCCCCTTGAAGTGGCTTATTTCTAAGGTGTTGATCTCTCCTTTCTTCTATTTTTAAGTTGGTTTCATAACATAGGGCCTTTTCAATGTTTTGAAATGCTAAAAATAGGCTTAAAATGCATTCAAAATTGTTTTGAGTGGAAAAAATAGTGTTTTGGGCAAGGAGGAAAGGCAGTGTGGGGGGCCTATTCCAAGCTGAAGTTGAGGTATTATGATGTATTCCTTTACCTTGAACTGAAAAAACATGATAGTGTCTTGTAGCTATGGCGGATCTGAAGGAGTCATAGTGCGAATGAGACTTAGAGATTCTTCGTACAGAGATTTAGGAGGATCTGGCAATCATATGGGTTTTGGCTCGTTATGGGGTTCTTAATTTCTTGGAGATCCCATTGATGAGAGTTGGTGAGCCCTTAATGTTGAGGATAGTGAGCTACTAGGACCTAGACCAGGAGGAATTCGGGTTACAAGTCCATACGATCGAGCTGACGATCCAGGACATATATTTTTTGATAGGATTTCTCCCCTTGAGAATGGTAGGGTAGATACATCCAATGCTACCTCGTGGGAGCTAGATAGGTGAGTTTTTTTACCATCATTGTATTCTAGATGTTCATGCAAAGGGCATGAAAATTAATATTAATGACATAGATAAGTTGGCAACACAAGCTACAGTCACAGCGGTGGTACGGATATTGGGCAGTAATGTCATGCATCACATCACTGGAGGGCAGATGATGTTAGGGGAGAGTGTGTTGAGGGGGACCTACTATGGGTGGGCCCAGATGATGTTGTCATCATTGAAACGAAATTTGACCTTATGCAGGTGACGTACCAATGATAACTATGCACTCGGGATAGTTATATGCTCATTCTTCTTTAAGAAGATCCCTACCATCTGTCCACCTGTACAGATCTATGATGGGGTGCCACAGGAGCACAGGATGTGTCACTAGGGGCATTTATTGTGACGAGGTGGAGGAGGGGGAGTCGAATGAGTGTTCCGACTGGAGTTTTTTGCACATTGGGATCAGATGCCAGTATACATAAATGACTATCTGTATAGTGCCTTGAACTATCAGGGTGATCTTGACTTTCTCCTACCACCAGGATGATCATGGGGTCCAGATGGTAATTGAAAGTTACTATATTTTTTGGTTGCATTTAAATTTTTACAAAGTATCTATATGTGGGATTGATTTCCAACTTGTGCGATGCAGATATAGCACCGGCGAAACTGGCAGGATATGTAGGCCAAGCCGCAGCACCTGGAGCTGCAGATTAGGGAGGATCGGTATACAGATGAGTGCACTGGTCTTCCCTCAGAGTGGTGAGGTATCTCACAAAGTATAGCGATGATCGGTCAGGCAGTTCAATATCTACAAGTTAGTGTTATGGATCCATTCACTCGAGAGCCTCCACTTGATAGTGAATAGTGATAGGGACATATGGTTCCCATTTTTCAGTTAGGTAACATGTTATGGGCATGTCAAATTTATTTAGAGTAGTGGACTCCAAAAACCTATATGTTTTTATATGACGATACATAATATGGTTATGCATATTTTTTTATGATTGTGGTTCACCATTTGTTAATGTTTATTGTTGCCTTCTTGTATGTGATAGATGTCAATCTAGAATATTATTTGCAATGGAATCTACATAGTGATTTTGGGCTCTAGGAACATGAAAGAATGTAATGACTTCAAATTCATGTGCCAAAAGCTTCACTCTTACATATTTTATAAATAGGACATTATTTGTACATGATAAATTCCATTCAATTGCATGACAAGTAGTAGTGAATCTAGACAAACATGAAGATGAAGGATGCGGCGATCAAGGGAATTGACTAACAAACCTATCACAACATCATTTTCAACCTTATTATTTGTAGAAGATCCAATGCATACGTCATTCGAATGGACTAATGAATGCAGAGGGGGAAAATGGCCCAAGTTTCCAAGGAAATATTCTTGGAGAAGCGACTTGCACCATCGGCATAACCGATATGAGGTGTGGATGATGGATCCATATGAAAGACATAAGAAGCCAACATATGAGATGAGGGGAGGGGATAAAAGCTAGCTAAATGCAGAATAGAAAAAGATACATGCATCTCAGTGGGAAATGATGTGTAAAATTTCTTCAGGTAGAGTGCATTACGAGGGTTAGGAAGGATTTGGCCTTCAAAATCCTCTAAAATATATGCCCCCTTACCCAAGCACTTATGGATGATGTAAGGTCCTATCCATAATGATTCAAAATTCCCATGCCCCAAGACATCATGAGCTTGGTCATACTCAAGAATAAGGTCGCCTTCATGAAAGGTACGAGAGTGGACTTTCCGGTCATATTGAGCTTTGGTGCACGTTTTGGCTGCTTCAATGGTTTGAAATGAAACATGGCGGTCTTAATTAGCACACTCAAGAATGATAAGTCATTGTTATAAAGGTTGGGTGTCTAGTAAGAGTTCAACGGCAAGCTAAAGGGAGGGGATTTCACACTTGATTGGTAAAATTGACTCCTTTCCAAAAACAAGGTGGAAAAGAGTAAACTCAATGGTGGTTTTAATAGAGGCTTTATAGGCCCACAAAGCAAGGAAGAGAATAAGGTGCCAGCTGGTCTTGTGATTATTCACCATCTTTTGAAGCATATTTTTAAGGATTTTATTTACTGCTTCATCTTAGCCATTTCATTGGAGATAATAAGATAATGAATATTTGTGCTCAAATCCCAATAGAGAGGATATCTCATGCCATATCTCATCTTTGAAATTCCGGCCGTGGTCAGAAACCAACTGTTTTGAAACCCTAAATTGAGCGATAATATGCTTGAAAAAAAATAAGGCTACATTAGCCATAGTTTTATTGAACGTTGACATAGCCTCAACCCATTTGGTGAAATAGTTGACAGCCACAATAATATACTTGTGGTTATTAACACATGGAGGTCGAAACTCCATGAAGTGAATGGTCCATTTACCGAAAGGATCGGTTGCGATGACAGGATGGAGGGGATTAGGTGGAGCTCGTTCCTTACGGGCGTATAACTAACAATTATTACATTGTTTGACTGACTCAACGCAGTCATTGAATAGAGAAGGAAAAAATTAACTAGCGCTCATGATCTTCTGGGCAGTGTTCATTCCGGAGATATGACCACCACAAGTGCCAATGTGACAGGAATTGAGCACTTGTTCGTCTTCAGCATGTGTGAGACAATGACAAAGGGCAATGTCGACACCACGATGATAGATATCATCAACAATGAGGAGGTAGTGATGGGATTTATGTCGAATACATCATATATCATCATGACTAAGATAGGGGGTGAATTCCTAGGTTCGTAGATAAGTGATAATGGGATAGAGAAATACAACCTGCTTGAGCTTATCGATTTTGGATTTAATGGCCTCACGTCTGGAAGGATTAATGGATCTCAACTTTTGACGAATAGTAATGGCATCGGGTCATGTGTCGTTATGGTGTTCAACAATGGCGGGATCAAGTCCATGAATCTCGAGATAAGACCAGGAAAAAAAATCATGAAATTCTTTGAATAACTTGGTGTAAGTATTAATTTATTTTGGGGTACAATGTGCCCCCAAGGTGATATTTTCTTCGATCCCTGTTTTATTCTAAATGTTAATCTTACTCGTAGGAGAGATATTGACCATGTTTATTTCTTCAAAATCATATGGCGCAGGGATGGGAATTCTAAACCAATCGACTTCACCATGGCTGGAGTCTTTCGACTCCACATCATATTGGTCATGGGTCTATTGTGGAAGGAAATAAAAATGATGGTGCATATCATCCCAAGGAAAATCAGGCGTGGTCATGGCTTCCGTGATCTCTTCATATAAATGGAATATGGGTGAACTAGAGGAGGCGATACCACTTGATGTGGATGGTCTACTTGAAGCATCGTCATGAGAGACAAGGTTCACATGTGCATCGACAATAAAAGGGGACAAATAAGTAGATGGAATATCTACCAATGTTGAGACTTGGGTATCCGACGAAGGAAGTTTGACCGAATCAGTATGCATAACTTGGAAAGATTCTCTAGATGAGGATCTCATGGATGATGACAGGTAGAGAATGGTAGCAATTCTATCTGTCATCTTGACATCAGGAAGAGCAATCACACTATGTGTTTCCTACTATGGCTTAATCATGGTGCTAGAATCCGTAGGTAAAGAAGTGGAGGGTTCATTACGAGCCACCTCTATTTCATGAATTTCATAATGGGTATCACGAAAATATTTGAGACGAGGACAGTGATGAGAATAGTGACCAAAGTTATCACATAAAGAATAATGGTGATTTGGGTGTAATTGTTGGACATTGGGTTCAACTCTCCCCATGTGTTTCGCAACATAGACTAACTGCCTCTCATGGATCCTAACTCTAGCAATTGTAGCAGAGACTAATGCCTGTGGGTTTTGGTCTAACGGCAATCGTGATTCCAACAATTGGTTTCAGAGCTTGGTTCCTTAAATAGTAGTTTAACAGCTGGAAAGAGGTCATGGAGCATACCAAATGGATTTACATCAACCGCGGATGAACAAGGTAAGAAGAATTTGGTAAATGATGCAAAAGAAAATAATATTATTATCAGTGGACTTATTGAATCTGCTTATCATAAGGTGTTGGGTTGTAAAACCACCAAAAATGTATGGGACAAGCTTGAGAATATATATGCAGGTGACTCAAATGTCAAAGAAGCAAAGCTTCAAATCTATAGAGCAAAATTTGAGCAACTCAGAATGAAAGAAGATTGCAAAATTGTTGCATACTTCCAATACGTTGATGAAATAACCAATACTCTGGAAGGATTGGGAGAGCCAGTTGACGAGAAGACTATTATACAAAATATTCTTAGAACGTTACCAGGGAGATTCAACCCAAAGGTATCGGTCTTAGAATACAATGCAAATCTGGACAAACTCAGCAAAGAGGAATTACATGGAGTTCTCATAGCATATGAAATGAGACTTGATGAAGAAGAGGGTACTTCGAATCTAGAAACTGTGTTTGTTGCATCTAAGAAAACCAATAATGACAAACAACCTTCAATTGAAAATACATGCACCTGCAAGTGTGAAGAAAAGGGAGATGATGGAGAAGGTCTTTCAGATGAAGAATATGCTTAATTTACGAGAAAACTAAAAATTGGTAAGGGAAATTAATTCAAAGGTAAACTTCCATTGATATGTTTCGGCTGTGTCCTGGATGCGGGTGTTCAGAAGGATGTTTAATACGATGGGACAGAGGTGCGGCGAGGTGGATCAACACCTGCCCACCTAGGACATTGAGGATTTCTGGCCGATACGTGACGGATCACTGCATTTACACCTCGCATATATCAAATTCCCTGTATCTAATGGTTCAGTACTTCACCTCATGCCCACCGTGCTGGTCTCTGCCATCACTCACTCCTGCTCAGCTCACTTCAATACTTCAGTTGTGATGGGGGTTTTACGATGCGTGAGAGGGAAGGTTAAAGGGCGGGGTAGCGATGAGCCTACTGTGTAGTTGTCTCAGATGCATTGCGTTCGCCTCCTTCTGGTATCCAGTACCAATTCTGCTTTCAACCTATGTGGAGTCGGTTATGCCAAACCTGGTGTCTCGCGCTGCTTGGAGGGGGGTTTTCTCTTGCAGCTGTGCTCAAGTCCGTTAGAGGTTCTGCCTCTTCTGAACCCTCGGCACTTTTCTTGGGTCACAGGTCTCTTTACGATTTATTACTCCCCTGCCATAGCTGTTGTTTGGATTCATTTGGCTCCAACAATGCCTCGACTGCGCCACAGGATGCGGAGTCGCCGAGGCGGCACCAGGGGTCATCCTTCGAGCGCCTAGTCCAGCCCTTCTTTGGTTTCACCTTCTCTCTCCAGCGGCATGTTGACTGGCCATTACCCTCGGACACGCAGTGGAAGGGGATGTTATCCTGACACTCGCCATTGCTGGAGTTCCCCTGCTCCCCGACCTCCAGCCACCTCGCCTCCACCCACTACTGGCTCTGCGCGCTTCACTTTCACCAGCTCCCTGATTCGCCCAAGAATCACTGCTCTCTTCACGGTGGTCTTCCACGAGGAGTCAAGCGCACATCCAGCAGGACCTGGGGCGGATCTTGCCCAGACTTCGAATATTCAGATGGGGGTTGGCAGCGCGTCGATGAAGATTTCGGAGGCTCCAAATAGCAGCGTTCCTGATGTGGCTATGGCCCCAGCTGATCCAGGTCCCTCAGAATCCGAGGATGCTCTTGCCAAAGACTTAATGGCTTCAGGTTGGTGTCGTATTGTTGAAGAACATCCAGATGATTAGTAGGCTTACTGCAAGTCTTTCTTATTTCCCTACGGCCCATACTATTGGGCATGTTTTTGTGCAAACGGTTATGAGATTATTTAGCTTATTTTTGTAT
This sequence comes from Pinus albicaulis, assembly GCA_034641835.2. NCBI lineage: Eukaryota > Viridiplantae > Streptophyta > Pinopsida > Pinales > Pinaceae > Pinus > Pinus albicaulis. The sequence continues at coordinate 947,989,222 of CM076577.1, forward strand.
AATTTTGGTTCTATGCACACTCAGGAAGATCACAGCTGGCTCCCCTGCGTGGGTTTTAGCAATCCTTTTCCGACTGGTTTCCCTGTCAAAGGGCAGTCTCCATATCTGTTTTACATGACATTTCTGCCTCCAAGGCAGTAGTTTTTGACTGCGGTCACGATGTAATTTTATCCCTCTATTAATAGATTACTCTTATTTAGAAAAGAAAAAAAAAAGATATGTTTCGGCTGTGGGGAGGTTGGGCGTTTCACAACAAAATGTCCAAACATAAGTGATGGAAACTCAAAAGGAAAGAAAGGCTTTAATAAATTCAACAAGCAAGGATCCAAAAGGAACTTTCTCTCTAAAGAAGATAGCTCATCATCCGATGAAGACAATGACAGCGAAGAAGAAGCCAATGAGAGAGTATTGTTTATGGCCAATCACAATAAACAAGAGGTAACAAACCACGAAGAAGAAGGATTGACCATAGAATAATTTTCTAAGGAATCAATCAATCTTATAAAATATCTCAAGGCAGAGAAGATTTGTTCCAATACTCTTGAATAATAAGTTCAAGGTCTCAAAATTGAAGTTGAAGAACACAAATGCATTGAAGGGTCACTTCAAAAGAAGTTGGAAGAAAGCAACCAAGAAAGGGAAGAATTAGAAGTCGAAGTAGTCTCACTGCACAAGGAAGTGAAGAAAGGAAAAACTATCGAAAACTATGCCAACAGCTCAAGGGCATTGGAAGAACTCATCAACAATCAGTGATCTTACAATGACAGAACTGGCATCGGTTACAAAGAAGAATAAACAGGACCTTCTACAAAAAAATACAATGAACCTATGAGATCTGACACGCATGTAGATTTCATTGGACAAGATTTGCAAGAACAGCCTTGGAAGAAAATTCCTCGATGAATATTTCCATCCAGGTACCAACATATTTTTTATGGCTACTATTATCCATGTGGAAAATTTGGTCATAAAGCTATAGAATGTTGCACGTACCCCAGGAACGAATACAATTCTAGGAGATCTGTCAAATATGAACCTCCCAGGGCTCAGCGAAACATCAATAGATTTGAACATTTAAGAAATAATATTGAATGTTACAAATGTTGAAACTTTGGACACATAGCCAGAGACTGTAGACTTGAAAATCCTCCAGATGAATCTTCGAAGCCACAGAACAAATGAACATGGAAGAAGAAGAAGACTGATAATTGTGCTCTCGCTCTCAAGGCTCAAAACAACAAATATGTGTGGTATGTTGATAGTGGTTTCTCAACGCCAATGACTGGAGATAGAAAGAAATTTGTATCTCTGAAAGAGAAGGATGGAACCGTGTCCTTTGGAAATGATGGATCTTCAATTGTTATAGGATCAGGTACCATCACTTTCAGAAGCAAATATGCTCTAGCCAAGAATGTTTTATTGTTTGAAAACATGAATCACAATCTGCTCAGTGTTGGACAAATGTGTGATCAAGGACACACAATACTATTCAACTCCACAAAATGTGAAATCAAGAAAGGCAGCTATGGTGAAATTGCGGCTACAACAAGTCAAGCTCCAAACGACATATATGTTCTGGATGAAGCAACTAAATCACGTCTAATAGCTAAAGAGGATTATATAATATTTGGTAGCAATGATGATCGACTAAGTAAGAAGTTTGCTACAAATATGCAAAGTGATTTTGAGATGTCTTTACTTGGTGAGCTGACATACTTCTTAGGGCTTCAAATATCTCAGCAAGAGAAAGGAATATTTATATGTCAAGCTAAGTACATCAAGGAAATGTTCAAGAAATTCAAAATGGAAGATTGCAAAACCATCCTTACTCCGATAGTAACAGGTTGCAAATTGAGCATAGATGACTCATCTAAGGATGTGGATCAAAGGTTGTACAAATCTACGATTGGCAGTCTTCATTATGTAACAGCCTCCCGACCAAATGTTATGCAAGTAGTTGGACAAGTAGCAAGATTCCAAGTAGCACCAAAAGAATCACATATTATTTCCATCAAAATAATTCTTCGATATCTAAAGGGAACAATAGAATATGGCTTGTGGTATCCCAAGGGTAAAAATTTAATTATTCATGCCTTTACAGATGCAGATTGGGCAGGAAGCATTGATTATTATGAGAGTACTCGTGAAGCATTGGAATATCTTCGCCAGAAGCTTGGGATTCTCCCAAGTTCTCATTAGATTTTCCTTATTTATAATATAAAGAGGGAGTGGAAGTCTGTACAAGTCTGCAGGATGGTTGTGTGTCAGGGGGAGTTACCCTTTGCCATTGATGTCAAAGGGGGAGATAATTTTGTAGGAAGAGGTGTCATGATCGCAGGGGGAGTACTTGTGTTGCCATCAATGCCGAAGGGGGAGATTGTTTATCAGTGGTTGTCATTGATATCAACCCAAGTAGCACTAGGGGCTACCCCAATATTGCATGGGAATTTTTACCAATTTAATATATTCTAGATCAATAATGCTTTTAATGGTTTCTACTTGTCGAGATGTTTCGATTGATATATGGCACGCCACGTAATTCTTCACGGTTTGAGAGATATTCATGTTTGAAGTTTGTACCCCCAGTTAGTCAGATAAAACCCCATGGGGTTATGGCATGGGTCATTGAAAAGTCATAATTATTATTTTTTAAGCTCCTAAAATCCCTCCCACGTTCACTTGTTGAAGCCCCTCTCAAACTAAGCATTTATATAAATTGTGATCCTCATATCCTCCTTATGCAAGGGATTCGCCATCTGAAACAAGTCATCGTGGAATTTTCGCTCTAACGTTTTTTCTATGAAGGTTCAGAAGCTGAAATTTTTATGAAGCGAAGCTGAAATACTGAGGAAGCTCCTATAAAAATTTTAGATCAATCTGCGCAAAAATTTTCAAAGATATGATCTATGGAAGTCAGTGTTTTTGCAGGCTCCTAAAATTCATCTCAAATAAGTGACCTTGGGAAAATCATCATAACTCTCTCTCTGAATATCAGATTGGAATTCTGTAAAAAGTGGAAAATAGTGCACAAAAATTTGTTTTCTCTCTATCAATTTCAAAGCCGAATGAAGAAACAATGACACGTGGCACGTTGTACAAGTTCACTCTACTAAAATAGTCCATAGTTAGGGCATTGTGAGAGATTGGGCATAACTCGCTCTTGAAGAATAAAAATTGGGTCAGAACTGTGGCATTGGAAAGATGACTGAAAGGAATAATATAGGACTAAAAATCACATATTGGAGATCTGAAATAACAGATATACACCAGATTCAATATCGAGCTTCTAGAAGGAAAGAAAAATCTAGATCATGTGTTGCCAAGGGCTTCAAAGGACCAGACTTTCTAGGGAAACAAAGCAAAGCAAGGTGCATTAGAGGGTATCGTGAAAAGAGAAGCAATCAAGGTGCAGAACAGTAGCAAGAAGTTCATCATATGAAGTCTTCAAGTGGGCAGCACTGAAATAGCCACTGTAAAGGTATCATTGTACTAAGTCATTGTAAATACATTATTGTAAAAATTGTACTAGTGTCTATCTGCCAAGAGTTGAAGAGGCAGTTTCGAGAGGTCTAGGATCATCATTGGGGGGTTTTGTCATAGTTAGGGTTATGGTCTAGTTTTTCTTCTTCTTCTACATCATTCTATATCATTGTAAAGTGGACCATTTTCCCTGGTACGGGAGTCCATTCTTCTTTTATTCTTCTACAATGGGTTCAAAGCTCCCCATGTGTTTTGCAACATGGACTAACCACCTATCGTGGATCCTAACTCTGGAAATTGTAGCAGAGACTAATGCCTTTGGGCTTTGGTCTAACGGCAATTGTGATTCCAATAAGTGGTATCAAAGCGACAGGTCTCAAGTTCGAAACTCACCCGGCTCGCGTTGGGGGGAGATTGTTGGACATTGGGTTCAACTCTCCCCATGTCTTTCACGACATGGAATAACTGCCTCTCATGGATCCTAACTCTGGAAATTGTAGCGGAGACTAATGACTGTGGGTTTTTGTCTAACGGAAATCATCATTCCAACAGTAATGATTTGTTTTTCTTGTCCAACTCAAGTAAAGTAACATGGACCTTCGGGATGTTAGAGTTAGGAAACGTATCTTCGACCACCTCTTTCAGATGATGGAGTTTAGGAAAATTATTGGTGGCATGCCCAAAAAAATCATACAACGTGCACGGAGGTGTTAGCGCTGGAGGCTTAGGAGGAGTTCGAGTTATTTGGGGTTCCTTGCCTTTATTTCCCTGTTTCTGGGCTTTCCCCCCCTCACTGGATGTTTTTACAAGAGGTGTAGGTTCCTGCTAAGGTTGTTGTGGAATTGAAGCAAAATAAGGGGAAGGTACAACTAGTTGAACTGGGGTTAAAGTTTTGTAAGGTTTAAGGTGATCGGGTGGAGTTTTTGTGAGGGGATCGATGTACTAGATTAGGATCCCTAGAGTAATGTTGGGTAAAATCAACGTAGCCATGACAAGGAAAGATGAAATTCCTTGTGGGGGGAGTAAGAAATGTATCTAACCTGAAGGATAATGGCCTAGCGAAACTTCTCCTGGAGGAACTCTTCCTATTTGAAATTGATTAGAAGAGACACGAGAAAAAGGAGGTGGTCCTTGAGGAATTATACCGGTATGTTGGGATGAGTTGGGTACAATAGGTTGCAAAGGCGTTGGATGTGAGATGGTTGTACTTAACCACTAGTGACTAGCTCGTGACACTTGCAGCATGAAAACACTGGACGAGCTGGGCTTAGAAGGGGTAGGTGCTAGACTATAGTAGGCACCAAGAAAAGAAGAATATTTAAATACTCCTGGTGAGACATTGGTGAGGGAAGAGACAGTCATATCATCAGTCATGGATGAAATTTTAGTTTGACAAGAAGTTTGTGCCTTAGGATCATATTAAGTCAGTTGATTGAATGTAATGATATTTCCTTTGTGGGGAAAGCACATATTATAGAAAACCGCAGATGTGACAGTTGACATGGCATAGGTGTAACGAGAACCTAGAAGGATGTTGTAATCCAGTGAGGCATCGATAAATTCAATATCAATGGAGACCGTATTGCAGGAAATAGTTATAATATAGTTTTTAACTAAGCCAAGGGGATGATATAGATGACCATCCCATGCATGGAGAGTGATGGTGGATGGGGACAGGTCTGGTGAGTTAATTTTTTTCCAAACACTATCAGCCATCATGCACATTGAGGTGCCTTCATCAATGATACACTATTGTACTGGGGCGTTTCTTATTAAGACTGGTATTTGAAAAGCAACAGATGAAGGAAATTGAGGATGTTCTTATTATCAATGTCAAATATGATCATGTGATCATATGAAGTATCCATAGTGCACAAGACATTAAGTAGAGCTTTTCGTTGGGATGGGCACGACTGGATAACTTGCAGTGTTGACATAGCGGTAGGAAACTGCACCAAGTCATCTACTATGTTGTATGTATGGGTGGCTTTGGCCAAAGCAGCATTACAACATAATGGACCTTTGGGGATCTTAGTAATAACCTGTGCCTGAGGCTAAAGGATTTTTAAGGTACCATTTGATGATGGAATGGACTCTCTGGAAACTTTTAGTTGGGACTCAGTCATAGACTTAGAGGTTTTCTTGTCATGTTGGCATGAACGAGTCTATATATTGACATGTTCAGTGTTGATGACCTCAAAATTCATCATTAGAATATGAAAATTATTGGGACCAGATTGTAAAGTTTGAGGCACTCTCTAACCTTGTGTGGGTTGGGTAGCTAAGTATCCTTGGTGAGGAAATGGGTTGGTAAGCACTACTGGCTAAGATGAAGCATGGGCCTGAGGAATCTGAGCCATGGATTGTTTTCCTATAGAATTTCCTGCTTGGGCTCCCCATGCTTGATGCATCTACTGTAAAAGGGGAAAATCATGATATTAATGTCCATATATGTCGTAACATGCACAAGGCTTATTCGTACAAAGAGCCTTGTTCTTCTTGGGTTGATCGCCATGTTTTTGGGTCGTAGGATTAGGTTGATCACCATGAGGTTGATTAGGTGGAGGACCTTGGTTACCCTCAATACCTTGAGATGATTGATTCCTATTACCTTTCACCTTTTTCTTCTTCTTGGTGTTGGGGGGATTAGTCATGCTCTGTTGAGCATACACCTAACCTTAAGGAGGGGGTTGTTGTTGTGGCAAAGGTTGAGGAGGCATGGGAGGCTGAGGTGCTTGTGTTGGAGGGCTGGAGCGTTAGGCAATGCATAAGGAACATATGGAGGAGGGGGAAGATTGGTATAAACAGGTTCAACAAAAACTAGCCATGTTATCTGCTGATGTGAGTGGGGATATTCATATAGTGTGCTTTGACCTGGATAAAATTTTACTAGTGGAAAGGGATAATTGTAGAAGGTACTGGTCCCCCATTGGGGTTGGCCACAACTCATCTAATTGAGAGAATATGGTTGATGATAAGGGTGTGAAAGAGATCAAACGATATCTTCAGTGGCATGAGATTCCCCCGGTGCATTGGCACCATCGGGCCTAGGGAGTTTTGGTAAAACTGTGTATATATAACTAGATTGGGAATATATCAAGTCATACTTTAAGGTTATTTGGGGTGCACATTTCCTGAGGGAAGTATGACGTGAAATATTTACCTATGGGAGCTAACAACAATCTAATAAATTAATCAATATAGACACATTCTTCAAAATCAGGAGCCCTACATGTGCTCCTCCTTCTACGCCATTCTTGGACATGTTCAGAATGGTGGGTGGAAGAAGTTTGATGGAATGATGTCAAAAGTTCGGTCCCAGTGGTGTAACGAAGAGGTAACTGAAAAATATGACAAGAAATATTTTGTGAGAGTAGCGAATGTGGAGTGAGAGGCACGAGGTTGGTCGACATACCAGTTAGCTGCAACTCCAGTAATCTTGCTTTGGAATAAAAAAAGATGAATAGAGTCATCTGGATTGGAATTAGAGGAACAACACATGTGAAATGAGTGAACATGATTAGTGGGGTCTTCTCTAGGATTTCCCTCAAACTTGGGAATGTTTGAAGGAAGTTTAGTAGGCATAACTTGCCAACTTGGATCACGGAGAAGGGGATCGTTGATAAGCTAATTAAAATCTAGGAGATTCAAAAAATCCATAAAGGGTAGCAATGGAGTATGATTGATCGTACTGATTGAGGTTCCACTAATGGTATTACATAGGGTAAGACATGAGGTACCACCTTGGTTTCCTGCACCTACATTGGTGCCTGACATGGTGGCAATATGAGGTAGAGAAGATGCGGAATCAAAGGAATCAGTAGACACTGAGTCAAAAAGACTCGATGGAGGATTGGGAGGATTACCTGGCACCCGACAGGGATGAGTAATACGTCCTAATGGGAAATGAGGATGAAGACCTAGAATTCACCACGAAAAATGCCTTGGTGGCGCAATGATGTCAAGACAAAGATAACACTAAAGTACTAAAGGATGATAGGAAAAATCATAGCAACAACCAGCACGCAAATACCTAGTGCAGTGGTGCCAAGCGTAAACAAACTATATAATGATGCTACTCTAACACAAGAAAAATCGTCCTATCAAATAACATGTCCTCTAGCCTAAAGGTGATTTAATTCCTCAAACAATCCTAAATCTATTGTTTTAGATGGCCTTTCAAAGAGAAAGGTAGGGTAGAGAACCATCTACTTTCCACAGCTAGTCCTATAAGGTGTTTTCCTAATATTGGTGACTATGGTTACCTTCATCCCATGGGAGTGGTAGAGTCTTGAGCTTCTTGGTAAATCAGACAACGCATGGAATTCATTACCATGTGTTGGGTAGCCCCAAGAAAAACCTCTCGCATGATGCCTAGCCTAACCCTCTCTGAATCGAATTTCTGATGCACTTCGGCTTTAACCATGGAATGATGAAGGATTTTAAGCTCCCTAAAAACTCAAATTTTATGTTTCAATGTAAATGATCGTTGGGTTTTATTGGAAGCCTATCTCACCGATCCTACACCTAACTACACATATTGTTTTTCCCTAATGCCCAAAATGGGCTTAATCTATGTGTGTTAGACTATTAAGTGTGGTTTTTAAAGCCTTGATTTGGCGGTGTTAACCAAGTTCATTTTCTCTTAAGGTGTGTATGTGTGTGAAAAAAATTGTTTAGTGGATGCGTAAATTAAGCATTTTTTGTGATACCATATGCTGCTAAAATAAAATGTTGAAATACTGTAGATAATATTGAAATATGACAGAAAAATAAGCATCAAATCAAGCACAAACCCCACCCAAAAAATTCTCGCAAACATGTAGGAAAAAATAGGTAAACAAGCTACTCAAAACACATGAAAAGAGTCTACAAGGTCTAATGTCTATGGGACTGGGATCTAAGGCTCTATGTTGCTAAAAATGGTGCAGACTAATAACAAAAAACATAGGTGAAATTTGTTGCAATGGATAGGTAAGAAGCTCAACAAACCAAGGATACTCAAGGGGATCGTAGGGGCAAAAAAAAAGAAAACTAAAATGGAGTTAATAAGGGTAAAATTCCTATCCAAAGGGGTTTTAATAAAATGGATTAGACCTTGAAACAATTGTTGAAACTACTGAAAACCCTAGACCCCTTACTCTGTTGATCATTTTCTATAAGGTGGAAGTATACTAGAAAGCATAAGCAGGATTGTTTCTACCTCAAAGAGACAAACTAAGTAGATCCAGGCCTAACGAGGGTTGAAACAGAGGTCAAAAAAGGCAAAACAACACTCTCGACAAACCTTGAAATTTTTTTTTAAATCCCGGAAAAATATGAAAACGTAGTTTCTGACGTGTTTTTGAAGGAAAACGTTTTTTTGGACCAAATAGGGCATTTTTCTCCATAGAGCACACTTCTGGTGCTGAAAAATGTGTTTTGGTCTTCGTGGATCTCGGACGGCAGGTTTTGAAAGATGTTGTCGTCTCCTACTCTGTTGGTACCAGTGACCTGCGGAAAACACCAGAAAACCACTAATAACTGTAAATTTCATAGAATAATGGAGAGAACGATATAAATAGCAAAAAGAAGATAAAAATATGAACCACATTGGTTGGTTCGAAACGCGTCGATGAATTCTTGTCTCATGTGATTTTCACCAAAAAAATATTTATAAAATTATGGATCACAAAGCCAAAAATAAAAAGCTAAAAATAGTTGTAGAAAACCCTGAAATTTCTAAAGAAAAAATCACCGAAGAAACTAAAGTAATTACACCAGTGGAGTCGCCATTTGTTGACAACAAATGTAACTAAAAACCTAGTGGAGTCGCCATTTGTTAGTATGAAATATTTTTGAAAGTTGTACCAAAAAGGCCTCATTAAAGTCATGAGTGACTAATGACCCTAACAACAAGTGTGGCTAAACATACTTCACATATGCAACAAATATGTGAGAAAAACTGCAAAAACAATGGATGTATGCAAATATAAAAGCATAAACATCAAATATAAATTTGATGTAAAACTCAATTTTGGAAAATCTTTTGAAATAAAATAATTATATTAAGACATCTAGCGAAGGAGATTTACAAAAGGTCGTAATTTCTCCTCAATGGGATGGGTCCTTTGATGTCCTCGTCACTTCATAATTTAGATCTTCCTCTCTCTCTAATGTGTGAAACCCAAACAATATAGAACTCAAAACTGGGAGCTTGAATGGTATGTGATGATAATGATGATGATGATAATGATGATGGTGAGAAATGGATGAAAATTCCCCTTATTTATAACAAAGTATTGGGTTGATCTCGAAAATGGAGAATAATAAAATAGTATTGACCAAAATCTAGATCTAACCGCTTGGAATATCTTATTATATTTTTGGAGAGGGAAAATATATTTAAAATGGTTAAATATATTTATTTAGAAATAATTAACAAACAAATGATTTATAAATTATTTCGTGAATAAAAAGAAAGGTGTGAAAATGAAATTACTTTTAAATAATGATTTAATAATTATTTCAAATATGGAAATAAGGAATAATAAACAAATAATGATTTATTTAATTATTCCTAGGTGATTTAGTCAAATGCAACAAGGAATATTTACTAGAAATTGCCCCTAAAGGTGCAAAGGTACACCGAACGAACAGAATATTTGGGAATATTATCTCGCCCCAAGCAAAGCCCAATGTTGAATGCATGGGTATAAGATCTACCAATTTCTCCAATAGGATTGGCACTAGCTTGCTAGTGAAATATCTTGATGAATATTTTGTGTCCATAGCAAAGATCATAGGCTTATGTTGAGTCATTTAAGTTGGTTCAGCTAAAAGAGGAGTAAATGAAGGTTCAAGTTATAATGGCATAATTTTTTCATGAGCTCGGGAGTGAAAGAGTTGGGTAAGAACAAGAAATATTGTCCATCAGTTCAAAATAAATTTTTAATCCCAGTAGATTATTTCAAAATGTATTCTTTGAAAAAAGATGCATTCATGACAATAGTAGGCCTACTGGAAATCTTGCTAATTACAGTAACATCCAAGGAGTAGAAAAGTATGCCATGAAAATATGAAGTGGTCTACAATTAATAGCAAAACAAAAAAAATCATTACTTGGTTAACATGGTTGAAACTAATTATAGGTCACCATCATACACCTGTCAAGTAATTAGACATGTTTTTCAATTACAATGAAAGATATAAATGTCAAAACCATTACTTGGTTAACATGGTTGAAACTAATTGTATGTGACCATCATATACCTTCCAAGTAATTAGATATGCATGCTAATTACAATGAAAGATATTTTTAGATTGTACAACTCACATTAACCTGTTTCCAAAATATGTAGAAATTTAAACAATACAATGATACATTACCGGACACTCCTGATCAAACAATTAAATCCACTGTTAAATACAAAATCCTTCTACTTAATTCTTTGCGGAAATTTAATCGTCAATTGCAAACACATGAAGAAAAATCAATTGCACATAACACAGATGTTTTTACCGAGAAATCTTAAAGCTAAAAACCCCAACTATCATATATTATGTATATCATGTATCATGAAAAAATCTCATACAAAACTCTACTCTAAGAGCTCTCAGTACAATATACAATCGTCTCACACTGTCATACAAAAATTGGCTCACACATGCACCAATTTATTGCCTCCTGACAACCTGCCTCCACTGCGAAATCCTTGATGGTCAAGAACCTCTGAATGATTTCGATATGGCCAACCTTGACTGTGCAATCCTCATAAGCATCTCCAATGTGTGTGTGGATGCATTGAATGCATCACCATAGTCACAACTGGTAGTCAACCAGGCCCTTTCACCTATCTCTCAACTGGGTCTCCACTGGATTTGACATGCATGTAGTTAACAATAGTATTTCTTCAGTTGCAAGTGAGATCACTCCATGTGAATTAATTTAATATTTAATTCACTGATCTCCCACTAGTGTATCTTTAGTTACAACTAGCACAACTGAGTTTAACTCACTTAACTGAGTTAAACTAAATAACAACTCACATAACTACACATCCAACTCTGTTATAACTTTGTATCACTCAGTTACAACGAGGTCCATTGCATGGTCCACCAACCAACCACTTCAACTCAAAATCCACTTAGCTAACTGATTTTCCACTTCAGTTAACTAGTTCCAAGTGCTCATTGAAAATAGATAATTATTTATTGTCTAATTTTTGTTAAGGGCTTAACAAAAATTGACATGCATTCCACGAAACAACTTCCCACATGCATTCCAAACTTAGACACCCATCCATCCATATAATTTTCTCAACCATATATAAATATATTACTGCTAAACACAGACTTTGACCCAAATTCTAAAAAAAGACATATCACCTAAAAATAGCCTGTGTGGGCCCCACCTAGTGTAGGAGCTTATTTTTTCACTGGGATCAACGATGATGTTTCTGGATGCCTATTTCACTGTTTCTTGTTGCAATCTTCAACACTCCCTCTCAACAATAAAGGAATGTCTTTGCATGTGACATGCAACTCCATGCATTCGCCCTGCAACCTTTGCATGCAACACTTCCGAAACTGAATAGCCTCCAAACAACTGAATCAATATAATGCATCTGTCATCAAATTCTTCTGACTTCTACTTAGCTATTGCACATGTCTTTAGGAACCACTGCATTGTTAGACTCTACACCCATGCACTCTTCACTTGCTTCCAACTTTGATCTGTGCTCCAGTATCTGACATTGTCACTTTATTCTGACTGCATCAATCCAACTGATCCTACTACTGTTTCTCTGTGGGCTCCTTGTAGCCAGGTTCAATTCATGAGATCTACACAATCTTAATGAATCCTGCCTAGAAATTTCTTATTAGGATTACTCATGCATGTCACCCCACCTCTCACCTGGTGGTATAGCTGCATGCACTCCCTCTTCCCATCTGGCACGAAATTTCTCTGCATGAGTGGTTGCTCCTAATCCATGATCCTCATCTTGTGGATACTCCACATCTTGAGGTTCACTCTTACCTGCATGCAAATCCATCTCCCTCTCAAGGGTCAATTGCATGGCTTTCACACACTTCCCAAAAGTAGGAAGCTCTATAGAAATCCCATCTACATCAATTCTATAGATATTCTTAACTCGAATCCCAACCTTCTTAGCTTGCCCTGTTTCTTTGTGTCGCAAGAAAACTTTTTCTTCACTAAAGAACACATCATAGCCTTTATCCTCTAACATTGCGACTGAGATTAAATTTTTCTTCAAACCAGGAACATGCGTAACATATTTTAAATGAAAGAGTTTACCTGGCACCATCTAAAAGGTAATGGTACCAATGTTGTTCGCACTGTATCTTCCATTTTCGCCCAACTCAATATGCAACTGGAGATATTTCTCCTCCAAGTCACTGAAAAGTTTATCATCTCCTGTCATGTGAAAGGAATCACCACTATCAAAGTACCACCGCAATGCCAATGCACTAGACACCATGCATCTGGTGTCTAGCTCAAATTGCGTGGCAAGAGCCTCACCATCTGTAGCCATATTTTTCTTCTTCTTATGTGGACAATTTGTGGCAATATTTCCATACTCGTGACAATGAAAACACTTCACTTTGGACATGTTATGCTCCTTTCCATCCTCACCGGCCTCAAATTTATAATGGAATTTCTTCCCCTTCTTCTTCTTTGCCTTGGCATCCAAAGCACAATCCTCTTCATCATCATGCATTGATGAAGAGCCATCTCTGGTGTTCCACCTGAACTCCTCCTACACTAGATCCGACCACAGTCGTTCCCAATCCGGCAGTTTTTCACGTCCATTGAAAGAGTCTTGATAATTTTGCCAACTCTTAGGAAGTCCCAAGAGAGCCAAGCTCACCAAATCATCATCAGCAACACTTACTCCTACACTCCCAAGCTCATCCCTACATTGGACAAACTTTTTTTAAGTATACTAGAATAGTGTCGTTCTTCTCCATCTTGATTTTTCTAAGTTTATCCTTCAGCGCCAATTTCCTATGGTCACTGCTGCTTTAGAAAGTATCTGTCAAAGCCTTCCACATAACATATGGAGTGGCTTTCCCATGAAGGCTTGATACAATATGGTCTCTCACACCTTCCAACAAAACCCTCCTCACCCTTGCTACTTTCTTTTTCCATGCATCAAGTAATGCAGCATCTGTCGAAGTGGGCTTAAGAACATCTCTGCTGATGAATTCCTTCAATCCATTATCTTCAAGAACCACCTCCATTCTATCCTTCCATGAAATGTAGTTCGAGCTGCCCTAGAGTGCATACTCTAACCGCAAACCATTGAAATCCATTTCGATGTTTACTCAATTGTCGCACCAAGAAATTCTTGCAACAATTTCGAATTGTTTCCACCAACAAAACTCAGCTACTGCTTCAATATTGCAATCTTCTTAGCTCTGATACCATGTAGAAATTTAAACAATAAAATGATGTATTACCAAACTCTCCTGATCTAACAATTAAATCCACTGTTAAATACAGAATCCTTCTACTTAATTCTTTGTTGAAATTTAATCACCAATTGCAAACACATGAAGAAAAATCAATTGCACATAACACAGATGTTTTTATCGTGAAATATTAAAGCTAAAAACCCCAAATATCATATATTATGTATATCATGGATCATCAAACAGTCTCATACAAAAATCTACTCTAAAAGCTCTCAGTACAATATACAATTGTCTCACGCTGTCATACAAAAATTGGCTCACACATGCACCAATTTACTGCCTCCTGACAACCTGCCTCCACTGCGCAATCCCTGATGGTCAAGAACCTCTGAATGATTTCGATATGGCCAGCCTTGACTGCACAATCCTCATAAGCATATCCAATGTGTGTGTGGATGCATTGAATTCATCACTATAGTCACAATTGATAGCCAACCAAGCCCTTTCACCTATCTCTCAACTGGGTCTCCACTGGATCTGACATGCATGTAGTTAACAGTAGTATTTCTTCAATTGCAAGTGAGATCACTCCATGTGAATTAATTTAATATTTAATTCACTAATCTCTCACTAGTGTATCTTTAGTTACAACTAGCACAACTGAGTTCAACTCACTTAACTGAGTTAAACTAAATAACAACTCACATAACTGCACATCCAACTGTGTTATAACTTTGTATCACTCAGTTACAACGAAGTCCACTGCATGGTCCACCAAAAAACCACTTCAACTTGAAATACACTTAGCTAATTTATTTTCCACTTCAGTTAACTAGTTCCAAGTGCTCATTGAAAATAGATAGTTATTTATTGTCTATTTTTTGTTAAGGGCTTAAAAAAATCAACATGCATTCCACGAAACAACTTCGCACATGCATTCCAAACTTAGACGCCCATCCATCCATATAAATTTCTCAACCATCTATAAATAGGTTACTGCTAAAAATAGACTTAGACCCAAATTCTAAAAATAGGCATATCACCTAAAAATAGCCTGTGTGGGCCCCACCTAGTGTAGGTGCTTATTTTTTCACTAGGATCAAGGATGATGTTTCTGGATGCCTATTTCACTGTTTCTTGTTGCAATTTTCAACAAAATACAATTAGTACAAAGAAACCCAAGCAATAGGGAAAAAAAAAAACAATTCACCTTACCAAAAAACAATTAATTAACTCTTTTAAAAATTTATTATCATAAATACATTATTCAATAATCAACAATGTTTTATTAAGTTTAAATGTTTGTTGAAATTGTTACTTTTAAACACATATATGTTAACCTTATCTTCTTTAATTGTTAAATATAATAAATTATTTATAAAATAATTTAAAATAAATATAACTGTCATTTTCAACTAATTTAAGTTGGTGTTTTTGTTTGTTTGAAAACAATTCCCCATCGCAACACTAACTCAACATAAAGAAAGGGCCGAGTGTGCAAAGATACTAAGGCATATTGGTAGTATAGGTGATTGTTTTGTGACAAGAAATATTTGTTAAAACATTTAAGTCTGTAGAGAATTCCTTGTTTAGTGAAAATCATTAAGGAATTGCACCTTTTTCTTCTCTTCAATATAGTTCGATTCATAAGATGGAATTAAGGAATGACTTCATAGAACCAGAGAAGTGTGTGCAGATTGTTCCAAGACCAAATGGTATTTCCTTCTGAGGAAATTTTTATTAGTAAAGAACAGAATGAAAAAAATATTTGAAATTTTTGGGAGAAACTACAGAGGAGAATCATGAGAGTTCCATAAACATTGAAAATTACAATACTTGTATAAGAAATGCTGCCAATGGAGGCTTATTTTTATTCTCATCTCATGCTTAGTTCACAAGAAGTTCCAAACAACAAATTGAAGGAATGTCTGGTAGATCACATTCAATATAAAGAACAAGCAAAGGATGTGGCATCATTCCCCGACTCTAGTTGCTAGAAACTAGATGCATCATTTGAGCTTGGGTAGGATTATAAATATTCTTCACAATACTGGCCAAAGCCTATCGAAATTCCCTTCATCAATTTTGAAAAATTTGTAATAGGAAATACCATGATAGAATCAAATTCTCCATGTCAATATAATTATGGGGACAAACAAATGGTGTATCAAACAAATCTAGTTAATTTTTAACGGAGTTTACCAAATGAAAAACAAAAACAGGTAAGAGTCAAATTTCAGACTCTGATATGAATATTTTTGAAGCCAGGAGATGTTTTATTCGTAAAAAAAAACAAAAAGTAGTGAAAACGTCCACAAGATAATAGATAATTCAAAAGGAAAATTAGAGGAAAAAAGGAGGGGTTATTTTATTCATTATATGTTGAATAATTCTTATCCACCTCGTCCTAAAACTCATGTCCTTTCTTCAATAGATGTTACTGGGAGTTTCAGATCAACGTTCTTTCCAGGAGGAACAACCCCAAGTCTTCTGAGGCTAGCTAGAACAACCATTATGGATTTTTTTTCAATTTCGCTAGAGTTTCTGTAACACCTTCACTCCATAAGTTCCCTTCAAGAGAGGAAAAACAAGTGACTAGAAGGTGGAGTATTCTTGGTTTTGGGTGAAAATTCATGGGTTTAGGCAAGAATTCTGTGGATATTGACAATACGTTAATAGAAGCCAAATGGGTTGCTTCTTCACCAAATTCCTTGCATCTCATTTGATGTAATATTCCCAGTTAGTTAGAATATTATATGTTGCTCTATTTTGTAGGTTAGAAGAATAAATAGGGTAGAGAGACCCTTAAATATCTTTAGTAGGAATAAAACATTCCCTATGTGAAAAGGGGTTTGAATAAGAAGGCCAAATAAACCACCCTTGGTGTGAAAATGGGGCAATGCATGAGGACTAGAACCTTGTTGACCACGTCAACAGCGCTGCTAAATGAGGAAGGAAACCAGTGGGAACAGCGCAGTTTTGAGGGAGAACTCTTTGCAATGAAGTAACCTCATGAATGTGTGGGGCCCAAGGTAAGGAGGCTCACCAAGAATAAAGAGGAATGGATAGCAGCCATGAGAGGCATTTATAATATTGTCTATGTTTGAGTCTTTTAACTTCTTACATGCTTTAGCTGTTTAGCTGGGTTTGCTACACTGTTTAGTGCAAGGGATTCTCATGCGGGAGTTCCATTCTCTTTCTTGGTTCAGCTTGTTTAAGCAATCTAAGAGGGGAATTCTGAGCTACATTTCCACTATCTGACTTGGGGTCAAGCAGTCACCAACTCCTACAGCACAGTCTCTTCCATAAACTACGTCATTTTTGAAGGTGATGTTGTGGTAGGGTTGAATCCCTTGATTTGGAGCTAGTTTCTTGGAGAAGGAGGCTTCTTCTCTCCTGGAAGGCTAGTAGGGAGGCTCTTCAGCCATTTTTATGTACTTTAATGTATTTTTCAGCCATATCATATACATATTTGCAATTAAATGCGTCATTTTATGCAGAGATGTCATTTTGTACTTGTGCTCATGTGAAACCCTTGTCGAGTTGTCTCTATTTTTTGTAAAAGAGGCTAAAACCTCCATTTTCTTGGCTCTTTGATTAATGAAATCTCTAGATATGTTATGACACATATTTTTCTATAGAAACCCTTTCATAATTACACTGTTACATGCTTCGGAATTTTTTTTTACTGAAGTCATGGGGTTTGGGTGTTCTTAAGGTGTTTTGGCATGGGGGGATCTGTTTAACATAGCTAGAATGATTTTTTTCTACTCCCATTCTATATGTAAGGGGTATTGAGTGTAATATGAAGGATCCAAGTCCTATTTTTCAGTTCTGTAACATAAATTTCTGAAAATAGCATTTTTACTCTCCATATTGCAAAAATTCCTAAAAAGGAATATTACAGTGGTATCAAAGCACTACCCTTGGCTCAGCTTATGGGAACAATATATCTATAGTATGGAGGAGAAATATATTTCAAAGCTCCTTCTTCAAACCATGCAGAACATTGCAAGAGATCTCAAGGAGATGAGGCATAAAGAAGGCCCTAAGGGGTTTTACCAAGAAGCAATCACCAACACCTCATTTTGTGTGGAAAAATCAGCCACTCACCCTTCACTACAATGCTCCATTATGCCCTCATTCTTATCTGAAGATAGGGAGGAAGAAACCCTTGGTGACTACTTTGTGGATTATGAGTCCCAATCCCAAAGATTCAAGGAACACTTGAGCTTTCAAGAATTATGTCGGATCAAGGAAGGGAGGAGATCTTGATGTCAGCATAAGAAGGAAGGATGGATGCAAGAATCAGACCTACAGCGCAATATGGGGACATTCTTCTTGCCTATATATCATGGATCACCTAAGTGCACAACCAAGGCTTGGGTGGAGAAGCTGGATACTTACTTTCAGCTCAAAAGAGTTTCTGAAATAGAAGCTGTCAAAATAGCTACGCTGTACTTGGAAGGGGAGGCTCATGAATGGTGGTTCCATGGGATAAATACACTAGGGCATGCTCACATCACTTCATACTCAGTCTTCACCAAGAGACTAGTGGAGAGATTTGATCCAAGAGATTCGAAGGTCCACTTTATTGAGCTAACCAAGCTCAAACAAAAGGGAGATCTAGAAGATTATATTACTGAGTATTTGAAACTTTTAGTAATGGTATCCAACCTTACTATGAGCAGAAGGGTATGTATGTTTATTGATGGGATGATTGAACCATTGCATGGGTTAGTAAGATCCACCATGCCAACTACACTCCTTGAGGCTGTGGAGAAGGCTAGAGATTTGCAACATGCTTTGCCCAAAGCAAAAGCATTACTGCAGCAGGAGGGTTCTTCATGGCCAAAGAAGGCACCTCTTGACCATGAACAGAGGATATTAAGGAAGGAAAAACTTTTCCTCACTTTCCATAAGCCATGGGTTCCAAACCATGAGTGTGTTGTAGGGAGGGCTCATTATATTGAGATTTTTTCTGAAGAAGAGGAGAGGGACAGCGTTGTGCTACCTACAGAAGATGCAGCAAAACCTTTGCTCCAAGGGGATGAGCTCTTGCAACATTGAGGGGTGTCCCTAAATATCTGACTTTAAGAGTTAGAGGTACTATTATGGGGCAAATAATTTTGGTTCTAGTAGACATTGGAGCTACTCATAACTTCATTGATTCACAACTTGTAAAGAAGTGGGCATCCATATGGAAAATTTTGAAGGATTTTCAGTCTTGGTTCCAGGAGCCAAAACTTTGTAGTTTGTTAAGTATGTTCCAGAGTTGTCTATCACTATGGGAACCTACACTATGACAGACCACTTTTTTGTGGTTGATATTCCTGACACCAATGTCATATTGGGTGTCCAATGGTTGATCACTCTTGGGAGAGTCACCACTGATTGGGAGACTCTAGAGATGGAATGGATAGGGAAGGAGGATGGTAAGCATCAAAAAATCAAAGGGATGCACACTTACCCCCCTCAGATTTTTTCAGCTCACAAGATGGAGGCAGACTTATGCAAAGGAGACATAGAATGGGAAGTAGAACTGTGTTTATCTGAAGTTGGATTCAAGGATTCACCAGTACACCCTGATGTGCAGGCTCTCTTAGACCAGTATTCTGTAATATTTGGGGATATTCCACTGGGGAGACCTCCTGATAGGGGATTTGAGCACACTATTGAGCTAGAGAAAGGGATTATGGCTGTGATTACTACCCCTTATAGGCATCCCAAAGCTTATAGGGATGAAATTGAAAGGGCCATTCAAGAACTACTAGCCCTAGGTCATATCCGGCCTAGCACTAGCCCTTTTGCATCTTCAGTGGTCTTGGTTAAGAAGAAGGATGGCACATTGAGGCTATGCATTGACAATAGAGCACTAAACAAGAAGACCATGAAGAATATATATCCAATTCCCAGGATCAATGAGCTGATGGATGAGCTTAGAGGATCCAATTATTTCTCCAAGATTGACTTGAGATCCGGATATCACCAAATCAAGGTAAGAGATCAAGACATTCCCAAAACAACGTTCATATGTCACTATGGACATTTTGAGTTCTTAGTGATGCCATTTGATTTGACCAATGCCCCAGCAACATTCCAATCTTGCATGAACCACATCTTTCATGGTCATCTAAAAAATTTTGTATTGGTCTTCTTTGATGATATTTTGATTTACAGCTACACATGGGAGGAACATTTGCAATATTTTGAGACAGTGTTGCATATTCTCCAGGGGCAACAATTCTATGATAAACTCTTGAAATGTGAGTTTGGCCTCACTAAGATGCCTACTTAGGCCACATCATTGGGGTGGATGGAGTAAGATTGCATGAATAAAAGATCTGGGAAATCAAGGATTTGCCCGAGCTAAGAAATGTTTCAGAAGTCTGGGGATTTGTAGGCATATGCAGATATTACTGGAAGTTTGTCAAAGGGTTTTCTCAACTTGCAGCACCACTTACAGACTTGACCAAGAAGGGAGCTTTTAGCTAGACACCTACAGCACAGATGGCTTTTAATAAGCTCAAAGAGGTAATGAGTAGTTGCCCAGTATTAGTTTACCTAATTTCTCTCAACCTTTTGTGTTAGAATGTGATGCATTAGGTGAAGGGATCGGAGCAGTCTTGATGCAAGGAGGGCATCCTATAGCCTTTGAGAGCAGGAAGATGCTACCACATGAAAGGCTATACCCCATATATGATAAAGAAATGTTGGCTATCATGCATGCCTTAGCGAAATTCTAGCAATACTTGGTGGGGAATAAATTCAAGGTGAAAAATGATCATAACAGTCTCAAATTCTTTCTTCAACAAAAGCAGCTCCAAGAAAGACAAAAAAAATGGGTAAGAAAAATCCAAGCTTATGAATTTTACATAAAGCATGTCAAGGGGAAGAGCAATATAGTGGTTGATGCTCTATCCAAGAGACCAACAGTGATGTCCTTGAGGAGCATGGACGCAGATTGGAAGGCTCAATTGTTGGTTGAGTACTCCAAGGATAAATTTGCATGTGAGATACTTGATGGGGTGATAGTTGATGAGAGGTATAGATTAATGGATGAAGTCATCTATTACCGGGACCAGGTCTTTTTGGCCAAGAACTCTAAGCTCAAAGAGAAAATCTTGCAAGCATCACATGATTCCCCACTTTCAGGGCATCAAGGATTCACAAAGACTTACCAGGCCATAAGGGAGAGATTCTCATGGAAGGGTCTCAAGGAGGATGTACTCCAACATATCAAGGAGTGCATATTCTGTCATCAAAATAAGGGAGAACACACTCATCCTTCTGAATTATTGCAGCCACTTTCCATTCCGGATGGAAAATGGGAAAGCATCTCCATGGACTTCATCACCGGTCTACCTACTGTTCAGGGTAAGAATTGTATCTTTGTAGTTGTTTATAGACTAACAAATTATTCACACTTCTTTTCCATTTTTTCACATTATACTGCTTCACAGGTAGTTGAGCTCTTCTTTAGAGATGTGTTTAGACTCCATGGTCTCCCAAGGACCATAGTGAGTGATCGGGACAGTCGCTTCATGGGTGGCTTTTGGCAAGAACTTTTCAGGTTAGTGGGGACTGAGTTGAGACCAAGTACCAGCTACCACCCACAAACTGATGAACAAACTAAAATAGTGAAAAAGTGGCTGGAAGGCTACTTGAGAAATTATGTTGCAGGGCAGCAAAAGGCATGGCTGTGTTGGCTCCATTTGGGGGAGTATTGTTACAACACCACTTACCACATATCCATTGGTATGACCCCATTTTGAGCACTATATGGGTATGATGCACTCTCATTTGCTGATATCATGTTTGGAGCAAGCAAGGCTCCTAGAGAAAAGGAATGGATTCAGGAGAATCAAGACATACTTTGGGCCCTTAAAGACAACATTGCTACTGCCCAAAATCAGAAAAAGATGTATGCAGACCGTGGTCGGGTAGAGAGACAGTTTGAGGTGGATGATCTAGTCTGTCTTCGTCTTTAGCCTTATAAACAGTCTACACTCAAGGAGAAAGGGGCTGAAAAGCTCAAACCACGTTTCTATGGGCCATACAAGGTGGTCCGTCGAGTTGGGGAAGTTGCATATGAGCTAGAGCTTCCCAAGGGGAGCAAGATCCACAATATTTTTCATGTCTCATGCCTCAAGAAGGCCATTGGATAGAATGTAGTTGCCAACATTAACCTCTCACCTATTGATGATGAGGGCCATCTATTTTTGCAACCTGAGGCAATTCTGGATACACGGGAGAGGCAGCTAAGAAGCAGAGTAATCAAAGAATATATGATTCAATGGAGAAATCTTTCTGATGAGGATGCCACTTGGGAAGGAGATAAGATCCTACAGCATCCTTCTTTGTTATTACTTGAGGAAAAGCAAATTTTGAGAGGGGATGGCTGTAATATTCCCAATTAGTTGGAATATTATATGTTGCTCTATTTTGCAGGTTAAAAGAATAAATGGGGTAGAGATACCCTTAAATCTCTTTAGTAGGAATAAAAAATTCCCTATGTGAAAAGGGGTTTTAATAAGAAGGCAAAATAAACCACCCTTGGTGTGAAAAGGGGGCAATGCATGAGGACTAGAACCTTGTTGACCAGGTCAACAGTGCTGCTAAATGAGGAAGGAAACCAGTGGGAACATCGCAGTTTTGAGGGAGGACTCTTTGCAATGAAGTAACCTCATGAATGTGTGGGGCCCAAGGTAAGGAGGCTCACCAAGAATAAAGAGGAAGGGATAGCAGCCATGAGAGAAATTCAGAATCTTGTCTATGTTTGAGTCTTATGACTTCTTGCATGCTTCAGCTATTTAGCTGGGTTTGCTGCACTGTTTAGTGCAAGGGATTCTCATGTGGGAGTTCCATTCTTTTTCTTGGTTCAGCTTGTATAATGGATCTAAGAGGGGAATTCTGAGCTACATTTCCACTATCTAACTTGGGGTCAAGAAGTCACCAACTCCTACAGCGTAGTCTCTTCCAGAAACTATGTCATTTCTGAAGGTGATGTTGTGGTAGGGTTGAATCCCTTGATTTGGAGCTAGTTTCTTGGAGAAGGAGGCTTTTCCTCTCCTAGAAGGCTAGTAGGGAGGCTCTTCAGCCATTTTTATGTACTTTCATGTATTTTTCAGCCATATCATATACAGATTTGCAGTAAATTGCGTCATTTTATGCAAAGATGTCATTTTGTACTTGTGCTCATGTGAAACCCTTGTCGGGTTGTCTCTATTTTCTGTAAAAGAGGCTAAAACCTCCATTTTCTTGGATTCTTTATTAATGAAATCTATGCCTCTCCTTATAGTTGAGAGTTCGACAGGCTCACCCTAAATTTTTGAGAGCACCAACTCCCCTACTTTTATGTTAAGCGAATCCCACCCACTAGATTAGGCAGGCTCAGGAAAAGTGTTGCTTCCTTATCAAAAGGCACATGAACTAGATGACTAATCTTGGAATGAGAGCAAGCTACCACCCACTAGATTAGGCAGGCTCAGGAAAAGTGTTTCTTCCTTATCAAAAGGCACATGAACTGAATGACTAATCTTGGAATGAGAGCAAGCTACCACCCACATCCAGGGTTAGGGAAGGTCTCGGCTATGGTACGTGAAGATGTAGCTACCACGCTGGGAGATTCGTTGGATCTAGGATCTGGCAGTGCTAGGGAGTTATTGTAGAGGTTCTTTCCCCCGCCCTTCAAAATGGGAAAGGGGATGTCCCCCTAATATTATTAAGCGGTCACTAAGATCATCTTTCGGGTCTACATGATGTACCACATATTTTTTTGTAGAAACCCTTTCAGAATTACGTTGTTACTGTTAGCCCCCCTATAAATTTTTGACAAGCAAACAGGGGGCTAAGATGTTGTCGAGCCTTCAAGGAATGCATTTCCCTGAAAAGACATCATCCTTGAAGCCTCCTTGTGCCTGTTGTCCTTTGATAAAATCCCCTTTGCTGATTTCCCTTATAAAACCTCTGTGTTTGTGAAGAAATTCCCAAGGGCCTCCCTTTCCCCTTATTTCACCCCCACTTATCCTCTATTTTATTCGCCCTTGTCTCCCCTTCTATTTCCTTTCTTACCCTTCAAATCCCCCCAAAATCCCCTTTAATTTCTTTCCAAATCCTTTATAACCACTTCCCCTTTCCATACCCCGCCATGTATTACAAATAAACTCTATTGTAAAGTTTATGTTATATAATATGTAACCCGTCGTTGTTTTCATCGCAAAGCGCACATCACATTTTCACATGTTCATGTTCAAGCGATCTATCACAAATATTTGCGATGTGATCTGATCGCGCCGTCGCACTTTCCGCCCATCGCAGATCGCACTCATCACATGATCGCATTTTCACTTGTTTGTTCGATCGATCCATCGCAAATATTTGCGATGCGATCTGATCGCGTCGCAAATCCTCCATCGCACTTGCGGCCATCGCTTGTCCCCGCTCATCGCAATCAGAATTTGGTTAGTGTCGTTCCTTCGTGTCCTCGCCGATTGTGATCCCAACCATCATCGCACTTCCCAATCGCTTCCCCTTCCTCGATCGCAATCGGAGGTTATAAGTGTGCGTCCCTCTCGTCCATCGCGATTGCGATTCTCCGACTAAATCCTGACCGACCGTTGGGTTTAAGATCCAACGGTTCAAAGCGAATCACCATCCGCCTCTGGCTGGGTCCCACCTCATCGCATTTCACTGCATTCCCTTCACATTTCTTTGTATTTTGTTCGAAGTCCAAAGTCTAAGACTTTACACTAAAGTCTCATGTTTCACAGTTGTTCCACCCACTTTCATATATCATTCCGCTGCTCGATCCCCACCGTTGATCTTCGCTCCCAGGCCACGATCTAATAGTCTGCGCTGCATTCTGCCATCAAACCCTATTATTCGTAAGTATTCACCAGTTCATTACATTTTGTCACCATTTTTTGGTGAAAGCCACCATTCCGCCGCCGTGCTATTATATTTTTCGCCCTCTGCTCCACCAGTCTTCCATTGCATTGATTTTCTACACACAGTTGTGAGTTTCTGCAGAGTACAAGAGTTGAAACGCTGCCATAATTACACAGTATGGATGCAGCAGTAAGTTTTCCACTGACAGAGGCAAGGAATTTAATGAAGGGCAGGTTTCCACACCAGCAGAATCTCTTCTTCCGAAGAAGGACAGATTGCCCCTACTATTTGATTATATGTCGTGCTCCAGAGGAGATCTCTGCTCATAACGCAGTCCAAGTATATCAGAGCATTTTTTTCTCAAGTATGGTGGACCATTCCGTTTTTCATTGCCATTTTTTTTATTCACCAAAGGTACTACAAAGTATAGCAAACCAGAATGCATCAGAGACATACCTGGAATTAATGAAGCCTGACGAAGACCATTCTTTTCTCCAAAGAGTGCCAAAAATTAATGCTCAGAGTTTAAAACAGAATGGGCTTCGGCCCTCTCCTTCTTTTCTGAATTTAATGTTATATTTAGTTTTCTACCTACTTCCTCTGCTCTTTTTCAGCTATAAAAACTATGAGGAAGTTGTTGTAAAGGTTGTTGATGAGATAGCAAAGAGGTGCAAGCAGTTTCTCTTGAGATAAGTTCTATGTGTATAGTTTTAAGATAGGCTAAGAAAGATGTATTCAGACTGAAAGACCAAGCTATTGGCTATGTTGTACCTAATTGGTGTTGATGTTTAATATGATAAGCACATTTCATTAGATCCTGATCTAAAGCTGCGGTGATGTTTTTCTATCTCTGTGTTTATTTCCATTTCATTTCATTTCATCTGGCTCGCATCAGAAATTTGGCATAAGATTCACCCTTGTTAGGTGCCTTATGTTGTTGCTCTCCTAGCCCTTTATGTTTTCTTCTTAATGTGTTTATCTAAAGATTGATTTCAATTGATTTAACCAGTGTAGTGGATGTTGTTGCCTACTAGCTGATGTATGAATTAACGAAATCTGTTTTAGATGTTCTTGTTAGGATTTAATGGAATGTGTTGAGAACACTGGGAGGTCTAGAACCCTGTATCTGCCTCACTAGGATCTTTCCATTCTGATTAAGCCTTTCTAAGTTCCCTTGTGTTGCCTCTGATTTTGTCCAGGCAGGTCTGGAGTTAAATGACCTCTGACCTGATCTATAGATGGGATTAGTTGGTTCTCCCCCCTTCACTCTCAGTCCTTAATGTCCCATACCACCCTATCACTTTAGGATCCAAGGCTTTAGATGACTAGCCCAACTGAAAGCTTGCATATTGATAGAAAGTAAATTCTTTCTTGACTCCATTGCCCAATGGACTTGGTTTCTCTGGATTATCTCTCCTTTGCCTAAATTCTTCTTTGCCCAGTCCTATCTCATGATGAACCCTCCCTTCCTGATTCCCAACAACCAAACTCTTAATCAAATAAACAAACCCTGTGCATATAACTAGCCTAAAATCATAACTTAGAGCTTCAAAGACATACACTTTGACTCATATAGATAGATCCCTCTCTGGACCTAGGAGGGCTAGATCCTAAGGTCTGAAAGTGGTTCTGATGTTGTCTCGTCTTTTGGTCTTGCCAATCTGGCCAAAACACGGGAACCCCAACAGTTACATGCTTCAGAATTTCTGTTTGCTGAAGTCATGGGGTTTGGGTGTTTTTAAGGTGTTTTGGCATGGGGAGATATGTTTAACATAGCTAGAATGATTTGTTTCTTCTCCCATTCTATATGTAAGGTTTATTGAGTGTAATCTAAAGGATACAAGTCCTATTTTGCAGTTATGTAACATAAACTTCTAAAAACAACGTTTTTACTCTCCATATTGCAAAAATTCCTAAAAAGGAATATTACATTTGAATAGTCTATTGAGCTCCACAAAATATCGTTATCCAAATGAAATGAGAATAGGAAAGTTCAGCGAAACACATAAGTCTTCAGTGAGTTTCATCGATGGAGAATCAAATAGGCATATGAATGCCACTTCTGGAGGAATAAAAATAAAATCTCTTGTTAACCCTTTGAGTTATGTCTATAATTCCTAGTTCAAGTTGGACCTCTTTTAACTCGAAAAGATCAACAAAATTCAATTTCTCACATGTTTCAGTTACAGAAACAGTAAGTGTGCATATTAAAAATTTACATCCATTTAGAGATAAATTTTATACAACAAAATTACCTCCTCAGCAACTCAAAGGAGAAGGACACATTGATGGAAGAAATTGCCTAAGACAAAGACCTATTTGGTCATGGTAATGCACCCTAGAAACTGCCAGACTAAGTTATAACACCTCCTAGCTTCTTGCAGGGAACGTTAATTCCTAGATTAACGCCCTATTTTTCCTAAAGGGTATCGTTGCCCATGTTCAATGAAATTTTAGGGGAATATTATGAGTTAACTGACTGACATTTCCAGCTTTTTATCAAAGATTCAGTCTAAAAAGTTGGAAACATGTGATTCAATCCTTTGAATTGACATTGCTAAACCCAACTAAGTCATCCAAAGAGAGGAAAAGCAATAAAAGCATGGAAACATCATGGATATTTCCCTATTCAAACTAATGGAGAAGAATGGCAAGTTTTTCCTCCC
The DNA here is from genome assembly GCA_034641835.2 of Pinus albicaulis. Lineage (NCBI taxonomy): Eukaryota > Viridiplantae > Streptophyta > Pinopsida > Pinales > Pinaceae > Pinus > Pinus albicaulis. Next base: position 948,016,677 of record CM076577.1, read on the forward strand.
AAATTCCTATAAATTAGAGGAAAGGGATCATTGTCAAAGGTCAATTGGTTGAAGGTGTGAGGAATCAACTTTTGCTAGTGTGAGGTCTTATTGTTTGCATAGTTCATTGAGAACTAGTTTCTCAAGCATTATCACACTAGGGATATTGAACAGAGAGAGCTTGGGGTTGAAGGACTGAGGGAGGCTTGATCAAGCCGATGGTTGTAATCCTCCTTCATTTAATATATAGAACTACCCCTAATTTTTCTGCTTGGTGTCTTATGATTGCATCTATTTGACTATTTGTTTAAGATACATGTTATAAGTGGCTTAGACTCATATTATTTCATGTTCAATTAAATGTTTGTCTTTGATTGCTTTAGCTTGATAATACTATGAATATTACTAGTTTCTTTGTTTGCTTACAGGATCCAATCTTGGATATAGTGAGGTGGGCTTCCACCACATGACCTTGAGCTCTCCAGCAGATCTGCACTACACATTGAGGTAATCCTTCTCTACTTCATCTTGTTAATTAATTACTTGTAGAAACATGTATATGTTGTCTTTGTGAATGGTGTAGCTAATCTGACTGTCTGTCTTGGGTCCCGAGAAGGCCCGAGAGGGAACTTATATCAACTACCACCCATGCATTTTTCCCTTAAGTAGAATTGCTGACTCCGTTGGGGACTAATCCATGGTTCCCGGTTTTATTTCAAACTCTTGATTCTCTCCTTCTAAGATTTCTTGTTCCTCTCACATCCCTTTTTGACCATTCTGTGTGCTCCACAACCATCTCAGTTACTCATATTTTTCAGATCAGGCCTTGGTTTACCCTATTCTGCAATCTACCCTTTGTAATGCGCCCTACTTGTGCACCCAATAGTGTTTTAACATTGTTCTTTCTTGTGTACAGTGTGTTAGTCAAGCTATTAACGAACTGTATGCTCTGTTGGAGAGCGTTAACCAGCCAAAACTTTGTTATTTCACCCCCTATTGTGATTTCCTTGGTTGTTAGGTTGCTGACTGTTAGTTACTGTTTCCTTCAACTGAAACATCGTGATTGGTTGCTTGTCCGCATACTATTTTTTCTTTTTTGAGAGTTAGCCTAGTTGCATTTGCTTTCTGAAAGAGTAAAGAAATTGTTTTTAGTTTTTTTTTAGTTTTTCTGATATAGTTGATTTCATTCTATAAATATATTGGGTTAGTTAGTTGTTAGAGAACATTGGTATATGTTCCTTTTATAGGTTTAACTACATGTTTGCATGTGTGTTTTTGCATGGATGTATAAATGAATTTCTCCTTGTAGAACAACTCTTTCATCGAACAAAATTGAAAAGCATTTTCTGCATGATTTGTGTCAGAGTCACATAAATTCCATATGTCCAATCCCCCTCTGAAGACTTAAATGCAAGTACATTAAAAATAAACGCTTAATAAAATCAATCAATAACTCTTTTCTAATATTACACAAATATTAGTTCATACTAGGATCTTGGGTTAGGCAGTGTGAGAAAACTTCCCAAGATTGCAAAACTTGAGACTAGTGCCATTAAAGAGTGAAAATCCTACTGCACTCATAATATCCAAGACCTCTCCCCTCACAAAGGAGTTAAACGAGAGACAACATTTGTGTGTGTGAGAAGGTATCTGACCTTCGATCGCATATCCATTTGGCATTCTATGTATTGGAGTCCCCCTTGGGGATGTCAAAACTGGATCGAGGATCCAAGTGTTCTGCCCATACAGTGTGATGTCCATGACCATGACCCCCCCACCCAGGTAGTGTTTGTGATTTGAGGTATCCATAGTGGCCATACTTTAGGGACAAACACTAGGTGACTGGGGCAGCCTTCCCTAGTACCTGATGCAAATGGGCCTGCTATGTCTTTGATTTTTGGGAGGGTGCTCGTCTTCACAATAGTACTTGGCCCCATTATTTGAGGTTCGGGTGAAGCTCAAGAGTAACTGTAACTGTACATGTGACTAGTTCTCTCTATTTTCTATTGTGATACTAGGTTTCATCTCCAGTGAACGATAGTTCTCAGACATGGTCTTTCCCCTTTGGCTGCTTATTGATTGACTTTTAGAGTTTTTTTATTTTTTAGGCATTGGTTTGATTATCATTGAGACTAAATAATACATCACTTTAAAATTTTGATAAAATTTATTGATCATCATGGTGTCCTTTGACCCTTGTCATATGTCTAGGCAACAGAGAGGTCTTCCTCTCTTAAATCTAGAGGATTTTTCGAGTCTCGGTGACCCATATTCTTCTTCGAAAGAACAATCTCCAGTGTTGAACCCTATTTCACACGTCGCTTCCCAAGATACTATATTTCCTAAGGATGCTTTAATTGAAGGATTTGTACCTCCTCATCATCCTCCTCTCACTTACCCTCTTGGGCCTGTGTTGGTTTAGGTAGCACCAGTACATGCGATGTTTTCGGCTATAGTCACATCCAATGTACAACCAGCGACCAATGGGTTGATGGCTTTGGTGGCCAACACGGTTCCACCTCCACCTCCACCTCCTATTGTCAGTTCTTCACAACTGTCAGGACACCTGAATAGCCATAATATGCCTAGTCTGAGCAACTTGTTTACACCTCCTTTGAGTGGAGTTTTGAACCTTCCAGCCTCCACTGCTTTCGTGTCTTCTCCCATACTACTGGCTATTGCTTCTACTAATGTGGCTACCATGGTTCCTCTTAGTAACCCTTTCGGTTGGAATCCCATGGTAAGTTCAAACCCCATGGTCTCGATGCGAGGGGGGAATGTTACCAACACATATGTGTCATGGGGCACTTCAGTACCCCTCCAATATATTGGACAAGCAGGTCCATCCATTGTTAATTCAATTCCTCTTCATGGTCAACCCTTTGGTGTAGGATCTATACCAAATGCAAATTATGCGACCAACAATATTCCACAAGTGAACATTGTTGCATCTATTTGGGCAACCTGTCCCCAAACTCAATTGAGAGAAGGGGGGGACTATTATCCTGGGGGCAACCATACTTTTGTCCCACAACTTAACAACTCTTAAGGACAACCACCTTACATCCCTACACCACCACTACCAAGAAATTATTATCCGACGAGTCTTGCATATCTCGTTAGGAACATGTTGATGGGAGGACCACATGGTCATATTAGTCATCCAACACCTCCTTGGTCAGATTCGGGGGAAACCATGCAATTTCCATTTTTGGAAACTTTAGACATCCTTGATCTATATAAATTGACCAACAATCCCATCAACCACAACCCACTTTGGCCTCCTATACCGCATAATATTCGTTCAGATATACCTTAGTTTGATGTGAAACAAGGGGCTGACCCGGCCATACATGTCATTGAGCACCCTCAAAGGCAACGTTTCCAAGTGGTACATTGAGCTACCACGTGCGTCAGTTAACACATTTGGTGCCTTAGCAATGGAATTTCTCAAAAAAATTCAACTCCTTATCCGCTATGAACCTGAAATGAAACTTCTCACCACATTGTGCCAAGACACCGCCACCCACATCTCCGATCACATCCATGAATAGAGGCATAGGCAGAGGCTTGTCAAGGCCCCAATTTCAGATCATCTATTAGCATATTGGTTCTGAAAGTCGCTCCATCCTCCCATTGCTAAGGATGTTTCCTTAGCTGGTGCGGTCACGGAAGACCAATCCATCTGTTGTGCACATCATCTAGACTTTATCTATTTGAAATATGGCACATTGTATGATTTACTCCCCAATGCCCCTAGAAACTCCAATGCTCTTACTACTCAGCAACCCGGAGCGCACGTCGATGGACTCATTAGCGCAACCTCCGGGACTGTTGTAAAACAACTCAGCAGGAAAGCTTCCAGATATCTTCAGCTGCCACCGCCGCTACCCAATTGGCTGCTCTTCCGACCACTGTGGTAAAATTTTTGCAATCTACAAAAAAACCCATTGATAAGAACAATAAGAAAAATAAAATTACCTCTCCTTCTAAGAAGTATCTTGTTACCCAGAATAATCCAAATCAGAGAATTTCTACTAAAACTAACAGAGGGAAAGACAAGACTACCATATTCCCTTGCAAAATCTATGTCAAGGACCACTTGACATATAAATGTCCTCACCTTCAGGAATGCACAGACTTTATTACACAGAAGGATACTAGGACGACCCTTCTTGTCCTACACAATCATTTCCCTAATCAAGAGAAACAACAACATCTTATTACAAACCCACCACTACCCTCGCAAGGGCAACGAAAATTCTAATCCTTCTGGCAAAGGAACATCCACCATTTATGGTATGGAGACAGTTTATCTCTAAATGCGAGCAAAAACATATGGAACTCCTGCCACTGATGCTCAGGACGCTACCTCAATTTCAAATCCACCACTTCCCATTGATATTCATGTCGAAATTCCTGCAACTAACCATGCCATTCATCCCCCCAAAGTGATCCTTCATCACATGACTCATAATAATTTTTCATGTGCTGCCCAGAACTACAACATTGTATAAGACTTTTCCCAAGCACCATCAGCTATGTCTTCTCTCGAAGTGTTGCAAACATGTTCAGCGCAAAGTAAAGCTCTGCTTTCGACCACTTGTGGAATTGGCCCTCAAGGTTCTATGCTATCTATCTTTGACATGGAAAAATTCAAACCTCTCCTTTCTCATCAACTCACCTTTCAAGTGCAAGTTGTGTCAAAGGGTTGGCCTATCCATCGCACTATCATTGACGAAGGTGCCTCAAACTGCGTAATGTCAATTACGTGTTGGCTCGCTTTGGGTTCTCCTACTTTTTTGTCGTTGTTGAATTCCCTCAAATCATTTGATGGCCACACCTTCCTCAAAAAAGGATACCTTTCTAGCTACCCCATTACTCTTAGTGGGAAAATGATAACAGTGGACATTGAAGTCGTAGATCATCATCTCAACTATAATCTCCTTTTAGGTCACAATTGGTCTTACACGATGACTATCATTGTCTCTTCAATTTTCTGACTCATTCTCTTTTATCTGGATGGGAAAATAGTTACAGTGGACCAGATATCGTTCTACACCTCAGATTATTCCACGTTGTCCAGGAGCATTGTACCCCTAGTAGGATTAATTCCTAACTCTTTTTCAGAATTAGTACCAATCTTATAAAGGTGTATTCCCTTATGGGTTGTTTTCCTCTCCCACTCCGTGAGGTTCCACAAAAGGTTTCAATGATATCCACCATCTCGGATGGATCTATAGATCCCTGGATCCTACCGGCCCCTTCAATCATTGATTCTTATGGATAAAAGATGTCGCTTTCACTAGCTGAGCTGGCTTATCAAGCAATCTAATATGCATCTGACCCCTTCGCTGCTTTGGTTTAGACTGATAGTACCATCCTCTCTCCCATCATGTCTCCTTCTAAACATCTCCTCGATTAATTCCTACCTTTGGAAGAAGCTATTTGAGAGATCATGTCTATAGAAGAGTGACATTGGGATGATTTTTATCACCACGCTTCGATATCTTATTTGGACGCAGCAACTATACAAATATTTCCTTTTGACCCACCTGAGATCATTCCATCCACTTACACGATTGTTCAAACTATCAATGTGGAAGGAAACTTGGGAAATATTTCAAAGACTTGTGCTCATAGACATCTCAATCAAAACAGGTATCGTGGAAAACATTCAGATGGGAGAAGAATGCAGTCTTAAGGAAATTGCACGCTTCACCTGCCTTTTTAAGGAATTCTGCGATGACTTTGCTTGGTCTTATGAGCAAATTCTCAACATATACCCTTCTATTGACAAGCATGATATCAAGAAGTTTTGAGCATTCCTTTTATGTTACTTTTCTTGCTTGTTAAACCGAAAAACCTCGAGTTTACTTCTTCAGGCTCGTTAAACTTACATGAAGAAGCTCTTAGCCTTCTTTTTAGGGAATTTTTCTAGCTTGTAAAACTGAAAAAACCCCTGAGCCTTCTTCTTAGGGAATTTTTCTTTCTCGTAAAACTAAAAAACCCTGAGCTACTTATTCAGGCTTGTTAAAACTCTTATGAAGGAGAAAATAACATAGTGTTTTTTGGGAACTTTTCTACCTCTTTAATCAAAAAATCCCCGTGTTTCCTTATTTGGGCTCGTTAAACTCCCACAAAGAATATTATGAGCCATTCTTTTTCTATCTTTTTCTAGCCCTTTAAAAATCAAAAAATACACCGAGTTTTTCTTTGATGGACTAGTTAAAATTTCATGAAGAGCATTGATTTTTGCTTCATCTAACTCGTTAAATTTCACAAAGAATATTGAGTTTACTTTGTCTCCTCGTACTCATAAAAAAATGAGGCATACATTCATTGAACATAGGTTTATCACTTCATCCGAACTCAATGGACTAAATTACGAAAAAGGAACTGTGTCGGGCATACTATTAATGCTTTGTTGCACCCGTTCATCAACCATGACAAAGGTACCCCCTTGGAGTTGTATTTCACACTCCCTAAATATTAAAAGATCACTGATTTTACCATTATGGACTCGTTAAACGTAATCATATGGGGAAAATTTTGGAAAAATCATAAATGTACTCTCTATATTCTGAAGGATGTTTTGGCAGCAGTACCTTGAACATGGCACCCCTCAGCAAGCTCCTCTTTATCATCTTCTCATCGACCCCTCCCATTCTATGAGTTTATCCCTCATACTCCAATGTTCCTGCATCTTTGTATCCTAACACTCTTTGGTGTTCTTGAGTCTAAGTTTCCTGGTACCCTGTGTTTTGTGCCTTTTATTGTTCAAGAGATCCAGCTATCTTCTGCTTCATGTATCAACCCAGTCGTCATATGTAAAAAAATTCCCTCCATGGGTTTGCACCATTACTCTACACTATCTTAAAAACAAAATCATCTTTGTCTCATTTCATGTCAATTGATGTAGGACACCTTATTGCCTACCTTTTGACAGAGCCCTTCCTATCAACTTCAGCATATTATCTAGGAAGGTAATCTAGAAACATATCAGTACCCTGGAACTTGCAACCCTCAGTGGTAGGTTACCTTTTTTTTGATTGGGGGTTTTCATCATTGGTTCCCAGTCGAATGATTCTATGAGTGTTCGAAATCAACACCATTTTTCACACTTGCTAGATTGTACTAGGAATCTTGGAGACCATCATCCTTATCGATGGCCATCCTCGTGTCTATTAACAGTTTTCAATATTGAATGGTAATGAGACAATTTCTCAAATCTTCAACTACAACTCCTTTATTCACATGTTTAGAAATATGCATTTAAGAGAAGTAGCTACCAAGACCTTTGGTAGAGGCTTACATCACTCATCTTTGTCTCCTTTCTGAAGTTGCACATATTGTTTTTGGAGATAGATTGTCATATTGATCACGTCATGACACAAACTTCCACATTGTGCTTATCAGTGGACATATTGGTCATATCTCTTCTTGGATAAATCACTCTAATACAACTACTAAGCATGGGAATGTCTGACTCGGGACAGATTTATATATTTTTGACATATGTTTCTTGCTTCAGGTTTTCCACAGTCCTGCAACTCCTCTCTCTCTCTCAAAATATAAAGTATTTCGGCCATCGTCTTTGTCACTAACCTCACACTTTAGGGGGCTTCTATTATACAAAAAAATTACCTCCTCAGCAGCTCATAGGAGAAGGACACATTGATGAAATAAATTTCCTAAGAAAGAGACCTATAATTTCCATGGTAGCGCACTCCATAAATTTCCAGGCTAAATTATAACATGTCCTCACTTCTTACAGGGAGAGTTAATGCCTAGGCTAACACCCTATTTTGCCTAAAGGAAAACGTTACTTGTGTTCCATGAAGTTTAAGGGGCAGATTCTAAGTTCACTGACTGACATTTCTGTCTTTTTCTCAAAGATTCGATCTAAAAAACTGGAAAGCTATGGTTCAGTCCTCTGAATGGACATTGCTAACCCAACTAAGTCATCCAAAGATATAAAAGGAAATAAAAGCATGGAAACATCATGGATTTTTCCCTATTTGAAATAATGGAGAATAATGACAAGGTTCATCCTCCCAAATTCCTCTAAATTGGAGGCAAGGGCTCATTGTCAAAGGTCGATTGGTTGAAGGTGTGAGGAATGAACTTTTGCAAGTGTGAGGTCTTATTGTTTGCATAGTTCATAGAGAACTAGTTGCTCAAGCATTGTCACACTAGGGATATTGAAGAGAGAGAGCTTGGAGTTGAAGGATTGAGGGAGGCTTTATCAAGCCGATGCTTGTAATCCTCCTTCATTTAATATATAGAACTGCCTCTATTGTTTCCACTTGGTGTCTTATGATTGCATCATTTTGGCTATTTTTTTGGGATACATGTTATAAGTGGCTCATACTCATATTATTTCATGTTCAGTTATGTGCTTGTCTTTTATTTCTTTATCTTTATAATACTGTGAAGATTACTATTTTCTTTGTTTTCTTGTAGGATACGATCTTGGAGCAAGTGAGGTGGGCTTCCACCACACTAACTTGAGCTCTCCAGCGGATCTGCACTACACATTGATGTAAACCTTCTCTACTTCATCTTGTCAATCAATTACTAGTATTAACATGTATATGTTGTCTTTGTGAATGATGCAGCTAATCTGGTTGTCCGCCTTGGGTCCTGTGAAGGCCCGAGAGGGAACTTACATAAGCTACCACCCATGCATTTTACCCTTAAGAAATAAATTAAACCACTATTTGTTTTCTAGAATAACAAAACAGTGTTCCACTGACAAATGAAACAATATAAGTTTTGAATGAAAAAACTATGATAAAGTCTATCTAATAACCTATTGATAATGTTGTAGATATAGAGTATTCTTTCTTCTGTATGTAGCACATTTGTAAAGATGAGCCTTGTGGTACAGATGGCGCCATCCTTGGAAACCCCTGTACTTATTTCCAACTTATGTAAGTCCATGAAGCTGAATGTGCTTGTGAACTGCATTACATATCCATGTTGATTCAAGCATCATTTATAATTACCTTGTGTGCATGTTCATCTAGGATCGCTTCATAATACTTGTAGGTGGAGTCATTATTGATTTAGTAATAGTTCAAAACTCTCAATCTGCCCAACTTTCGTCTAGATCTCTCTTCTTTCATGGATCTTAGGCGACACTGGAACTTGAGTTCGGCGACACCCTGATTCTTGGGCTTCTGATAAACAACACCCTATGGCATTGGCCTCTTCGTCCCACCACGCCTTACTCATACTTGGGTAAAAAACATAAACCAACCCTATTTGGCCTTGTATCGAAGGCAGTGTGCCTTATTGGGACGAGTTTGGTGATTAATCCTCACAATGTTGAGGATCTTCCTGTAATCGCAACACCTGACCCTCTACAGAAATCTCATAATAACTGATTCTTCTTCTTCAATAACTCCTCTATGTACTTATACACACCTAATGGATGGATTACTAAAATCCCCTACTATCTACACCTCCCTCAGCGGATGCTCCTACTTCTTAAAAAAATATATAGGAAGTGTTCAAGAAGGATTTGGAGCACAAAGTAGATGGAATATGACCCTTAAGAATAATTTGGAGCACAGAGCAGATGCCAAAAAATTTAGTGAAAAAAACCTTTACCCATTCATGTGGATGCTTAACTATTCGGTTTCCTCCGCCAACAACTGCGCCGCTAAAAATTGAAGAGTTTGTATTATTTTTTTACTAATGGCTATGCTATGGGTTCATAAAGACGAGATAATAGGACCTACCTAGGATTGAAAAGTGTGTGGAACAAGCTTCCGGCGAAGGAGAGGGCAAAACTCAAGTGAGACAAGGCGTCAAGGTACTTAACTTGGCGGAATAAGATGTAAAAGATACAGATACCATAATAGAGATGGATCCTGCAGTGCCACATGGTCAAAAAGGATTAGCTATGATGACGAAAATGGAGAAAGGTGATTGGCCAGATTAATAGTGTTTTTTCATCGCAACTCGAAAAAGAAAACACCTTTAGTGTAATTAAATAATGATTTAATAAATATTCTTAGAGAAAATTCAAGAAATAATTATTTATTTAATTATACTCATGGGTTTTAATCAAAAATAACTTAATAAATGTGGTTTTGATAAATTATTTGTTATAGTGAAAGTGATTTTACTATGGTAAAATAGAACTCACATGGTGTATTTCGATCCACCTAGTTATAAATGGCTAGGTGATCATTTTTTGGTGATAACAAAACCGCTCATGGATGCAATCCTATAGAAATATAGGGCATCATGTATCGTCCTATAATACCTCGCAAAATTCATCAAAATTTGACCAGAATTGCTTCTTGAGCCTAATTTTTGCTTATTACCCTTCCATAATGTCTTCTAGGCCTCGGAAACAAGCTTGAGGTGATTATATACCTTTTGGAAACCTTCTTTTCATAATTGTGGTTTTAATTTTGCAATTAGGGTTAGTTGTTTTATCATGAATTCAATAGCATGGAAGTAGTTTACATTGATATTTCTTGAGAATTTGTTGGATTATGTAATTAGAATATGAATTACTTTGAATGCAGAAACTTAGGTTTTATTTCAGGGTATTTACTTGATGTGGGTATATTAGATTTATTTTCCTATCATTTAATTTTTGCAACAAATTAGGGCTTCCTTTACAAGCATTTATTTCCTTGCAAGTAGATCAAAGTTTCTCTTATGCAGTAGGACAAGCAATGTTTCAATTGTTTCCTTTCTTGCAAATTTATATTCATTAAATTACCTTCTCTGAGCTTTAAAAATGGCCTTTTCACATCTCAGCTTGATTTATTGCCTCATAGTAGCTTAGGTAGAATTCTTGCTTAATGTGCATATAGCATTGTGACCACTTAAGTTTGTATGAACCTTGGATTGATACATTAAAGTTGATAGCCTTGGTAGTTGTAGCATCCTTGTTGTAATACCATGACTCTAATACATGTGTTTAAGCATTCTATCATTTTTCTCTTCGAGCATCTCATTTTCTCCATTCACATTCCTTTCTAATACTTCTAGTTCAATTATATCTCCTTTCATTGCATTAAAAATATTGTGTTATATAGAGAGGGGAACACTATAATTGTGTAATAAACTATTCAATACTAGAATATCATCAAAAGTCTACTCAAAGAGGGGATAAATTTATATTTCTTTGCCTTTATGTGCTTCTTTCTCCAGGGCACCAAAATAGTCGTATGCTTGTTATTGAATTTTATCATTTTTTTTACTCCTTTCTTTAGCTATTGGTGGTGACTCTGACTCATGGACCTCTGAAACTTTTGGTCAAATAGGATTATTTTCCTTCTTCATGCTCCTTGTGCTTATTTTTTATTTATTTTCATACTCGAGCTCTTTTATCTTTCACATTTTTTTCCTTTTGGCACTATGCCTCTCGGGTTCAAATAAAACAATGTTACTTGACTTCTTCCCTTTCTAAATTTTCTTAATTTTTTTGGATGCCTTTCGTTCATTCTTCTTTTGTTCCTTGATATTTTTCTTCCTATTGGGTATTAATTTTAGTGGTTCCTACTAGGGTTACTGGAAAATTTGGAATTTTTTTTATTTCAAGCATGTCTTGACTTTCATTTAGCAGACCCTCTGGTACGACAATTTCCTCTATCTTTGCAACTATAATAGCCTTTATCTTTGGAATTGATTGTGTTTATTTTTCTGTGTTTTCACTTTTAGGGTTAGGGTTTTTTGAACCCCTATCCCTTATCTTCTTTCTTCTCAGAATTTTTTCTTCATATGGCACTTCGATAAAATTATTTTTGAATAGAAAATCTCTCCAATTGTCCTTCCTAACTTTCAACTCTACTTCAACAAGGAATTTTTCCAACCCAAAATTGTATAGGGATCTATCATGTTCCTGGATTATCTCTAGATCTTGAAGGACACTTTTCTCAAGCAACTGATCATATAGTAAGGTAGATTTAATTCATTCCACTTTTGGAAATGTATTAACAGTTGGACATTATAGAATAAGATAATCCCATACCAACCTTTGTACCTAATGAAATTTTGTAATATAAACAACAAATTTCATCATTTTTTAATAAATGCAGATAGGGGAATACCTTTTCTCCATGTTGTGACATTCATGTTAGGATTTTTCAATAGGGATTTCCATGACTAGTCTCTGAGATTTTGACACTTGAACCACTTCTCATTGGTTCTCATAAATCCTATGGCTTCAGCTGAGAACAAATCCATTATATTTAACTTGATATCCCCTATTTTGACCTCAACTACACCAGATTCCCTCGCAAATGCCATGTTGACTTCAATACCATATCCCTCTAATTTCTCAAATAAATTCAAGCAACCTACCTTCCTTAAATGTCTTATGAACCTAGGTTATGCATCTAGAAACTTCACTCCTAAGATCATGGTGAATTATGACACCCATTGCAGTATTAGAAGATTACACCTTAGAATTTCTCCTTTAGTAGTTGTTACAACGAAGTTCAGGAATGGATCGAATAGTTATGTGAAACGATCGAGAAGGGTGGTGGATTATTATGGTGGTGAATTTTATCAGACAATGAGAGGAATATATGGTAGTGGTTGATCCATGTGGATATTGGTGGCCACCCACCTATTCCACTTGGGGCCCCACCATTGTCTCTTTCAATTTTTCAGTTTCGGCAAAACTTACTATTTTTGACATTTTTTCGGGTCCTGAACTTCCGGAGCCGTTTTGAGGCCCTAAACGACATTTTTGGGAAAACCGAGAGTGATCCAACCCATTCTTCTTGCATCAAAAGTTGTACTCCTCCGATATATATTTCTAACGAGCTATTGAGCGCGTCAAACGGAGATCGTATGCCAAAGTTACGTCCCCGGAAGTTGAAACACCAATTTACCCAAACAGGGCCCATAGTTTTTGTTACACCATTTTTTGGTCATCTAACCTATTATCATTAGATGGACCCAAGTACACCATGTAAGACCAATTTTACCCTAAGTAAAATTTCTTTCACTATGTAAAATAACTTAATAAACCACATTTATTAGGTTGTTTATGGTCTAAACAGGAAACCCTAAAAGGAAATATTAAACAAACCTATTTTGTTTAATTTTCCTCATGGAATAATTAATTAAACCATAATTTAATTATTATTCCTAGTCATGTTTAACCCAAACACAAAGAAATTAATTAGATAAACCTTTATTTATCTTATTATTTTCTAGGAATAATTATTTAAATCTTATTTAGATAATATTCCTTGTTAAATATGACCAACTCACCCACAAATAATTAAATAAATCATTATTTATTTGATTATCCTTCAACCACTTCCTTAAAAAGATAAATAAATCATTTATTTATTTATTATTTACAAATAAAGGGATTTGACCCAAGTCAAGTACCTTTTTCCTCCAACAAATATAATAAAATATTCCATAAAAGGTGGATCTAGATTTGGTTAACGTTATTTTAATCATGCACCAAGATCTAGAATGACCCAATATTTTGTTATAAATAGGAGGGTTTTTCCTACCATTCTTCACCTTTTGTTGCCTATTGGATCACTCTGGATCTATACACTTGGTCACATTCTTCATTATTTGCTGTGTGAGCTCCCTTTGAGTTCTATCTTTGTCTGGGTTTTCTACACCAACGAGAGAGAGAAATTCTAGATCTGAAGTGCTGAGGACTTCCAAGAACCCATCCCATTGAGGAGAATTAGATACACCTTCTTGTTTTCCTCCCAGGTGCCCTTAATACAAAATTCTTTCAAAAAATATTGTTCTTGTCTTGTCTATTGGATGTATGGAGAAAACTCTTGATTTTACTGCTTAATGTCTTTCTATGCATAGATCTGGTTTTTTGCAGCACTTGTCTTGATCAACTAACTGCAAATCTGAAGATATTGGCAGCCATTTTTGATGTTAGGGCTATTAGTTATGCATAGCTAAAGTGGTATTTTTTCGTACACTTCGACAAAAGATTCATACTAACAACTGGCGACTCCATACGGGTTTTCAATTACGACCGCTGTCGTTTTTCATATTCATGCATATCCAGCTGCTTCAGACCCTAGGGTTTATTTTCAGCTTTTTGTTTTTTCTATTTTTATGTCATTTTTCACTCATAAAACCCTAAAACATTCAAATTTCTAACTTCCGCGTGTTTCTGGCCCTATTGCGCAGGTGACAGACATCAGCCGCAACTGAGACGGCAACTTTTGCGAAAATCTGCCGCCGAGACAACCGGAGCTGGAGGTCGCACTTTTCAGCCCAAAAACTGCAACCTGGACTCCAGGTTGCACTTTTCAGCCCATTATCTGCGACCTGCACTGAAAACAGGTCAGAACCTGCGACCTGCCAATTTTTCTGCTATTTTTTTGCAATTTTTCTGGGTTTTGCTGAAGTTTCTGTCAGGGTTTCCCAGCCTCTGTCTTAGCCTGTTTAGACCTATTTCTGATCTGTTTTGCTCATCTAAGTGGGAACCTAGCCCCCTAGGGCTTCAGTACCCTCCACGTTTGGTGGAAGATTTTTCACTGTTTCAGGTGTCTGTTTTCTCAGAGTTTCAGCCTTCCCTTTTTCAGATCTGATACCTCATTCTCAGATCCCTTTAAATTAGCTCTTCTCCCTTTCAAATCACCTCTTGTAGTTTTGTTTGGACCTCCCTTTAGGGCCTCCTCCTTGTCCCTTCTGCTTTTTGCTGATTTCCTCCTTTTTTACAGCCACCTTGCCTCTGTCTCTTGGCTGTTTTCTGCACCTGTTTTCAGCAGCTTTCTCCTTTAGATCCCTGTCCCTCCTGACCTTAGATCTTTTGGGCCTCTTTTAGTGCGTTTAGACTAGATTTTTTCCCCCTTTTTTAGACTAGTTTTGAGAGACCCGCCTTCTTGGGTTAGATTGATGCATTGTTAGCTGTTAATTTTCTGTTATTTCAGCATTATATACTGTTCTCTGCAGATTTATTTTCAGTTACGCAGCACACTTTTTATTTTGCTCTCAAAAACGTCTGGGTTTAAAAATTAAAATTAACGCACGTCACACACTCACCCTAAGTGAAGAAGAGCCTGGTTACCATCACCAAGCAAAGACTTTAAAACATTGTAAAATCAATTGACATTGCACCTCTTCTGCCCTTGTTTCGACATTGTAATCACTTGATTCTACACCTCCCTGCCCTTGTTGGTCGTTCTTCTTCCCCTTGTGCCGTGTTTGTGTTGTCACCATTGCGCCCCCAAGGCGCACATCCCGGAGACTTCTTGGCCTTCATCCTCAGTTTCCGGTCGGTCGACCTGCTCCGTCCCGCCGTCTTCGAGCCAGTCCTCCTCCGAGTCCGCACTCCGACTCCTCTCCTGATTCATCGGGTTCTCCTTTCACTTTTGGTTCTCCCCCTGTCACCTTCACTATGTCTGGACCTGGGCCTAATGCCAGCGGTACTCCCGGCCCTAATGCCGGGCCTACCACTAGCGGAACCACCACAGGAACTACCTCGGCTGCACCCTTGTTCCCTTACATGGCAGGCCTCAGCCTCCCCGATTTCAATCAGTTGATCAATGACCCTATTCACCACGATGTTGGTTGGCCTGCTATGCCGACCAAGCTCCCCTCCGACATTCCCAAGTTCGAAGGCCTTGCTGGAGAAGATCCAACCAATCACATCCGATCTTTCCACATGTGGTGTTCCTCCAATTCCATTACCGATGACTCCATCCGTCTTCGATTGTTCCAACGCACACTCACAGGCAAAGCTTCTAAATGGTATGTTGATCAGCCTACCTCTTCCCATACCACCTTTGCGACCATTGCCCAAGCCTTTTTATCCTATTTCCAGCTCCCTCTCCGATACGACACTGGTACAGAGCTTTTGACCTCTTTCCGTCAATCCTCTTCCACCCACCTTTCCACTCATGTCCAGGAATGGCAAAGAAGAAGGAGCCTATGTTGAGCTCCCCCCTTTGAAGATCGGGTTTATATGGACTGGTTCCTTCGCACTCTCTTAGCTCCCATTGGCAAAGATGTCGCCTCCCATTTCCCTCAAACCGAAGAAGCCGCCCTCCAAATCGCCTTGAAGTATGACCTGATCTATGCTCTGTCCGGTTATGTTTATACCGTCCTTTCTGACCTCCCTAGGCCCGGCGGCGCTAACGCCCCGGGGGCATCTCATTCCGCCGACGGTATCGTTGGAACCCTCTCTCATCCGCATGCTCAACCCCCTATGGGCTACGGTCTCCCTCCAGGAGGGGCCAGCACCCCTAGCAACTTTCCCCCTCCCGGTAGCATGTATCCAGGATACGGCATGCCTTATCCTTTTGCCCAACCTCCTGCTTACCTCAATGCCGCCCCCCCTCACCATTATCCTTATCCGCAGCCTGGTGCTCCAGCTCCTCTAACATTCGCACTTCCACCTCCCTTGCCTCCTCAACCCCAGCAACAGCACCTACAGCCCCCTCCCGGGCAAGTATTTGCACAGCAGGGCGCGACTAATCCCCCTTCCTCTCAAAGAAGGCGGAGAGGAAATCAAAATCAATCTTCCCCTGGTACTCGTGGACCCAATCCTGAAAGTAGTGACTCTAGCATTGCTAACCAGCAACCGGGCACTTAGCCCAAGCCGGACAGGCCTATTCGCACGAATAAGCCTTGTTCGTGTTGCGGTGTCTACGGTCATTACACCCACGATTGTCCCCTTTTACCACAGATGCGGCAGATGTGGGAGTCTCAAGCCACATTGCGAGGACAACATACCTCCCCTCACGCTCCCCCTAATGTGGCCACCACTCAACCGGCTGTGTTTACCGATCCTTTCCCTCAGCAAGGATTCGTGGCTGCCCAACCACCTGACGGACACGCAGCCACGCAACCTTCCCCGTCCGGTTCCTCCGATTACCAGATCCTCGTGATGAACTCTGATCCTTTTCCGACCATCGACCTTAATCTTCAAACTCGGTCTCGTCAGTACCCCAAGCCTCCCGCTCAGTCTGCCTCCGAGCCCCCCTCTTCAGGTTCTACAGAGCCTCTTTCGACACCCAATGGTCCCTTACATATCCCTCCACCCAAATTCAAGGTTCATGCCAAGATTCCCAAGGGACCCTTACGCCGAAATGCTGCTTCTGGTCGAGCTGCTCAGTCCTATAGTATAGTCAATGATTTGGCACAATCTCCTGCTGCCATTTCCACATTGGAACTCCTCCAGTCGTGCCCTTCCCAAAAGAAGGCTCTAATATCTGCCATGGGCGCTGTAGATCCTGCTGATGACCTTATGATTGTTTTCGACGCCCATCAGTCAGAGCATCCTCCTCTTCCTGCTTCCGTCGCTTTCCAAATCTCAGTCAAAATCTGAAACGCTAATGTTTCTCGGTGCATAATTGATGAGGGGGCATCCACCTGTGTGATGTTCGCTTCGGTTTGGAAACAACTCGGATCTCCTGAGCTGGCCTCTTCCACGATCACCCTTGGAGCATGGGATGGCCACGCCTCCCAGCCCATCGGCCTCTTCTGTAATTGTCCTATCACTCTTGCGGGCAAGACTGTTTGCGTTGACGTCGAAGTCATCGACGCCCCTTTAGATTACAACATTCTTTTCAGGCGAAGCTACACCTATGCCATGTCTGCTGTCCCCTCCGCATTTTTTCGCAAGATGTCTTTCCCCCACAATGGAAAGATAGTCACCATCGACCAGCTGACTTATCATGAGCCAAAGTCTCAGACCTCCCCTGAGACGACCATCTCCTCTGTAGCCAATAAGCAAACCGTCGACTCCTTGACCAGTGTTTCCCCCAGCATCTACAAAGACTCCTCTTTGCTCGAAACCTTTCCTGGTCTTCCTCCTCCTCCTATCTCTGATCCCAACATTTCGAATGTTTGCATGATGCAATCGTCTCGGGCGGCCCTTAAGCGGCCCGCTACGGCTAGTCAACAACCTGAACCTCAACCTCGCCCACCGCAACCCGCTCCTAGCCATTCCTCCCAGCCAGCCGGACCTCTTCCTTCTGGCCCTTCTCTTTCAGCTGGTATCCATGAGCCCCTCTATCCTCCTAGGTTAGTTCCCCCAGGCCTCAACCATCTAGGAGTCATCCCCCCTGGTCATTACCCCGCTGGTCAGATACCTTTCTTAGCTCCCCCTCCCGGAGTCTATTCGATCCCCGTCATGGCCACCCTCTCTCTCCCCAACCTGACCCTGGGCATACCCGTCTGGTACCTTGACCCCCCAGCCGCTACCCCGCCTGGTCACCCCAAACCCTACCTTGCTTTGACACCAGTTCAACCGGTCGCCCTCGCTTCCTCCATTGCCACTGTGCCCCCAGCACCTCCATAGGACCCTTCTCCTGTCGTGACGACTCCCGAGAAAAAAGGCAAAGCTCGCAAGGGGGCACCCAAAGACAAGACCACCCCGACCAACCCGGCTCCCCCTCCACCTCCCAAGCCTTGTGTCTTGTGTGATGTCATCGGTCACGCCACCCATGCTTGTCCTGAATTGCCCCGTATTCAAACCATGGTTAAAGTCGCGTTCCCTGAGGATGCGGCCCCTGACGCCCCTGTTCCATCCTCCTCTAAGAACCCTAAACCTATTCGCACCAAAAAACCCTGTGCTCTGTGCGGGGTCCATGGCCATTACTCCCACCACTGTCCTCACCTGACGCATTATCGCGCCTCTTTAGAGGTCAGTCGAGAGTATGCGGTTGAAAAAAATCAATCCGCCTCTCCCATTCTTGCGCAGTATGCTTCAGGTCAGCCCGAGGATCCCCCCGCTACCATCGACATTCCCTCCCCTGATGTTCAGATTACGGAGTCCACTACTCCCATCCTTTACCTCTCATCTTCCGAGAGACTCGTGGAGGACATTTCCCTTGACTCTCTTTCGTTTGACCATTTGTCTGGTTGTTCCTCTATCTCTTCCCATGACCTCATCTTTCCCGCCCATCAACTGGATCACACCACCCGTATCCATGTTGACCTCCGCAGCCCGAGTCCCAATCACCCCTCCTTTAGCCCTCATATACCACCCTCTAGTTCATATATGAGTCATAGCCATCCTACCCATCGCACTCCCTCCCGCAGTTGCCGCTCGATGTCTACTGTACACTCACGCTGCCGTCATTGTTCCTCACCCTTCCATTTGTTGTCTTGTCACACTATTCCGCAGGACCTCCCGTCCCCATCCTATGTCAGTTATTCCGATGGTGCAAGTCGTTACTCCCGAAATCTAGCCTCGGCAGGTTGCGCCATTTTTACCCCCTTGCATGCCCTTGTTCTCTCGAACGGGGTCTGCATTGGAACTGCCACCAATAATCAGGCCGAATATGATGCAGTGGGTGGTCTCTTAGCTGATGCCCTCTCTCACCGCATCCTCCATCTACATGTTCGTTTAGATTCCCTGCTTCTTGTCATGCAACTAAATGGTGTTTATCGTGTGCATAATCCTATCCTCTTTAGACGATATTTACGAGTGAAACTCTTGATACGTGACTTTGAAACCATAACATTCAACCATGTACCTTGAGAATAGAATCACTATGTAGATAGCATTGCAAACCATGTTCTAGATTGGCATTTATCACACGCATTTCATACAAGACAATAACATTCAAAAAATCATAATAATCACAAAGATGCATATCCATAATATGTGTCGCAATACATGTTTTAGAGTCCATCTACTCTAATACATTTGACATGCCCATAGCATGTTACCCAAAACTCAAAACTGGGGGCACCGCCTGCCCCTCCATACATACTAGGGGGCACCACATGCCCCACACCTACTCACTATCTGGCGGATCCCGAGCCAACGGCTCTGCCCCTGCAGCTCGTAGATCACATATCCCCTGGCCGGCCATCGCCATGCGCCGCATGACACCTCGCCATTCCGAGGGTAGACTAATACACATCTCGACGTACTGGTCGTCTAAGTCTTGCCACCCATGCTCTGAAACACCGGTCAGCAACCTCTCGCATCTACGACGGATGTCCTCCAGGAGGGCGGCTGCATCCTCACTATGCGCCGCTCTCGCTCCACTCGGGCCTACAGCTCCTGATGCTGTCGGTCGTCCCATATATCCGGTCGGTTTTACCGAAGCTATATCTGCATACCAAAAGTACATGAATCAGTCACTCTACTATTCAATAAATTTAACATGCCCAAAACAAAATAGTTACTTGCTACTTACCATCGGGTCCCCATACCCGACCAGGCGGAAGTGGCAGGTCCGGATCCCCATAATAAATCATCCCACTATAGGGATAGTCATCTATGTATAACGAAATTTGATCCCAATGGGCAAAAAACTCAGGTCTAAACACCCATCCGACAGCCCCTCCTCCTCCTCTGCACAGTAGTCGCCCCCATCGGCGCATCCTGGGCTCTCTCGGGCCCCCATCTGGGAGCTGTATACGAGGCCGTAAGGTCAGGATCCTCTCAAAAAAGAAGGAACACAACAAAGTCCCATACGCGCAATCGTGGTTCACCTGCCTCTTGCATAGCGAAAACTGTCGTTTTACCGCCACCAACATCATTTGGGCCCACCCATAGTAGGTCCCCCCCAACACACTCTTCACAATCATCATCTGCCCCCCAGTGATGTGATGGAATGCCTGGTTGCCCAAGATCCGCAACACCGCTGCGGCCAATGCTCGGGTCTCTAATCTCTCTACGTCTCCGATCGGTATCCGAGTCCCTTTGACTTGGAGCCCCGGTCGACCATGTCGCTCCACAAACTCCATGATGTGTCGCCCCCGCGGTAACATTGGCTGCGTATTTCCCACCATCCCCAGTGGCGGGAGACCAGTCAGGAAGTACACATCCTGGACTGTCAGTTCGATCATGTGCCCCTGCACTATAAAGACCTCGTGATCTGGATCCCAATAACTGACAATCCGGGCCAACAAGGGCTCCCCAGCCCTCATCAAAGGGTTCTCCAAAAACTTCAGAACCCCAAATCTGGCCAATACACGACGGACACCCTGATCTGCCTGAATCTTTGACCGTAATGTACCAAGGTCCCTCTCTCTCCAGTTGACCCGTATATCTGCCATATTGCACAAAAACATCATCTTGTTCAGTACACAGATAGGGAACACTGTAACCAAACACAAAAACCCAGCTCTCAGCCATAAAACAGCACTAAAACCCCCTCATCTTCCAGGTCGCACTTTTCTGCCCAATCCTGGGACAGGTCGCACTTTTCTGCCCAATCCTGGGACAGGTCGCAGTTTTTGCCCTGAAACCTGCGTCCCAGGTCGCACTTTTTGGGCCAAAAAGTGCGACCCGACCGTAGAGATGAAGGAGGGTCTCTTACTGAAATTTTGGGCCCTAAACTAAACTTTCAAACCATCAAACTGAAAGAGTAAGGTTAGGCCTCTTACCTCCAACTGACAACTCCTGATTCCAACGGTCGGTTTGTCCGCTACGCTCGCAGCAATATTTAGGGCCTTCTCTCCTCTCTTCCTTCACCACAACAACACTAGAAAATGAATGAATTTTGAGGGAATAGTGCCTTATTAAAAGAGAACCCTTGTTTTTTCTTTCGCCTGCTGCGACCACACCGTCGCTCAGTTTGACAAACCGTCTGCACCGTTGGAAAGCTCTTACCAAGCCCTCAAATGGGTAACTGTTAGTTTTTTGTGATTTGATACTTCACCAGGACCCATTTTGTCCAAGAAGGGTCACTTCACCTCCCCTTAAAATCGAATTTCCTCACTTACACCACTTGTACTTGGGGCACCACTTTGCCTCCTTACTTGTCCTTGTTCGTGTCGATTTTCGTCATGAGATACCATCTTGCACTCATGTTTTCATGGTCCCCCATCGGACCTCTACTGTGTGGTAGCACCATCGAGTCACCCTTGTTTAGAGCATCTGAGTTGAGTCGTCATCGCATTCATGGAGTCTATCCCGCGTCCCTTGGTACCCCGTTCTAGTCCTCCATCCTTCATTTCTTGGCCTCTCTCTTGTGTCGCACATTATGACCTTCAGTCCCACTGTTCCCTATCCCTTATGATATTGTGTCAAACGTTGCCATGTCATTCATGCTCTTTATGCTCTAGCAAGGGAAGTCGTCCATTCGCTACTCAGTCCTCTCCATTCCATCATCATCATTGGTATTAGTCTGTCTGTCGCTCTACTATTTTCTCTCGTGCCTTAGTTGAGGATCTCTCATTGCCTCACCTATGGCGGACCTCCTTCTGTCGACATCAGCTTATTCATTCCAGAATACAGGTCTAGAGGGCGATGTACCTTGGTGCCAGCTTCTACACTTGTTCGGTGCCTCGGATCGGGCAAAGGGCTCTCTCATTACTCTTTGACTTGATTGTTTCTCCCGCTCCTTTCAGCATGATCTAGATCCGTATGCTTTATGGTTCAGCGATGCAGCAGCAGCTTTTGGTGATTCCAGTGTGTGTGTGAGATGTCTCAGCCCTCATGAGAGGGTGGCCCTGCAGGTAGCCCCCCACATGCCCGGATGACCTCTCCATTACAGCCTTTGATGTAGCTCCATATATTTGATGATGTCGACCTTAGCCGCTTGCAGCACCTCTTTGATTCGCATGTATCAGTCAGATTTTGTGAGCCCTTCCCCATGTATAAGGGGCATTTGGGTTGTATTTGTATCTCATGTACTCAGATATTATTGTATAAGTCCTGGCTGTTATCCCAGGCACAGCATGTATGTGGGATCCTTCATTGTATTTTTATCTGGCTCATGTTTATGCCGGCTGTACTTTCTGGTTTCGTCCCTTGCTTACTGGACACACTATTCTTTTGTACTTTGTCTCGGCGGGCATAGGTATGCCTCCCCCGCCACCTTTAGCACAGGTACCCTCTCATAAAAAGAGACTTGTTGCACCTGCGAGTCTCGTCTCCTCAGGGTCTAGTTCTTCAGCACGATAATCTGCCTTACATTTCTCTCTCTGACTTCCCTCTTGATGTCTGGTGATTGAGTTCTTACAACGTACTTCGGTCATACGATTTGCTCCTAACACTCGCACGCTGGGGGGCAATCTGTTACACAATTTTTTGGTCATCTAACCTATTATCATTAGACGGACCCAAGTACACCATGTAAGACCAATTTTACCCTAATTAAAATTGCTTTCACTATGTAAAATAACTTAATAAACCACATTTATTAGGTTGTTTATGGTTTAAACAGGAAACCTCAAAAGGAAATATTAAACAAACCTATATTTGTTTGATTTTCCTCATGGAATAATTAATTAAACCATAATTTAATTATTACTCCTAGTCATGTTTAACCCAAAACAAAGAAATTAATTAGATAAACCTTTATTTATCTTATTATTTTCTAGGAATAATTATTTAAATCTTATTTAGATAATATTCTTTGTTAAAGATGACCAAATCACCCACAAATAATTAAATAAATCATTATTTATTTGATTATCTTTCAACCACTTCCTTAAAAAGATAAATAAATCATTTATTTATTTATTTTTGACAAATAAAGGGATTTGACCTAAGTCAAATACTTTTTCCCTCCAACAAATATAATAAAATATTCCATAAAAGGTGGATCTAGATTTGGTTAACATTATTTTAATCATGCACCAAGATCTAGAATGACCCAATATTTTGTTATAAATAGGATGGTTTTTCCTACCAATCTTCACCTTTTGTTGCCTATTGGATCACTCTGGATCTAAACTCTTGGTCTGACTTTGAGCCATTATCATTGTCATATTTTCCATTATTTGCTGTGTGAGCTCCCTTTGAGTTCTATCTTTTTCTGGGTTTTCTACACCAACAAGAGAGAGAAATGCTAGATCTGAAGTGCTGAGGACTTCCAAGAACCCATCCCATTGAGGAGAATTGGAAACATCTTCTTGTTTTCCTCCCAGGTGCCCTTAATACAAAATTCTTTCAAAAATTGTTCTTGTCTTGTCTATTGGATATATGGAGCAAACCCTTCTTTTTACTGCTTAATGTCTTTCTATGCATAGATCTGGTTTTTTGCAGCTCTTGTCTTGATCAACTAACTGCAGATCTGAAGATATTGGCAGCCACTTTTGATGTTAGGGCTATTAGTTATGTGTAGCTAAAGTGGTCTTTTTTCGTACACTTCGACAAAAGATTCATACTAACATTTTTGGCGCTTCATCTCCTAGGGTTAGGTTTTTGGACGTTTGGAGTTTTCCATTGTTTCTCAATAATAAATAGGCGCTCGAGCCTCATTTTAACACAGTTCAGAGGTCTATAGCTGCCACATATCTTCTCAGAGATATGCTACCAACACCCTAGCTATTTTTATTTCCATTATGTCTGTAAGCATATTTCAGTCATTTGATTTAAATAAAATGAATTATATTTTCCACTGCATCTCTGTTTTTATGTCTATTTCTGTATTTTATTACATTCCTACATAAATCCAGATCAGTGGTATCAGAGTGGTCTGCTCTTTCTCTGATTTCTTTGCATGTCCCCAAAGTAGTCAGCGTATAAGGAGTTAGGGCTTGATCTGATGGACCCCTTACAAGATCAGCCTCGCAAACCCCGACGACCTCCCATGGCAGAAGAAAAGAAAGACGAGGTAGCAGGAGATCCTATCAAAATATTGCTCGAGGAGGCCCTCGAGAAAGAAAGGAACGTGATGATGGATAACTTTGCTCAAATCCTTCAACGAATACCCACCTACGGCGAATCTGCATCCAACAGCCACTTTGGAGGTGTCACTCCCTTCAAGGTACAGGTAAAATTTGACATTCCTATATTTGAAGGCCAGATAGATGCAGACGCCATAGATAAATGGTTAAATTTTCTCGAAGGTTATTTCTCGTTCCATGATTTCTCCAACCGAGAAAATATTATTTTTTCACTCCTCAAAGTCGCCCCCCATGTCAAAGACTGGTGGGAAACCTACTGTGAGCAAGAGGATGAAGGGGAACCCTCTCTATTCTCAGCCACACCCACTTTGAATTCGTTTTGAGACAGCATCAAGGAACAATATTACCCCGTGGGGAGCTATGAGGACAAATACATCCAATGGACCATGTTGCGGCAGCAAAGGGATCAAGATGTGCACGAACTAACGAATTTGTTCCATACCCTACGAACAAATTTGGGTATTAAATATTCAGAGAGTATTTGGTGCTCAAGTACCGTGGCTATCTACACAAACATATTCAGGAGGAAATGGAGTTCCTCGACATTACATCGCATGGCATGGCATATCGTTATGCCGCCAAGATCGAGTATAAATTTAAGCAGAAGAAGCAAGACTTTGGATCTGCAAATCCAAATCCAGGGAAAGGTGCCCCCGAATTGAAGAACAAGGGACAAGGCCAAAGTGATATGAATCATAAAAACACCACAAATCCAAAGAAAGAAATGGGGAAGTGGTATGAATTTCATAATATCCCCACTCATAGCACAAACGAGTGTCAGGCCAAACAGTCGTTGGTGGTCGAACTAAAGGCACCCGAATCAGACGCATTTTCTGATCCTGAGTCAAAACCATACAAAGGCAATGACAAAGGGAAGCAGATCATTGATGTGGATCCCAGTGCGATTTTTGCCACAACCAACATCCAGAGGGAGGATCACGAGGATCTAGAGGAGTGGG
Source organism: Pinus albicaulis (assembly GCA_034641835.2). Classification (NCBI taxonomy): domain Eukaryota; kingdom Viridiplantae; phylum Streptophyta; class Pinopsida; order Pinales; family Pinaceae; genus Pinus; species Pinus albicaulis. The sequence goes on from CM076577.1 coordinate 948,042,194, forward strand.
AGTGCCTCTTCCATTCGCAGATGTGGGTGAAGGGTTCTCCACTACAATTCCTTGTCGATAGCGGAAGCCAAAATAACCTCATTTCAGTAGAGGTCGTGAAGCGGCTCGGCCTACTGACCATAGCACACCCGCAGTCGTATACCATCGGGTGGCTTCACCCCGAGAGAGATATCCACATTTTCCAATAGTGCCACCTTTCGTACAGTATCAAGCCATTCATGGATGAGGTATTGTGTGATGTTGCTCCTCTTGATGTAGCTGATCTATTATTGGGCCAACCATACTTGTGGAGGCAACATGTTGTGTATGATTCTAGGCCTCGTTTTGTTGTTATTACTTTGGGAAATAACTTGTACAGGATACCAAAGGTAGTACCACCTCTTGTCATCTCTTTGACTACTGCAAAACAACGCAGTAAGATTGTTTCCCAAACCAGGAAATTTATTTTCCTTACAACTCGCTCACAGGGAAAGAAGAAAATTGTGGCCACAACCTCGAAACAGGGCTCCCCTACGCGGTTGTAGCAGATGTATAAAGTCATCGAGGAATACGAAGAAATTTTCTCCTCACTCACAGAGGTTCCCCTACACTGTCAGGACAAGCACTCCATTGAAATGACCCCCGACGCATTACTGATTGATGTTTCCATACCTCCAGCAACTAAACATACAGAATCCACACATGTACATCTCTAACAAATCTAATGCCCAGTTCAACAACATTTGCCTCATCTCATGGAGGATCTCAACGCAATGGGGACCATTTCTTCCTAAGGATGGAGGAATGATCCAGTTGGATATTGGTGGCCACCCACCTATTACACTTGGGGCCCCACCATTGTCTCTTTCAGTTTTTCAGTTTTGGCACAACTTAATTTTTTTTATAGTTTTTCGGGTCCTAAACTTCTGGAGCCGTTTTGAGGCCCTAAACGACATTTTTTGGGAAAACCGAGAGCGATTGATAGAAGTCGGAAAGATCTTTCTAATGAGCTATTGAAATATCTTTCTAATGAGCTATTGAGCACGTCAAACGGAGATCGTATGCCAAAGTTACGTCCCCGGGAAGTTGAAACACCAATTTACCCAAATGGGGCCCATAGCTTTGGCGCTTCATCTCCTAGGGTTAGGTTTATGGATGTTTAGAGTTTTCCATTGTTTCTAAATAATAAATAGGCCCTTGAGCCTCATTTTAACACAGTTCAGAGGTCTATAGCCGCCACATTTCTTCGCAGATATATGCTACCAACACCCTAGCTATTTGTATTTCCATTATGTCTGTAAGCATATTTCAGTCATTTGATTTAAATAAAATGAAGTACGGTTTCCGATGCATATTTGTGTTTATGTCTATTTCTATATTTTATTGCGTTCATACATAAATCCGGATCAGTGGTGGATACCAATAGGACTTTATTGTGCATATAAAAATTACACATAGCCACCTCAAATAATACTTGAGAGATTTGCAACTTGATGTTTCAAGCTTTTGTTCTTTGAATAAGAGAGGGATTTTAGGATATTTATGAAATAAGGTGGAATTTGGATTTATTATGCCATCATTAGGATTTGAGGCTTCTTATAAACCTTTTTGATATTTTATTAAAAATGATAAACTAGTCCATATATCCAAAACTCCATAGTTTTTATTTTAATAAATTGACTAATTGTACATTGTGTTACATGTCACGTTGCCTTATATATGCTACCTTGGAAATATGATTGTTTTTTGGACTGAAGAAAAGTATTGTATGTTACTTTTGGTTGATCAACTATGGAATCTCTTGTTGGCTACAAAATGTAATCAGTTTTAAAAATCTGCTCCAAAATACTTCAAGAAAACTTGTTGATGCTAATGTTGTTGTAAAATGCTTCTTTAAAAGAAAAACAAAGTCTTCAAAGAAATTAGTTTGAACTAAAAAAAAAAATTGCAAAAGAAAAGTCAAATCCAAGTTGCTAATAATATTGGTTTTCAATCAGGATTTCTTACATAGTAATGGCAACGATGTTGGTTTTCATAACAATACAATTTTTTTTATTTTATTTTATTTTCTACTTATTACGCCAAAAGGCGTTCTCTTTGCTGGTTTGGGGTGGGCAAACACTGTTCACCCCAGCTAATGAGAAGCCTTGTCTATCGCCCTTCCAACCAATTAAATTTTGATATTTGGTTATTCCTTCAACCGATAGAAATTGGTCAATCTGTCCAAATTATACTATTACTATTCAAAACCATTAAAAAAATAAAATCCTTACACATCTTTGTTGTGTATTAACGTAGCCCTTACACATCCCTGTTGCATCAACACGGCGGCACTCAACAATGTTCTTTGACACGAGTGAAGTTAGTGAAACTTGAAGACGGTGGCAGATCAACCAAGGTTGAGTTAAATGCTTGTGAAAATAGATTAACACGTTGGAAGGAGAGAGCTCAGGAGCCTTGGCTCCACTTACGACGAACACATTACCTTCGAAAAATGACACCCCATCAAGGATTTATATGGAAAAGTATACCAGCCTAGATCCATCTTAACTCTGAATCTATCAAGCGCCGAGAGGGATCAAATCTCTCGAGGTGAAAACCTCTTTTTTGAGTGCAAAACTTGAGGAAAGGTTTTCACCTCGAGAGATTTGATCTCTCTCGGCGCTTGATAGATCTAGAGTTAAGATGGATCTATGCTGGTTTCATTCGTGTGCGACCAAGGAAAATCTATCAATTAGATGAGGAAAATATGCTTAATTTTATCAATAATATGTAAATACATCTAATATTAACATAACCATTTTAAATATGTTAAATATGTCTGAGATTTATTGAGTCATTTTAATTTTAAATTTGATTAGTTACCTTAGTTTGTTGAGATGATAAATATTGTAAAATAACTTTAACGATGAAATAAAACTTTGAATTCAAAGTGACAATGTAATAATATTGAATGATAGAAACTGTGAATAATAAGAATGTAGTCAATTACGAATAGTCTTCATTGTGATCAATTTCAAACTATTTTCTTCTACTATTCTTATTTTCACCCATGTTAGTTTTGTCATATTTTCATATAGATTATTTGAAAAGGACAGTTCGAATCGTAAACCATTTAAATATTTAGCTTGAGCTGTTGTAGTAAACATCATACCTTGTCTCTCTTGCTCTCCAATATTAATAGGTTGAATTACTATAACACAAAAATCAATGTACATTGTCAATAATTTTTTGTGCTTACACTGAAATCATTGCACTCACACTATTAATCCAATGACTTTAAAATTAATGTACCATCATACATCCAATTACATCAAATTAGAAATCAACATATACACTGAAATCAATGCAACTAATGTAAGAAATCAAAGAATAATAGAAAACTACATCTACACTAAAATCAATGCATCTAATGAAAGTAATGAAATATGATTAGAAATCAACATCTACACTCAAATAAATGAGTCTATTGCAAGTAGGAAAATAGGATTTAAAGCCAACATCTACACTAAAATCAATGCATCTAGTTCATGCAATCAAATAGGATTAGAAATCACCATATACACTGAAATAAATGCATTTAGTGCAAGGAATCAAATAGGATTATAAATAATCTACATTTAAATCAATGCATTTAGTTAAATCATCTACATTTAAATCAATGCATTTAGTGCAAGCAATAAAATATAATTATAAATCAACATCTACATTGAAATTAATGCATCTAGTGTAATCAATCAAATAAGTTAGAAATCACCATCTACACTGAAATCAAGGCATTTAGTGAAAGCAATCAAATAGGATTAGAAATCACCATCTACATTGAAATCAATCCATTCAATGCAAGCAATCAAATAGGATTAAAAATAATCTACATTGAAATCAATTCATCTAGTGAAAGAAATCAAATATAACCAAAAATCAAAATCTACATTAAAATTAATGCATCGAGTGAAATCAATCAAATAGGATTAGAAATCATCATCTACGATGAAATTAATGCATTTAGTGCAAGAAATCAAATAGGATTAGAAATCATCTACATTAAAATCAATCCATCTAGTGTAAGTAATCAAATATCATTAGAAATCAACATCTACACCAAAATCAATTCATCTAGTGCAAGAAATCAAATAGGATTAGAAATCACCATCTACACCGAAATCAATGCATCTACTGCATGAAACCTTCTTCCCTCTCTCCCCCGTATATATCTATATATCCATCCATCTCTCCTTCTTTTTCTCTTTATCTCACCCCACCATACACACACTCTCTCTCACTCCATATCTATCAATTTCCTTGTCCCTCCCTCCTTCTCTCCATCTATCTTTTTTTCTCTTCACCTTACATCTATATCTATATCTCACTCTATCTCTCTATATCAAATCCAAAACATAAACTCTCTTTCTCCAATCTATCTATCTATTTATCACTCCCTCCTCCTCCTCCTCCTCTCTCTCTCTCTCTCTCGCTTCTATCTCTCTTCCTTCCTGCTACCCTTTCTCCCTCTCTCTCCATCTTCTTTATCACTCCCTCCCTCTCTCTCTCCACCTTTCACCCTATATGTCTTTATTCTTACCTCCCCCTCTCTCCCTCTCCGTCTTCATATCTCTTTCCCTACTTCTCTTCACTCTCTCTCTACCTTTCTCTCCCCCCCACCCCCCCTCTCTCTCTATCTTCACCTTCCAACTTTGTTACCATATGCCTCTCTCTCTCCTTCTCTCCCCCATTCTCTCCATATCTCCTTATTTCTCTCTTTATCTCACCCCAAAACATACACACTCCCTCTTCATCTCTCCCTTTTCACTCCCCCTCTCTCTCCACTACTCACTCTCCATGTATTTATTCTTCCTTCCCTGTCTCCTCATCCATCTCCATCTCTCAATCCCTCCCTCTCTCCCCCTCCAAATCCATATTTCTATCCCTCCCTCTTTCCTCCTCTCTTTCAAGTCCCCTCTCCTTTCCTTCCTCTATCTCCCTTTCTCTCCTACCTCCCTTTCTCTTCCCCCATCTCTTTCTCTCTCCATATTTCTATCCCTCCCTCTCTCCTCCTCTCTTTCAAGTCCCCTCCCTTTTCCTTCCTCTCTCTCTCTTTATCTCCTACCTCCCTTTATCTTCCCCCATCTCTCTCTCTCTCCTACAGTCCTCTCTTCCCCCATCACTCTCTTCCTCTCTCTCATCATTCCTCTCTCACCTCCTTCTATTTGACCTTCCAGCTCTATTTCTTTCTCTCTCTCTATGTCCTCCAATCCTCTCTGTTCCCCCATCACTCTATCTTACTCTCCAACTATCTTACTATTTCTATCCATTTATCCTTCTCTCCCCCCTTGTCTCCATCACTCCTCCTTTCTCCTTCTCTCCCCCTTGTCTCCATCACTCTATGTATCTTTATCCCACCCATAAGCATACACATTCTCTCTCCATCTCTCCCTTGTCACTCCCTCTCTATGTATTTCTTCTTCCTTTCCTCGCTCCACCTCCAGCTCCATCTCTCTATCCCTCCTTCTCTCCTCCACCTCTCATCCTTTCTCTCTCTCTCCCTTTCTCTCCTACCTCCCTTTCCCTTCCCCCTTCTTTCTCTCTCTCTCACTCTCTACCCTCCAATCCTCTCTCCTTCTCCCTCCCTCTCTCCTTATCTCTCTCCCACCTCCATCTTTATGTCTCCCTCTCCCTCTCTTACCCTTCTCTAACTCTCTCACTCTTCTCACTCTCTCTCTCTCTTCATTCCTCTCCTCCCTTATCGTTCAATTTATCTCCATATCTCCCTTGTCACTCCCCCTATTTGTCCACCTTTATCATATATCATGATATATTAATATATATTACAATATAATAAATTTAATAGTGTATTAATCTAAACATATTAAGTTTAATAATATTAATATTTTAATATTAATGTTAGGGTTAATAATGTTTTTTTTGGCATGGTATTAATAATGATTTGGTCCATGGTATTTGACCCTTATACTTCATATATAATTAGACCTTGATTTCTAATAGTATTTGATATATTTTTATTTATTTACCATACCTCTTTATACCTTTTTTATATTTACCTATTTACCATACCTATTTTATAAATATATTATTTGGCCCATAGTATTTGCCCATGGTATTATTAATAATTTGTCCCATGGTATTAATAATAATTTGTCCCATAGGCTTCACCTAAATAAAACCTGTTTTCAAGTTTTTGTAAATATAAAGTGGTTTATTGAGTAAATATAAAAATCAGTTTTATTTATTTACCATACCTCTAGTTTATTTATATTTTTATTTATTTACCATACCTCCTGAATAATATAAAAAGAGGTTTTATTTATTTACCATACCTATGGTTTATTTATATTTTTACATATTTACCATATCTCTTTTTTGAGTGTTAGTAAACTCTTCATATTTTAAGTTTATATCATTTAAATTTATTTTTAATAAATTTTCAATTTTTCATTTATATGTTTATGTAAGCTATTGTTCAAGCCAACATTTTTTTTTGGCTTCCGACATACTTACACATCGGGGTCATACTGGGCTGTAGAATGCGCCTCTCGAGGCAATCATGTGAACTTTTTCTTAATTTGTCATGAATTTTTTATTTTGTGTTAAAAAGGTACGTGGTTTCTCATGTGAGGGGCTGCCGGAGTTTTAAATATCATTTTTAAATAAATAAAAAATATACTTCCTTATTCCTTATTGTTCAAGGAAAATGAGATGTGTGAAAAATTTATAATGGTAAAAGTGCTTTTGAATTTTATATGAAGAGTGAAAACAATAGAATATTGAATATTACTAAGGTTATATGTGATGGAAATTTTTATAGTTATTTATGTTAGATTATATTTTCTGGAAAAGAATTGCGTAGAGAAATAAATATGTCTAACATTTTAGGTGGACATTCCGTTTATCATCAAAAATTATAAAGCTCAAATATATTTGAACTTGTGTTGAGAAGTCTTTTAAATAATTAATATTGTAGATGAGGTGTTGACGTCAAATGTAAAATATGGTTATGCTAAATTTTTTGTGTGAGAGGCTAAATTTGAGTTTTATATGACTTGGATACACTTAGGAACACGAGAATTGATAATATCATTCTTTAATATTCATGACCAAAATGCATTAGAATACTTGAAAATATATAATTTTAAAAATATCACGAGTTAAAAAAAGGTAAAATTCTGGCATGTCATGCTTATGTTTATATCGTGTTATGTTGCTAGCTTTTTAAAACTAGTATTCAAGCTCCATGGGTGGTATTGAGCTTAAAACGTATGTATTGGTGTTAATCCCCGCTGGGGGTGACAACCCGGAAATCGACGACTAGAGAGGAAACAGACGGTGGTTTTCCGGCGAGGAAACAGACGGTGGTTTTCCGGTTCCTTGGCAAACCAACTCAATGAATGTCATGCACGAATTATGGGTGGTTGATCGAGAGGTGGTCGTTGGTCATGCATTACTTGATTCTTTTTTAGTTTTCTTTTTTAGTTTTGATATTCTCATTCTAATGTGACCATTTTGTCTTGAAATTTTTTACAGTTGCTTTTCCAAATGTTCACTAATATTTGAATTACATTAAAATATTTTTCAATTCCAGTAACACTATGGGTTAATTATTTCGTTGTCTCTAATTTTGGAGATACTTTCATAATCTTTTATTTTTTAGTTGTAGAGGCTTTGTTGCACTAATATCATCATGATTGCTCTATTATATGTTAAATAGAGGTGGACACTAATGAAGGGAAAAATTACAAGATGCACAATGTATTACGCACAACAAATGGCATCACTATATATTATAAGTGCACTTCACTATATATTATAATTGCACTTGTGAATAAAGGGGCAGAAATAAATGCTCTGCACATAAGTAAACATTGAAGGGGAAAAATAAAGTTCAACATAAAATATGTAGGAAAATTTTAAGAGTGAATTTTTTTATGAATATGTATGATTAAATGTCATTCTTTATTAGGAAACTAAAAATACATATTTAATTTAGTATTATGGGTAGAACAATGAAAAGCTTTTATGAGTCTTTGTTTCATTTTATTTAAAATAATTTAAATAATAATTATTATTATTGTCAAAAAAAAATTACATGAATTGCGTTTTTATTTTTAATATGAAATCTATTTATTTATTAAAAACTTAATTTATTAATATAAATAATATAAAAATTAATTTAGAATAAAAGTATTAAAATGATAAAAAATGTTAATATTCTAAATTAATTTTTAGAAAAATAAAAATAAAAATCTAGTAAAATATAATACCCAAAATGTAAAAACAAAAAACGAGTAGGTTTGAAGTCAATGGGAGGTAACCAAACAAATTGGGAAAATATTACCAAAGTAAAAGTGAGGTAAGAGAATCTGTGAAGAGTATTAGTAGTTGAGTTATGGTTTGAGGTTTCCATAGCTGCCCAAACCTTCTTTACAAGTATTGGCTTAACAAATATTGTCATCCAAAGGGGACATCAATAATTTTGATGACTAAATAGAGTTGGATGGTTTATTGATAGGTGTCTTTCATCTTCGTGTCCATCCTTTCCCATTTCAAGTTTAGTTCAATTCGCCATCAAAGGTTGGCATTAGTCACCTAACTAATGTGTCCTAGAAGATTATAATATTTTGGTAAAGGTACTTGCCTTAAATAACACAATGGTGTGAGATATAGATTGTTCACCCTAAAGTGGGCCAAGGGCACTAGTCTAACATACTCTTCCATTATAAGATTTTGATAAAGGTGCTTGCCTTATAGGACCTAACAATGTGAGAAACACATTGTTCAGCCTAAAGTGGCCCAAGGGCACTAGTCTAACATACTCTTCCATTATAAAAATGTTGACATGAGTCACCTCACTTTTTAAAAAGATTGCCATCATTCACCTCACTGAATGTGTCCTATCTCTTGAGTCGTAATCTTATATGGGATTTCAGCCAACTCTTGAGTCATAGTGGCTAGCTCAATATTTTCCAAGACAGATCTCTTTATATAATTTTCAGGTTTCGAATTTATCTTTACCACATAGACAGTTCATATTGTCTAGCTGCAAATGACATAACAAAATATGTTTCATAGTTTAAACGCAAATATTACATATTGTAAAAAAACTTGTTCGTTTCATACGATTTACCCTTCAATGAAAGATTCTCCACCCAACAAAACTTTTCCTTTTCATATGATTTCCCCTTCAATGACAGATTCTCCACCCCCTTCGTTAACATTCATTATGTCCCACATGTAACACAGCAAGACACTTCCCTTCCATATTCACCGCTCCACCTTTCAGCGTTCCTTTGCACCTCCTGGTGCAATTGCTAGTTTATTTACTTTTAATGTCTAAAATAAATTAATGACATTAGGTGGTAAAGGAGAATGATCCATTTTTCCACATTTTCAACTCAGAATTGTTCTACAAACTTGAAAAAAATCTTCTCTTGCAAAGGGCTTATGATAGATTTTTAATCTATGCCCATTCATAATAAAATTGATCCCTTATTCATCAATGGCCTTGAGTCTTATTGCTATGTTGTTAAAAGAAACTTCAATCTCATAAGGGCTTAACCAATGTGTTTGGAATTTCCCTTGAAAATATTTAAATTTTGAATCAAATAGAAGGGCCCAATCACCTGGCTTGAAATTTTTTATCTTGATAGAATTGTTATGTCATCTTTTCCTCTGTTATTGGATTATGCTTACCCTTTAAATGGAATCTTCTCTAATCTCGTTCAATTCATTTAGTAGTGATAATATTTTCTCCTGGGCTTTATAGATATCTCGCCCCAATTTTGTTGTTGTCTTGTATGTATCCGTTTGGAATTTAATAGGAAGTATATCTTGCTTTCCATAAACAAGCTCATAAGGAGTATGGCTAGTGGTGTTTCTCCATGTGATTTGATATGCCCATAGTGTTTCTGGAAGTCTATTTTCCCAATTTCTCTTATGTATATGCATGGTCTTGTTCAGTATGGCTTCAAGAACTTTATTTGTAGATTCCACTTGTATGTTAGCTTTTGGATGATATGGAGTGGATTTTACGGTTAAATTTGTATTTCTCCATGATCTTCTAAAAAATATTGGATGTAAATCATGCACCCTAATTTGTTACAATTTTCCTTTGTAAACTAAAATGAGTGAAAATATCCTCACAAAGAAATGTAACAACAACATTTTCAATAGAAAAATTTAGTGGCTTAGCCTCTACCCATTTATTAACATGATCAATGGAAACAAGAGTGTGCCTATTTTTCTTAGATGGGGGATTAATGGGTCCGACAAAATCCAGAGCCCATTTCTCAAAATGTTCTATTAGTACTTGTAGTTGTAGAGGTATTTCATAATATTGGACAATTTTCCCCATCCTTTTCCAGTCATCACATCTCTTGACATATTCCTTGGCATCCTTAAAAGAGAAGGTCGATAATATTCCAAGAGAAGTACTTTGTATGCAGTTTGTCTATCGAAAAAATGTCCCCGACAAGGTTCATCATAACGTATTTTAAGTATCTCAAGTACCTCATCTTCTCAAACACGTCTTTTAATGTTCAAATTTGCTCTTGTTCAGTATATTTCTACCTCTATCCAAGAATAAGGTGCACTAGTTTTATTAACTCTTTGCCTTTATTTTTCTAGAAAATAAGGAGGAAAATTTCTTGTAGCGAAATAATTAGTGATATCTGCAAACCAAGGGGATTTATTAGATATTGCAAAAATATGTTCATCAAGAAAATTATCTACTAAAGGGATTATAGTATTATCATTTTGCATCCTGGAAAGGAAATCAACAGCTGCAATTTTATTTCTTGGCCTATCTAAAAAGGTAATAGCAATTATTTCAATAATAATAGCCATCAAGTAATTTTACCATTAGTTATTGGTTTATTCATAAGATATCTAAAAACATAATGATTAGTGTGAATAAAAGTCTTATATCCAGTAATATAGTGTCTAAATTGTTGAGAGCATGAACAACTTCCAAGAACTCCTTTTTTGTGACTGTGTAATTCAACTCTACAAGAGTTTATTTTTTCCTTGTATAATATATTGCATAAGGAGTTAGATATTTTTGTCCCAATACAACCCCTAAAACTATATTTGAGGCATTAATAGATATATGAAATGGAAGGAACCAATTTGGCCCTATTAATATAGGTTCCTTAGATATTTTTTATTTCAACAATTGAAAATATTCTTCACAATCAGAATCCCAATACAATTCACAATCTTTGGTGTGTAATTTAAAAAATGGTGAAGCAAGTTTTGTCAAGTTTTCTATAAGCCTTCTATAATAACCTGTGAATCCATGAAAACTTCTTACATCCTTTTGGCATTTAGGTACCAAAATTTTGGAGATGACTTCAACCTTCGTTTAATCCACCTTAATCCCAGAACCTGAAACATGATTTCCCAAAACAATTCCTTCATTAAACATCATAAATTATTTCTCATTACTCAATGAAAGATCAGTTTCTTTACATCTATTAAGGACTTTTTCTAGACTTTCTAAGCCTTCTTCAAAAGTATCTCCATAAAGAGTAAATTTGTCCATATATACCTCTACACAACCATGGATCAAGTCAGAAAAAAATACTCAATATTTCCCTTTGAAATGTAGCAGGTGCATTACATAACCCAAAAGGAAGTACTATATATGCATACGTACCCCACAGACATGTCAAAGTTGTTTTATCTTGATCTTCAGGTGGATTTGAATATGATTGTATCAGTTGAATCCATCAAGAAAAGAAAAACATTTTTTCCCTGCTAATGTATATATAACTTGATCAATGAAAGGTAATGGAAAATTATATTTTGAAGTTGCTTCATCCAATTCTTTGCAGTCGATACAAACTCTCCACTTTCAATTTTTCTTTGGCACGACTACTAATGGTGAAACTCATTAGCTATCTAAAACTAGATCAATAAAATTTACATTGAACAATTCATGTAATTCTTCTTGAATAATTTCCCTTGTATTAGGATTCATCCTTCTTTGTGGTTGCCTTGCAGGTTTGACATTCTCTTGTGTGTATGTGTGTGTGTGTGTGTTTCTAATTCATGCAGTATTTGGATTGATTCCTTTCATGTCTGTATATTCCCATGAAAATACAGAGGAAATTTTTTGAAACGTATTAATCAATTGTTCTTTTTGAAATTCCTTCAGGTTATTACTGATATTTAATGTTTTTCCTGGACTAATTTCTAGGAGAGTATTGTTGAATTTTTCCATTGAATTTAATGATAGCTTGTATTGTCGTGATGAAAATCCTTCAATACTATAGTTTTATTGAAAATTTTGATCTAGAATATGCACATAATAATTTTGTTGAAAATATTGAAAATAATAATAATTATTCATAGGATTCATAGATTTATTTTCCTTATCATTTTGTGAGATAGTTAAAACTAGTCGAATATCTTCATAATCTTCATAATCATATTCAATCCACTCTTTATTTTCCAATTTAGTTATTACTCTTGCTCATGGATATAATATAAAAAAAATCGTTGAGCTGACATTATAAATAATCATGTCACCAGATCTACAACTAATAAATGCAATGATTGTGACCAACCATGGCCTACCTAGTACAAAACCATGGCGAAGACAAGGGTGAAGGATAAGAATTAAATCCATTTACGATTCACAATGATACATATTTATAATACAATAAAGTGATCATTGGATTTCATATTCCAAGGTCTCATGGACTCCCTAAGATTGTTCAAGTTCCACACCAACCCTTAGAGTATTAGGTGTCCAACATTCCCCCCCCCCCCCCTCTTAATCCGAAGGGGTATGTAAGAGTCCAAGAAGAGATTTTTAATAAAAAATGTGCAAAATACGCATGGAAACACTAGGATGAATGAGATTACTGAAATGTTGGTATAAGGAGGTGGTTTAAATATGACCACCAACACTGGAACATTTAGTGCAGTTCCCAGAACTCTTCCAATTTTGGCACGAAATTGAGGTCTTCTGCTAGAGGAAGTGCTCCTAATGCTTTGAATAGGGAGACCTTCAACCTAGAAAAGGGAGTTTTGGAACCTGCATAAAAAGGGATAACCTCAACCTGAAAAGGGAGGTCTCAACCTACGGTGGTTTAAGGATAACCACTAAATTTGGAATGCTTAATGCAATTCTTGGAACTCTTCCAAAACTGGAAAGAAGTTGAAGTCTTTTGTTAGAGGAAGTGTCCCAATTTCTTTGAAGAGGGAGAATCTCAACCTAAGAAGGGAGGTCTCAAACCCGCATAGATGGTTTAAGGCTGACCACCAACCAAAGGCATGATCATGGGAATCATTGTTTCTTGCTACAACTCTAAATATGGTATGGTAGGTTATGGCTCATGCTTGCTTGATGTGGCTTTGAAGCTTGTATATGACCATCGCTTCCCCCCTGTTATATACAAGGTGAGAAGATGGAGAAAACTCAACTACTAGGCCTTTTAATATTTTAGAAGAGATTATGACAAATGAATGAAATGACTTCTTGGTTGTTGAAGCCCATTGCCAAGAAGTGATCCATTTAAGATGAATATTTTTTCTTGCAGTAGACTTGTTTATGAAGAATATGTGTGAAGAATGATAGGTTTTATGATAGTGCTCACATGGATGAAGATAAAAATAGTGATTTCTCATATTCCCAACTTGATCACAGTGTTGGAATCTAAGATTCTGTTGTGGTTGTTGTGGAAGAGGAGCATGATCTGAAAGAGGTGAAGATAAACCATCATGAAGAAACCCAACACTTTGAAATTGAAAGGGCTTTGAATAATCTGGAATATGAAAGGACACATCCTTGTAATATCCAAGACTAGTTTTGTGCTTGTTATGGACAAGATATTCTCAAGGTATGATGATTAGCTTGAGAAGTGTACACTGAATTTATGCTTCTGCATTCAAATATGCTCTTGTACTAGGCTCAGTGATCTGAACAGTTTCTTTTTGCTAATGGGAGTTTGTCTCAATGTTTTGAACACAAATATGTTCAAAATGACACCTCTTCTACTAAAGCTCATATCGTTGTAGTTGTGACTCAAGCTGCAAAAAATAAATCTTGTCATGTGCATCTTGTAAACATGTTTGAATATCAGAAAGGGTGTCCTTGTTGATTTTAACTATACTTTCAATGGTAGATGCCATTATAGTTCTCAAAAACTCTAATAAATTATCAATTTTAACCATTTGTCAAACAAATGAAGTGTGTTAAATTGTGTTGTTGAAGTTCAAGTTGTTGATACAATGTCAAAATAACAACATTCTACCTTCTTCAGTTAACTGGAAGAATTGGAAACATGGACCAATGGTTTCCAAAGTTTGTTGCTTTCACCTATCTAATAAACTTCGCACATTGTAATGTAAATTGACATTGATATAAATATTTCTATTCCCACTGTAAGAACTCAACCTGGCTTCCAAACTCTAACCTTTCATATAGATACATTGAAGGAAGTCACAATATATATATTGAAACAAATGGGCAGTCAAAAGTTCGAATCTTGCCACCAAGATGTTGTCAGTTCGAAACGCATAGCTCTTCTACCATAGTGTGCTAATATAATCACTGTGACTGTATCGAAAAACCTATGAGCATATATTTTCTTAAATGACTCCTGCAAATTATTCAACCCTCTGACCTTTACTAAACAAGAGCAAGCATGCACAATGTTATCCTTAAATATCAAGTGATAGAAATATCTCTAGTATTACCAAGTAGTGGCCACAAAGTAAATTAATATCTTGGATTCATCAGTCGTCTAAAAGACGAACACGGAAGTGTTCAACCTCAAGAATAAACATTTTGGTGTCGATGTGTTCAAAAAATATAATAAATCTTCTGGTGATTAGGAGAAAATCCAAAATACCTCAGGAAATTATTTGGATATGCCATGAGCCTTACATCAGGATGTGGCACAACAGAAAAAGAGATTTTTTTCTTGAGTTATGGGGCCTTGAACCTTATGAATGCACCATCAACCACTACTGGTATTTTAGCTCCTGGAGGTACAACCAAAGATAAGCATGAGATGCTATATTATTACGGCACCGGAGGAAATCGGACAGGCATCAGAGGGAGGCCTGTTAACAGTCCAGGTAGTGGAGGACCGACGGAGTAAGCATTGTCAGTGTTATGGGAGGAGGTAGCGTGACGGAGTCGGCATTGTTGTGTTAAAGCCGACGAAGCCACGGTTTTTAGGGACTAGGAGTGTTGTAGTGGACGGGCCAGTGCAGTGGGAGAAGCACCTGATTGGTGGGAAGGAATCGGTGGGAGAGAAACCAGTGGGATTGGAGTCGTAAGTGAGTGTTGTATGGGATAGGAGTGGTAATACACAGTCGAGGTGGAGAGCACCTGATTGGAGCCTACTATGAGGAGTGTTATGGGAGTTGTGGTATGGTGCTCTTCACTATTTAACATAGCGGAAGATCTACTATACGTAATCCTGGCATTCCACTCACGCACGGATTCATTAACACACTATTAATGCACAGGTCCATTAACGCATAAAAAAATTAATGCATAACACCATTAACACATAAAAAAATTAATGCATAACACCATTAACTCATAGGTCACCAGTGTTCACGTCGGGTTACAATGAATGGGTTTCAAAGAATTGGTAAGAGAACGTCGCAGTAATGCCTGGGCAGAGATCTGATAGCGCAGAGAGATAGACTTGATTTGCCCAGAAAATTTAAGAGAAATTGGTCCAAAAGATTGTGGGAAGAGATTGTAGCTAGAATATAGCTTACATGATTCACTTTGTGGTAAATGTAACGTTTTCGCTGGAAGGACAGTGTATAATGCAGAGAGTACAACTAAAATAGTGCACAAAGGGTCGAATATTTAATGGTCAAATGGCATAGAAACTAGTTTGAAGAATACCACACAACTAATGGTGGGAGAAAGCCACACGTCGTGGCTCTGATACCATGTCAAACACAACTATGGTGAAGACAAGGGTGAAGGATCAGCATTAAATTCATTTATTATTCACAATGATACATATTTATAATACATTGGAGTGATCATTGGATTCCATATTCCAAGGTATACTGGACTCTCTAATACTATTCAACTTCCACACCAACACTTAGAGGATTAGGTGTCCAACAAAATGGATGACCTCCTAGATTGGTATTTGGAGTTAATATCATGAAATCAACCGGATACTGCGATGAATCTAGGGTTACAAGTGTTCAAAAGTGTAATTAGGTTTAGTCTTCATAATGACACATGTAATCATGATTCTATGTAATTGATGTAAAGAAGAAAATAAAATTATTTTGTAATGCCTGAGTCATGGTTTCATGCTCAAGGAATTTTACTTTTATAGTTGAAGCTCATATTCAAAGATATTAGGTTTGGTCATCAATTCATAAAGTCTTCTCAGTCAATTTCATGTATTGAAGACCCATTTGGGCATGTTGCACATTGTAAAAAGAGAAGTTGTTTGAGTCATTAACCCTCCAAGACCTTGTCACAAGCACCCCTTGAAGTCGGCCTACAAAAAGGAATAAATATTATTCTAAAAAGGCATGTCAACCTATGCACAAGTAGAACTTGGCTTATATTACATGGAAATTCCACTATATATAGAGCAACTCAACATCACATGAAGGGAAATTTGGTCAAGCATCTGAAATAAAAAGAAGTGTGAAAATCACAAGGAAAGAGAGGAGGGTCGAAGATATTTTGCGCTGATTTTGGTTTAATCTCCTTGCACATGTGGAAAAAACTAGGGTTTCTACAGTCAGGTTACACCAACTCTCATAGAATTCAAGTAAAGGATCACCAAACCTTCAATATTGCTAGTCAAGATCACAAGAAGAAGCCCTCAAGCCAATCGAAGGATACATACATCACAAAGGTCCATAATTCAGCCCACACATATGATTCTGCAGAAGTTTCAAGTAGCCGAAAATTGCAGATTTGTGGAGGAAGGACAAAACACTAGAATAGTCGAAGTGAACAGTGCTAGAAGTCAGTTTGACCAGTGTTGACTTTGACAAGAACAAGAAGTAGTGAAGAAGGGTCTTGTAACTTTTTCTTGGAGAGGTTTTTGTGTCAAGGGTATTGGTCTTGTTATTCCTTAATTGAATTTTCTGTAAGAAGAAGAATTCGTTTCGGTTTTCCTCTCAAGTTGGAGAGGTATTGGCCCTCGCTGATCGCCAACATTTTGTATCTCTTGTCTCGTTATTGTTTATGGTTTGGTAGTTGTTTGAAAAAGAATAACATTATAATAATCTAAGTAAAAAGAAGAACCCAATCTAAAGAAATAAAAATATTTCACAAACAGTTATCATCAAAGAGAAATCTCATAATCCTAATGCCCTAGATTTCTCAACGAAAAGTACATCTTCTATACCCTTTGGCTACATGGTAGACATGTCGGCTAATTGCAACATATTAGGAGTATATTGAAGATTAGTTGATCTTAATTCATCCATAGTAGTTTTTGTCGTGACATTTATTATTGCACCTAAGTCAATTAATGTGTTTGTCATTTCAACATTATTAATGTGCATTTTTACAATGGGACTCCTTAGATCTAAGTATTTTTCTATTGTAGTTTTTCCCATCATAAGCTCTACAATTTTTCAAATGAGTTGTAATTTTTTTATTTCTTTTATTTTTCTACTAGGTTTTTTAATACAAAACTCCTTTATTGTTTTTGCAAGAATTGGAATATCATTTATTGCTTGAAGTAAATGGATTTTAATGCAAAAATTCTTTAACTTATCTATCATGTCATAATTTGGAAAAAATAATTTTTTTCTGCGCCTTTATATATTGTTATCTCTTAGGGAAAGGAGGATTTTGTAAGTATGTATAGGGTTGCTTAGCTAGAGGAGTGGTAAAAGTTGGTCTCATTTCACTGTCATCTATTTGGTTAGGAATTTCTTCCTATTGAGGAGTCTCCTAATTTTTATTAGTTTCATCCTCTTCATTTCTTTAATGACAACATGAGGCTTTTTATTTTGTAAAACAATCCCAGATCTAATATGGATATCATTCAAATCTAGGGGAGCTATCATGTAAGTTTGGAAATTTTGTACATCAGCATTGTAAGTGGGTTATCGAGATACTTTATTATTGGGGTTTGGGATTGGTTGTGCAGGTAATTGATTTCATCTTTAAGGTAATTGAGTGGATGGTAATGGAAAGGGTGACATGTAGTCAACTATGGGTGAAATTGAGGTTGTGGAGGTTGTGGTGGTGGTGAATAATATTGAGACTAATATTGGAGGTATTGAGGGAAAGATTGAGGATATTGTGGATTTCTACCATATGATCCTTACCAACCCTATGACCAAGATGGATTTTTGAGGTGGCCATATTTGAGGTTATTGTGCATAAGATTGAAATTGTGAATTGGGATCTTGCATCATACCTAGTTGGCGAGGCTTCCAAGGCCTTCTGGGAGCAACAAAGCAAATTTGTTATGGTGTTTGGCTTGCTCCACTATCTTCTTAGTAAATAAATTTCAATGTAGGTTTTGATGGGAAATATTTTGTAGCATGTGATTCTACACAAATAACACAAATTTCAATATTGTTATGTGGACTTTCTCTTAATGCATGTTTCTTTCTACATCCAGGGAAAAATATAGATAAATTAACTTTCTCAATTTTTTGCTTACTTTGCATTCATAGCATATCAATATTCATTAATATTACCTAGAATTTCTATTTTAAAATTATCAAGAATTTTTCTAAGTTCAACTTGACTTACCAATCTTGATGTAGATTTACTTACTCGTGCAATGCCCAGATCCCTTGTACTTTTGCCATACTTTATTTTCCCTCTTGATAAGTGTTTGCACAACTCACAAATTTCTTCAAATAATAATTGAGACATGTCTTCCTTACCCATTAGTTTAAGGAGATCAATCCATTCATACCTTATAGCTCTAAGTAAGAGAATTTTTAATGTATCAAATCATAGATTATGCAATTTTTCTCTCTTAACATTGTATACAAATTTCTTTACCAAATCCTCAAGACTCTCATATTATTTATGAGTAATTTTAAAGAGTTCCTCTTTAAACTCATGATGTATACAATAGTCTTTATATTTTTCTAAAAAAAATCTTCTCATTTGATCCCATGATCTTATCAAGTTAGTACCTAGACGCACGAACCATTTAAGAGCTCCATCTTTAAGTGTGGTTGGAAACAATTTCAAATATTAATCATCAAGTAAATAATCATAATATCTACATAATACTTCTAATTCAAAGAGAAAAAATTTCGGGTCTTTTTTTCTCATACCAAGGAATTTACGAAGTATGATGATGATATGTTCTTCATACTAATAGTAGTGTCAGTATCCTTAATGGGGAATCCATAAAGATCTTCTTCATGGTTATCATATCCATCATTTCCTCTTCATCTAACTTTGCCTCTACCACCTTTTCCACCATTAGGAGGGGGTCTTCTTCCTCCTCTTCCACCTCCAAGTGGTGGTCATTCTCCTCCATGTCCTCCTTGTTCCCCTCCTATTATTGTTTCATGTCCATTAGGAGGAAATTGTTCTCCTTCATCTTCTTCCATTGAGCCTTATAAACTGAGGTAATAAGGTTCTTAAATTGTATTTTACTCTTCTGGTTCTTATACTAATGGTTCTTTAGACAAAGCTTCTTCTTTTTCCTCCTCTTCAGTAGGCACTTCTAATTATTGTCCAAAAATTTTATCCCTTATTGAATAAATAAAGATAACTAGTTCAGATGGAGATACAAGTTACTTTATAAATACTTCAGTAGAATAAGCTGGTTCTTCTTTGGTTGTAATCTCATTTATTTGTACCTTAGGAAGTCTCCTTCTACCTACAAATGATGGAATTCATGAGATGTATGGTGATGTGGCACTTACTACACCATGTGGTCTAGTGGGGGTGTTTGGTGATTATGGAGCTGAAGTTCAACATATATAACCCTAGAGTCTATTTCCCTATACATGCATTCTAAAGCATATTCCAAATTTTATGCATATGTGAATGAGTGAAACTAGTAATGAGATGCAATGCAACAACTTTGGTTAGGAAGAACCTCATAGTCGTGATACACAGGTCCTTACCTCTCGTCTTACTACTCTTCCTAATTAGAGTCGTGTGAATAAAAATACATTCCAAATTGAAAGCTAATTCTTATCTATACTTCCCCAAAAATGATGCCAAAAATGTTTGGTATTTTAATTGTGAGTTAAATTACTTTAATTAAAATGTCAATCCAGGTTTATACACTTATGAACTACACTACACTATATGTGCTAGCCTTGATTAACTTTTCAATTTTAATTTTTAAAGGAGGATTTTATTTTATCGAAAAAACAATAAATTATTACAAGTTGCAAGACTTATTATAAGAAGTGCAATGAAATTATACTTATGAGATGAATTTTAAGAAAGGCACACACACATCTAATGAAAGCAATTAACTACTTCAATTCCATGAAAGAAATAAATTTCTAGTCTAGAAAAGCAATGAAATGGTCTATGCTATGAAAACTTTCAAATTTTATTCTATGAAAAGAAAAGACATTGTATTATATGAAATCTTTGAAGAATTAATCTAAAGAATATAAATACAATTTATCCTACAAAAGCAATCTTCTAATCTATGGAAGATAAAGGCAAATTCTGATCTATGGAAAATAAGAGACGGGTTATACTATGAAATATTTTTGTTTAATATATGAAATGTAAAGGCAGACTATGACTAGTTGAAAAAAATGGATTGAATATCGAAGCAAGAAAATAAATTGAAATACTTGAGTGTGTGTACAAAAAATTATGATTCATTCATTTTTGAAACCATATCTATATCTACGATGTTGTGCAAGGATTTTTAACCTATATATAAATTTGAGATTAAGTATGATTGAAAAAATGAAGGAATGATGGAAAAAAAAATAGTAAATGTTTTTGTGGTTTTCGAGTGCTTATTCAAGCACTTGATGTATACAAAACAACTAAATCAAGTGAGTGAAATTCTACAAAATGTAATGATAAGAAACAAGGAATAAAAATAAAGTAATGAAATCAATGAAAAATAGAAGAGAAAGAAGTTAAATTACACTTGTACACAACAAGGGGCCCTCCTACTGAAGAACGAAATATGGAGTACTCAAAAAATCGATGATCAAGTATGAACTCTTCTTGTTAAGGCACAAATCATAACAATAGGCAAATTCTATTAAAAAAGCAATGCGTTCATAATCAACAACATTTCCATCAAATTTTTGGTACATTTTGTGATAGTACACATACCTATGTAAGTCTGCATTTGCCTTCTAAAACCAAAATTATTTGAAACCTTAGAGGTGTGAGCCGCTCTGATTAGTTGCAGTCACTCACCTTTGGAAACACAAAGCTTGTCTAGCTTATAGAGTATCCCATCCTAGAGATGATAGTCAATTGTGTTGTGACCATCATCTACATGAATATAGCCTTGTAGCTATTGAAACACTTCCTTGAAGTCCTCATATTTTATGTATGCCTCTTTATATCCATCATTTGTGAAAAGCTCCATGTGCATCAAAGTTCCCCAAAGTTTTAAGCTTTGATGTGGGTGGCCCTAAAATCATGTCGACCAACATATTTGAGTTTCCCTTCTTATACTTTATGACTAAATGAAACTAATATGTGATCCCCATCCTCTTGTATTGTATGGTTTGTTATAACTTACTCTAGGCTTGTTTATCCATAAACTACCATGGACATTCCATTGGATAGTTTGTCATAACAAATCTAATAAAATTATACTTAAAAATTTGAAAATATACACTTTGATGGTTTATTTATCTTTATATTTATGGATCTATAAATTATTGTTTGCTATGAATGAATGCAAATTATAATTTTTCATAAAATAGAGAACAACAAAAAACAAAAACTCACAAACCATTATTGACACAAGATATAACCTGGGAAATCCTTTTGGGAGAAAACACAACAACAAGGTGAAGTATCCTTACTTTCTTTCTCTAAATAGTAATGTTTGTGAGCACAAAGAAGTAAGTCTTGTGACTTGTGGGCTACTACAATTCATAATTCATATTTGTGTGTTATATCCCTATCCCTCTTAGTTACTTTGTTCATCTATGGAGCAAATGCAATAAAAAGAATCGAACCTCTTTTCCTCCTAGTGGACCCATTAAAACATAGCCCGATAGCCTACTAGTGGATAGGTTTGGCTCCCTCAACACTTAACTAGAATTACAAAATGGAATAGAGTATTATTCATCATGATCATGTGTCTAGCCCATTTTCCATGAATAATTGGGTTTGACATGGCATCCTCTTAAATTATGGTTGCCAAAATAGGAAGGAAAACTTCCCAATGGCATAACTTTTGCATATGAACTTTGATTGAGGTTATTAATACGCCATTGGAAATGTATATATGAGGAGAATAGGATAGAAAAGTGCATTCCAAAATAGAAAAGTTTCATCCCCGAAAAAACATCATTTAATGCCTCAAAATTCTCCTAGAAGGTTTTAAACTTGAATTTTCCGAACTGGGTCCCACCGACAAAAATGGTCCTATGAGCTAATTCCTCCACCTTTTCCACTCTGAAAACATCGAAATGGGTGAAAAACAATACAATTATTCAATATATATCACACCTCCCAAATTTGGGAGGATTTTTGTCCCCAAAAGCTTCTACTGAAAGAGGTGAGGAAATTTGGATTGCATCACTTGTAGGTACTACAATGGGTGGTGATTTATGTGGATGATGGTCTCATTTCCCATCAAATATTGTTTCTACTTTTTGATACCTTGAACCAGTGTAGAGCTCCTTGTCATAGGTAGGGTAGTTGAGGACTGCCCCATGAAATACTTTAGAGTGGTAGCATATAGGCCTTCCTCCTTGCATTAAGATCACTTCCATGGCATATTTATTAGGTATGTGTTATATTCTTTGCACAACTATACCCATGTGTTGTTCATTGCATTGAGCACAACAACGGTGTCATGGAGAGGGGGGGGATTTATTTGAGGTATTCGTGGGGGGGGTTTATGGGTAGTGATCCAACAAAAAATAAATAAATAAAAAATTGGTCATTTTTTTTGTAGTTTTTAGCACACGGTTTCCTTAAGCAGTTTTGTGGCACATGGTGGTTTTTCTCATGGTTTTGTAGCTTTGGTGAAGGAACTATGGGTGTATTCTATTCCATGTTAAATGGATTGGTATTTTATAGATACCACGAGATATATATTGTATTATAATATTGTACAGAAGAATATATATTGAAAAATATTGTTGGTTTTCCTAATTTGTGTTTCCAATATAAAATATTTGTGTTAATGTGTCTGTTTTTCATTGTGTCTTTTATGTTTTATTATGAATATATTTGTATAAATTAATTGTATAGGGTTAAAACCTACATTTTTTATCATATTAGTTTTGACATCAATGGGATGCCTTAATGGCTAAGGGGTTTTATACTCGCCCTTATGGTAGACCCTATTATAGTGAGAGAAATGCATAATAAATTCTTGTGGTGAAAGGAACTGACAAGTAGTTCAAAGATAGATATAAATATATTCAGTGGGTAGAGTTGTGGAAGCTCAAAATGGAATATTTGTTGGTAGACAAAGATCAGTGGATAATTGTGGATCCGATAATTGTACCAATAGGGATGTTGATAGAATATTGGACCAAGTTGGATATGAAGGAAAAGAGAAAAATAACAATACAATTGTCTCTCAAATTCAGTATTATTGAATGCTTCAAGAGAAGCTACAATGAAATAATTGTGGAAAAATTTAGGGACTTTGTATCAGTCTAGGTCCCTTGAGGACAAATTGTTCTTAATAAAAAAGTTGTATAACTTAAGGATAAAGGATGAAGTATTCATGTCAAGGAATTTAAATGCCTTCAATACTGTGGTAAGTCAACTATGATCTGTTGATATTAATATTTTAGATGAATATAAGTGTATCAAATTTTTTTGTCTCTACTAGACTCATGGGATAGTTTGGTTATTGCCATATGTAGTAATTAAAATACTTTAAGTTTTTATGATATAATCTCATCCTTATTATCAGAGGGGATGAAACAGAAAAATATGGAAAGTTAGAACATGGATTCCTTGTTTATAAGAGGATGCTCCCAAAGAAAAAATAAAAATAAGTCCTCTAGTAGGAGTTCTAAATCTATAGGACCACATTGATGTGTTTGGACCTGTATCACTTCCATCACTAGCTAAATCTATGTACTATGTCTCATTTATAGATTAATTCCCAAGGAGTGCATGGATTTATTTCCTTAGGAATAAATATTAATTTTTTGATAAATTCAAAGAGTTCAAGGATCTTCTGGAAAATCATACAAAGAAGAAAATTAATGTGTTGAGGACAAATAATGATGGAGAATTCTGCAAGAATGAATTTGAAGAATTTTGTAAGAAGTGTGGTATAACAAGGAAGAATCCTAGTCCATACACACTTTAGTATAATGGAGTTGCAAAAAGGATGAACAAGAAAATAATGGAGAAAGCAAGAAGCATTCTCAATGGTGCTAGATTAGGACAATAATTCTAGGAAGAGCTAGTTGATAATGTGTGTTACCTAGTAAATGGAACACCCTCGTAAATTTTAGATGAGAAGTCTCCACATGAGGTATGGACTAGTAAGAAACCCTCTCTTAAACGTCTCATGGTATTTGGTTGTGATGTGTATGTACATGTTCCAAATGAGAATAGGAGTAAGATGGATAAGAAAGTTGAAAAGTGTATATTTATTGGATATAAATATGGTTTCTGAAGGTTATAAGTAGTGGAACCCAGGAACTAAGAAGGTTGTGTATAGTGGAGATGTGGTATTTAGATAAATAAAGGATGTTTTCAAATAGGAATTCCTACCAAGGGAGAAAGTACCACAAAAAATAGAGTTTGAACTAAAGGATGATGAAACAAACTCTATAGAAGAACATGAACAAGAAAAATAATAACCACATACTCCAGTATTGAGAAGATCAATTACGGAGGAAAAAAAAAACATCCAAAAAATTATGCTACACCTACTTTCCATTCATTTTTTTTCTTTTTTTATTACTAATGATGACCCTAGATACGTTACGGAGGCATTGGATTCAGATGATTGAAATCTTCGGAAAAAGGCCATGGTTGAAGAAATGGCATCCTTGAACAAGAATGAGGCTTTGTGTCTAGTGATTTTTTTATTGGAAGAAAGCACATTGGTATCAAATATGTATTTAAGAAGAATTTGAATGCATAAGGTAGAGGGGAGAAATAAAAAGCTTGGTTGGTAGCAAAAGGTTACTCCCAAGCAGAGGGAATTCATTTTGATGAGATTTTTTCTTTTGTTGTCTCTATTATATTTATTTTATTTGTTGATGTTGTCTTTGATTTTGAAGTATAGAAAATGGATGTGAAGACAACACTTCTACATGGTTATCTAGAAGAATAGATTTACATAAAGCACCCAAAAGGTTTTGTTGTTGAAAGAAATAAAGAGCTGGTATACAAGCTAAAAGATTCCTTGTATGGGTTTAAACAATCATCAAGGATGTGGTGTCAAAATTTTATATATTGGGACTTGACTGCACAAGCAACAAAGTAGATCATTATCTAAGTCACAGGACACGTCCTCCAGGGTCACGTGTCCCGTATTTCACGTGTCGGACATGGAATACGACCTAAAACGTGTCAAATACGTTTTTGGACGTGTCCTCTAAAACTGAATACGTACCCTCCGTTTTTGAATGCGTGTCCTTAAATGGAATACTCGTGTCCTAGGTTTGGAATACTTGCCCTAATGTATTCCCGCGTTTGGACACGTTTTCCACCAAAAAATACAAAAATGATAAAAATTTCATTAGTTTTATTTCTTTTCGGTGTGGTTTTTGTTGTCGTCAATGTGGTCGTTGCTTTCTTAAACCTTAATTTCCATTGCCGCATTCATGTTGTTGCTGCTACCTCCGTGCATTTCAAGTTCCAGACTCGTTGTCGTTGCATTGCCTCTTATTGCATTGCTGCCTAGTGTTGTTCCTGCCCAGTGTTGTTTGGCGTTAAGGTTGTCGGTACTCCTTGTTGTTGTTGCCCCAACTGCCCTAGCATTGCCTTGTTGTTGTTGCCTTGACTGCCCAAACGGAGGATGCATTAACGCACACAGGTATGTAATATGATTATCATATATGATATATGTATAAATTTTAAAATTTAAATTTATAATATTTAAATTTATTATTATTCATTATAATTTATTGTTGTAAGTTATTGACCATCGATAGAGCTAGATTCTAAGCTTTGCTGTGAGGCAGTGCAGTCATATGGTTGGGATTTCACATGTTGAGAATGAGCCTCAGCTATTTGTTGCTTGTCACGAAGAATCTGAACCCCTGTTTGAACCTGCAAAAGAAATTAATAATTAACAACATTTCCTTTATCTTAAGTGGAAACTCCATATATAGTACAAGTGCAAACAGACTGGAACCCTACCATATGCTAAATATATCTGTACAGTGTACACAAGTAGCAGGCTTTTGAATAAATTTTACATCTTTTGAATGTCCTGATTCTCAAACAATCTTTTCAGCATTTCAATATTTTAGTCCTAATCCATTAATGTATTCCATGTTTGCTTGTTCATGTTCTAATTTCAATTATAAGCATCCCTTGCAGACATTGCATACCAAAAGTTGTTTAGGTCTTCTACAAACATGCAAGTTGTTATAAGTTTATAACTTATGGTTTTAATGACTATTTACTTTTAGTATTTCTTATGTGCTTGTAGCCTTGAAGTTGTAACTTGTAAGTTGTATAATTGTAATTTACTAATTTGTTAATATTAATTTATAAATTATTATTATTATTATTATTATTATTATTATTATTATTATATATATATATATATATATAAGTTTATAACTTATGGTTTTAATGACTATTTACTTTTAGTATTTCTTATGTGCTTGTAGCCTTGAAGTTGTAACTTGTAACTTGTAACTTGTAACTTGTATAATTGTAATTTACTAATTTGTTAATATTAATTTATAAATTATTATATATATATATATATATATATATATATATATAAATAAAACATGTCCCTCGTGTCCTGTTTTCGAGGTCACGGTGTCTCGTGTCGAATACTCATATTTACATGTCCTCCATGTCTCGTGTCCTCGTGTCATGTGACTTAGATCATTGTCTATATTTCAAATTAGTTGGTAATCATATTATTTATTTGGTGTTGTATGTGGATGATATGTTGTTCATTGGAAATGATAAGGAAATCATCTATGAAGTGAAAACTTAGTTGTCCTCTAAAACTTAGTGTCTATAAATAATTTTACAAGAAAGTTGTAAAATTATTTGTAGACACTACAAAAAAACCCTATGATTAGCATCCCTATTTGCTTCCTTTTTTGCGTTTAGAGCCCATTTTTGGTGCTATTTGCATCCATTTATCAAATATGGTGAAAATTGTGTTGCAAAATTTGCATCAAGTTTTGTACCAATTCTTACACCAAGTTTAGCACCGGGTTTTATGACAAGTTTTGTGCCATCCTTTGCACTAGGTTTTGTTCCAAGTTTTGCATCCAGTTTTGCACCTAATTTTGTTTCACCTACTTTTGCATCCTCTATTGCATTCACTTTTTGTGGCTACACTTGCATCCACTTTTGCATCATCTTTTCAATCCTCTTTTGAATCCTTTTTTAAATCATTTTTTGCATCCCCTTTGTGCCAAGTTTTGATTCGAGGTTTATGTCTAGTTTTGCATTTACTTTGTTACATCCACTTTTGCATCCATATTTACATCCTCTTTTATATCTATTATTGTGTCCACTATTGCATCCAATTTTGTTGTGCCACTATTTGCACCTAGTTTGGCACTTCCCTTTGCACCCACTTTTGCTTCTAACTTTGCATCCATGTTTGCATTCTCATTTGCGTCTAGGTTTTCATCTACTTTTACATCTATTTTTGCATCCCTACTTGTATCCAGTTTCGCATCAGGGTTTGCATCGGGATTTGTTTCTCGTTTTTCATCGGCTTATGTTGCATCCAATTTTGGATGCACTGTTGCACCCATGTTTATGTCCACTTTTGCATCTTCATTTGCATCAAAGTTTGCTTATTTTTTTGCTTCTACCATTACATCCACTTTTGTTGTGCCACAATTTACGCCATGTTTTTCACTTACAGTTGTACCCACCTTTGCTTCCAATTTTGCATCCATGTTCACATCCTCTTTTGCATCAAATATTGCATCTCTTTTTTCATCCACTTTTGTGTCGGGTTATGAATTGGGTTTTGTGCCTTTTTTTGTATCTACTGTTGCATCAACTTCCATTGAATCCATTTTTTGCATCCAATTTTGTTTCTCTCTTTGAATCCATGTTTGCATCCACTTTTACAATTTTTTTTGCATCTTGTTTTGCATATTTTTTTTATGTTTGTTGTTACATCCAATTTTGCATCTACTTTTATTGCACCACAATTTGTGCCATATCTTGTGCCTATTGTTGCAACCCACATTTTCTTCCAATTTTTAATCCACATTTGCATCATATTTAGTGTCCAAGTTTTAATTGAATATTGTGTATGTTTTTCATCCCCAGTTGCATCTACTTTTTACGTCAGGTTTTGCATATCATTTTGCATCTTCTCATGCATCCACTTTTTCATCTAATTTTTTGTCTGTTGTTTCACCCATGATTGTGCCCATGTTTACATTCATTTTTGCATCTTATTTTATATCCAATTTTGCCTCCTTTTTTCATCCAAGTTTGTGTCCTTTTCTGCATCCGTAATTGCATCCACATTTGTTTCACCACAATTTGTGCCAAGTTTTACACCTACTATTGCACTCATGTTTTCTTCCACTTTTGCATCCACTTTTTTCATCCTATTTTTAATCCATGTTTGCATTGGCTATTTCATATGATTTTGCATCCACTTTTGTATAAATTTTTGTGTATTTTTTTTCATTTACTTGTTGGCTTGAGGGGTCCTGACCCAGGTTCGGAGGTTAAGGTTTGCCAACAAACACCTATACTACTGGCCCTTTCGACAGTGACCTGCTTGTGTAGGCCAAAGTCTCACCTGAAGCAGTATGGGAGGGTGCGAGAACCAGGTTTCCACACCCTGCGAGAGAGTAGGTAAGTCAAGCCAGACTACAGCTATCAGATCTATACAGCCAGAGGTCATTCGCAGGAGTTTCAATAAATAACCAGAATACAGCTTAAACAACAATCTCGCATCCACATGCGTATTATTATCTATAATCACATAATAGAATATTTGCAGCAAATTAACAGATCACAGATACATTTACCATAACACAGACAGTTCACATCTTACTAACAGATACATCATCATATAACTTAATTCCACATCAACCTTAACATCAAAGATACAGATAACATCAGATATCCATAATAATTTCGCACGTCTATATCATTACTCAAAAATCCTCTTACTTTCCCCAAATTACCACCTGCGCACACAGCCAGCAGGGTCCACACACAGCAGGATAGAGAATCACCGCACACATAGTCAGTAGGAGTCCTAACCAAAACAACCCTACCACAGATCTAATAGTTCATACTTCACATCAATCTCTATTCATTCCTACTTTATCACTCAAAAAAGGTTCATATATTTATAGCCTTTTAGCCTACGCATCCAGTGGTCTACAAATCGTGGTTTGCGAACTCTTGGTCTACCCTTGAAAAATTAACAATGCGTTAGGGACTTTGACCCACCCCAAAACCCCTGCGTTAGACTAATCAATACAAAATTATACAAAATTTGGACAAAATTCATAGCCTTTGGGAGACCCTGCTCCAACAGTCCCCCAACAAAATCTTGTGACTCATCCCGAGTCACTGTGTCGGTGGGGCTTCAACCTGCACTTGCAACACTCTGATTGCCTCAACTAACGGAGGCAGGATGCCTTTGCTTTGGACAGCTGCATTCTGGGCAATGTCGACCAACTTCTCAGACAGCGGTCCTTCAGTCGTGGCAATGACACTTTCCAAAGTTTGGTTTAGCTGCTTAGCAACATTCGCATCCTGTGAAAGTTTGAGAGCTTCCTCAGCCCACGGCTTCAGTCGGTCACCAAGAATATTTGCCGAAGGTCATCAATATCCACTTGGAGCACTTGGTTGGTGCGCAATCGTTGCAAGCGCTGAGCATGTACCAGAGTGGGCAAGGTGGCTTCAATTGTCTCGAACTCTTCTTCTTTTTGTCGCAGATCCTGGTTTATCCCTCGAAAGATTGGATCACCTTGGACCTTAGTCCATAGCTACATTGCGGTCTCCAATAGCTGGGCTCCCTGCGCGATCTGCCCTATGATGACATTCATAGCTATGGTGACCAGTGCAATTCGCTAGGCCCGGACCTCCGAAGGTGTTTCAGGCTGTAACCTAGCCTGCAGATCTACGATCTGCTGCTCCATGTGTGTCTTGACAATTTGAACTTCATCTCGGGAGGCCTTGAGTGCTGTGACCAATTGTTCTACTTTTTCCTAAGGGGTGGCTGATGTCGGGATCTCTACGGGAACATCTACGCACATTCGATTAATTGTGTCTTTGAGTTCTGCATGCTTCGCGGTGGCAAGGCACACCTCAACATAATTTTCAAGGATGGCTTGTTCAGCTACACCGAGTTGTTGGTGCACTTGTTGGTCTTGATGGTGGATTTCCTGAAATATAGTAGTGTGGAGACCCTGCAAGGCCTCATGGGGGAGCCGAGCTAAGTTCAGATGGACTGTTATACTGGCCTAGATATGAAGTTCCAGGTCAGGCGGACTGAGCACCAGAGCTGCGCCAGGGAGAGAATAGAGGTGACTGTCATTTGTAACGTGTTACGCTACCGATGGTGGAGGGCGGGCATACCGAGGTCACACTATGCTGCAACGTATCTGTCTTTAATTGTAGCGCTCGCAGCTCAGCCTGAATTGTGTCGACCGCGACACACTGTTGTTCCTCTATGGCAGCCCATCTATCCTTCGTGTTGGAGTCCCATGATTTGGCATATTGGTATACCAAATGACATGGCAACATGAAACTAGTCTTTGGATCCTAGGACCTAGCCTTCCTAGACTCAGAGAGGGATCTCTCTGTTAGATGCAAAGGATGTGTTCTTTTTTGCTTTAGATGGTTGATTTTAGGCTAGTTGTTAAGTGTAGGGTTTGTTGATTGTTTTGGTTGGGTAAGATGGTCAAGTGGAATAGGTGGAGTGAGAGGTCTTTAAATCATTGGGCTATGGAGTCAATGAAATTCATTTGTGTCTCAATGATGAATCAGAGTGTGTTGTAGGGCCAATCTAGCAAGTTTAATGGATCCTTAAAGTAATATGTGAGGTGGGGTGAACACCAAGTTTGGGAAAACAAGGTAGGCAAAGGGCAGTGAAGTATCCTTTGTCATTTACCCATGAACAAGAAGGTCTTAAATATGATAAGAAAAAGATACTAAGCATGAGATAGGGCAAACCATTTACTCAATGATAATACTTAAACAAATAAATATCCAAGATAAACATTCCAGTGAAACATAGAAAGCATAAGAGCATCTAACTTTAGTAAATTCACCTTCATAATTAGAAAACATAAAATATGACACAATAACTTTCATCAATCAAAGAGGGAACTCCTAAAAAAAATTTATTAAGCTACAAAGACCTCTGAGGCAAACTGATAGGCTTGACCAGAGGGAAAGATCAGAACAAGACCTCTTTGACTTAACCTAGCAAGCAGTACTTCAAAGAGAGGTTTCAAGATAGATTTTATATAGTTTCAAACAAGCAGGGCTTACCGTGAATCATATCTGTAAACTAGCATATTAATCCATAGATGAAACAAACAAGCATAAGAAGGCTTGAAGAGCAGCTAAGAATTCTTCAAACACACCCAACAGAGGAAAAAATCAAGGCCATAGCAAACAGGAGGACTAAGGTGCTTCAAGGAGCATTTCTCAACCTATAATTTTATGTTCTATAGCAACAAAGAATGATGAAACATAATGATAACAAGAAAACATAAACAAATTAAGAGGATGTCACCATTAAACAAGCTTAGGAATCCTGCAAACAAGCTTCTCCATCATCAATCCAAGCAAGCCATTCATCAACTTCACAAAACCAATTTCTTCTCCAAGCTCATAAAAACCATGTATTGCTCTCCAAGTTCATCAAATTCCAACCTTTACAAATGAAGTCCTCATGCTCTACTTATCTAGCAAATGAGGAGGTGGAAACCATAAGAGGGTTCTAGAAACCCTAAAAAACCTCATAAATGTCATAAATGTCCAAGAGACTATGCCAGGCCCAAGGCACATAATATCCTATGAAATAAATGCCAAAATAACTTCTTACACCTAATTATAGAGTGATTTGCTTCAAAAAAACACTTAAAAATGATTTTGCAATAAATGAGTGTGCTTTTTTTACTTTTGTTCCAAAACACATTAAACAGTCCATTTGCGCAATGCCACTTTCAGCATAAAATAGGGTCTTTTGCAACCGAGTTTTGGACCCCTTCCCGATGTCGGATTTGGCTCTGTGATGGCTCGTTGGAAAGCCTGATGAGTCTACTTTCCAAAAATACTTGTATTTTCTAGATCTAGATCTTGTAGCCTAGTCAAAAATTCAAAAATCCCAAGACTGTCATTTGCGCAGCGCCAGGCCCAAAACAGTGGCAGAAAGGTGAAAAAAGTGAGGTTTTTTTTTTTACCTTTTGAGGGGTCAAACCTGCTCCAAATCATCTGAAACTTGGTGAGGATAAAGTGCTAGGTGTGAGAAGCCCAAAAATGTCAATTTCTCCTCCTGAAGATGCTCAATGTGTTTGTGTAGCGCCAGAACACTCTGCCCAGAAACAACCCGAAAACCCTATTTTTTCTTCTTAAAGTTTATTCTCTTCATCAAGTGCTGAATGAGATAAAAATAAAACAAAAACACCTTTATACCCTTTGAGAGAAATAATTTAAACTTATAAACCTACTTTTCTTATGTTTCTTCAATCTTTTTTTCATTTGACTGATAACCTTTATATCTTTTGCAGGGGTTTCTTGAAGCCCTTTTCCAAGGCATCTTTTCTTCTTCTTTTGTGGTGATAGATGACTGAAAATATATGGATGTCCTTTTTACCTCTTTTAATTTTGAAAGTCTGGGCACTTACTCAAATTTTCTTTGGCGTGTATTGACAAACTGAAAACACAGTTTTTATCCTTTTTGGTCCTCTTAAGTGCAATTTACCTGAAACAGGTGTTCCTTACCTTTTACTGGTATTTCTAACTATGAGGTCCTTTTGGAAAAGAGGTGTATATCAGGTTTGCCATGTTTGCCCTTGGCCACTTCTGATTTCTGCAGGTGCCATAACATAGGGTTTTTGGTCTGCTTGTCATTGTTTTGGACTTTGACACCTTATTTTCTGAACAGTAAACACATGTTTCAACTTGATTTCTCATTTTAATAATTGACCTCATGCTTGCCTTTCCCTTGATCATTTTGAAAACCCATGACTATATTTGGAAACTAAGCCATATTATACTGATACCCTTTACAAGTTCTCTCTTTGGTACAAGTTAAATAGTGCTGCCTTTGACAAACCCTAAGGGACACCTTGGATAACTTTTGGATGCCATCTATTGTTATGAAGGAGGACTTATTATCTTTCTTGGACCTGTTCTGTCCATCTTTCCAAAATCTTAGTTTTAGGGTTGTTAGAGAAAATTAAATAGTGTTGTCTTCTAAGTTCTCTATAATCTTTCAAAATTCATTTATTATTTCTAAAAATCTTCAATGTGTACTTGGTGGAGTTGAGGTGACTTTTGTCCTTGTGGTTCTTGTACTGCCTTCTTGCTTTGACAACATTGTTTTTCCAATTAGTCACAAAACCCTGATTCTTTTTAAACACAGGCCTGTTGCCTTTCTCTTGGTTTTGGATGTCTTCTTGTGATGATTACATCCCATTACCTTACCTTTTCTTATGATAATGGCAACCTTGATCATTTTTGCAAAAATGTGAACAGGGAAGTTGTCCCTTGCAGAATTTATGCTTTGGCCAAGGAGGCCTTTCTTGAATGGCTTTTGATCAGTTTTGGACTAAGTCACTTGTCTTCTTCTTCTTTGAATGCAACTTATTTACCCAGGAAAAATAGATTTTTTAGAATACCAAATCAAGTCTATGGCTTAAGAAACCCTAGGTGACCTAGTCGAAGGTTCCTTGGAATTGGCCTTTGCTTGAAAACTTGAATTGGGATCCTTAGGTGTAAAACAAAGTTTTTGATAGATTGATGTATTGAAGATCCAAAATCCAAATTTCTTGATTTATCTAAAGAACCTATAGAGAAATTTTTAAGACCATCAGGGCTTGAGGTATTTTGGAGATATAAGAGAGTTGATTGATTGGTGGCCCCGGGTGACAGTGGAGGGGTTTAAGCTAAAACAAAAACAAAGTATTGAGGCCAAAGGTGACACAACAAAGAAAAAATGAGTGACATGAGCCCATGATGGGTCTTTTGGGATGGGTGAGTTGAGCTTGACATGATGGGATGATGAAATAGTGAAAAAAAATCATCTTAAGGATGATGAAGGCAGTGAGATTTCTAGAACTCACAATATTCATGAAATTTGTTTCTAGAAATCTAGGGCAAGCATTTAGTCATCTACAAAGGAAAAAATTACTGATGACTAGCACTACGCGGCAAGAGTGACTGCATCAGCGATTTGTTCCAGGTCTCCGTCAGTTAATGTGATTGTTTCGTCCTGTGCCACTCACTGAGATCGATGATTTTTGCGGGGCGTTCTAACTGGCTCACTTGTGCGCTTCATGCCGCGAGGGGAGGCAGGTCCGCCTATCCCCAAACCTTCTGTATCCAAACTGGTCTGTGGGTCCATCTGGGTCTCCGCCTCGATGTCCTTCCCGGAAATGGAACCATTTGTTGGCTCGAGGGGTCCTGACCCAAGTTTGGAGGTTAAGGTTTGCCAAGAAACCCTTATACTACTGGCCCTTTCGGTAATGACCTGCTTGTGCGGGCCAAAGTCTCACCCGAAGCAGTATGGGAGGGTGTTGGAACCAAGTCTCCGCACCCTAGGAGAGAGCAGGTAAGTCAATCAAGTCCGCAACTATCAGATCTATACAGCCAAAGGTCATTCGCAGGAGTTTCAATAAATAACCAGAATACAACTTAAACAACAGGCTCGCATCCATGTGCATACTATTAGCTATAACCACAGAATATAATATTTGCAGCGGATTAACATATCACAGATACATTTACCATAACACAGATAGTTCACAGCTTACTAATAGATAAATCATCATATAATTGAAGTCCACATCAACCATAACATGACAGATATAGATAACATCAAATATCCACAATACTTCCGCACGTCTATATCATTACTCAAAAATCCTCTTACTTTCCTCAAATTACCACCTGCGCACACAGACAGCAGGGTCCGCACATAGCAGGACAGAGGATCTCCAAGCACACAGCCAGCAGGAGTCCTAGCCCAAACAACCCTACCACATATCTAACATTTCGTACTTCGCATCAATCTCTATTCATTCCTACTTTATGACTCAAAAAAGTTTCATCTATTTATAGCCTTTTAGCCTACGCATCCAATGGTTCGCAAACTGTGGTTTGTGGATTCTTGGTCTACCCTTGACCCATTTGCAATGCGTTAGGGGATTTGACCCACCCCAAAACCCCTACGTTAGACTAATCAATACAAAATTATACAAAATTTGGACAAAATTCATAGCCTTTAGGAGACCCTGCTCCAACACTACTTATGTTTCATCCACTTTTCATCCAATTTTACATCTATTATTGCCCCCATTTTTGTGATTGATTATGCATCCCTTTTCCAACACTCATCATATTTTCTGCAATGATGATATTTCTTATGACATTGACAATTATGAACAAATGATTATAATGTCAATAATCATGACAATGATTATAATGTCAATAATCATGACAATGATGATAATGAAGATGATGAAGATGACATGAATTAAGATTATGATGATAAAGATGATGGTGGTTACAATGACAATGATGATGATGATGCTAATGGCCTTGGCCAATATTCCCAATTTTTAAAGGTTCTCATTGTCATAATCATAATCACAATCTTTGGTGTCATCATCATCATCTAATCATCATTGTCATATAGGTCATCATCAACAACAATAATGGCATGAATGATGATGATAATTCCAATGATGATTATGTCCATGACGATGATGACAACAATGATGATAGAAATTACATTAATGATGATGATGGGGATGATGAAAATGATAATGATGATGATAATGGTGGTGATGATGATCATAATCGATCGTCTCTCAAAAACAAAGTTATTATTTCTCTTGATATATAATATATGTCCTAAAGAACCCTTTTCTATCACTCATCACTTGTTTTGGGTTGATGATATTTCTTATGACACCTACAATTATGAGCAATTGACGACAATGTCCATAATCATGATGATGATGATGGCATGAATGGTGATTGTGATGATGATGATCAAAATAAATATGATGACAATGATTATGATGATGTCAATAACCTTAAAATCTTATGGATTCTTCAACTTACTAGTTTCAAGAGCATCTTATGCATTTGTATTACTATCATATGTTTAACATTTTTCGTATCTCTTGGGATATCTTACTATAATGGTGGTGTAAACACTATAAATATATTTTTGTAAATACTGAGAGGGGGGTGAATCAGTATTTCTTTTACAATTGTCACTTTACCAGTTTTAGACCACTTATAAATATAACACAAAATGAGCAATATAGAGTAAATAATTTTATTAATCAGAAATAACGAGGATTCCAATCCTTTTATTTACAATAAATAAATTATAATAATTTTTAGGGCTCCAACCCTATATGAAGACACCAATCTTTACATCAACTAGGCTTCGACCTATATGGTGCCAAGCTCCAACTTGGTCTTTACGATGCTCCAACCTCTAGGGCTCCAACCCTCTCCACTGGCACAGGCTCCAACATGATATTTTTTAGGACACCTATCCTCTAGGGCACCAACCCTATCAATCTGCTTCAGCTCTTCAGTGAGGTTGAATGGTTCTTCAAGGCCTCCTAAGGATTTCTGCAACAAGCCTTGACAGTATATTAATTTTTCCTTCGACAATTCCCTCACTTAGCTCATCCATGACAACTTTATAATTCTCAGAAGGCGTCTCAAAAACTATTCATGTCACCCAAACTAAGTTCCTTTAATGTCACTTCATGAGGGCCTTAAATAGTGATTCATGATATCCAAGGGTGCCTTCAAGATCAGCTTAAGTCTTCAATAATGCTTTCCCAAGATGTCTTCACAACATCTTCACAATATCTTCAACAAGCTTCTTGATCTTTCCTTCAAAGGATGTTCTCCTATACTCCTTCATAAGTCTTCACTTCAACAAGGTTTCTTCAACAAGGTGTATCATGTTTTTCCTCTAATACTCCTTCAAGGATTTTTCACTAATAAGATCAAAAGGTATCTAATGTCTTCTCCGAAAAAAAGCCTACTCCAAAGGCTCTCAAATCAAGGTTTTCTCAATAGGGCTTCTACAATTTGTTCCAAAAACTATAATGATGTTTGAACAAGTCTGCAAGATCACCTACTCTAAGGTGTTTTCAATAAGTCCTAGATCAGCTTATGAAGTTTCAACAATTACTACAAATCTCAAGATGTACACTGATAAACTCACAAGTATTCTTTAAGATGGATATGGGTTGCTCCAATGTATGATACAAGGTCAGTCTCCAATCAAGCCTCAAATTATGCTCAAAGTGTTGTTATAGGACTGCACATGGAGATCTTTAAATGATGCTCAACTACAGCTCAAGTTGTTGTCAATAAGGCCCTCAATTCAGCTACCAACCTTTTTTAAATGTGCTCCTCTTCTCCAAAGGTTATAAATTTTATTCCAAATATTTTCCAAAAAATTTTGCAAGCACTGCTTCAAATGATCTTAAGAGTGCTTCAAGAAAGCCTTCAAAATTGCTCTAAACTTCTTCAATGTTATCTTCCAAATGTTTATCCAAAAATCTTTTTCAAAAATACTTAATAGATCTTAAACAAAGCTTCACAGAGGTATTAACAAATTTGTCCACAAATTCAAGGTACAGGTCAATATATTAGTCATTGTTTCCTTTTTTCTTTTTTTTTGTCTGAAATTTTTCCTCAAATCTGATCCTCCACTGTTAATAATAATCTAAGGTTTGAATAAGAATTCCTAGATGCCACCAAAAGTCTGCTATGAAACTATTAAAAATTTTAAAGGAAGACACATACAAAGACAAGAGATAAACACACCAAAAAGTCCACTTATCCTTTACACAAGTTGCCTCAGAGCTGCGACTCTCTCACCCATGGAAACTTCCACCCAAACAATATAATTTCTCTACAAACTTGGCTCCTTACTCTTGGAAGTCTCTACCTCATTTGTTTTCATGTACTTCTTTTTGTTCTTCTCTGAATTCTCTAAACTTCATTTTTTCACCTAATCCAAACTGGACAGATACATATATATTCTTGTATGCACCTATGTGAAGGGACATGTATATTGGAGAGACATGTCTATGACTTAATGAGCCTACATGAGTTGGCTAGCATCCATGGTTAATGTGACATATATGGCATTCAAAAATTAATATCTCTATAATGACGGGGAGTTAGGAGACAAGTTTATGCTCGTTGGAAAGGGAAAATTTTCCTCTATAAGCTGGTGGAAGAATCATTTTAATATGATGTCTTGAATGATAATAAATATATTTTTTCTTTATGATAGTACTAGAATATAGGACAAACCTTAGGATTTTGGAATAGTTTTCTAGATAAGGGTTTATAAGGATTTTTCATACATTAAGGCATTAGGACTAGAATATTAGAGTTAGGGCAAGGTATCATCATCATGAATCAAGACAAATGACATATCTAAGAATTCTTAGGATATCTTTAGGGTATTATATATATGGGAATTATCATTATTTTCAACATCATATAGGGTTTTTCAAGTATAATTTTATGGTTTGCCAACAATTCATTCATGTATCCATGACATTCATTTTCTAGGGTTTCATTAATCATAGACCTATAGTTTTACTGAAGGGTTCATTTTCCAACCAAGATGACCAAACCTTTAAGGTTCAATAAGGTTAGGGTTTTATCATATTCAAAAATTCCACTTACATTTCCATGCTTCAACAATGATCCCAAGTTAGCATCTTATTGACATCAATGACAACTTTATCCAGCAATCTCCCCCTTTGTCATTGATGGAAATACTCTCCCCCTTTTAGCATTCTCTCCCCCTTTGAAATAAATGGAAAATGGGGCGCTTTTTTATGGGCATCTAAATTAGACATAAATTAAGGCCCATCTAACCTTTTTTAGGCACAAAAAAGATATATTGAATCTCTCCTTCTACACTTAATAATATTTTTAATCTTTAATATGTTCTTAGGAATGTTTAGAGATAGTTGCATATTTTTTCCTAATATTATTTATTTTTGAAGGATATTGTGAGAATATTGGGCAGATTATGGAGATTTGGAGAAGGAGATAATTTAGGGAATTGCTCCCTATTACTGGAGGATCAATATTGAAGAAAAAATGAACAAAATATCACGAAATTATTGATAAATTATTGATAGATTATGAAACTCCAATGATTGAGAAAATCTAGGAATCTATTCCCTATCATTCACTCCAAACTCCTAGTGTTGGGAACCAAATTCACTATTTGAGGTATGTTGGAGGGGAAAGGTTCCTCCTTTCAAGGATAATTTGTCCTCATCATTTTGTATAAGTACCAATTCGAATTGGCCTATAGGGTCAGGTATTGTTTAGTCTTATTGTGGAGAAAACTTGTTTTCTTGCAGCTCCACTTTCTTTTCTTACAGGGATGTACTTGGACTGATTCAATAATGAAGATAGGTGCCATTTTTAACTTCTAAGGCTTGGATTTTTCCATAATAATTTGATTCCTCCTTGGGCTTGGCCATCCCAGGAGCCTCAGAGCCCTCTTACACAATTTATTTGTTTTCTTTTCACTTCTTATTCACATGCATCTCTTTTTTCTATTTTGCATATTCATGTATTTAATATTATTTCTTTTCTCGCTGTACGATTGATTTAAACGATTGAAGTGTGTTTTTTTGCAGGTTTTTTACAGGTTGAAGAGCATTATTCATCCTTATAATAACATTGGAAGATCATCTTAATCATTAAGCTACTTGGATTTGGTTACTAGTTCACGAATATAAGATTTCTGGAAATGCCCTGTAACGAAATAGTAGTAAATTTATGCTATTTTTTATAAGGGGTTAATGAGATCCATTGGACTTGATTCCACTTGGATTAGTTCATAACAATGTTAAAGTTAATAAAAAAATTTACCCCATTTCATTTTCACTTGATTAGGTTAGGCATTTTATAGATTAACTAGCTCACTAGTTTTTGAATTTCCATATTTTAGAGTAGTAATTTTATGTTATTTTTTAGCCCATGTGAACGGGGGTATTTTGGAGTGATTCCACTTGGAATGGAGACCTAAGAAATAATACTTAATAAAAAATTGTGTCCCATCCCATTTTTATTTGATTTACTTAGTCATTAGGTGAGTTATTTCCAAAACAGACTTGCCTGTAGCAAAACCAGAGTTGCATGTAGCACTCTTGTAGCATGTGTAAACTCAACCAGATTTGCTCCCAAAGGTTGTTTTTCGTCTCTTAGGTTTGAATCCTAAACCCTAGGACCTAAATACATGATTGAGGAAGAATAAACACCACTTAGTACATTCATTTTCGCAAATTAGATTAGGTTTTTTTATTTGAATTCATGTTCTTAGGATTTCAATTACAAATTTTTGTTCTTTCCTAGGATCAATTTCTTTTCAAACCAACACTTCCATTTCTGCAAGTAGTTTAGGCTTTGATTTCATCACATTCATTCCATTACATCAGATCAACAAAAGAAGGACACATTGTATGTTGCACATATAGTGCTGATACCTCTTAAGTTTGTATGAACCCCGAGTTGACAATTAAAGTTGGTAGCCTTGGTAGTTATAGGAATCGTGTTGCAATACTGAGTTTCATCACTTTTTGGTGCCATTATCGAGAAGGTGTCAAATTATGCATTGTTTTCTTCCCTAGGTGATTCATTTATTTTCTTTCTGCAAAAAAAAAAAAAAAAAAAAAAAAATTGCATTAGGCATATTTCATTTCAAAATAGAAAATTGCATTGCATTAGCATTTTTATTCAAAAAAATATTTAAAAATACTTATCCAACACCAACCCCTCCCCCCCCCCCCCCCCATTTTATCACATGGTGAAGTAAGAACCACATCACCATCCACTTTTGTAGGTATAATAATAAGAGGTGACAGAAAAGGTAGAAGAAATACATGGAGATGATGACAATGAAGAATATCCTCTTGGATTTATCATTCAAGATATTGATGTCAATGTGCATATGAAGAACATTCCTCCATATTTCCTTCCCAACTTCCATGGTATGAGGTCAGAGGATCCGGAAACCTTTCTCTTTGAATTTGAAATACTTTATAGATCTTATGGCTACTTATCACACACTCAAAAATTGATAATGTTTTTAGCAACAATGAAGGATGGAACTCTTAAATGGTTCATGAGTTTAGGTACTAATTCAATCAGGTCATGGAATGATATGAAAAAGATATTTCTAGAAAAATATAATGACCATGATCTTAAGGAATAAATATTTAGAATGAATCAAAAACAAAATGAGAGTCTTGAATATCTAATAGATAGGTTCATGTTTAATGTTAAGAGGGAAAAATTACAACCTTTAGGATTTGACACACTAAAAACCCTCTTACTTAGAACAATTAGGGATGAGTAGATCGATCTCCTTGATCTCATGAGTAAAGGAGATGTATACGAAGAAATTTTTGAAACATGTAAGTGAATATCAAGAGTAAGGGCAAGAGTAAGTAAATCAGTGTCAACATTGGTAAGTCACGATGAACTTGGAAATTTGCTTGATAACTTTAAAACAGAAATTCTTAGCAATCTAAGTGAACAAGTAGAAATGTTAAAAATGAAAATTAGCAAAAGGAAGATTTGATATTTGTGTTATCCATGCAGAATCATATGCTACTAAATATTGTCCATCATTACCAAGGTTTAAAGAAGTTTACTAAGAAGACAATGGAGCAAGTCAATCACCAAAGAATTTATGTTATGTAGCTCCAAGAAGACCACGGCAGCCTAGTCAACTTTATATGATACAAGTACCTACTTCACAATTTCAAGCTTATTCACATCCATCTCAAACTAATTGGAACACAATCCCTCCTTCGAAACCTTGGCCATCTCAACCCCATAACCAATCTTGGCAACAAGGTTGGCAAGGACCTTATGGGAAAATCCCACAATATCCTCAATATTTTCCTAAATATCTTCCATACCCAACTCCATACTATCCCTCCCATCCACATCCGCCACAACCACAACCTCAACCACATCCATCTCATAGACCAACTCCCACTCAACTACCTGTACCACCATTTCCAAACCCACACAATGAAGTATCTTAGCCCATTTACAATGCTGAGGTACAATACTACCAAACAGATCCTCTTTATCTAAATGGTATTCATCTTGGTTCAAGAAAGGTATTGAAAAAATGATATTTTCTTGATGTCATTGAAGGAAAAAATCCAAAAGAAGAAGATTCAAGTGAGGAGATCAAAGAATCAGGATTTGCACTTGATGAAGAGCAGACATCAGAATCAGATATTGAGAAAATCCCCTCATGTTTACCATAATTTCCTCCTTGTGTTCAAGAGAACAATCAGAAAAAAGAGGAATATTTGAATGTCATGGTAGAATAGGACATATAAGTTTATCCAAATCAACAAGTGGACCAGGGGTATCACAACCATATTGAAATATGGTTCCAGACAGTCATTAAGTTGCAGCAACACACTCTTCTTTAACAGTACTTGTTATCATCTCAGTCAAAGAAGTTGGTCCCTCATATTCAGGTACATGTCAAAGTATGTATTTCAAGTATACACATGATTTTATCTGTCATCTTGATGTGCACATGGCTCCATTGGAAGTATTCCTA
Source organism: Pinus albicaulis (assembly GCA_034641835.2). Lineage (NCBI taxonomy): Eukaryota > Viridiplantae > Streptophyta > Pinopsida > Pinales > Pinaceae > Pinus > Pinus albicaulis. The sequence goes on from CM076577.1 coordinate 948,085,324, forward strand.
TACTTGAAAGAGATTTTTTTTTCAAGTAGAGTAGGATAGAAAAAATAAAAAGGAAAAAGAGAAAAAAAGGAAAAAGAATAAAATCTGAAGGTGATAACCTCTTTTGAGGTGCCTAAGATTGGCTCACTAATTGAAAACCTCCATGAGGCGGTCAATGGGTTGGAAAAAAAGAGAAAATAAGAGAAAAATAAAAGAACCTAGGTGAAAACCTCCTTTGAGGCACTTAGGCAGACCTACTAGTTGAAAACCTCATTGAGGCAGCTAGTAAGCCTAAATAAATAAATAAATAAGGAAAGAAAAAAAATGAAAATAAAACAAATTTAGTTGCTCCATGTATCTCTCTCTAATGAATGCAGGTGCTCTCCAACCTTTGCAAGTAGAAAAAAAAAAAAAATTGGCACCAAAAGAAAAAAGTTGGTCAAAACCCTAGTCAAAGGAAGTCAAACTTGGACTTCCTCCTCCTTTGATCAGATGCTCCAAAAGGACCTAGTTCATGCCAATCCATCACCCTCATCCATTTCCAACATGCACCCATCATTTCCAAGCTTTTTTTCATTCATTTTCATTATTGTCCTAAAATGCTATAGGAAACCCTGTTTTGCTACAGGAAATTCCTAGTTTTTAGCAGAAATTTTTTTTTATTATATCTCAAAAAATGTGCATCCATTTTCTGACCTGTTTCATGGGGAGATTCATATATATTATAGTAACATGCTCAAGCAATTTCAGCACATTCTAGTGCACGGTTTGTGAGAAATTGACCTCCATAACCTATAGTAATTTTTACTTTTTCTCAATATTTGTGCATCTAATGGCCGAGATGTTTTTGGGGAGATGCATACAGATGATAATAATATGCTTAAAAAAATTCAGGTCAATCTGATCTACTGTTTGAGAGGTATGCCTAAAACAAGTCTGCTACAAGGGGGTTGTCCTGAAATAGTTTTTAGCATAAAATTGTTTTTATTATATATTAAAAACCATGCATCCATTTTCTAATATGTTTCATGGGGAGATGCATATATATTATGGTAACATGCTCAAACAATTTCAGCAATTTCTGGTGCACATTTTATGAGAAATTGACATCCATCACCTACAAAAAAATTTAAATTTTCTCCATTTCATGCATCCAATGACGATATTTTTTATGGGGAGGTGCATAAGGATGACAGTAATATGCTCAAAAAAATTCAGGTCAATCTGATGTGCCATTTGAGAGTTATTCCTTAATCGTGTCTGCTATAAGAGGTTTGTCCTGAGCAACATGTACAGTCACATCAAAACTCAACATCAATTCCTTTTTTTTCAACCCCAGAGCAGAATATCTAGCCACATTGAGCATCGTGAAGCCATTTCCGAAGTTGAGAAGAACACACCCTCCTTAGGAAGCAGTCCATTCACTCCACCAGTAGAAGATTGAACATTAGGAGAAGGCTGCACACACAAAAAAAACTTTATCAGTCAAAGAATAATCATGCTATGAAGACCTATACAGAAGAAAAATCATCAACAACAACACTCACATCATGAATATATCAGCAGCAGCATTTTATCCAGGGTTGTGAAGCAGCAGAAACACCAACAAAAGAAACCCTAGAATACCTCCAGATTCAAGGCTATCAGCAATAAGACCTCCAGCAGATTATCACATTTAGCATCAGGATCATGAGTAGCAGCTTCATAACCACCAAAGACAGCTTCAACATTCATATCAACAACTTCAATATCATGTGCAAAAACAAATCAAGGCCAAGGCTCAGGTATGCAATCATCTAAACCTTTCTTCGAACCTATTCTAGCTTAAGAAAATATTAAAAGTGTGAGAAGGAAAGTTTCTTTATAGCCAAAATCAATAGTAGAGAAACCTCAGCCTTATCTAGCAGTAAGATTCACTTTTCCACCAAGACACACGCACATGTGGGAGAGGAACAAGACAAAAGTGAAGAAGACTTGAGAAAGTGGGTAGTAAGCAGTTGGTTGTGATGGAAGACAAGGAGTACCAAGGGGTAACTGAGGGCGAACTCAGTTAACAGAAAAAGAACTTTGAGTTTATTTTTCATGCAATGAAAAAAAAAAGAGAAAAAAATTGAAAAAAAAGAGAGAAAATTTTGAAATAAATAAATAAAATGTGGGCCCACCACCTCTTAGCATGCAAAATAGAGTTGCTACAAGAAAAATATAATTGCTACAAGCGAAATAGGGCTCCTATAGGCAAAAACAGATTTGCTACAGGAAAGACAAAGAACAAATTTTGTTGATCAAAGGTGGTTTTCCTCCTCCCTTCTCTCTCTCCTCTGCTTACACACTCCATAGACAATTCCAGCATGCACCCATTCACTCATTTCGCCTTTCAAGTGGGCAGAAAACTCCATTTTTACTCCTGACTATAATTGCTACAGGAAAGTCCTAGCAACTACAGGATTCATGTAGCACTACAGGAGACCCTGTAAATGATACAGGAAACTTATTTACAAGGAAAGTAGCTCTCTCAAAGGGTTCTAAACTTCAAAAAGAGGATGATAATTTATTTTTTGCCTATACCTACCCCTCATAACCCTCACTTCACTCCATGCACAAGGATTCAGTCCCTAAACCCTATGTTGCGCCACTAGCAGGTAGATCACCTACATTGGCATGGTACCTCTTCCCTTACCTCTCCATCACTTCAATCATTCCATCACTCCATCCCTAACCTCCATAAACAATTTCCCTTCATCTCTAAGCAATCTAGAGCCCTAATAAGCAGAGAGAAGACTGCTACAGAAAGTTGAAAATTTTCCTGTAGCAATTATGAATATGGCACATCAAGGTCAAAATCTGAGGATAAGTTGATGAAGATGGCTTCAAAGGACCACCAGCATACTCGAGGAGGATGAACACACCAACAAAGGCACCTAAGGACCTCCATGCAGCACCTGTAAGAATAAATGAAAATATAAGAGTATCAAGAAGATCAACAGGAGGAGCAACACATGGACCAATAAATAGAGAATCAAATAGGCCAGCATACATGAGAACCACAAGGCAAGGAGGATGAATAGGTTGCTCGAAGGATGAGCAACAGTTTTAGTAGGGGGATATGATGGGCCTCTAAATTAGACATAAATTAAGGCCCATCTAACCTTTCTTAGGCACATAAAAGATATATTAAATCTCTCCTTCTACACTTAATAATTTTTTTAAGCTTTAATATGTTCTTATGAAGGTTTAGAGATAATTTCATATTTTTGCCTAATATTCTTTATTTTTGAAGGATATTGTGAGAATATTGGGCAGATTATATGGAGATTTGGAGAAGGAGATAATTTAGGGACTTTCTCCATACTACTAGAGGATCAATATTGAATAATAAATGAACAAAATATCATGAAATTATTGAGAAATTCTGGAGAGATTTTGGAACTCTGATGACTGAGAAAATCTATGAATGTATTGCGTGTCATTTACTGCAAAATCCTAGTGTTGGGAACCAGATCCACTATTTAAGGGATTTTGGAGGGGAAAGCTTCCTCCTTTCAAGCATAATTATTCCTCTTAATTTTGTATAAGTACCAATTCGAATTGGCCTCTAGGGGCAGGTATTGATTAGTCTTATTGTGGAGAAAATTTGTTTTCTTGCAACTCCAATTTCTTTTCTTGCATGGATGTACTTGGACTGATTCAATAATGAATATTGGTGCCAATTATAGCTTCTAAGGCTTGGTATTTTCCATAGGACACTGAGTCCTCCTTGGGCTTGGCCATCCTAGGAGCCTCAGAGCCCTCTTGCACAATTTCTTTATGTTCTTTTCACTTCTTATTCACATGTATCTCTTATTTATGTATTTAATGTTGTTTCTTTTCTTGCTGTAGGATTGAGTTAAATGATTGAAGTGTGTTTTTTTTCAGGTTTTTCACAATTTCAAGAGCATTATTCATCCTTATAATAATGTTGGAATATCATCTTAATCATTAATCTACTTGTATTTTGTTACTAGTTCACGAATATAAGATTTCTGGAAATGCCTTGTAGTGAAATAGTAGTAAATTTATGTTATTTTTTAGAAGGGGTTAATGAGATCCATTTGAATTGATTACACTTGTATTAGTTCATACTAATGTTAAAGTTAATAACAAAATTTACCTCATTGCATTTTCACTTGATTAGGTTAGGCATTTGATAGATTAACTAGCTCACTAGTTCTTGAATTTCTAGATTTTAGAGTAGTAATTTTTTGTTATTTTTAGCACGTGTGAATAGGGGTATTTTGGAGTGATTCCACTTGGAATGGAGACCTAATACATCATACTTAATAAAAAAACTTTTCCCATCCCATTTTCATTTTATTTACTTAGTCATTCGGTGAGTTATTTCCAAAACAGACTTGCTTGTAGCAAAAATAGAGTTGCATGTAGCACTCTTGTAGCATGTGTAAACTCGACCATATTTGCTCCCAAATGTTGGTTTTTGTCTCTTAGGCTTGAATTATGACCCCTAGGACCTAAATACATGATTGAGGAAGAATAAACACCACTTATTACATTCGTTTTCACAAATTATATTAGGTTTTTTTATTTGAATTCAAGCTCTTATGATTTCAATTACAAATTGTTGTTCTTTCCTAAGATCAATTTCTTTTCAAACCAACACTTCCATTTCTACAATTCGTTTAGGCTTTGATTTCATCACATTCACACCATTACATCAGATCAAAAAAAGAAGGACACATTGTATGTTGCACATATAATTTCGATACCTCTTAACTTTGTACAAACCCCGAGTTGATATTAAAGTTGGTAGCCTCGGTAGTTACAACATTCTTGTTGAAATACTGAGGCTCATTAATTTTCATAACAAATGTTTCCAAAAAGTATTTCCCCCAACATCATGTTGCTTTCTCTGAACACCATGCTACTCATTTTCCACACCCTATCATCATACATCTTTTGATGTGATTAGGTTGCTTCCCCTGAACAGATGTTGTGTTCTTTGTCATCATGTTGGCAATGGCATAAGCTCCCCCTAAAAATATGCATGATATTATTATGATGCCCTTAAATTGATCAATAATATGTATTGATGCCTTAATAATTTAAATTACATTCAATATTTTCTTTTGGTGCAACTTGCTTTCTTCTCCAAACCTTTGTGACTCTATTTCCCTTCTTGATTGATGATTCTTCATATTGTATAGGGATCCACTTTAATTGGAAATATTTAGCTAAATGTCCAACATTATGGAATTTGAAGCATTCAGTTTTGTACATGAATAATGGACCATAATTTTTGTGGGTGTGCACATTGGAGTATCTCCCTAAATATTTACTTTTGGGGAACTGATTGGAGTCCTCTTTGTTATAAGCCCCACAATCCTTTTCCATGTGCCCAAAAAATTTTCAAGAATAACAATAACCCAAAAATCTAATTTGATACCTGGAAAATGAGGATTGCCTTTGTGCATCTCTCAGACTATTCTGATTTGAGGCTTTTTGATGAGATTTATTACTACTTGCAACATCAACATTTCTTTTTGGATCATAGGTCTTTCCAACGTCATTTTGACTCTTTTCCTTACTTCTGTTGGAGTTGGGGGTATTAGCACAACTTAGAAGCTTATCCATTTTATTGTCTTTTGATGCATTAGGGTTGGCATCATTTTTACTAGAAGATTCACCTACATAACCAAGACCTTATTTATCAAGGGGAGATCTTTGATAACTTAGGATTCCATCTAGGGTTTGAGAGATCTTTAGACTCTTTTTCATATGATAAACTTCTCTCCTTTGGAGATCAATTTCTTCTTTCATCACCTTTCATTCTTCATCCTTATTTGCTATATGGTTCTCCATATCTTCGCCTATCCTTGCTGCTTCACAATTTTGGGCCTTGAGAGAGGAGACATCTAATTTCAATATTAAGATTTCTTCATCTTTTTCTTCTAATTGGAATGCTATGGCATTTTTTTCCTTTTTTTCTTCACCTAACTGTCCTTCCAAGAGGGCCAAAACTTTCATCACCTTTTCAATTCCTTGTACTTGTTTCTTTGCTTCTTCCAACTGATATTTAAGGGAAGAGACCGCTTCCTTTGATTCAAGTGGATATTGGTGGCCACCTGCCTATTCCACTTGGGGCCCCACCATTTTTTCTTTTAATTTTTCATTTTCCTTAATTGTAGCACAATTTACTATTTTTAGTAGTTTTTCAGGTCCTGATATTTCGGATTCACTTTGAGGCCCTAAACGACAATTTTTGGGAAAAGCGGGAGTAATATGCAAATTCCTTTGATGTTTCTCACATAAAAAGTTGTAGTCCTAGGATATATATTTATAACGAGTTATTGTGCGTGTCAAACGGAGATCGTATGCCAAAGTTACGTCCCCGGTAAGTTGATGTACCAATTTACACAAGCAGGGCCCATAGTTTTGGTGCTTCATCTCTTCGGGTTAGGTTTTTGGATGTTTATGGTTTTCCATTGTTTATAATTAATAAATAGGCCCTCGAGCCTCATTGTAACACAGTTCAGAGGCTTGTAGCCACCATATCTCTCCTCATAGATAAGCTACCAGCGCCCTAGCTAGTTTATTTCCATTCTGTCTATAAACAAATTTAAGTTCTTTGATATTAATGAAATAAAGTGCTATTTCTACTGCATCTTTGTATTTATGGTTATATGTGTATTCTATTGTGTTCCTGCAAAAATTTGGATCAGTGGTATCAAAGCGGTCTACTCTTTCTCAATCCTTTCTTGCATGTCCCCAACGAGGTCAGGTTATAGGGATTTAGGGCTTGATCTGGTTGAACTTTTGCAAGATTAGCCTTGCAAACCTTGACGGTCGCCCATGGGGGACAAAAATAAAGACGAGGGAGCAGGAGATCCTATCAAAATGTTGCACAAGGAGGCCCTCAAAAAACAGAAGAACGCTATGATGGATAAATTTCCCTAGATCTTTCAACGACTGCCCACCGGCGGTACATTTTCATCCAGCAGCCTCTCTAGAGGCACAACTCCTTTTAAGGTAAAAGTAAACTTTGACATTCCCATATTTGAGGGCCAAATAGATGCAGACATCGTAGATAGATGGTTGAATCTATTAGAAGGATATTTCTCATTTCATGACTTTTCTGACGGGGATAAGACTATTTTTTCATTCCTCAAAGCTGCCCCCGGTCTCAAGTACTGGTGGGAAACCTACAGTGAGAAAAAGGATGAGGGGGAACCCTCTCTATTCTCAGTCGTACCCACTTGGAATTATTGTTTAGATGCCATCAAGGAACAATATTATCCCATGGGGAGCTATGAGGACAAGTACATACAATGGACTACGTTGCGAAAGAAAAGGGATCAAGATGTGCATGAGCTGACAAATTTGTTCCATACCCTGCGCACAAAGTTGGGTATCAAAGATTCAGAGAAAAATTTGGTGTTGAAGTAATTTAGTTGTCTGGACAGATACATTCAGGAGGAAATGGAGTTCCTCGACATCTCCTCCCTTGGTACGGCATACCGGTATGCTACCAAGATTGAGCAGAAATTCAAACAGAAGAAATGATAATTTGGATCTGCAAATGAAAAACAAGGGAAAGGTGCCCCCAAACTGCAAAACAAAGGATAGAGCCAAGGCATGGTGGCCCAAGACAACCTGCCAAAGCCGCAAGCAAAGAACAACACCACGAAGCCGAAGAAGGACACGGGAAAGTGGTGTGATTTCCATAAGAGCTCCACTCACAACACAAGTGAGTGTCGGGCCAAGCAGTCACTAGTGGCCAAAATGAAGGCTTCTGAATCAGATGCAGGCTCTGACTCTAAATCAGAACCTGACGAGGTGAATGAAAAAGGGAAGCAAATTATTGATGCAAAGCCCAATGCCACTGTTTCCACCATGAAGATCCAGAAGGAGGAACCAGGAGATCCAGAGGAGGAGTGTCTCTTCCACTCCCAGATGTGGGTAAAGGGTTCCCTGCTACAATTCATTGTCGAAAGTGGGAGAAAAAAAAACCTAATTGCAGCAGAGGTCATGAAGTGGTTGGGCTTGCCGACCACAGCACACCCACATTCACACACCATCGGGTGGCGTCACCAAGGACGAGATCTCCGCATCAGCTAGCAATTTCGCCTTCCCTATAGCATCAAACCCTTCATGGATGAGGTATTATGCGACATTTCTCCTCTTGATGTTTGTGATATATTATTAGGTCAACCATACTTGTGGAAGTAACATTTTTTGTATGAGTCCCGGCATCGTGTTGTTATTGTAACTTTGGGAAATAAGTTGTACCGGATACCAGAGGTACCACTGCCTATCTCTATCTCTTTGTTTACTGTAAAAAAATGAAATAAGCTCATTTCCAAAACCAAAATTTTTTTTTTCCTGATGATTTTCCCTCAGGGCAAGAAGATGACTGTGGCCACGACCTCTAGACAGGTCTCCTCTACATGAAAAGAACAAATGGAAAAGGTCATGGAGGAGTATGGGGACATCTTCACCTCACCCGCAAGGGTGTCTCTACATTGTCAGGTCAAGCACCCCATCAATCTGACCCCAGGTGCGTCGCTTCCCAATGGATCGATCTATTAGTGCTCTATTCTAGAGAACGATGAATTCAAGAGGCAGATTCAGGAGCTGCTGCAGAAAGGTCACATCCGGCTGAGTTCATCGCCCTATAGGATCTCGATCGTGTTGGTGCAGAAGAAGGATGGGACTTGGAGACTCTGTATTGACTATTGGGCATTGAACAAGGTCATTTTCCGGAATAGGTACCCTATCCCACGGATTGATGACCTTGTGGACCAACTCAAAGGGGTGAAATATTTCATCAAGATCGACTTGAAGTCCAAGTATCACCAGGTACCAATCGAACCATCTGATGTGTGGAAGACTACCTTCAAAGCCAAGGAGGGCATTTTTGAATGGTTGTTCATGCCTTTTAGGTTGATGAATGCTCCCGCAACCTTCATGAGGTAGATGGATGACATATTGTGGCCATTCATCAACTCATTTGTAGTAGTTTACTTGGATGGCATCCTAATCTTCAGTCAAACTTGGGAAAAGCACCTCCACCACTTCCGACAGGTCCTCCAAATAGTGCGGCAACACAAGTTGTGTGAATATTTGGAGAAGTGAACTTTTGGCATGACCCTAGTTCAGTATCTGGGATACATTATTGATGAGCAGGGGGTCCATGTGGATCCAACCAAGATCCAAGTCATTCGGGATTGGCCAGGCCCAACCACTCTAACAGAGCTTTGCAGCTTTCTGGGTCTTTCTAATTCCTACCGCAGGTTCATGTTGGGATTCTCTCATATCACTTGCCCTTTGAGTCAAGTCACCAAGAGAGGAGCTAAAGAAAAAATATTTTTATCGAAATCTCAATAGAAGGAATTTGTAGAATTGAAACATCGCCTCTGCTCTGCCCCAGTGCTCACATTACCAGACTTGCAACAGCCATTTGAGATCAAGACAGACACCTCTAACTATGCTATTGGGGTAGTTCTTACTCAACAAGGGCATCCAGTGGCATATCACAGTGAGACATTTTCTGAAACAGTTTGCAAGTGTCCCACTTATGACAAAGAAATGTATTCCATTGTGCAGGCTTGCCGATAATGGAAGCATTAAATTTTTGGGAAGTAAACGGTCATCCACAAAAACCAGCCCTGCAGTTCATACAGACACAAGGGAAGTTACAAAATGATCGCCATCAAAAGTGGTCCACATATCTACAACAGTTTCATTTGAACATCAAGTACAAGAAGGGCAGCACCAATAATGTTGCAGACTTCCTCAGTCAACCACTGATCATGGCACTAACCACCATTCTCAAATCTTGTGGGAATGAGACTTCTAATTGGTCGCTTCTCTAAAAGAGCAATCTAGAATTCGGCCACACATACAAGACACTCTTGGAGGGTACGCAAGTTTCAATTTTTCACCTCTAGGATGCACTGTTATGTCACCTGGGACACCTTTGTGTTCCTTCAAGCGAGCGTGCCAAGATGATTTGGTAAGTGCACTATAGTCGGTTTGTTGGGCATTTCGGGATCGAGAAAATAGTGGCAGTACTACAGAATTATTTCTATTGGCCAAACCTTCGACAGGATGTCGAGAAGTACATCAGATCTTGCACTGCTTGCACCATTTCCAAATCGTCTGATCCGAATTTATGCAAGAACACAATAAAATACAGAAATAGACATAAACATAGAGATGCAGTGGAAATAATACTTCATTTCATTAATATCAAATAACATAAATATGTTTACAGACATAATGGAAATAAACTATCTAAGGTGTTGGTAGCTTATCTTTGAGAAGAGATGTGGCGGCTACAGGCCTCTAAACCGTGTTACAATGAGGCTCTAAGGCTTATTATTATTGAGAAATAATGGAAAACTTTAAACATCTAAAATCATAACCCTAGGAGATAAAGCGCCAAAACTATGGGCCCTATTTGGGTAAATTGGTGTTTCAACTTCCCGGGGATGTAACTTTGGCATACGATCTTCATTTGACACGCACCATACCTCATTAGAAAGATCTATTCGAGGAGTACAACTTTTGGTGTGAGAAACATTAGTTCACAAATCTATGTTGCTCTCAGTTTTCCCAAAAAATGTCGTTTAGGGCCTGAAAACGGCCCTGGAAGTTCGGGAGCCGAAAAACTGCTAAAAATAGTAAGTTTTGCTGAAACTGAAAAACTAAAAGAATTGGTGGTGGTGTTTCAAATGGAATAGGTGGGTCTCCAGCAATATCCACCTGGATCGTTAGGGCCCCAAAATGGCTCCAGAAGTTTAGGACCCAAAAACTTGCTAAAAAATGTAAGTTGTGTTGAAAGTGCAAAATTGAAAGAAACGATGGTGGGGGTCAAAATGGAATAGGTGGGTGGCCACCAATATCCACCTGGATCACCGACCATCAAGAAGCAAGGCCTCTATACTCTGCTACCTACCCTTATTTGACCTTGGGAATCCATCTCCATGGATTACATTTTGGGCCTTCTACTAAGCATGGGAACGACTATGTTTTCATGGTTGTCGACAGATTCTAGAAGATGGCCATTGTGGCGGCCTGCAAGAAGAATATCACAACAGAATCCACTGCTAAACTCTTCTTTGAACGAGTGTGATTGCACTTTTGGATCCCACAGTCTATCTTCTCAGATCAGGATAGCAGGTTCCTCAACACATTTTGGTTGAGCCTCTGGTCAATGTTGGACACCAAGTTCAACAACTCCACAGCTTTCCATACCCAAAATGATGGTAAAACAGAGGTCGTCAACAGGATGATCGTACACATTATGCGCATGTACAATTAAAAAAATCCATGCACATAGTATGAGAGCCTTCCCTATGTAAAACATAGTTATTATTGGGCTCTCCATAGCTCAGCTGGCCACAGCCCCTTTCAAGTGGGCTTGGGATTCCAACCACTATGTCCCATTGATGTAGCCATGCCATTTGTAGCTACTTAGGCTAATTCGAATCATGTTCAATCTGAAGCTGACAAAGCGAACAACTTCATTGAGCACATTTAACACATCATCCAACAGGTTCATGTCATATTTGATAGAGCCAATTCTAAGTACAAGCAATGACATGATCAACATCGGGTGCTACACAACTTCCAGGTGGGCGACAAAGTGTGGCTACATTTGCAGAAGGAGCGCCTCACTGGACCCCACCGCAAGCTTCGCCTGCTCTGATATGGGTCGTACACCATCACCAAGGTTGTAGGGGCCAATGTCTTCGAGCTCAGTATTCCACCATTCCTTGGTCTGCACCCAGTGTTCAATGTGGACCACCTTCGGCCCTACTTCCCACCTCTACTAGACACCTCCAACATTGCAGGCCAAATCACACCAACATAGTTAAACACAGACTGCATGGAATAGGCCACCACGAATTGTATCATGGACATGCAAATCAAGAACACTCGCTAGCAGAAGATCCAACTGTATCGGGTTGTCAAAGCTGGCCAACTCCTACACCAAGGCAAGTGGTTCACCAGGGATCAAGTTCAGCAGAAGTTTCTTCATCTCATGGAGGAACTCAATGCAATAGGGACCATTGCTTCCTAAGGGGGAAGGAACAATCCAGGTGGATATTGGTCACCACCCGCCTATTCCACTTGGGGCCCCACCATTGTTTCTTTCAATTTTTCATTTTCCTTAATTGTAGCAGAGTTTACTATTTTTAGCAGTTTTTTAGGTCCTGAAATTCCGGAGCCGTTTTGAGGCCCTAAACAATGTTTTTGGGGAAAACTGGGAGAAACATGTAAATTGCTTAATGTTTCTCACATCAAAATTTTTAGTCCTCGGATAGATCTTTCTAACGAGGTATTGTTCGTGTCAAACGGGGATCGTATGGCAAAGTTACATCCCTAAGAATTTGATGTACCAATTTACCCAAACGGGGCCCATAGTTTTGGCTCTTCATCTCCTAGGGTTATGTTTTTGGATGTTTAGGGTTTTCCATTATTTCTCAATAATAAATAGGCCCTCAAGCCTCATTGTAACATAGTTCAGAGGCTTGTAGCCACCACATGTCTTCTCAGATATAAGTTACCAGCACCCTAGCTATCTTATTTCCATTTTATCTGTAAACAAATTCCAATTCTTTGATATTAATGAAATGAAGTTTTATTTCCACTGCATCTTTGTATTTATGGTTATATGTGTATTCTGTTGTATTCCTGCATAAATTTGGATCGTCCTTGTATTGACCAATTTTTGCTTCAAATTTGTTCAAGTCCTCGTGCCTTTGTTCAAGATGGTTTGACAAAATGTCTTCACTTTTCTTTTCTTTATCCAACTGATTTGTCATGGATACGACTTATTCATGATGGATTTTCTTGTTTTTATGTAATTCCTCCTTAAGCTTGGTGAGATCCTTATCTCATTCTTGTACTTGAAGCTCTATGCGGGTCAACTTCCTTCCTTATCTTGTCAAGGTCATGGTCACCATCTTGTGCTTGCCTTTTGTATTATTCATTTTCTTTTTTCAAGTTAGTTATTTCTTCTAGGGCGACTACAAGCTTTGTCTTAATATCTATTTCAACTTATACTTCAAGTATTTCTTCATCATCATCTTCATTTTTTCTTTCATTTGTATTCTTTGGTTCATCTTGATTCTCTTGTCATCATCTTTTGGATCAGAGGTTAATATGACCAATAATCCTTTAAAGTGATGATATTGAAGCTTTTCCCAAAGCTCTTTTGTTGATGAAAATTTTCCCATTATGTCCTTTATAGGATTTGGTAGCCCACTCAAAATTGCCTTCATTTCTATTGCATTATTCAATTTGGATTCTTCTTCTTCAATTTTGCTTCTGGTAACCACTGATTCCCAGAATTCAAAACCTTTAACCATTAAGAAAATACTCATTTTTTCCTTCCATATTTCAAAGTTTCCATTGAATTATGGAGCTTTCCGAATTTGATTATCCACGAGGATGTGACACCTTCAAAGGGTTTTCTAGCCTTCTTCCTTTGATTTTTCCATTTTTGTTCTAAGTATCTACCTTCAAGCAGTTAGGTTGTGAGTGAAGGCATTGGATCTAATACCAATTGTTGAAATATTGAGAAGGGGGTGAATCAATATTTCTTTTACAATTGTTACTTTACCAGTTTTAGTTCACTTATAAACATAACACAAAATGAACAATATAGAGTAAATAATTTTATTAATCAGAAATAATGAGGACACCATTCCTCTTCTTTACAATAAATCAAGTATCGTAATGTTTAGGGCTCACACACTAGATGAAGACACTAATATTTCAATCAAACAGGCTCTGACCTATATGGTGCCAAGCTCCAACTTGGTCTTTATGAGGCTCCAACCTCTAAGTCTCCAACCCTATCTTCCATAAGGCACCAACCTTGTCTTTATGAGGCTCTAACCTCTAGGGATCCAACCCTCTCACCTGGCACAGGCTCCAACCTTATCTTTTTTAGGACACATATCCTCTATGGCACCAACCATATGAATATGCTTCAGCACTTCAGTGTAGGTTTAATGGTTCTTCAAGGCCTCTCCATAAATTCTGCAACAAGCCTTAATAGTATCTTAAGTTTTCCTTCAACAATGCCCTCACTTAGCTCATCAATGAAAAATTTATAATTCTCAGAAGGTGTCTCCATAAATATTCATGTCACCCAAACTAAGTTCCTTCAATGTCACCTCATGAGGGCCTTCAACAATGATTCATGATCTACAAGGGTGCCTTCAATATCAGCTTAATTTTTCAATAATTCTTTCCCAAGATGTCTTCACAATATCTTCAATAAGCTTCTTGATGTTGCCTTCAAAGTAATTTCTCCTATACTCATTCATAAGTCTTCACTTCAACAAGGATGCTTCAATAAGGTGTTTCACGTTTGTCCTACAATACTCCTTCAACACTTTTTCACTAATAAGATCAAAAAGTCTCCAATGTCTTCTTTGAAAACAATCCTATGCCAAAGGCTCTCCAATCAAGGTTTTCTCAATAGGGCTTCTACAATTTGTTCCAAAAACTCTAATGATGTTTGAACAAGTCTGCAAGATCACCTCCTCTAAGGTGTCTTCAATAGGTCCTAGATCAGTTTATGAAGTGTCAACAATTGCTACAAGTCTCAAGATGTACATTGATAAGCTCACAAGTATGATTTAATATGGTTATGTGTTGCTCCAATGTCTGACACAAGATCAGCCTCCAATCAAGTCTCAAATTATGCTCAAAGTGTTGCTATAGGGTTGCTCATGGAGATCTCCAAATTATGCTCACCTACACCTGAAGTTGTAGTCAATAAGGTCCTCAAGTCAGCTACCAACCTTTTTTAAATTTTCTCCTCTTCTCCAAAGGTTCTGAATGTTATTCCAATTTTTTTCCAAAAATTGTTGCAAACAATGAGTCAAATGATATTGAGAGTGATTCAAGAAATCCTTCGTATTTACTCTAACTGCTTCAATGTTATCTTCCAAATTTTGATCCAAAAAACTTCTTCAAAAATACTTAAGAGATCTTCAGCAAAGCTTCATAGAGGTGTTAAAAAAAATTTCCACAGATTCAAGGTACAAGTCAATATATTAGTCATTGTTTTATTTTTTCTTTTTTTTGTCTGAAATTGTTCCTCAAATATGATCCTTCACTATTAATAATACGCTAAGTTCTGAATTATAATGCCTATATGCCACCACAAATTTGCAATGAAACTATTAAAAATTCGCAAGGAAGACACATCCAAACACAAGAGATAAACACGCCAAACAGTCCACTTATCCTTTACATGTGCTACCTTAGAGCTATGGCTCTCTCACCGAAGGAAACTTGCACCCAAACAGATATACTTTCTCTACAAACTTGCCTACTTACTCTTAGATGTCCTTGCCTCAATTATTGTCTTGTGCTTCTTCTTTTTCTTCTCTGAATTCTGTGAACTTCATTTGTTCACCTAATACGAACCAGAAAGACACATATTTATACTTGTTTGCACCTATGCGAAGTGACATGTTTATTGGAGAGACACGTCTATGACTTAATGAGCCTACATGAGTTGGCTAGAAGCCATAGTTAATGTGACATATATGGCATTCAAAAATTAATATATCTATAATGACAAAGATTTAGGAGACAAGTTTATGCTCATTGGAAATATGAAAATGTCCTTTATAAGTTGGTGGAAGAATCATTTTAAGATGATGTCTTGAATTATAAGAAATATATTTTTTCTTTATGACATTCCTAGAATATAGGAAAAACCTCAGGATTTTGGAATAATTTTGTAGATAAGGGATTATAAGGAGTTTTCATACATTAAGGCATTAGGACTAGGATATTAGAGTTAGGGCAAGGTATCATCACCATGAATTAAGTTTAGGACTTATTTATCAAGAGAAAGGACATATCTAAGGATTCTTACGATATCCTTAGGGTATTATGTATATGGGGATTTTCATTATTTTCAACATCATCTAGGGTTTCTCAAGTATACTTTTAGGGTTTTCCAACAGTTCATTAATGTGTCCAAGACATTCATTTGCTAGGGTTTCATCAATCATAGACCTAGGATTTTACTTAAGGGTTCATTTTCCAACCAATACAACCAACCTTTTAAGGTTCAATAAGGTTAGGGTTTTATCATCTTCAACAATTCCACTTAGACTTCCATGCTTCAACAATGCTCCAAATTTTTGATCTTATTGACATCAATGACAACTTTATCCAACATATATCTTGTTGTAATGGTGATTCTAATGTCAGAACCAAAAACAAAATAGTTAAATTTTGGTCTAAAAAATTAGATTTATGCAATTATTTTGATAATCTATGTAAAAAATAATAACATACAATTATTTTTACCACAATCCCATGTTTTTAATGAATTCTACAGTTTCAAGACCATCTTCTACATACATATTATTATTAAACATTTTGCATTTTCTATCCCTCTTGGGATATCTTGTTGTAATGGCAACATCAACACTATAAATATAACTTGTTGTATTGATGGTGTTAGTATTAGCACAAAAAAATTCATTAAATTTTGACATAAAGTTTTTTTTTAATACAGTAATAAATTTTTTGATGAATTTGGTATTAACTATTTCTAGGTATAATCATATGTATTAACCATGTTCTTTGTGCTACAATTCTAATATCTTTAAAATAAGTTTCAAAGAGAATATAAATGGAAGAATAGCAATGACAACTATTTGCATTGTCCAAATGTTCAAGATATCATGTGTAAAATCTTCAATATTTTCATAAACAATGGATTATATATGAGCTTGTAATTGTACATAATGTTTTAATGATGCATTAAAACAGAGTTGGTTTCATCGATGCGCTTAGGATCTACTTTGGGTAAGAAACCCTAGGTTTTGAAAGTATACAAATATTTAATTTGGTGTACCTTTGATAACCAATGAAATTTTATTTATTTTACCTCATGATCAAACCAAGGAAGATATGGCAATAATCCTCATTGGAAAACAACGTGTTGTTGAATATTTATAATTGGTTGCAAAAGTTCAACATTTGGCTATAGAAGTATTTAGTTGTTAGTAGGGAAACAATCTTATTCTAGGTTTTAGAGTACATAGATCATTCTTAGTATTTGATTCACTTTGATGAATATATGAGATTGTGAATTTGTTCATATTTTTTAGATTACCAAGTAGAGAAACTTGTCTATAGAAATTTTGTGAGACCTACAATATTTACAAATGGTTTTTTCACTGTCAAGCATGTTTAAGTCAAATTGATTTGCAAAACTTAAGGAGAAAGAAAAACAAATTGTCATCAGTTGTGAATTGTTATAGCCATTAAATTATTTTCAATCATGTTCTTTGTGCTACAAGTCTAATTCTAAAGACAAAATTAATATTTTTTATTAGCTACAAAGAGAATATAACTAGAATAATATCATCCATGGAAACTATTTTTATTGTCCATTAACTATTCAATGTATCATGTGTAAACGTCTTTAAAATTTTAAAAAACAGTGGATCTAAGAGGTGAGCTTGTAAATATATAGAATGTTTGGATGATACATCCAAGACCGAGTTTTCTTCATCAATGTGCTCGAGATCTACCTTGGATTAGAAACCCTACGTTTTGGAAGTGTGTAAAAAATTAATTTCATCTACCATTAAATATGGTCTATGTATGGTAACATTTTATGGCACATGATTTATGAAACTAGGGAAGATATGGTGATAATCCTCATCAGGAAACAACATAGGATAGTGGTGGTGATTGTGAAGGCTATGACGATGACAATGAAAATGGTTATGATGAATAAATGATGATGATGACGACAAAAATACAATTATAGGGACCCCATGCCATCAAAAATTCCCTATATGGGGAAAATATTACCCACATCTGGGAAAGTTATCATTGATTACAAAAATGAATGAACTCATTAGACAATTTGAATTCGCCTTCATTACCCATCCAAAGATCTTCAACAATTTTATTTTTTGTTGTAGTGTAGTTTAATATGTTTTTGTTAATTAATTACTTAATTCAACTTCACAAGTTATATTTGTGTGAATACACACTATATGACAATTTATAAACACATAAATTATTTTAATTGTGTCTCAGTCAGTAATTTCATATAACTTCTAACCATTTTCAACCAATAGATGAAACTAACCATGGTGACTCTTATACAACTAATTGAGATTGTTGTTTCCAACCAACAAATCATATTAACTAACATAAGTTTTAATGACATTAATTGCATCAAGTAATGAGTATATCTATAAGAATATTCAAAACACCAAATTAGATTATGAGTTATAAACATAGTAATTAAATGGCTATTACAACCAAATAACAATGGACCATTTCAAAATGGGACATAAAAATTGTCCTTATTTAAATATGAATTACATATCTTGTAAAATATCTAGAATTCTTCATTTATGTTATCATCTACACCCATGTCTTCTAATGATTCCTTGTCAATGTTCATATGCTCTTGTAGACAATTAATATTACTCTTCCTAAACCATTCTGCTAAAGTCGTGTTGTGATCATCCTCATCTTCACCTTCATCATATTCTGTATCAATAAAATTTGTTTCTAGATCAAAAATTTCAATGTTACCAAATCTATTAATTTGATATTCATTTTTTACATCATCAATATTTCCTTCTTCTATAAGATCGTTTTCCTTTGGAAATTGTTGATTTTCATGGTGAATTTCCTCATCTAATTTATCATTTTGTGAAGATACACCTCTAGCCCCGCTTCTCCATACTGCTAAAAGTATATTGTCATCATATTCTAGTTCACAATCTTCTGGTTGAACATCCTTCATCTTGAACATCATCATTGATGCAAATTTTTTCTATGTCCACTGATTCTTGAACTATAATTGGTTGGTCATCATTAATTTTCATTGTATTTATTACGCCATCTTCGAATATATCCCTTAATCTTGGATCATAATGAATGAAAAATATCCATTTTCGATCCAAAATATCTTCATTGCATGTGAAGAAGATAAATATATTAGATCCCTAATGGTATCAAACTTTATTACCAATGAACATGTATATATCCACTATAAAAAAATAAAAAAAAATAAAAAATGAATTAAAAAGTTACATATGACCATTATTTCTTATATTTCTTATATTTTTTTAGTGAAAAAATACCTGCTCACAATGAATTGGTAGAACATAAGGCTCCTTATCCTGTGGTAGGTATTTTGATGAATTTCTAGAAAACAACCCACTATAGATATTATGTCTTTGTGTCTTGTTAAATTCTTCATACCATTTACATTTAAAAATACAAAATTTGAAAGAGTGGTAATCTAACTCAATAATTTCTAGTATTGAAGAGCTCTCCGGATTATCCACGATGTTATAGAACATTCATTGATGTTTCGAATCCCAATGGGGATCCATCTTCAGGACAGGTTTTTGAATGAAGGATCGAAAGAAGCATTTAGGTCATGGATTAATAGTGAAAAGAGAAAATAATAAAAAGGGCCAACAAGAACTAAATAATAATTAATATTTTATTTTATTGGATAATCCGGAGAGCTCTTCAGTAAATGATAACCAAAAGATATTGAAAACCATAATTTCTAGTATTTTTCCAACGTATTGAAGATTCCCTTCAATAACATTTTTATCTTTTGAAGTTGCTCGACTTGATTGCTTAAAATCAACCATGACCCCACAATAGTAGGATCTTATTTTTTCATCTACTCTTTCTACATGATAATGATGACCATATTCCCACGTTGCGGGATACTTCCTCACCTGTGTAAAGCCATTTATTTCAGTGTAAATAAATATGATTGTGCATAGTTAAATAGTTAATTGTGTGATTAATGTATTCAAACAACTTTTTTGTGAGAATTCAAACCTTACCTTTTTTTCACATCCTCTGCACATGTCGATCTCATATTTTGTTATGTTTGCATGTATTCCTTCATCATCTATTCAGTTTTGAATTTTTTTAGAAACCCATTCTATTGTGCAAACTTTTCCTTATTGACTAGAAATATCAGTGGGAAGTGGGGTATTAATTGGGTTTGATATCTTAAATTTTTTCCTTGCTTCTATCACTTCTTTCCTTTTTTTATCATACATATCAATCCATTTATTCATGCATTCCATTTGTTAAAGGACAAACTTGTTGAGCACAAGACTTTCATCAACACCTATTAAAAATCAACATGTGTAATTCAAACTTTAAATATTATTCTTCCAATTCAAGAGGCCCAAAACTATATAGTAAGTGCTTCAAAAATAACTACAATAATGAATATTTTATGTACCAATTACTTTTTGAACACCATTAGTTTGATTATTTTCTCCATCTATAATATCGTATGCACATTCTTCATCCCAAAATTATGCACCATCTTCAAAATATTTACCAAGGAATTTCCTCTTGACCTTTATGTGTAACAATGGAACTTGCTCAAAACACGTAAAGGTCAAGAGGATGGATAATAAAGCCACTCATCGCAGAGATTCCTCAAGAAAGGGTAAAACAACCAAGTGAAATCTTATGATCGGCTAAACAAATGGTGACGATGGAATGAGAAAACAAAGGCTCATCCAGCAAAAAAGGCAGACAAAAGGGCAATCATGAGAGATTTATAAGAATGGTTTCATTTTTACACAAGCTTGAAAAGGAGAGAAATTGTGCTTGGATTTGGCTTGCATGCCCCCAACATAATGACTCAATTCAAGGTACATGCCCCCTAAGCTTCATCTCATTCACCTAAGTAGACTATGGGTTACTAACAGGTGGATGGAATGAAGGGTCAATTACGAGATCAAGTGAAAGACTCGACTAGGAATTTGCGAGATCTAGTCAAAGACTTGAAGTGAAAGGGGATTTGTTTCATTTTTTAACAAGGTTTTCATAGTAAAATAACTATCCTCATGAAACCTTGTTTCATTTTTTAACGATATTGACACAAGAAAAGGAACTATAATCCAAAGAGCTTGTTTCATTTTTTAAGGAGCTTGACACAAGAAAAGGAACTTTGCTCTGAAATACCTGATCATGGCCCATAAAAGGTCATGGCTTCCAAAATGTTCTCATCATATGGGAGAACAACACTCTGGAAATTAGGGTCCAATGCCCCTAGTACATGGTGCACTATATCACTGACTAGATCATTACATGGGCATGGAACAGGTGGCCACATAATTGACCTGTGGCGAGGATGATACCACTTGCATGTAAGGGCTATCAAGGGATGATGGTTGATTGGGAGCTATATTAGGACCAATGAATGAATGCTAATCAATGGTCACAATTCTTCCTTCATGTGGGAAACACATCATACGAAAGAGAGAAGAGAGAACAGATCCCATGACATAAGTATAGTCACTCAAAAGGAGTGAGTTAAAGTCCAAAGGGCCTTGGACAACCATCACGTCTATATAGATATTATTTCCTC
Organism: Pinus albicaulis; assembly: GCA_034641835.2. NCBI lineage: Eukaryota > Viridiplantae > Streptophyta > Pinopsida > Pinales > Pinaceae > Pinus > Pinus albicaulis. Next base: position 948,106,736 of record CM076577.1, read on the forward strand.
CCAACATAATAGGAAACTTAGGAAGGATCCCTAACGATTAACTGTTTCCTATGTTAAAAGCTAACAGATTCTGGGTAACAGGCACAAGTTGCGGAGAACCAAAATCTTTCCAAGTATTCGAGGACAGAACACTAACAGACACATCGTCGTCTATGATTGTGCTAGGTACGGAAAAATTATAAGCCTCTACCGTGATCTCAAAGGTCACATAAGAAGGAAGACGATATCTTGCCAGTTGACTCCAATCAAAGGAAGCGACTAGACTACTTGGAGTGGGTGTCTCGTGAACAAGAGAATTTCCCCCTTGTGTTACATGAACGGGAGGATTACCCTCCTGTACCATGGGAACGAGAGGACCACCCTCATGTACCATGGGAAAGGGAGGATTTCCCTCCAATCCATAGTAATTTGAAGAAACAAAAGGAATCTAAGTGGTATGAGGTTCACTCTCTAAGGAAAAGGTACGATCAAGCGAAGGTGGAATGAGGTCAAAAATTTCCTCAACCAATGGTTGGTCGGGAACGGACTCATGGGGTTTGCATTCGGAGAGAGTGGGATTGACCAGAGATGAATTTAGATCAAGGGAAAGCTTCTAGTAACCAGCTGGAAGGAAAGGATGAGAAGTCATAAGGTTATCCAACATCTTGGAGGAATCATCCATATAAGGACAAAGGTGAATGGGATGATTCCCCTCAAATAACTTACAAAGAAATTTGGAATTCCCCTTTTTCCCATGGGCCTTACTATCACTAGTTGAGGGTTTGTCACCAACATGATCTCCAGAGGTCAATGACAAAGGCTGATGTGAGTCGATGGACCATAGTTCTAATATCATGGGAACTTCAAGACTATCCCTAAGAAGGTGATCACCCTTACATAACTTGCATGGGAATTTGACTTTTTGGGACTGAATGGAAGGATTTTCAACAATAGTTGCATCAGTAACGATGGTCACTTGGTTTCCCCCTCTCTTATTTTATGTCTTCTTCTTCGTCCTCTTCTTCTTCTTCTTAACTTCTTGGTTACTAGAATTAAGACTTTCACCAAGCGAAGAGGAAGAACGGGGTGAAGAAAAAGGTGAAGAAGGTGAGGGGTCAACCTTAGGATCAACATGAGGTTAACACTATTCAGGTGGAGGCGAACATGGTTGAGAATCATCTTGGACATTTGGAACCATGGGGGTTGAAAATAACAAAACTAGCAAACCAATGGTTGATCCCGAGAGGAACAGTGTTACCAGATAAGGAGCACCAACATTTCCAAAAGAAGGAAAAGGACCAAGATTCCCATCTGAGGGAATTCCTTGATTGGTAAACTCAGGAACTGTTTCCATTAGTCTCAACTCAATATATTCTAAGGAGTTGTGCACATGTAATATGTTATTCTGCAGGCAGTAAATTTTAGACTATAACAACAACAATCAAAAAGGGTAATCTATGAAAAAGGGATTACCAAGTATATTTGAACTGCAATATACACCTTGGCGAACCAAGGACTTGACATACGACAGCCAATCTCCCTGAATGTTATGTTTGGTGTATCATGTCGACAAGGCATCCGACTGGTTACCTATGGTAGGTTTGCAACCTAGTGGGGTCTCCCAATATATACTTGATGATATGTGGGAGTACAGTCCGTAATAGCATTTTCTAATGTGTAACGTATGATGAGAGCGTCCCCTTTTGCTTTTCATACATGGAGCATAGTCCTACATACTTCCATACGTAGGACGGGATATCACCTCTGGAATGTAACATAGACTGTTAGTGACAGCTACTACGCTTAATGACGTCGAAATAGGTCTCTAGCCTAGACCTCTAAATGTTTGTGTTAATTTCAAATGCTCTTTAAGGTTAATTGAATAAATTTTAAATTTGGTATTGATTATGTTTCAGTTTTAGGCTCAATAAATATGTCACCTGAATCCTATAATGCAGCTAAATGAAAAAAAAAAAAAAATCATTTCGTTTCGATGAACTTCTAAACTAATGAGGGAAGAAATGCAAACAAAAGTGAAAAATGCAAGCAATGCAATAAGCAATGATGCCCCCCAACTACTTTAACATCACTAAAATGCAAATTTTAAAATTTGAATTCGCTTTCACTATCCCCCAAATGCAAGCTTACTGAAAAATGAAATCACTTCTCTTTCCACTAAGATGCATTAAACATTTTTTTTTCCTTTTACTTTGATGTAATAAAAAAGAAAAGTAAAACTAACCAAACGAATAAATAATTTTCAAAAAATCACACTTTTCACTTTTTCTTTCTCGAATGGAATACAAATCGTTTCAAAAATACTTAAACATAAAATGAATTTCAATCTTCTCTTCAAAACGAAAACAAAGCAATTCAAAAGTTCGAAACGAAAATGACTTTCAATCTAATCTTTTCAAATTGGAAATCAAATCAAAACACACACTTTCAAACTTTCAAATCAAACAATTGTAATCTATGTTAGACAATTAATCGAAGGTGATTCCAAAGTGTGGTGATGACATAGTGCAAAGGGAAACAACCTCAAACACAAGCCAAAAGTAATGTGGAATGGTGTTTGGAACAATTGCAACAAAACTCTGAAACAGACACAGTTATCTAATGACAAACACAAGTGACAAGTGAAGGTCAACTGACCTAGGAGACCTAGAATATTATTTAACTCCACTCAAGCACGAGCAATGTAAAAGAGGTAAATAAATCACTCAAACAAAGTGAATCAAACCAAACACAGTGGTAGCAAGTCATCCAGAGCTGAAAGACACTGCGAAGGCCAAGACACCCTGGAAAGCTAAAGGGAAACCCTAGATTTTTTTCCTCTCTGGGATCAACGTGTTTGTGGGAAACATAACAGTTTTAAAAGGCAGATCAGCACAGTTTTGTTACAGAAAATAGTGTTTTCAGCACTACTGTAAGAGCAGAAAAATTTTTGAGTGATAAATACAAGGAAAATAAAGAAGAATTTCCACACTCAAACCAAACTTGATACCCTAAAGCAATGAACAAATCCTATGCAAACCTACAGAGACCTGAACGGACTCAGATCTCAATGATCTGTCAAAATAATCAAAAACCAAACTGTAAAAGGGAAGGCAAAGAGGTTAAAGCTCCCGAGTGGAGTCGCCAATTTTGTTGTGAAGACAACTTACGAGACTATCTAATGAACAATTTCTTAATTAACATTCAAAATAGGATGAGAAAGGGAAAAGGACCTACCTCTTCCTATGTTATGCTCAACTCTTTGGTGAAGGCCTTAATCCACAATCCTTCAAGCTCAATCCTAGCTCCTAGTGGCGAACGAATATCTACAGGTGATCAAGAGACAACAAAAAGCGTGATCCAATACAAAGCATACATTGAACATCAATTACCTAATAGATCAAGGAGCATTAGGATACTTGTATGAATATTTAAACAAATATAGAAAGTGGAACACCATATGTATTATTGACAATATAAAAGAGGAAGCTTACAACCATGTCCTTGATGTTGGAGGCCTCACTTTGGTGTAATCTGAGTCCAAAGCGAGGCAATTAAGTAGTCCTTCTCCTGAATGAAAGATTAGGCATTGTCATAGCATATGGATACAAAGGATCAATGACCAGACCAGCCAACCAATTAAAAACCAGTACTGGAGGGATGTGGATCAATTTATAGGAAGGGATAGGGAGTTAGGATCCCATGAAAGAAGGAGGAAGGTCCACTTCTCAAGGGATAATCCCCTATTGATAAGATCAAGAGCTCCAAATGAGAGAGCTCCACCCTATCTCCATCGAGAAAGATCCAACTCGTTGTCCTGGAGACTTCTAGAGGTTTAAGCTTCTCCTCCATTTGAGGAAACACTACAAGAAAGGGTTCAGCGTAGTTTTTCCAGTCATAAGAGCGATGACAGCGCTAGGCTAGAACGGGAAGCCTGTCATCAGCGCAGGCAGGTAACTAGAGAAAAGCGTTAACCCAAAAATTTAAGGTTTGAGCTAATATTCTTCAATAATTCTTTAAGGCAGCTTTCTTTTAATATTTAAAGGATATTTTGATGTATTTTTCAATGTGGATATATTGCACAGTATTCATCACAGAGCACTTCAGGATTGGAGATGGGAAGTGTAACACTAAGGAGCAGCTAGTGGGTAAAAGACCCAAAGGAGATGAGGACCAGTGGTGGGCAGTTGAGATTTGTTCACGAATGGAGTTGTGAACAACTCGACAAGATTCTGTATGTGATGATGTGTTAAAGGACTAATGATCATCTAGAGAGCAGTTGGAGTCGTGTTTAGTGACCTAATGTAGTTGTTTCATTGATAGAGATAGAGAGGTTTTTTTTAAGATATGGGGACAAAGGACCGAGAAATTTTGTTCAGGATATGACTAAGAGGAGTTGAAAGAGTGCACTACATCTATCAAACAGTCAGTGTATCTTGTTTAGGAAGTTTGGTTGTCATAGTTGTTGGCACCAAGTCCCAGTTGTAGTCTTGTATCAGTGGATGTATGAGGGCCATTATCCCTGGTATGGGAGCCCTAGACAATTGTATTATAGTTTGTTATATAACCAAGTTGGGTTATTGAAAATTGTAAAAAATTGTATATTTTGTGCAAGTGTTGATTTACTATTTTTTATATTCTGTTGTGTAAAGTATTTTTTTGTGATATTTGGATTTGTGGTGTCAGTAATTTTAAGACCCTGACCTAGATTCTAGTATCGTGGAAAACAAACTTGGAACTAGAGCTAATTTGAAGGGCTAGTAAATAATAATGTGCACAATGAATTGGCTCAAAGGGAGTTTAGATTATATAGATCATGGAGAAGAGAGTTCAACTGAAGACATAGAGATGTGATCTGGACTGGCATGGCAACGAGATAGGCTAGGAGTTCTGGTGGACTGGTGGTGAACCTGGTGAACAAAGTTTTGTTGTAGGGAAGATTTTTGGTCATGCACTTCCTTTGACTTGCCATAGATCATTGGGATGGCTCAAGGATTTATTTTGCATGGACTAGATTGGAATGATCGAGATTGCTTCATGTGATGGACTGCATATTGGAAAGCTAGTTTCTTCATTGGATCAGGGTGTTTCATATCCAATATTGGAGGGATGTGCACAAGTTATGTTTGACCCAGGAGTATGAGTTCTTGTAGGACTGGGTTGCAGTGATGATGGCTCATTTTTTACCGCAACTCAAACTGACCTTGTAGGACACATGATCAGTAGTAGGTTGCACTAGTGGAGATAGTGTAGACTCAATGGAACTCTAGCTTCAAAGGGAGAAACCGTATAGAATTTTTGAGGTATTCAGGTTCAAATTAGATGAGGTAGAGGCACTACCAATATAGTGTGGTTCATTCTATAGAGTATGTCGCAGTGAGGGACGCCATATGGGATAATTTCATTGGAGATGTTGATGGAGACTTCCTAGTGTTGGAAGTACCTCCCTCGTTACGAGGGAGTGTTGAGATTTGTATCTTGATAGGTACTCCTAACCCTAGGCTAGAGGGTTGTGTATGAATTGGATTCATACTGTCACTTGTGGGCTAAGAACCCAAGCTTGGTGTTTTGTACCCAAAGGTGTGGGGAAAAAATCATGAGGATATTTGATGGCATGGAACTTGGAGAGGATAGTACACCCTTATAGGAGCAAGGGGAAACTTCAAGCCCCAAGAGAGCCCATGTAATTTGAGAGAATTAAATTTTGAATGTTTTGTATGGGCTTGTGAAACAAAATTCAAGTCGGCCTATACTTAGTGATGACCCCAAGGGCTATTTGTTGCACACCCTAGAGAAAGGTATAGAGTGAGGAAATACCTCATTCCACGTATCCTGGGGGAAACACATCAAATATCACCTCTAAAACAAGACACATATATTAATCAGCCCTAGTTGCAGCTTAGGACGACAAGGATGAAGCAATAAGGGACTGATTTTGGGTATGCTTGTATCTATTGAATGTCCAAAGTGGAGCAAAAGGCTATTCGTGAGAGTTTAGGGCTATGCTAGTAGGTTTATGCATGTGTTGAGTTTGTTTCTCCTAAGAATCAGAATCAAGGTATTCAAGATATATACAGGTAGGACCAAGCCCTAGATTAGGGTTGGTTTGCAGTCAAAAGGAAGTTGGAACAACACCTTAAAGTGGCTTATGTAGCAGCAAAGAAAGGGAGTACTAGTGAGGAGAACTAAATATTTTGGAGGTGAAGTCTGGATATTTTGTTGCAAATATGAGTGTGGTTTATCTCTGAATTAGGTCGCAGTACTACTCTATTATTTCGGGGGTGAAAATCTCTATTTAAAGGAGGTAAAAGAGGCATAGAAGGTATTTGAGCCTAGGTTGCATGCACAAAAAGGAGAAATGAAGTAATTATGTCTATTTTCGAGGGTAAACTATAGTGATTGCAGCATGGAATTAGGGTTGATGTGTTCCCTAACCAATTCTATTGGAATTCGGTAAAAGTGCACAGGTGCCAAGGACAAGAGGAGCAGAAAAAAAAAAAAAAAAAAACACAATTTTGTCTCTTATTCTTGATGTGTTGTTACAGCATGTATATTCCTAGGAAAGGTAAAATTGAAGGTCATCCTAACATTGTGAGGAGGGAAGTAAGCGAATGGTCTTGGAATCCCTAAGTGCAGTGCATTAAAGGAATAATGGATTGCTAGGAGAGGCAAATTTGTAAGGCTCAATGACTAATATTTGAAGGATTAAAGAAGGAGGTCAAAGGGAGTTGTTTGACTAACCCTAGATTGTTTGTGATAGAAAAATATCTATAGCTAAAGTTGGAAATCCCCCATGCCCTAAGTGTGTCTTCATCAGACAACACAGGGAGGAACTAGTAAGAAGAAGTCCCTAAGAGATGTGTCCTTCAAGGACTAAGGAGAAACCAGTGGGCAAGAAGACACAAAGGATATGAGGACTAGTAGTGGGCAGTTAAGAGTTCTTCACAAACATGCTAGTGAGCAACTCGACATGATTCTTTTTGCGTTGATGTGTTGAAGAACTAACGATCAGCTAGAGAGAAGTTGGAGTCGTGTTCAGTGACCTAATGGATTTGGTTCATTAGTAGAGGTAGAGAGGTGTTGTTTCAGTTCGAGGACCAAAGGACCTGGAATGTGTGTTCAAGATACAACCAAGAGGAGTTGAGAGAGTCTACTACATTAGCTAGATATTCAGTGTATCTTTTTCAGGCAGTTTGGTTGTCATAGTTGTTGACACCAAGTCGTAGTTGTATTGTTGCATCAGTGGATGTATGAGGCCCATTATCCTTGGTACAAGAGACCTAAAAAAAATTATTACAGTTTATTAATATAACGAAATTCGGCTATTGAAAATTATAAAAGGTTGCATATTTTGTGCACGTGTTGATTTACTTTTGTTTATATTTTGTTGTGAAATGTAGTTTGTTTTGATATTTGGATTGGTAGTGTCAGTGATTCTAAGACCCTAACCTAGATTCTAGTATTGTGGAAGAATAACAACGTCCTATCAAATTTCATAGGTTCTACCAGTCCTTATCTCCCAATGGTATTCAAGTTCATATCTGTCTTTATATCCCAAAGATCATGAACCCCTTTTCTATACAGATTCCACTATATGGAATTTATCTCTAGCCATATATTTTTTGTGGACTGTTAATCAATCTTCTTTTTTTACTTCTCTTTTTCTCCGAGAAGTCTCTCAACAAACAAAAGAAAAGAGGAGGATTTTAATTTTTTTTGCATATCTGCCTCAAAAGGCATAACCAACCCGAATTGTTTCCAAAGAGAATTAATGACTTTAACATAATTTCATAATTTTCATTTTTCCAAATAATATTTATATTATAACATTCATCACATGTCATTTTTTAACTTTTCAACCAAAAGTAAAAGAAATTCATAAATAGAGTTATCGAGGGTATTACATCTCCCCTCCCCTTAAAATGGAAATTGTCCTCGGTGTTTCAGATTTCCATTCTTTTCAGGAATAACGTAGTTATAACATCCTTAATTTCATATTTCATTCTTCAAGTGGCCTCCTCGGGCCCAAAGTGATTTCATTGCACTTTATTTTGAAGGATGGCTCAATTCCTAAAGTAAAATGTACTCCTTTTCGAATTCCACATTCCATTTAAAACATGTTCTTATCCACATTGAGTAAGCACCATCACTTATTATTTATGTACCCAACAAGAGTCAACAACATGTACCAACAAGGTTCTTCAACATGCACCATAGCCCGGCAAGGGTTAGAAATATGCATTAAATAGGAGTTAACAACATGTAAGCACATAAAAAATATAAATAAATCCTCTTTCTCTCTCTCTCTTTCGCAGTTGTTCCAAGGCTATGTCAATTGGCATGGACACCACTGCGTGGTTCCATTATAAATTATATACTATGGAAATATCATTCCCATTGCATGACTTACATAATGACAATAGCATTTTAACAACTAGTGACTTGTCACATAGGTAGCATTAATCATGCTTTTATCTATTTTCAAATGTTTGCATATGCATTAGATTAGTAAAATTTAGGGTGACCTCCTTTTCTGTCATTTTCAAGGTTTCTATATTCCTACCTATTTTCTCCACATTGCAACATTTCCTCAATTTTTCCCCTTTGTCGTCGTACATTGCAGATTATTGATGAGGTTACATGCACTTTACTTTCATATATACAAACAAGATTTCTCCCCCTTTTTCACTCAAATGCACATTAACTATTTCACATGCACTATGTTTATATAGTATAGTTATCCTCGTCACTTTAGGATATCTTTTCAAGATTTTCAATAATGAACAAAAACAAAATCTCAACTAGCAAAATCTAGGTTTATAGATTCCTCTTCATAGCTTTGGATGTATCTCTCAGTGATAAACTTTCGCTTCCATGCTAAGTTGTTTCCAAGTCACCAAATTTTATAATTCCAATGGGTTTCTCTAGGGAATCCAATAATCATCGACCTGTCCATCATGTGGTACCAACTCAATTCAATCTTTGTGATGGGTCCCATCAATAGGTATATTTTGAGGCCCATTGTACTATCCTCTAGCCCCTAAACTCTTTCTCACAATAATTTTCATTTTTAGCCATAATATTCTGAGTGACGATATTAAACGGTGCTTGTCATATTTGATGGCCTAATGTGATTGATATGTAGGTAAAATAAGCATTTTTTGATATATTTAATATGTGGGGGCTTGTTGGAGGCATCTATAGAGATTATAGGAGGCTTCTCCACTACATTAGCTCTCCAACTCGACTTGAGACCAAATATTCATCACCAACAAGTCGAATTCCACTGGTAATCAAGGAACTCAAGTGCATGTGAAGATCCAAGGGAACCAAATCCACCAATTTAGAGATTTTGGAGGGAAGCAATCCTCCTTTCAAGGTATCTGCCCCTATACCACTTTTTGTATAAATAAAAAATCCTAGGGGCTCATTAGGATTCAAACTTTTGTTGGAGATAGGAATAGATATTGAGAATCAATGGCTTGAAAATGTTATTTTCATATTTGTTATGATGTATGTGACTCTTATTTTCTGTTAATGGAAATATTATTGCTGGCGTACATATGAGTTAACTTTGGAGGTCTAAAACCCTTGCCCAACCCAGAATATTTAGTCCATGTCATGTATTATTTTCTTGTTCTTGTTCAAGTCTTCGTATTATTTTCTTGTTCTTGGGCCCAACTCAGTTTTTTTGAATTCCATAGCTATTTATTGTGGATTGAACTCCTCTTCTCATCCAATTTGTAATTAGATTAATGGTTCATGCAAGTATAAAATTGAATTTATTAGGGTGCAATACAGTAGCATAATTTATTTTTGCAACTAGTATAGTTTGTTACTTTCATGCAATTACAACTAGCCTTTAAATTTAAGCAATGGTATTTTCATTCCTATGGTTAGAATCATGTTCATACCCTTGCAAGCATGATATACTTTCACTGAAATTCTCTTTGTAGTTAGTTGGAGGAGTGGTCTTTGTGCGCCTTGATCTGATCTAGTGACTGAGGGTGACATGAGTAGAAATCAATCTACTGTGCATATAACAATGCACCTATAAATTTTTACAAACCCCGGGTTGGTAGTTTAAGTTGATAATCCTTGGGAGTTGCAGCATCCTTGTTGCAATACCAAGGCTCATCACTTTTTGGCATTTTTGCCGAGGAGGTGCCTAAGTAGGTGTTGTTTCTACTTAAAAGTTGCTTTTTTTTTCATGTTTTTCATCTGTGTTATTGGTTTGAAAGATTTAAAAAAAAAAGGAATAAAAATCAAAAAATCAAAAAAATAGAGTTGTTTCTTTCATACCTCATAGGAGTAAGGATAGTCAAGGGAAATTCCTACAAAAAAACCCCACCCCTTCAAGCACCCAACCTTCTTTCTTCTTGGGTGACTGCAAACTTTCCTCTTATCTCCAGGGGAGTTAGAAAACCTTCTAGGTGAGGAACTTGAAAATTTTTAAGAACCCATAGGAGAAGAAAATCCAACCTTACCTACCCACACCATGGTTGAAAACATATAAAATGAGATTTTTCCTATCATATAAACCAATGGGGAAGTTGAAATGAAGAATATAAGTCATGTTTTCCTTCCACATTTCCATGGCCTAACCACTGAAGACCCTGACACCTTCATGTTTGAATTTGTTGTTGTCTGTAGGACCTATGAATATACCTTTGATGAACATAAGATGAAGTTTTTCCCATCTACCCTCAAAGATGTAGACTTGCTCTGGTTTGTGGGTTTAACTGGAGGCAACATCACTGCCTTTGCCCAAATGCAGCAAGTATTTAATGAGAATTATAGGGATTATTGTAGGTCCAAAGAAACAAAGGAGGAAATATTTAGGATAACCCTAGGACTAGATGAATCTTTATAGGACTGTGAGGAAATATTCCAACTCAATTATAAGAGATTTAACTATACCCTTGTCCTTGAGCCACTCAATTTGGTTCTTCTTTGAGGGATTAAGGAGGATGTAATGGAGACCATAAACATGATGTTTGGAGGAGACATCTATCAATTTCCTTATGATGACATCAAGATGGTATTCAAAAATCACTCTAGGGTTACCAGGAAAAAGGGGTAGCTCTAGACAAGGCTTGGCTAGTTCATCTCCCTCTGCATCAATAATCAAACGTGAGATAGGAAGTATGTTGGAGAATTTCAAGAGTGAAATGTTGCATACCTTTTCCCTACATATGGTTATTATGCAAATCAAAAGGAATCAATAGGAAGCAGCAAGATAACTAGTTATTTTTAGCCATAGATGCACTAAGAAACATTTTAGGAATGAGTGCCCATTGAATTTAATAGAATTTTACTCTGTCTGTGAGGAAAATAATGCAACAGAAAGATTTCCTTCTCTGTCGGTCCTGAAATTTGTATACCAAGGGGCGGAAGGTGGTTCAGATAATTTTTTCTTCATTAACCAAACGAGGCCTCAAGGCCCTTGACCATATTAGCAGGGCATGCAAAGAGCACCTTATCCCCCTTAAAATCCAAAAAAAAAGTCACCTTTCCAACCTTGGTACCCTTCCACTCATCCATCATGGTCCATGACTACTCCTTGGCCTTATCCTCCTCAATATCCTCATCAAGCTATCAACCCTCCTTTCCAACCATATCCACGTCAACCTCCTTAGTGAGGAAACTCCTTACAAAGGTGGAGGCCTCAAACAACCCAACCTCCTACTTTAATGCCTCCACCTAAACCTCAACCACAACTCCCTCACCATAAACCACCTAAGAAACCTCAAATTCCTGCTCAACCTAATCCAAACCTAAACAATAAGCAAGCACAACAGGCGTACATTGGGGATACATCCTATCCTACATATGTTGTGGAAATCCAAGATATAAACCTTCGGTCTAGGAAGGTACTTCCATATGGTCACCCAACTTCTCCACCTGAAGAGCTAGAGGGAGATAAAGGGGGATATGTCCCTCAAGCCAATGCACCCCCTTACCCTGAGAGGTTGATCCAACCTAAATAGCACACCCCAGAAGAGGTAGAACTTATGGTAGAATTAAAAAACTTGTGTGTCAAAATAACCCTTCTCCAGGCCATCAAATATGTCCCCATTTACAAAATTCTAATCAAGGAAGAGTGTTTCAAAAGGCCTCAGAGAAGAAGAAGAGATACCCCCACTATAAATGTTATTGGGAAATTTTTTGATCTGATGCTTGGGAGGGTAATCTCGTCGAAGTACCTGGACCCTGGTAGCCCAGTGGTGGATGTACATATTGATGGTATTATGACCCCTAATACCTTGATCAACCTTGGGGCTGCAATCAATGTGATGCCCAAGGAAACCATGCTCAAGATCAATATCCAAGGGGCCATGAGGAATACCACTACAGTATTGCAACTTGCAGATAGATCCACAATAGATACTAAGGTAGTTGTTGAGGGTGTAATGGTCTCCATTGACTCCTGCGACTACCCCACTAATTTCCTTGTTCTCCAACCCAAAACCAAGTTTAATGAATACCCTCTCATCCTAGGAAGGCCTTGGTTAGCCACTATTGGTGCCTACATTAGTTGTAGGGTTGGGAACATGACCATCAAGAATGGACATCTATCAAAATAGCTTGTGTTGTATCCTCCTGCTCAACCTTCTAGTGAGCATGAATTTTCATTGTGGTTAGAGGATGAGGAAGAGGAAGAATTTTACCAGAGATCCATCTACCTAGTATGCACACTAGACACTACTATAGGGGGGAGGAAGCTTGATGAAGATGACCTTATTGACCATATCTTACATAATAAATTTCCCATTGCCATGAAATTTTATGAATTGATAAAGGAATCTGAGACAAGCCCTGAGACTAATTTGTGCTCTCTTGACCATAACTTAGAACATGCCAACGTTGTAAATATTAGCCCATCTAGAACTCTAAATATCAGCTCCTGCCTCTCATTTGAGTAAGAATAACAACTATGCAGTGTGTTGAGGCAACACTTGGATTCTTTTTCTTGGGAATATAAAGAGATGAAAGGTGTGCATCCCTCAGTTTTAACTCATCATATCTACATCAAAGAGGGGTGCAAGCCTATGCACCATCCCTAGAGAAGGATGAATCCATCTCTTAAGGATAGTGTGAAAGAGGAATCATACAAAAGATATTGGATGCAAGGTTCTTATACCCCATTTCAAATAGTGAGTGGGTGTCCCCCCTCATCATAGTCCCTAAGAAAAATGGGAAGTGGAGGACTTGTGTTTATTATCGAGAACTTAACAAGGCTATAAAGAAGGACCACTTCCCTTTGCCTTTTATTGTCTAGGTCATGGATGGCCTTGTAGGAAAGAGATTATTTTCCTTTCTAGATGAGTTTAGTGGGTAAAACTAGATACAGATCAGACTTGAGGACTAAGACAAGACCACATTCACATTTCCTTTGGGTACCTTTTCCTATAGGGTCCTTCCATTCGGTTTGTATAATGCACCTGCTACTTTCCACAGGGTCATTTTGAGCATATTTTCTGACCTTGTTCATGATATTGTTGTGATATATATGGATGAATTCACTCCTTATTGTTGTGACTTTCAGGAAGCTCTTTATAACCTGTGCAAAGTCTTGAAGAAATGCAATAAGATGAATCTCTCATTAAGTCCTGAAAAATGTGATTTTTTGATAAATTCAGGGATTTTCCTTGGCCATTCCATATCCAATGAAGGGATACAGGTTAACCCCAAAAAAATTGTCATTATTAAAAGGGTCCCTTTCCCTCAAAAACAAAGAGATGTCAGGAGCTTCCTTGGATTGATTGGGTATTATATAAGGTTCATTAAATACTTTAGTAACTTGGCTTCACCCTTATTCAGGCTACTAGCTAAAGATTCATACTTTTGTTGGATAGATAAATTTCAAGAGGCATTTTAATTTCTAAAAGAAGAGTTGACCACTACACCCATCCTTAAAGGTCCCAATTTAGCATTTCCTTTCCATATACACAGAGATGCATCAAATAAATTTGTAGCGGAAACCTTAGGACAAGTGGAAGACAAATTATATTATGTTATCTATTTCATTAGTAAGAACCTTTCTAAATATTATCTAAAATTATATAGTCACTGAGAAGGAACTCCTGGATGTGGCACACTCTTTGAACAAGTTTAGGAATTACATCACTGGATATCAAACTTTTTTCCACACTAGTCATGCAGCCATTAAGTATTTAGTGAATAAACCCAATGTTAATGCTAGGATAATTAGATGGTTGTTATTATTGCAACAGCTTGATTTGAATATTATTGACAAACCAAGGAAAGAGAATTTGGTTGCAGATTTCTTGTCAAGACTGAACTTGCATGCATGAAATGATGATATGGTAGATGAACAACTCCCAAATGAACACCTATTTTCCATCCTGGTGCTCTCTCCTTGGTTTTTTGATATAGTAAACTACTTGGTTGTTGGTAGGTTCCCTCCTAATCTATCCTCCAAGGATAAAACCAAGATTATTAGGAATAATGCCCCATTCCTCTAGATTGGGGGGAATATTTTCAAGTTGGGGCCAGATCAAATATGGAGGAAATGTGTGATGGAAAAGGTGGTATTTGACATCATCTCATCATGCCACGATCGACCTTATGGAGGCCACTTTGCTACTAATAGAACAACCTTCAAAGTTCTACAAGCTAGCTACTACTGGCCCATCCTACATCAAGATGCAAGAACCTACACCTGTAGGTGTGATCAGTGCCAAATTATGGGTAAGCCCAAACCTAAGGATGAAATTACCTTACAACCTCAAGTGACTTTAAATCCATTTTAGAACTGGGTTATAGACTTCATTAGGCCATTTATCCCCCATACGGACAAAATAATTCTATCATTGTGTGCATTGATTACCTGACTAAATGGGCTGAAACAAAGGTATTTAAGGCAACAACTGAGAAAAAGGTGGTTTATTTTCTGAGGGAGAACATATTATACAAGTTTGGTTTTCCAAGATAGTTGTTCACTAATCAAGCGACACAATTCACCTCAAATATGATCGAACACCTCATGAAACAACACCACATCCAGCACAAGATATACACTACCTATCACCCTCGAGAAAATGGGAAAGTGGAGGTCACAAACAGAGCAATGGAGAAAATTATGACTAAGGTTGTTGGCAGCAGCAGAAACAATTGGTCAGACAGACTTATATAAGCCACTTGGGCCTATAACACCACTTGCAATAGCACCACTGGATTTACCCCATTTTAATTAGTATATGGGAAGAAGGCCTTGCTTTCCATTGAATTTGAATACATTACCTTAAGGATGGAAACTCAGTTAGAATTGGACCCCACTGCAACACAACAAGAGAGGTTGCTCCAACTCAATGGTTTAGATAAATTCAGTTTGCAAGCTCTCCTGCACACTGATGTAGTCCAACTACAGAGGAATATTTTTCATGACAAACACATTAGGGAGAGATATTTTTTAGAAGGTTATTGGGCCCTTCTATATGACTCAAGATTCAATAATTTCAAAGGAAAAATGATGACAAGATGGTTGGGCCCTTATCTAGTGGAAAATTTTCATGAGACCAGTCTGCCCAAATCGAAATAATTGATGAGGAAGGTATCCCCTTGCTTGTTAGTGGTTACAGGTTGAATTTGTACAAGAGAACTCTGTCCAAAGAAGATTTTATTATTGCAATTAGCAAGGAGCTGAATGTGATTGGGAGGCTCACATTCCTCAGTCCACCAAGCTTCTGAAAAGAAATAAAAAAATAAAAAATAAAGGGCCTAGATGAAAACCTCCATGAGACATCTAAGCAAAAATCTAGGTTGAAAACCTTTGTGAGGAAACCTGAGAGAAAAAAAAGAAAAATAAAAATAAGATGAAAATATCCCTAGGTGAAAACCTCCTCCGAGGCACCTAGGGCAGACATGCAGGTTGAAAACTTCTCCAAAGGCAGTTTGAATGTCTCACAAAAAAATAGCAATGACTACAACAACAAAAAAGAGAAAAGAAAAAGGGAAAAGATGAAAATACGAAAATAAGACACAAGGAGGAGTCCTTACATAAATTATGCTAACATTTCTCTTTTGCAGGACTCTAGACAGTCAAAGGGACAATGGTTGCAGAATAGGGTCCATATTCCATTTCTCTATTTTTCCCAACCAACCACTACATTTTCATCATAATTCATCCACCTCCCTACCTATCTCCATCATTGAGCAAGCAACTGAACCATATTTTGCCTCATTCCTGCAATGCTACAGGATTGTCCTGAACTGCTACAGAATTGTCTTGAACTGATACAAGAGAAACCAAAAATGTTATAGGATGGAGAGCCAATTGGAAAAAGGGGCCAAAATCTCATGTTTTTTTTCCTTGAGAAATGTTGGGAGAGGTCCACCTAAATTCCTTCACCTCTCATCCACCCCATTTGGCCAATTTCACCCTCAAAATTCCACCTCTGACTATATAAAAAAACACAAAAAAAAAGGATTATGCCTTCAACTTTTTCTTTCTCACAAACTTTCACTTCCTTCTAAATATTTTGTTCTTGTCCCTAGACTCACTATGATTTGTCCAAGTCCTTGAATGCAATATGATATTTTAAGAAGGAACAGAGTGACTGCTACAAGAAGGAGACCAATCCTTTAGTAGCTTACACAGATCCAACAAGACCATAGAGCAAAGATTCTTGCAGATCTAGAATGAAGTTTTGGCCACCTTGAGGCATCAAGAGGCCATTCCTGAGGTCTATAGAAGCCACACCATCCCTAATGAGAAGTTGTAAGGTCACCTATTCACTCCACCACCAGCAAGATAACTGCATGGAAGAAAGACTTCATCAGTCAACTACATCATCATGTTGTGAATACTTGTGCATAAGAAAAACAAGTTCACCACCTCCAGAGGACAGTTGATCGATCATTAGCTCAGAAGCATGTTGTTAGGTCCTGATAATAAAAGTGTATCCCATTATTGTTAGTGTGTCCCCTTATTGTTATTTTTGTACCCATGTAGTCCCCATATTGTTATTATTGTGCCCCATAGAAGCCCACTATTGTCATTGTTGTGCCCTTACATTACTATTGTTATGTCGAATCTTATTATATTATGACACCTTAGACTCCTATTTATAGAAAGGAGTTTACCCCCTTGAAGAGGCTAATTTTTAAGTCGTTGATCTATATTTTCTTCTATTTTGTGAGTTGGTTAAATAACATTTGGTATCAAAGCTTTGGATTCTAAGGTTTCACTGCTTCAAACAGGTCATCTTGGAATTTTCACTATAACTTTTTTTCTACAAAGCTTTAGAAGCTAAAATTGAAACCATATAGATTCAACATACTAGCGAACATCGTGTAAAACTTTTAGATCTCATTTTGCTATATTTTCATAGATATGATTTGAGGAAGTTAGGGTTTTTGCAGGCTCCATAATTTCATCTCAAATAGGTGATCGAGGTAAAATCGTCATAACTTTCGTTTCAGGCATAGGATTTGAATTCTATAAAAAGTGGCTGAAATTTCATAGACTTTAGTTTTTCGTGTATCAATTTCAAAGCCGAATGTTTAAACAGTGACACATGGCATCCCTTACAACTTTTCTCTACTGAACCAGTCCATAATCAACTCATCATGGGATATTTGGCATAACTTTATCTTGAATAATCCAAATTTTGTATGACTTATGGCATTGGAAAGAAGAATCATGGGGATAACACAGGACTGAAGTTTAGGTATTGGAGATCCAAAACCATAGAGATACAACAGTTTCAATATCAAGCTCCTAAAGAGCAAGAGAAAGGTCTGTATTTTTTTAAATTGCATAAATTTTGTTTGAAAAATCAGTTTGAAGTGATTGCAAGGGAATATTGAAGCATATATCTTAGTATTGGGTTCTAAAATCCCTCCAAAAAAAATAATTCAACACCCATTAAGCCCTCAGAAATATCTACTATGACGCATGAAGAGGAATAATTGTTGCATGATATATCAAAGTTACACGACCAAGTGAGACAAATTTCGCTCTCACAAAGAGCAACCAAATATGAACTAAAAGTTGACATGGATGGTTTAAAAGGTGACAAGGATGGTTTAAAATCAGACATGGAAGCTAATATGAATGGGATGGAAGTAAAGATCTATGGTTTGAAAGCAAACATGGAAGGTTTGACAAAGTTGTTGCAAGAAATGCTTCTTGGTGGTGACAAGGTAATCCATGAAAATCATGATGAAGAAAAAAGGAATATGAATTGTGATTTTAGAAACCCATATGTTGGGTTTAAGAACCACCACATTCCCAAGACTGATATGACGAATTTTGATGGCAATAATCTGGTAACATGGATACTACAAATGGAGCAATATTTTGATCTCCATGATGTGCAACACTCACAAAAGGTACGCATTGCAAATTTATATTTAGAACCTAGTCATTTTGTATGGTATCAATGTCTTTGTTCTCGTAAAATAATTGTCACTCGGTTAGTTTTTATGAAATAAATGATAGCACATTATGAGCATACAAAGAGCAACACATTCTTTATCCAATTGATAAATTTCAAACAAAAGGATTCAATGGTAGAGCACATCGAGGACTTCCAAAAATTTAATATCAAGGTAACACATATTCCAGAGGAACATAGGATTTATGTGTTAGTAAGGAATTTAAAGGATAACACCCAACATGAGGTTCACCTTTCGGAACCTGATCCTTTGGAGAAGGAATTCAGGGTGGCTAGAAAATTTGAAAGCAAAATTATGGCAATAAGGAAGTCTACCACTAACAACTATAAAGATGGAAGTTTTGTTACTCCTAGCCTTCCACAACCTACAAGGTTGACACCACATCAATTGGAGGAAAAAGAGAAAATTGGATTTGTTATAGTTGTGATAGAAAATACACTAAATTTCATAAGTGTATTGAGAAGAAATTATTTTACATAGATTGTGAAGAGGAAGAAAAGGAACAAGAAACATCAAAAGAGGAGGATATACACCAAGAAGAAACCCTAGAGGAAGAAGAAATGAATCCAACCATATCTTGTAATCCATTGGCAGAAATTACCACTCCTCAAACTCTCAAGATAGAAGGATATATCAAGAAGAAAAAGGTAATAGTGTTGATTGATTCGGGTAGTACCCATAATTTTATTCATTATAAGATAGCCAAGGAATTAAATTGCTTCCTATATCCAACACCACAGTGTCAAGTGATGGTTGAAAATGGAGGAACTATAAATTGCTCTGGAAAGTGCCATAATATCGAGCTAACCATGGGGGAATTTGTATTGAATAGTACAATGATTTCTATTCCAATAGGTGGTGTTGATGTTGTACTAGGAGTCCAATGGTTACAATATTTGGGGACTATAGCTTTTAATTTTCAAGAACTTTTCTTGAAACTTTTTTGGTAAGGAAAGGAAGTTGAATTATGGGGTATCACTAGGAAACGAGGGAATATAATTAGCTCTAATGTGATGACAAAGTTTCTGAAGAAATAACAATGAGGCATAATTGCACAATCGTGCTCACTAGAGGTTCAAATATCGAAATCATCTATTTCTCCATATCTCCAAAAAGTATTGGACAATCATTCCAAGGTATTTGAAACTCCCAAAGTCCTCCCACATATTCGTGATCATGATCATCCTATTCATTTGATTCTAAGAAGTGTTACTCCAAACATCAGGCCTTACAAATATCTTTATGCCCAAAAGAGTGAGATTGAACGTATGGTTGCAGAAATGCTAGAGGTCGGTATAATTTAACCTAGTCAAAGTTCTTTCTCTGCACCAGTAGTATTGGTGCACAAGAAGGATGGATCATGGTGCATGTGTCCTATTTCTAGGGAGCTCAACAAGCTCAATATTAAATATAAATTTACCATTCATGTCATTGATGCATTATTGGATGAATTACATGGAGCAGTTTACTTCACCAAGTTGGATCTTCGTTCAAGATATCATCAAATAAGAATGAAGACTTAAACCATTTTGGAAACAACATTTAGAACTCATGAGGGTCATTATGAATTTTTAGTCATGCCTTTCTTCAAGTGGAAGAATTTACCCGCTGTAGAATCAACATGGCAGGATGAAAATTTTATACAGAAGCATCCAAAACTACTCAAGCATTGAGGACAACACTTATTTGAAGGAGAGGGGCATGTTAGGTCCCTATAATACCAGTTTATCCCATTATTGTTAGTATATCCCCCTTATTGTTATTGTTGTACCCATGTAGTCCCCATATTGCTATTATTGTGCCTCATAGAAGCCCACTATTGACATTTTTGTGCCCTTACATTTTTATTGTTATGTCGGCTCTGATTATTTTGTGACTCCTTAGACTACTATTTATAGAAAGGAGGTTTTTTCATTTGAATCATCCAAGAATTATTCACTTATGTAATGTAAAGAAGGTTTACCCCTCGAAGAGTCTAATTTTTAAGTCGTTGATCTATCTTTTCTTCTATCTTGTGACTTGGTTTCATAACACATACATGCACCTCCAGTAATTTAACATCATAGATAGGCTCAGGTATGACACCCCTCACCTCTTTCCTATGTGCATAATGGTAAAAAAAAATGTGTTTAATGAATGAGAATCGATTTTTTATGGGTTGGAGGTGGCCAGTAAGCTTGGTCACCTTCGATTAGTAAACTGCAGATTACTCGGCCACCCATGCAATGTGGAAAAGTCAAAATAGCAAGAGTGATAATCACGAGGAGTTGGGACAGTGGCTAAAAGAGGAAAACCATGCAAGGACCAGGTCACCAAGGTGGTTCTATCCCATTACGACAAAAGGGAATACAAGTACAAGGCTTGATTCCACTTTCACAATTCCGCTTCCCAAGGATCGGTTGGAGAGGCCCATCAAGGTACCAAAGGATAAGCTAGATGCTACAAGAGCCTGCCTAGGGTTCCAAAGAACTGTTACAGGGTAAGTTTGTAGGTGCTACATGACTGGATACCACTACTACAGGAGCACTTTAATTACTACAAGAACACAAAAGAGGTGCTATAGGAAAATTTAAGAGGAGAAAGAGAGCCCAAACCATCAGTAATTTTACTCAAAATATCCAAGAATACTGAGAAGTCATCCTAAAAGGTTAAGTTCCCCCCTTCCTCCTTAATTCCATGTAATTTCATTAAAAAAAATACATTTATTAGAGGCATCCTATACCAAACCCTTGTGCAATTAATTACCCTTGAATATTTGTTTCATCACATAAGAAGGCAAGACAGGAGCAGAGGAAATTTTTTACCATAGTCAAGGGTATCATCCTTCTCCTTCTCTAAAAATAAAAGAAAAAAAACATTAGCCGCCCTGTCTCTACCTCGGGGCCTAAGAATTCTGAGAGAAAAACATTGAAAAATCCATTTAGATAACTTAAGGAGGGAGCAGTAGGAGCCATGGGAGGAGGTTTCAATCGAAGAGAACCCACAGACACCAAAAGAATCCATCAACATCCTCCTGTTAGGGATTTTTTCATGAGACATCAGTGGATGGGGTTCTTTGATAAATTAAAGGGGTATGATGGTAAGGTAACCCATGAATCTTCCATGGCCATCAATTCTCATGGAGAAGACAGTGCCACTACTGTTATTAGAGGACTTGTCATCCATTTCAATGCAGAGCTCATCAGCAGAGTAAGCACCATACCCGTAGGAGTTCAATGGGGAAAGGAAGATAAGACAGTAAATGTTGCAGCCAATAAAAACTTATTCCTCCATAAATAAAATCACATTGGATAGAAAAATGGAGTAAGAAGAGAGAGAATCCCTTACCCTTGGGATGAAATAGACTATCACATCCTCAAGTACATATCCTGTGAGGGGATGTTGAGCATTGTGTATTCCTATCAATTTATGTGTATCTATGAGATAAGGTTCCATATAGAGTTACCAATTCTAAATAGGCTTAGTGTTCCACATTTCCTCTTACATTCTCATTAAAATGAGCCAGAAAGTGAGGGATGGGAAGCACCAACACATTTCCCATCATGGCATCATCAAGACCATTTTCATGGATGCCTTAAGCCACCTTAAGAACTTTGTGTGTTTTTATGATTTTGTGGACATGGATAGGGAGACCTTCATTGAAACACAAGCCCTTACCACCACACAACAAGAAGAAACATCAGCATCTAGTATTGGGTGTAGGAAAGAAAAAACATAAGAGGAAGAGAAAGAAGAAACAGAGTAAGAAGAGGAAGAGAGAAAAAACAGAGGGAGATAAAGTAGAAACAGAGCTAGAAGAGGAAGAGAAAGCAAAAATTGAGGAAGAAGAGGAAGAGAAAGAAAAAACAGAGGAAGAAGAGGAAGAGAAAGCAAAAATAGAGGAAGAAGAGGGAGAGAAAGTACAAGCAGAGGAAGAGAACCCTGAGGCACCCTATAAATCTCAAACGACAGAAATACAAGGGAAGAAAATAAGCCTATCACCAGGAAACACATAACAAGAGTTGGTTGCTACCTTGGCCACACCTAGCACACCTATCATAGAATACATCATATTATTTGTGAGCATGTCAGCATGCACGATCTGAATGGAATGTATTAGCTTTGTTGTGCTGAGTATCCAAACAGTAATTAAATTATGTGCATAAGGTTTACTGAAGTTTGCAGGTGAAACAAATGGCTTTAACTTAGTTAAACATATTTCTGTGTGAGGTTAAAGCAAGTAAATTTCTTGTATAACAATATATAGCAGTAAATAACAGAGAAATAAACATCACATGTAACAGTACTCAGCAAATTTGATGAAGCGGTTCACCCCTCCTCGGCTAATCTGCTGGTCCAGCACCCAATGGCATGTCCCTCATATATTATTGCTCAAAAATGGTAATTACATGTGAATAAAAGCCTCAAATGGTTGTGTTATTTGTAAAAATAGCTTCATAATACTTGAATTAGTCAGGAATGACTATTCATTTGCAGAAAACAGAGAATGGATGCTCAATACACTGAAAACACCCTAGTGGCCCTGATGGCTCCTCGATCTATCCTAAAGCTAAACCTGCACAAGTTGACCTTTGATGGCTCTGAAACCTCTTCCAATGTGTTTAGAATGTTGAGAATACCAAAAATTTACTATTCATGCATCAATATTGGTCGAATATCTCCTCATTTATGACACAACTAGTATTTTTCCCCATCACTCCTAGTAAAACTCCACCAAATTTGGTTGAACTCTAGTTAGTGCCGACAGTTTAGCACTGGCCGCTGAAATTGGGGGTCCGCCAGTGGAACAGCCAGCGGAATTCCAGTCACATTAAAGGCCAAAGAGCGCATGTGACCACTCTTCATGATGACCGATGTGCTAACCGTCATTTAAGTCGGAACCTGGAGTCGTTGCGATGTTCCACTTAACTGTTTGCAATAACTTTTTAACCCACCATGTGAATGTCCGTCGTCGGTTACCGTGTTCTAACCATCAGTTAGCGTGGGTCATGGTCATGAGCAGGTGGTCTTACGAAGTGGGGGGCTGGCCCACTTTGCCATCGACGCTATTTCAAACAATTATTTAAATATTACTCGCGGCCCTATGGGTTAAGAAACACCCGTGGACGTAACGCTCGAGCACTGCATGATCAGGCGGGAAGTCCCACATTCAAAACTTGTTAACTCCAAAAAAAAATTAATATGCCATTCCTCCTCCGGCTTGGGACCACGTGGTGGCTTCCAAGCCTGCCACGTGGTGCCCTTTGATTGGCCTAAAACATAAAAATCAACCAGCCTTCAAATCATAATCTGCCACTTGTCGAACTGTAAATCACCCTTACGAAATATTCCGAGGAATATTTTGGGGAATATTCCAAGAATATCCTCTTTTTAATTTTTCAAATTGCCAAGTCAAGCTTGGTCAAAGTCATTTTTTAGAGTTTACTAGGCTTTTCAAACCTTCATAACTTCTTCATACGGCCTCCATTTTGTGAACCGTTCACGGTGCCAGAATCGCAACGACGAGACCTTTTATGTCGCTTAGGTTGAAAACATTTTTTAGCACTTTCATTTTTGAGAATTTTTTAACAATGGACATGATCTCCTGATCACACCTCCCCACTCAAAAGCTTTTGGACCCCCAAAGCTCTATGAACTATTGAACATGAAGATGAGGATATTGTGTCCCCACGCTTGCAATCTTAATCCAATGAAATTTCCCTAATTTCATTAATTGGAGCTTTTCATGAAACGACAAATTTTTCCTTGATTCCATTGACCA
Organism: Pinus albicaulis; assembly: GCA_034641835.2. Lineage (NCBI taxonomy): Eukaryota > Viridiplantae > Streptophyta > Pinopsida > Pinales > Pinaceae > Pinus > Pinus albicaulis. Next base: position 948,130,899 of record CM076577.1, read on the forward strand.
ACTGTTGCTGACTTTGACCTTGTCATGTTGCACATTTTATAAACTCGCATAACAGCAAATTAACTTTGTAATAAACATATTGTTTCTACATTGGTCTATAATCAAAGGAAATTGAAAATTACATTCACCTTGCATCCTGTCCTTATGGCAATTTTTTGTTGAATTTGGTTTGAATTTGTGTCGATTCCTAACCAAGTTTCCTCACCATAGTACCATGCCTTTTTGAAACCAGCAATGATCATTGCTGAATCTTGTGCCTTCTTTGCTATTTTTCTTTTCCCTCTCTTGGACCTTTGCAACTTTTTGCACTGACACTTTGTTTTCAGCACCGCTCGACACCAAGATCGACTACTGCAACTTCTTGTCATCTTCTTTCAAAGACAACTTTCTTTCAAATTGAAACAACTCATTATTTACATTAGCATTTACATGAAAAGGATTATGTAAAACTTATCTTTGCTTAATCATCATCAATGTCAAGTTTTGACTTGCATTGATGAGCCTCTTCATATGCCCTGCATTCACTAAATAAGAGTCTAGTTTTTTGCGATGAGCTCTCACAATGTACTCCTTGCCATATTTGAATAAATGGTATTTTTTCTCATGGCGATGAAAGATAGCTTTCATGTCATACAAGTAGGGATTACCCAACACCATACAAGTAATATCAAGTGGAACAACATCAAATTCAACCATGTCAATAAAATGTGCAGTTATTGCAAAGCACAACATGCACTTCTTTGAAACCTGTAAATTTGCATCCTTACAAATCCAACCAAGAGGATATGGTTTTGGATGTGGAATGGTCTCAAGATTTAGTTTCTTGACTAAGTCGTCAAAAATAAGGTTCACTTGTGACCCACTATCAAACAATGTGTCAACCTTGGTATGTTTGGAAATGACCCTCACATGAAACAGTTATCTTAATGAATACATGAACATAAACCATTCATAATTCCAATAAGAAAATACAATGAGAAAAAGTATCCAAATGTATTATTCAGGGATAAAAGAGAATCCTTATCACCAAGCCTTGATGTCATGAAGGTTCCTCCCAAATGCCTCTAATCTTCCTCCCTAGATGATAACCTTTCCAATCCAAAATTACCAGCGTAATACTATCATAAGTGAAATCCCCTATAACCCTGAAGTCTCTGTTCAAATTATAGGACAAATGGAGGAGGTTTCAGATCCTCAAAAGATGGATGAGATCCACAAATAATGGGATTAGGGTTCCATGATCCAAGGGAATTAGCTCCATGCTTAGAGGGGTTTGGCTCGAACTAATATGACTCAGAAGCCTATAGTTGGGATATATGTGCCCAACTATAATTCTAGAACTTACTTTTTATTTTTACTTTACTTTGAGTCAGATGCGTAATTTTTAATGGAAAACAGAGCGCAGAACTGTACAGGATTTTATGGCAGTAATAGCGAATGCACAACAAATGACTAGGAAAAGTGCACAAGTCATGTTTAAGAGGTTAAAGAGCCATTTTACCCAAAATTCATCATTTTTTCAAGGAATATGAATGTTTGACTTGCAAAGGAGTGTACTAGAACATAAGTATGGATGGCGATAGATCTAGTTTAACTGTCAAGTGTCATGGTGACAAAGTGACGTGTAATAGATTCCCCCCTAAAGTGTGAAGTCTAAAAATTCATAAAAATATTGAAGCACTTTATCATACCAAAGATTGGATCAGAGACACCAATTGGAAACCTGCAACGAACAATCACTTATTACAATGCAAATATGTATAATCATCATTGAGGTAGGCATCCTAATACTTAGAAAAACTAAATCTAAATATTCGTATGGAAATAACCTAGAATCATATCAATAGTATACATAGTATGGATGCAACCATCTATTATGAATTGGTATACACAATCATGAATACATAACTCCTCGCAGCCTGGATTAATGAACTTAGATCTAGAGTCTTGATCTCCATCTCTTGATAAGTACGGATCTAGCCATGCGATTGAATTTGTTGAAGCCGAACCTAGTAGAAACCACTTGATTATCGGTTAATGATGAAAACCATTAACAAGTGTGATAAAAACCACCAATAATGACAATTTCTCTCATGGTACTAAAGTGCAATATATGAAGTGTGATTAGGTGGTCTATCGTCGAACACTCATATAATCACTTGATCGAAGGTCAATGATGAAAACATCTCATCAAAGGCAAGAAACCTTCCATTAGAGCATGTGGGATTCAAGATATTGATAAGGTTTCTGGATCAACTTCCTAGATAATGAGCTTAAGTCGATAGGAAGCGATGTCGCATGAGGGCCCGTGACGCGAAACGTTTATGTCAATTAGAAGAAATGGAGGCTAATATTTTCAAAGGAATATGAACTAAGGTTGAACTTCTCTTGAACACATAACGACACAACAATTGACTTGGCAGCATTTGACTCAACGATAATACCCAAAACTAGTTGAAGACTTTCAATGAGACTTGATTAACTATAAGACAAATGGATTACCCAACCCAGACACAAGTGTGAAAAAGTGTCGTGTTCAAGAGCAACATGATTCTTTTAAAATGAATACTAATATGAATACCTTTTCCCAATTTTCCCCCACCATTACTGGAAAGTACCTCTTTATTTTTGTCAAGCTTGAGGTGGATAACATTTTCTTGTCATATAAGCTCATCCTTCAGATGAGTCCTTCGAAGTATTTTTAACGAACCCTAGGAAGGAGTGGTCCAGTGTTTTTCATGTTTAAAGAGTTTGAAAAAATGTGTAAAGAAAACTCAATCGGTTCTTTCAACGTATATGTTTAATGAGCCCGAAGAAAGTAAAACTTGGTGTTTTTCAGTTTTAGGGAGTCAAGAGAAAAACATAAGTAAACTCCATAATGTTATTTTTCATAAATTTAGTCCCTCGAGCCCGAAAAAGGATAAAATAATGTAGGAGAGAACTATATTTACCATGTTTAGTCAATGTATACATTTTTTGTAAATAGTCTAGTTTGGTCCATTATAGTCTAGTTTGGTCTAGAAAATGGGTAAACTTATTTTGACAAGTTTGAATAGTTAAGTGCTTGCAAATATTTTCATGTTTAGGGAGTCCGAAAAGGGCTTAAAAAATGACTTCATGGTTTCAATTTTTCGTGTTTTTCGAGAGTCTAAAAAAAGTGATAAGATTTTACTCATAATCAAAATGATTCATTTTTTATCGAAACCTATACTCTACACATAAAAACTCAATAAATAATGATAAGTTCTCTTCATTTTGGTAAAAATATGACAAAATTGACTTCTCATAGGTTAAAGGCATAAAATAATAATATTTTATTGACCAACTTGGAGAGGCGTACCATAGATATTTTAGACACTAGGATAGATGGCTTGCCTCTTCGGTATCAGAGGCATGTGGTTAGGGTTCTAGGTCCATTGAAGCTATTGTTGCATTGTGTGGAACGTGCTATACTCTGCTACCATGATCATCATTGTTACACAGTAATTTGTCACTGTCCCTACCATTCCCCGTCCCGCACATTGGAGGGCTCATTCCGTGACCTGTGAGCAATGTCATGCCTTGAAAACACCTTCATTGCACTCCTCTGAACATGAGCTTCAATTGCCTTGAAGACATCTCCTTGCAAAAAACCATAAAAATCCCCCTTTTTGCATTGGCACGAGGAGTCAGTTCAGTACCCGCGCCAATGGGGAAAATCCTTCAAAGAGGCCGCGCCAACTGGTGCTCTGTCCCAGAGTCGCAGTCGCACCAGCCAATTTAAAAAGTGTTTTTAAAAAAATAATGGCAGAAGTTTCGTCCCAACAGACTCACAAACTGGTACCTATCTTGAGTTGGGTGGTTTGGCTCCGGGAATTCCATGTTGGGGAAGTGGTTTTCCACCTCTCATGGAAGCTTCCTAGAGGATAGGGCCAATCCCACAATTATAGGGATCCCAACTCCCCTTCCTCCATCTATAAAAGCTTGCCCATTCTCTATTGCAAGCTAGTCTTGAATCTCCAAGTTCCCAAGAGCCTTATGCTGCAAGAGTCCTCATTCTCCCCTTAAGGCCAAATCCAAGTAAGGAGACTATCATCGAGAAATTCCAAGAGAGGCTTGCCCCATCCTTGGTAGGCTTTGCGAGACGTGTTCCACTGGCGACCCCTCCGAAGGAGACCTCAGCGTTAGAACATTGGTTTTACTCTCCTTTGATTGATTATTAATGAATGACTACTGGTTATGGTTCCACTCTAGTTTTCGTTTATGATGATGATGAGTTATGTCCTTTCTGACTGACATATAGTTGTGTATTCTGAATTTTATGCTTGTATTCGTTTTTTTCCTTGCGTGTGCAGGTGTCCATTCACGGAGATTGTGAGGATCGTGACCTGCCGAGGCTAAGGAACGGGAGCACCACCTCTTCTACGAACCATAGCGTTGGACTCCAGGTAGGCCTTCATCGCTGGTCTGTTTATTCGCAATTAGGAACTTGCGTTGTAGCATTTGATGATTGTTGCTAGACCCAGTCTAGGCTAGTAGGGATCGCCTCTGTCCGCAGAGGGGATTAACCTCTTCAACAATCATCATGGATAGATGATAGTTATTCCAGGACTCCATTTTGTTTTTTTTTTTTGGATCGGCATATTGATACAATAAAGGCTTCAGAAGCCTATGTCCTTGGATGATGTATATTTTTTGACACACTTTGACAAACTATTATTAACCTAATGATGACTACTACTTTTATTTTATTAGTATCTTATTCAATATGGATGATATATTTTTTTGATTTACTTCAATGTTTCAAATGTATATTTAACACTTGATTATCCAATGCATCAGCTAAAGTATTTGAATTTCTTGAAATGTGTTGATATTCGATGTAATAAAATTGTATTTCCAAGAGATGAACCCTTAAAAACATTCTTAACATTGTTGGACTTCTAACTGTATAAACATTGTTTAAATTTAATACAATGAGTTGTGAATCTAACCTAACAATCAAATGTTGAATTCCAAATGAAATGGCATTAGATAATAGCTCAATGACTACACTATATTCTGCTATGTTGTTCGTTGTTTGACCAAGGCATATCCCATGAATAGAAACTAACTCATCAATGGGTGAATAAATGACCCATGCTGTGGAATATAAATTCTAAGTACTACGACAAGCGTCGTTAGCAAAGCCAATGTAAGTTTGAGGGAGTGTTGACATCTGTAGATCAAGAGTAATCAAGATAAGCAGGAAAAGTAGTAGAGACTCATAAGAAAAATAACTAATCTATGTCACACACTCATAAAAAGTATAAGTAATGTACAAGAAATATCTCCACAGGGTAAATAACACATAATATCTCTTCAGATATAGACCATTTCTAGACTCTCCTAAAGAGACATCGTCATAATCAACTAACTCATAGGCCCCTTTTGCAAGTAAATGTTTAATAATGTAAGGGCCATGCCACATGGGTTCGAACTTACCAACACCTAGCTTATCATGTGCTTGGTCGTAGACTAAGACTAGGTCACCTTCTGAATAGACATGAGGATTAATGCTTCGACCATATTGAGCCTTAACATGTTTTTTATGAGCCTCGCTTACTAGTGGAGTGTTGCAGCGAGTTTCATCTAATTGTGCTAAGTATAAAAGACGTTCTTCCTCTGCAGAGGTAGCTGGTAATAATTCAATGGCTAGTTTTAGTGACGGAATTTAACTTTCAATAGGTAAAATGACTTCCAAATTGTAAACAAGTTTGAAAGGAGTAAAACCAGTGCATGTTTTTGTAGAGGTACAGTATGCCCACAAGGCTGAAAAAATCATGGTATGCCAATTAGTTTTATGAATTCCGACAATACACTTGACCATATTGGTCACAAACTTGTTTACATCTTCAACTTGGCCATTGGCCTATGGGTAATAAGGTGTAAAATTGTTGTGGCATAAGTTGAGCTGAGCGGAAATTTCAGTCATCATAAAGTTTCAAAAACGGATACCATGGTCCATAATGATGGCTTGGGGTACGTCGAACCTAGCAATCACATGGTTGAATATGAAAATAGTTACAGTTCCATCATTGTTTTTTAATGTAGGCCTCACCTCGTCCCATTTTGTAAAATAATATACTACGAGAATAATATACACATGCCCCTCGGTCATGTGAGGGTTACATGTGACAAGATCGATGCCCCATTTTTCAAATGGACCAACAGTTATGATTGGGTGAAGAGGAGCGGGAGGTGAACGCATAATTCAATCAAAATTTGGCAATTGTGACATTTTATAATCACAATAATGCAATATTTAAAGAGTGATGACCAGAAGTAACCAACGTGCAGTATCTTTTGGGAAGTGGAAAACCCAGACATATGACCACCACATGCTCCAAATTGGAAATCATTTAATGCCTTCTATGCTTCTTCGTGTGTTAAACAACGTTGAAAAATAGAATTGACACCATGATGATAAATGGTATCGCCAACAATATTATATTGTTGGGATTAGTATTGAATTCTATGACAATAATATCGTGATAGATCAGGTCAGAAATTTTGAGTTTGAAGATATATAATAATATCTCCATACCAAGGATCCAGAGTACTGATGAGAAATAGGGATTCATCGGGAAGATGATCTTCTGTCACGATTTCAGATTCAGTATAGGTAAAGTCACATAATAATTTGGCAAATACCAATGAATTATTAGATTTAGATTTTTCAAATTCCAAATCAAAATCTTGTGGGATAACAATCCATTTAGAGTATTTCCCCCCTAGCAGTTATTTATTCAGAATATAAATCATAGGGTTGCAGTCAAATATCATGGTAGTTTTTCATAAAATTATGTAGTGACGAAAGCATTGGACAACCTTAACAGCTGCCATGGCCAATTTATCCACATGTGTGTATTTAATCTCAGTATGTGTAATATTCCTACTCAAATAATAAATCACATGTTTGGATGGGGATTTATCTTCCTGAACTAATACCATTCCTATGGTATAAATGGATGCAGCTAAATACAAAAAGTAATCTCGATGATAATATGGTGGATGTTGTAACGGTGCATGGGTTAAGGCATGTTTTAATGCATCAAAATATTTATCAGCAAGCTTGTCCCAAATGAATGGAATGACTTTTTTCAAAAGTCGAGTGAACCCTTTAGTTATCTCAGCGTAGCTAGAGACAAATCGATGTAAAAATTTTACTTTCCCTTGCAAACTTTGGAGTTGGCGAAGAGTGGAAGGAGGATGATAGCCTTGACCTTAAGTGGATAGACATGAATGCCTTCCTTAGAAACGATAAATCCCAATAATTGTCTTGATTTTACACAAAAAAAAACACACTTTTGTGTATTCAAATGAATATTGTAATGCCTGCATCAGAGGAAAATGGCATGTAAATGCATTGGACAATCTTGCTGTCTCTTAGAATGGGCCAGTAAGTCATCCAGGTAGGGTTGCACAATATGTTTGATATCTTGAAATGTGTAAGACATGGCCCTTTGAAAAGTAGCGCTAGTGTTCTTTAATCCAAAGGTAATTTGCAATAGGAAAAATTTCCCCATGGACAAATGAAAGAAGTTTTGGGCTGCTCGGCATGGAATATTTTTTTCTAATTATATCCAGAAAATTCGTCCATAATTGAAAATATTTCATTTCTGGCACGATCGTCAACAATTTGGTCTATGTAAGGGGTAGGATAATTGTCTTTTGGACAAGCCTTATTGACATCCCTATAATCAACACATAATCGAATAGTTCCCTATTTTTTGTTTACTCGAACAATCTTGGATACCCAATTTGTTAAGGGAATAGGATAAATCAAACCTGCTTTGAGTCATTTTTCAACTTCACCCTTAATAGCAGCAACTTTTCGTAGATGAATTGGACGTAATATTTGTCTAATAGGTTTAACATCCGGGTATGTCTTGATTTCGTGGAATAAAATGCTAGGGATCAATACCCGACATTTCTTTTTAGGACTAGGAAAAAATGTCACGAAATTCTTGAAATAGGGCCTTATACGTGTTGATTTTTTCAATTGAGCATGAAGCACCTATATGAATGTTTTTCAGTAATTCCAGGATTAACTGAAATTTCAATTGGTATTGTCAAAGAGATGTTTCCTAATTTCGATTCTGAATCCGAATGAAGGATTGACATAGTATTTTTAGGATCACTGACATATTTAGTCGAAAATATGAATGAAAATTCATTCTTGATTTTATCAAGGTTAGGTAGAAAAGATGAACGATTATGAGAATCGTCCCATGGTAATTTTTCCAATGACATAATCTCCCTAATACTTTTGTTAGTTGAAAATTTTTGATTGAAAGGATCATGAAAAGTTATCGGTGATAAACGTGATAAAGGAGAATACTCATCATTGACCACATTCACATGATAAATATTAGTTGATGACAGGTTGGAAAGAGATTGAACTGCCACATAATCAAATACAAATGGACTTAAAGGCATCTCACTGCCATACTGGTCTAACTCAGATTCTAAAGGCACAATCCAAGGATCATTTGAGGGAATTATGCTTGATGTAATCAAGTTGACACTAGATATATTACAAGGAAATTTTGGAGGAGGCATGGCAAAAGTTCCCATGAGAGATCAATATTTGAATAATCCTACTCCAAAATCTTCATAAGGAGTAATTTTCTTTTCAACATAAGCGACACTACCCGTAGAGGCAAGATCGGAAGTATAATACGACCACTGATAGACTTTGAAAATTTTTCCTTTATGGGGGGACATGATCATTCGAAAAACTGATTAGACTACAGCTGTTATAGCATAGGACCAACTTCATCCTAGTAAAAGGTTATAGTCAAATTGAGCATCAACAACCTCAACTTCAACTGCAACACTTTTACCTTCTATATCTATAGGCAAGTGTTGAGGAATTCCAAAAGGGAGAAAACCTCTTCCATCAAAGGCTTTTAAAATTTTGGGAGACTGATTGATTGTTGAAGAACTGAGGGATTTCCAATGGGTAATAGAAATTACACACATAGATTCTCCTTCGTCAATTACCATGCGAAAAACTTGCTTGGTTTTAACGTAAACTGGTATTTGGAAATCCATTTATGAGGGAGTCTAGGTACAAAATTGTCTAGATCAAAGATGATTAGATTAGAGTCCTGGGGGTCAATAGCTCCTATAGCTGTTAAAAGTAATTTCCTCTGTGTTGGAAAATTTTGCAGCACTTCAAAGGCCGACATTGTTGAAGGTGACATGGCCAGATATTCAATTGTAATTCTGAGCAGCTCTCGTATGTGGGTTGAAAGCTGACTTTCGAAGAACACCTTTGGGAGGCAGCTTAATTACCATGTTATAAATAGGTTTCTTGATCTATAATGGTTCAAAAGGAGGAGGAATTGACGTGGAATTTTGATTGGATGAACCATCATCGGTTCCATTTTCAAGTCCCTTAGATCTATAATATTGCGATCTCATAGAAACCATATCTTGAGAAGACATCATCATGATATGTGTCGATGAGTTGGAAGAGGATGCAGTATGAGAGACCATTTTACTATCCTTAGAAGGAAAAGGATCCTTGAGAATAGTAGGTGTGGGCGAACCTTTGACGAACTTAGTTACCTCGGCGCAATGGGGGCATTCCTTTGTGTAATGATCTTCATCACAAATTAAACAAGGGTAACTAGGTTTCCTCTTCTCATCAGATGGTTCAGTTTTATCGGATTTCTCTTTTGAAGAATTGTTTTGTTTGGTCTTACCCTTCCCTTTATTTTTACTTCCAGTTGATTTACTTTTAGTGGTATATTAATCTACAACATTGATTTCAGAAGTAATTTCAAGAGAAGAGTTTCCTTTGGGTGAATCTGGTAAGGTTATAATTAGAGTATTGGATTTGGAATGTTTATTTTTATCCTTGGATGTATTAACTCTACCGATTACACCATCTGCGGCATGAGAGTCGGAAGGAGTTGTTGTTATTTAACCAGGGTGAGGTAAGTCTAGAATCTGTTCATACAAAGTGCCATACTGTGTGTAAATGAGGTCTAGATATTGGGCTTCTATATAACTTGTTCTTCTGTTACAACAACTCCCTTAGCTACATCTTCAGTAATATTTGGAAGTAAAGACTTGATAAACCATTCATCCATAATTTGATCTGGAATGAAAACTTTAACCAAATGATGTCTACGTCTCCATTCGTGAATATGATAAAAAATATAAGTAAATGTACTATGTTTAAGTGAGGTTAAAATTTCAGTACCAGTATCATAATGAACTCGTGACTGAAAATGAGTTAAGAAAGCAATTGCTAAGGTGTTGAAATTATTGAAAGAAGCTCATGGTAACTCAATGTACCATTTCGCAGCTAAACCAATTAAGGTTCATTGAAAAATTCTTAATCAAATGGAATCATCAATTAATGAGTTGGATGCACACCAAAGATGATATGTCATAACATGATTTAAAGGGTCCTCACCTGGTTTTCCTTAAAACTTCGTAATGTCACTCGAAAACTTGGTAGGCATTGCCGACCAAAAGGAAAATAATAAATTGGATCGTTTGTTAGCCGAGACAAGTATGGTAAATCAAAAGTTGCTATAAAAGATAACAGTCGATTAGGGTCTTTTTGTGCGAATTGATAACCCTAAGGCACAAGTCCGGTACCTAGAGGAGGATATCTAGGATATCCGGGAATAGCTTGAGCAGTTGGAATTTTCATTCCTCTAGTGTAACCAGGATTAGCCATACCAAAATGAGGTAGAGTTGGTATCTGAAATGTGTGACCAGGGTATGGTTTATTTTGGAAAGGAAGATTTGGTCCCAATTTTTCTAACTGATATTACCCCTAAAATGGTTGGCCTTGCAAATGATGGCCTTGAAAGTGTTGTCCTTGATAAGGTTGACCCTGAATAAATGGGCCCTGGAAAGGCTGACTCTGAAAGGTTTGTTGCGCAGTTTCTACACCAAGTTGTCCCAAACACATCTGAGGTATAGACTGGATCGTACGTCTGGCTTGATAAATTGTAGTCTAAGGGATAGCTTGCATAATAGTTTGTGTAACATTTTGTGCGGACATTTGAGGGGTAATAGGAATAAAACCTTGAGGTACTCTTAGGATGGGTGTTTGAGGATTATTTGGTTGTGGAACAAATTTTTGCACAGTAGGTTGGATAGGAGTACAAGGAGTACTCAAACCAGTTTGTTGACTACTCGAAACATATTCCCCTAGTATAAATGAGGAATTCCTTGAAAAAATTGTTGTACTTTGTTGGAAATATGATGCAATGTGTTGTCCTTGATGGCAACCTAATTAATGAATAACTTGAATGTGCAGTTACAAACAGAACTGTGATAGGGTAGAACTCTGAACATGCAATGGAAGGTTGATATATATAGCAGAATTGAAGACAAAATGACATGGGGAGATTGATGGCAATATCTTGAATGTGTTATCCTTGATAGCAACCTACTTGATGAAGTTGTCATTTATGGGAAAAGAAATGGCAAAGAAGGAGCATCTGAACAAGGCAAAGAAAGAAGCAAGGAGCAGCATTAGACAAGAAGCAGAGATAGCAGAGAAAAAAGGTTAGCATAGAAGAACAGAGGAAGAGTGCAGGAGCAGAGACAAGCAGTACATTGAAGCAAAGGCAACGAAGATGCGATACATGCAATCGCATATCGCAATCGGTGAAAGAAACAAAGAGGCAGAGTACTGCGGAGGCACTCCACTGTACGGAAAGATCATCGGGCTTGTGCTACCGCAGTTAACAACAGTCGTCGATCTGTGGTCAGCGCCTGATAGGCAGGTCAACAGCAGAGGCACCACTTGGGTTAATTATCGAAATGTTTGTACCCCCGCAGTACCATTGATCTTCCACAAATCTAATCGGACGAATACAAAAGCGCGTCGAAACCTAGAGTAGAAGGGCAGAACCACGAAAAGTGAACAGTAAAGGGGGTTTTGTGGTTTTTATCGCACCGCTCTCAACGGGCAAGCGGTATTTAAGAGGTTGGCTCCGATTCCATAGAATGCTCGACACGTGGTGAGGTGGACCCCCACAAAACCACCTGTCACTGCGTGCCATCGCGCGTTATTGTTCGACCCAGGATGCTCAGCGATATTGCTGTGCGTCGTTGATCTCGAGGGAAGCCATCGGACGGTGGTCGTTAGAGAAATATGCACGAAGGCTAACCAACGTACAACGGGCCATCGCACGTTAACGATCGACATCGGAGGTCAAGCGATATGCATATATGCCGTTGATCTGAAAGCTTGCTAATCTAACGGTGATCGGACGCTGGACTTGCGCGAAGTTTACTTGTGGTACCGTGCGCGTATTGGATTGGCTATTGACTATATTTGTGGGCCCGGGGTCAAAGGTTTATCATAAGGTTAATTGTTTATTTCTATAAAGTACGAAGGGTTAACCTTAATCCTAAAGTTATTCTCAAAAGTATTAGATTAATTATTTAATTGCCAAGATCAATAGAACAGTGTGAGTTATGGAGACCCCGCTGGATTATCTATTTTGACCCCGTCCAGGCATACCATTAGCGATTCATGGTTTTGACTCATGGTTTTAATAAAGGCGAAAAACTATATAAGGTGATGAGAATCATAGTACGATGCGCATATGTGGAAGGGTTGATGATGAATGAATCTCTTTTAGAGATATCTATATGAATAAACTCTGATATAACTGAATCTATGATGCACCTGTGATCTCTATATCTGATGATGATTAATCTCTGGTTTGATCGACTGACAAAATCATGAAGAACGTGTGCATGAGTAAGGGTTGTGAATGAATACTTCACTCTGAAGTATAGCTGTATGGAATGGGTAACAGTTTGTTGAATTAAGGATGCACCTCTGAAGAAAATGAATAAATCTGGTGACCTGCAAGGTATGTTGTGTGAAAATTGATGAAACGTGGTCTGCAGTGGTGCTGAGGGTCGAAGCCTTCAGTGAGGGAGCTGTAGCTCCCTTCCAGTGGTAACTGGTAAACGAGAGCAGGGGGTAGTTGCTCCCTTCCAGGAGAGGCTGGTAAACGAAAGAAGGTTGTAGCCTTCTGCAGGTGGGTGCCTACATGCTGGTAAGAGTCTGCACCAGTACATGATTGTAAAAAGTTTTCTTTATAATAAAATATTGAAGACAGAGACGACAGCGACGGTGGTTTTCTCTCGAATTGGGTTTCCACCTTAAAAACTGGTGTTCTTGTGTGTTGCTTATGTGTGATGGTTTATTCAGTTACTACTGCACATGCTTACTGCTTTCTAAACATCTGATGAATGAATGATGCAATAATCTATGTAAAGAATTAAATGTATAATAAGATCTCTGAATATATGCAAGTTTTCTTAAGGATATCCACATTTACATGAGTTGGATTCAATAAAGCAACATATGGGTTTAAGAGAAACAAAAGTTTTCAGTCAGCTCTAAATACTGATTCACCCCCCCCCCTCTCAGTATTTTTCCAACAATTGGTATCAGAGCAGGTCCTTCTGAAAAATATTAGCCGCTAGAAGGAAGATCAATCAAGATGAGCAATCAAGATGGAACAGCATCTATCAGGCCTCCACACTTCAACAGAAACAATTTAATCTTCTGGAAAACAAGGATGAGATCCTATCTTCAGTCTCTGGGAGCAGATGTATGGGCTATAGTTGAACAAGGATATCAATATCCAGTTGCAGTACCAACAGTTCCAACAGAAAGAAAGAATTACGAAACAAATGCAAAAGCGGTCAATGCTCTGTTGGGAAGTCTAACTGAATAAGAATTTGTCAAAGTCATGCAGCTGAATACAACAAAGGAAATATGGGACAAAATCATTCTGAGTTATGAAGGTGATGCAAAGGTAAAAAGTGATAAACTCCAAACTCTCAGAATTCAATATGAGAATCTAAAAATGAATAACGAAGGAGAGCATTTCCAATTTATTTTTGCGTCTGGATGATATTGTAAATCGTATGAGAAATCTGGGAGAAACAATAACCGAATCTACCTTGGTTGAGAAAATTTTAAGGTCACTAACACCAAAATTTGAGTCAAAAGTTTCTGCTCTTGAAGAAAAACAGGGTCTTCAAAACCTTACGGTGGTGCAACTTCATGGCATACTAACTGCATATGAAATGAGAAGAGGAGGACCATATGAAGTAAAAGAAGCTTTCTTTAGAGCTTCTACAAAAGGGAAAGAAGTACAAGAGACAGAAGGGTCAGGGTATATCTCAGAAAAAGATGAGGTAAATTTTGTAAAGAAACTTCAACGTGGTACAGGACGGTTCAGAGGTAAGCTTCCTTTCAAATGTTTTGCTTGTGGAAGAGTGGGTCATTATGCTGCTAAGTGTCCTCACAAAGAAACACATGAAAAAGGGAAGGAATTAGCAAGAAGGAATAAGAGTCAGTCTAGCACTAGAAAAATTTACTATACTCATGAAGACAGTGATGGGTTATCTAATAGTGAGGAAGAATGTGAACAAGATCTTAGACTTCTCATGGCATTTGAAAAAGAATCTAAAGAAGAAAAAGATACCTTTATGGATGCTTTAGAGGATAATGATTTTTTTGATGAATTCAATCAACTCAAGATATGCCTAGAAGAAACTAAAATATGCTTAGAAGAAACTAAAATATCCATAGAAACTCTGAAAAATCATATTGAAGAAAAGGAGAAACACAATGAGAAATTAGAATGTCAAATAGTAAGTCTAAGATAAGAAATTGAGAAAATAAAGACTTTGAATATTAGATTTTCTAAAGGATCTGAAACCTTAGATGAGATCATCAAAGTACAATGTTCCCCTTTTATAAAGACAGGTCTTGGATATACCGGAGAATCTTTTCAGACTTCAGCACCAAACTATCTAAAAGCAGCTACAACCAGTATACAACATTCTGCCACTCAGAAAGGGAATAAAGAATCTTCACAGGTAAAGCATGACCAGCTCAATTCAAAGAACACTAACAAGAATACATTTCAAAGAAACTCCAATCAACAGGTAAATTCAAGTAGAAGATCTCATGATCGCAGAAATTTCTTCTTCAATGGACAATGTTTCTCATGTCACAATTTTGGTCATAAAGCTGCTCAATGTGTTGCATATAAAACCATCATGACAAGAGAAACAAGAAAGAAAAGGATTGATATTGGAACAAAGAAGAATACATATAACAAATTTTCTCCTCTTCAAAATGAAGTTGAATGTGCTTATTGAAATAACTTTGGCCATGAAGAATCTAAATGCAGAAGCAAAATCCAGCCAAAAGAGCAATGTCCTTCAAGCTCCAAAGCGTGGAAAAGGAAGGAATTACAGGTTGAAAATTGTGGCATAGCCTTATTTGCGAGGAAGGTAGAAAGAAAATCAATGGTACATTGATAGTGGATACTCTAAACACATGACGGTGACAAAAACAAACTTCTTGCATATAATGCTCTAGAAAAAGAAAAGAAAGTTACATTTGGAAATGATACTCCTGCTGTAATTAAAGGAAAAGGGTCCATGTTTCTAAAAGAAAAGGTGAAGGCTAATGATGTCATGTATGTAGATGGATTAAGGCATAACCTGTTGAGTGTAAGTCAAATGTGTGATCAAGGAACTGAAGTTGTCTTTAGTTCAAAAGAATGTGTGGTTCGTGATCTTGATACAGGTAAAACAATCATAAAAGGAAAAAGAACTCCAAGTAACCTATATGTATTGAAGAACTGCAAAGAAAAATGCTACTTGAGTAAATCTTCAGAAAACTGGCTATGGCATAGAAGGTTGGGGCATTTGAGCTTCTCTCAAATCAACAAAACAAGCAGACTTAAAGCTGTTCGTGGTCTTCCCAATATTACTCTACCAGAGAGTATCATATGCAAATCTTGCCAATTCGGTAAACAGACCAGAGTACATTTTAATGCCAAGGAAGGTTCATCAAGTAGGCCTCTTGAACTCGTTCATACTGACATATGTGGACCTATGAGGAAAAATTCACCACGTGGTGAAGAATACTATATCTTATTTATTGATGATTCTCTAGAATGTGTTGATTGTGCTTAAGTGCAAAGATAAAGCATTTAAATTCAGTCTTCAGCTGGACAAAGTGAATTGAACCCTAAAATCAGTGTCTTCGATAAATTACGGAAATATACATCAGATGAATTCCTTGAATTTTGTGAACAACATGGCATAAAAAGACAGTTTTCTGTAGCAGGCACTCCACAACAAAATGGGGTAGCAGAAAGAATGAATAGAATTGTTCAACAAATGGCTAGAGCTATGCTTGATGATTCTAGAACACCTGACACATTTTGGGGAGAAGCAGCACATACAGCGGTAAACATTCTTAACAAGGCACATGTTCGTGTAAATAGTGATAAAACTCCATATGAACTATGGTATGGTAATCCTCCCACTGTGAAGCATTTTAGAGTTTTTGGAAGCAAATGCTTTATCAAAAATAATGATGAAAAACTTGGCAAGTTTGAATCCAGAGCAGATGAAGGAATACTTCTTGGTTACTCCTCTAGGATTAAAGCATATAAATGTTACAATAAAAGACTTCGGAAGATTGTTGAATGTATTGATGTTGTTATTGATGAGTCCCTTGCAGCTCCAAAAGAAGAAAAACAAACAATAGATGAAGACGATGATGACATATATCCTTCTACATCAAATAAGGATGATATAGACAGTGAACCCAATGAAGAACCCGAAGATGATTTATCTGAAAAAGCTCCATCCAGATATGTTCAAAAGAATCATCCAGAATCTCAAATTTTGGGAGAAAAAGGATCAGGTGTACAAACAAGAAGGACTCTTGTGGGATCTTCTAGCTATCTGGCATTTCTATCCACTATTGAACCATAGAATTTCAATCAAGCTAGGAAATATGAATGTTGGATACAAGCCATGAATGAAGAACTTGATAAAATTGAAAAGAATCACACTTGGGAATTAGTACCAAGACCTCATGACAAAAATGTCATTGGAACTAAATGGATATTCAAAAACAAGTTAAATGAGAATGGAGATGTTATAAGAAACAAAGCTAGACTTGTTTGCAAGGGGTATGCTCAACAAGAAGGTATAGACTTTGAAGAAACCTTTGCTCCTGTAACTAGACTTGAAGCCATAAGAATGTTTCTTGCTTTTTCAAGCTTCCAACAAATCAAAGTTTATCAAATGGATGTTAAATCTGCTTTTCTCAATGGAGATCTAGAAGAAGAAGTTTATATAGAACAACCAGAAGGTTTCATTTTGGGAAATGATGAAAATCTTGTTTGTAGACTTAAAAAGGCTCTATATGGTCTCAAACAAGCTCCAAGGGCATGGTACTATCGTCTTGACAAATATCTACATCAACAAGGATTTTCAAAAGGGTCTGTTGACAGCAACTTATACATAAAAACTGAAAATGATAAACTATTGATTGTGGTTGTATATGTTGATGATATCATTTTTAGAAGTAATGAAGAGTCTATGAGTCAAAAATTTGCTTCTGATATGCAGCAAGAATTTGAAATGTCTTTACTTGGGGAACTAACATTCTTTCTTGGCTTGCAAGTGCAACAAGCAACAGATGGCATATTCTTATCACAAACAAAATATCTTAAGCAAAATCTAAAGAAGTATGGCATGGAAGAATGCAACCTGTAAGTACACCAATGGTAACCGGATGTAATCTCAGTTCTCATGATGATTCTCCCATAGTGAATCAACCAGAATACAGATCTATGATAGGAAGTCTACTTTATCTCACTGGGACTAGACCAGACATTATGCATGCAGTTGGGATTGTTGGACAATTCCAAGCCAATCCAAAAGAGTCTCACCTTCAGGCTGTCAAAATAATATTCAAATATCTACAAGGAACTTAAGACTTTGGACTATGGTATCCAAAGAATGTTGATCTTACTCTTCATGCTTACACTGATGCAGATTGGGCAGGAAATGTTGATGATCGGAAAAGCACTAGTGGTGGTGCATTCTACATGGGGCCCAGGTTAGTATCTTGGTTCAGCAAGAAGCAAAGCTCCATTGCCTTATCTACAGCAGAAGAAGAATATGTGGCTGCTGCACTCAACTTCTTTGGATGATGCAAACCTTACAAGACTTTCAAATCAAATTTTCACCTCCTATATCCATTATGTGTGATAACACAAGTGCCATCAGTATCTCAAAGAATCCTGTTATGCATTCCAAGACCAAGCACATTCCCATCAAGTATCACTTCTTATGTGAACAAGTGCTTGAAAAAAAGGTGAAGTTGGAATATGTGCCCTCCAAAGAAAAATTTGCTGATATATTTACCAAACCTTTACCCAGGGAAGCATTCAAATATCTTAGACAGAAGCTGGGAGTAGTCTCTGCCATGCAGAAGATCAGATCTACTTAAATACAGAATATTAAATTGGATATGCTCCTGTTGAAAGTGTTCAGGATGCACAGGCTAAGGGGGAGCTTTGGTCATATGGAAAGGATGCATTGTTGGCATTCTAATTATTTTCTATGGTTGGTGTAAGTATGATTCATTGGTATAGGAAAGGTCATGTACCTCTTTGAAAAATATGGTTGAAGATCCATCATGAACTCAGGGGGAGCATGATAAATTCAGTACACTTCATATATACAGAGCTCTTCTTTCTACAAGGGAAGAAAAACTTTGTTTTGGTTTTGATCCTCCCTTTTATCCTTGATGTCAAAGGGGGAGAGTATCATGGTGTTTGAATAATGGTTATAATCAATGTATCTATCTGTTGTGGTGATAAAACACCATCATGGTTTCCATCAATTCCAAAGGGGGAGATTGTTGGCAATATGATGCAATGTGTTGTCCTTGATGGCAACCTAATTAATGAAGAACTTGAATGTGCAGTTAGAAGTAGAACTGTGATAGGGTAGAAATCTGAACATGCAATGGAAGGTTGATATATATAGCATAATTGAAGACAGAATGACATGGGGAGATTGATGGCAATAGGTATCTTGAATGTGTTATCCTTGATAGCAACCTACTTGATGAAGTTGTCATTTATGGCAAAAGAAGTGGCAAAGAAGGAGCATCTGAACAAGGCAAAGAAAGAAGCAAGGAGCAGCATTAGACAAGAAGTAGAGATAGCAGAGAACAAAGGTTAGCAGAGAAGAACAGAGGAAGAGTGCAGGAGCAGAGACAAGCAGTACATTGAAGCAAAGGCAACGAAGATGCGATACATGCGATCGCATATCGCAATCGACGAAATAAACAGAGAAGCAGAGTACTGCAGAGGCACTCCTCTGTACAGAAAGATCATCGGGCTTGTGCTACCACAGTTAAAAACATCCGTTAATCTGTGGTCAGCGCCCGATGGGCGGGTCAACAGCAGAGGCACCACTTGGGTTAATTATCGGACTGTTTGTACCCTCGCAATACCATTGATCTTCCACAAATCTAATCGAACGAATACAAAAGCGCGTCGGAACCTGGAGTAGAAGGGCGGAACCACAAAAAGTGAACAGTAAAGGGGGTTTTGTGGTTTTTATTGCACCGCTCTCAACGGGTAAGCAGTATTTAAGAGGTTGGCTCCGATTCCATAGAATGCTCGACACGTGGCGAGGTGGACCCCCGCAAAACCTCCTGTCACTGCGCGCCATTGCGCGTTATTGTTCGACCCAGGATGCCCAGCGATATTGTTGTGCGCCGTTGATCTCGAGGGAAGCCATCGGACGGTGGTCGTTTGAGAAAGATGCGCAAAGGCTAACCAACGTACGGCGGGCCATCGCACGTTAACGATCGGCATCGAAGGTCAAGCGATATGCATATACGTCGTTGATATGAAAGCTTGCTAATCTAACGGTGATCGAATGCTAGACTTGCGCGAAGTTTACTTGTGTTACCGTGCGCGTATTGGATTAGCTATTGACTATATTTGTGGGCCCGGGGTCAAAGGTTTATCATAAGTTTAATTGTTTATTTCTCTAAAGTACGAAGGGTTAACCTTAATCCTAAAGTTAAGCTCAAAAGTATTAGATTAATTATTTAATTGCCAAGATCAATAGAACAGTGTGAGTTATGGAGACCCCGCTAGATTATCTATTTTGACCCCGTCCAGGAATACTATTAGCGATTCATGGTTTTGACTCATGGTTTTAATAAAGGCTAAAAACTATATAAGGTGATGAGAATCACAGTACGATGCGCATATGTGGAAGGGTTGATGATGAATGAATCTCTTTTAGAGATATCTATATGAATAAACTCTGATATATCTGAATCTATGATGCACCTGTGATCTCTAGATCTGACGATGATTAATCTCTGGTTTGATCGACTAACGAAATCATGAAGAACGTGTGCATGAGTAAGGGTTGTGAATGAATACTTCACTCTGAAGTATAGTTGTATGGAATGGGTAACAGTTTGTTGAATTAAGGATGCACCTCTGAAGAAAATGAATAAATCTGGTGACCTGCAAGGTATGTTGTGTGAAAATTGATGAAACGTGGTCTGCAGTGGTGCTGAGGGTCGAAGCCTTCAGTGAGGGAGTTGTAGCTCCCTTCCAGTGGTAACTGGTAAACGAGAGCAGGGGGTAGTTGCTCCCTTCCAGGAGAGGCTGGTAAACGAAAGAAGGTTGTAGCCTTCTGCAGGTGGGTGCCTGCGTGCTGGTAAGAGTCTACACCAGTACATGATTGTAAAAAGTTTTCTTTATAATAAAATATTGAAGACAGAGATGACAGCGACGGTGGTTTTCTCCCGAATTGGGTTTCCACCTTAAATACTGGTGTTCTTGTGTGTTGCTTATGTGTGATGGTTTATTCAATTACTACTGCACATGCTTACTGCTTTCTAAACATCTGATGAATGAATGATGCAATAATCTATGTAAAGAATTAAATGTATAATAAGATCTATGAATATATGCAAGTTTTCTTAGGGATATCCACATTTACATGAGTTGGATTCAATAAAGCAACATATGGGTTTAAGAGAAACAAAATTCTAATAAATTTAAATACCATTCAATTTCCCCCCTCTCAGTATTTTTCCAACATTAAGTATAAATCAATTGTCTAGCTAGCTGAGTAGGTTGATTAAAGGGAATTTTTCAGGGTAGGTTGAAAATATTGTTGATAAAACACAGGATTCCATATAGTATTCATCCCTGGATAAGGATTTCCTACTAAGGGTTGTGAAACAAAAGGTTGAGAAAAACCAGTTTGAGGCATCGGACCATAACTTGGATAGTCATTGGGTAAAGGTTGCCCTACAACCATAGGATTTGTTACAACGAAAGTTTGTCCTACCGAAAGAGGTTGTTTCCCCCCGGGTGGATTGTAACCACCTCACGAGTTAACTTGAGGGTTACTTCCCGAAATCATATGAATGAAATGGTCCGCAATCAAATTTTGGGCAGTAGATTATGGTAAACCAGTTGAAAAAGTAGAATCTTGAGAAGGAGATGCTCCTGAAAAAAATTCCAGTAAGTGATTGGTACCCGGCAGGAACTGAAGGACCACCATATAATAAGTCTTCTGGAGAAGATGAAAACGTGGATGAATCAGTAGACATACTTCCAAAAGCCATATTAGACATATTACAGTTGGGTAAAGAGTAAAACGGAATTCAGTGACGTGGATTACCGTAACCAGATGAATGTGAAAATTAAAATGGTGTAAGATACCAAGTGTCTGGTCGAAAAGGAGAAAGCAGTAATTCTAATGGAAAGGTCTATTCACCGAAAAAAGTTGGACTAGTGGGAGTTTCTTCTTCGTCTTCCTTAGTAAATTCTTCAATGCTAATGAGGCCATGAGGAATATTCTTAGTAATGATAATTTTTACTTTAGATGAACGTGGAGCAGAAGTAGGGGCTATAACATCTTAAGGAGACTCGGGTTCTAAAATATCATACTCAGGTTCAGAGATTTTTGGTTTAGTTAACTGTGTATGAAACTTCACCAGTTATAAACTCTACTGTAATGGTTTCAGTAACTTCTAATTTATTTTTTTCTAAGCCTGTTTCAGATGGCTAAGGTTTATTTACTTCAAAATCAGGATGTACCACAGTGGATGTTTCTAGTTGTTCTGAAGACCCAGATCATGTTGATTTTGCCTTTTCAGTTTTAATTTTCTCTAATTGACTCAATGTATACTTAGGGGGTTTCCCCTGCATTCTACGTGAGTGTCTCGGTATTTCAACCTTAATTAATTTTAATTAAAAAAACACACAAAATTTTCAATAAATCACACATAAATCCTCTAAAAAATAAAAACAAAAAAATGAACATGGGCTATAAAATATAGGAGTCAAGCCTCACACAAATAGTTTGTTTCACAGTAAAATCAATAGTTGGTGATGAAATCCAACCTCGCATAGATCAATGTGAAAATATAGCAGATGGAACTAGTTACCCTGACAACCTTCTTAATGAAACAGTCTGGTGCAAGAAACTCCACTATGACATCTCGAGTGAAGATTACCCTCCAAAAATTCCAAGTGAGTCTAGTCAACGTCTATTACAGGAACAGTGGGACCTTCCCTCCACCGTCACCTTGGGGAAAATACTAAGATTATAGCCACTAAGGTTACCAACTATCATAATCAAACATGGGAGGGCAGTCTAGGGTCTGAAGTACATGCAATGGTAGAGTAACTAAGCTCAATCCCCTTAAAATCTCCTCGACATGGTAAATCTGAGGTTTACTAAAAAGTGAACCCAAGCACCTTTCGGCATCGTTTGTAATGCATTCAAATATTCTATCGTTACCAATGTAGCAGGTATGATTACTTCATCAGGTCCAATATGACCTCATGTTTAACTCTTGTACAAGAAGATCTTCCCTGAGCAAAATTGTAATAACTGGATTTTTTCCCTACCGCAAGATTCTACTGCATGTTTATTTCTTTGGAAAGTTTAATCACTTCCCTATTCCAAAGCAATAACCTGATCTATGTTGGTGGAATGAGCCCTAAAAATGTAAAAACTTCTAGATTGATTTTAATTCGCACTGTATTATTTGGTTATTGCTTACTCGGAGGGATATGAAAGTGAAACTGATGATATTCAGACCGACTCAAAATACTCTAATGCATTCAACAATGGAAATGTAATCTTTTGTTGTGATGAAATCCTAGTTAAGGGAAAGTAAGAGGTTATTTGAACTTCTAAATAGTAAAAAAACTTCTAAAACCCCAAAACATTATTTTCATGAAATTCCCATTCACTTTGAAAATTGTTCAATTGCAGAAACTTTAATGAAAATTTTTAGTTCTCTCAAGTCAAAACACACAACTCTTTTTGCAAACAATCATTTCTATTACTTCAAAATCGATAAAAACTACAAAAACTCTAAAATTTCTGAAAAAAAAAATTAAAATCTCAAAGTTTGTAATGAACGCTTTGATTAATGATGCCTACAAGTGAAATTTCATGATTACTTCAAATTGAAAACATAATAAATCACTTTTCAATTCAGCAAACAAAATCATTTTTCACAAAACCCTATCTTTCTGAGATAATCCTAATTTCACTAATCTAGAAACTTTTCCTACATAAACAAGCAAACTATTTCACTTAAAAGAACAAGATTAACCACTAATCTCGTATATTCAAAATAAAAAGATAGAAAACAGTTTTTTCAAGAAGCAGTCTATCTTTTTCAATGAAGCAATCGAACAAACCATACCAAACCCTACCCGAAAAAGTGTGAATTCTCAAAAAATCCACTAAGGCAATCAAAACAAGTTCACAAATAGGTTCTGAAGGTTGAAACAAGTATAGATTACAATTTAGAAACTTTTCTAGAAAACAAGTATAGATTACAATTTAGAAACTTTTCTAGAAACAAGTATAAATTACAATTTAGAACTTAAGAAACAGACTCTAATTAGAGGGAAAATCTTTTTTTCAAAAATTTCAGGGGGTGCGCAGGTAATCAGCATAATCCAGTGCACATGTGCATTGTGTTACAACGCAAATTGTGCACTTCTATGGTCTGTTGCTAAAACAGAACTGCGCAGGTTAGGGAAAATTTAAAAAAAAAAACAAAACAAAACAAAACAAAAACAAAAAAGACAAAAAAACAAAACAAAAACAAAAACAACACAAAACAAAACAAAACAAAAACAAAACAAAACAAATCAAACAAAAATAAAATAAAAACAAAACAAAAAAATAAAAACAAAAACAAGGCAATCTAAAAGGTCATAGACTCAACAACATTCAGACTCGGTCAAACCATTAAAATAGGAAAGCAGAACCAAAGAAAAACTGGAGTACAGAGAAGTTCCCCAATATGGTCACCAATTTTTTATATGGATAAATCCCTCTTGCAGACAAGAGCGATCTCCCTATAATCCTAAAGAAGAACTAGAAACAAACAAACATAAGAATATCTCTTTCTCTAAGCTAACTTCGTTCAGACTATTAAACTAAATGAATAGGATGATTCTCTAACATTTTAAATGAAATGCCTGATGAAGAGCTAGTAATCTATCATGATGTAGCTCCTCGATGCTTTGAAGAAACCTGCAAACACCAACATACAAAGGATCAAAGGCATATGTAGTGTAATAATCTAAAAACCAACTTATCCTAATGATCAAGGAGATTAGGAATTGAAGTTATCTTAATGAATACATGAGCATAAACCATTCATAATTCAAATAATACAATACAATGAGAAAGATATCCAAATGTATTATTCATGGATAAAAGAGAATCATTACAACCAATCCTTGATGTCATGAAGGTTCCTCCCAAATGCCTCTAATCTTCCTCCCTGGATGATCAGATTTCCAATCCAAAATTACCAGCATAAGACTATCATAAGTGAACACCCCTAACCATTAAGTCTCAATTCAATTTAGAGGACAAATGGAGGAGGTTTCAGATCCTCAAAAGATGGATGAGATCCACAAATTGTGTGATTAGGGTTCCATGATCGAAGGGAATTAGCTTCATGCTTAGAGGGGTTTGGCTCGAACTGATATGAGTCACAGGCTTCTAGTTGGGATATATGTGGGATATATGCGCCCAACTATTCTTCTAGAACTTACTTTTTATTTTTACTTTACTTTGAGTCAATTGCGCAGTTTTTAATGGAAAACAGAGCGCAGAACTGAGTGGGATTTTATGGCAGTAACAACGCATGTGCAGAAAATGACTAGGAAAAGTATGCAAGTCGTATTTAAGAGGTTAAAGATCCATTTTACCCAAAATTCATCATTTGTTCAAGGAATATGAATGTTTGACTTGCAAAGGAATGTACTGGAACATAAGTATGGATGGTGATAGATCTAGTTTAACTTTCAAGTGTCATGGTGACAAAATGATGTGTAACACACCCTCAGAAAGCTCTCAGACCCACTCCTATAGCACTGCCTAAATCCAACTAGATTTTCCCTAGGACCTTGACTCTTGCATTTTGAAGTTGAATAATGCATTTTATTTCATGATTAAGGAGACTCCAAGACCACTCCAACCTTGTCTTTCCTCCACTACAAACACAAAACCACAAGTAGATTAGACTCATTTTCTTTGAGTTTTATATCTATGTATTGTGGATCGAATTCCTCTTTTCAGGAAATTTTCAATTAGATTAATGGTTGATGAAAGTAGAAAATTGAATTTATTAGGGTGCAATAGAGTAGCATAATTTATTTCTACAACTAGTATAGTTTGTTACTTTCATGCAATTGCATCTAGTCTTTACATTTAATGAATGATATTTTCATTCATGTAGTTTGAATCATGTTCATTCCCTTTCAACCATGATATAATTTCATTAAAATTATCTTTATAGTTAGTTGGAGGAGTGGCCTCTATGTGCCTTGATCTTATCTAATGACTCAGGGTGACATGAGTAGAACTTCACCTATTCTGCATATAGCATTGTCACCTCTAAGTTTGTACAAACCCTGGGTTGATAATTTAAGCTGAGAATCCTTGGGAGTTTCAGAATCCTTTATGCAATACGAGGGTTCATCACTTTAGTTAACACATTTTTTTAAACTATCTAATCACAATTCCACGTACACATATCACAATACAACAATACACATATATACATGTACAACACATATACATATACACATGAATCAACACTTCATGTTTTTCCACATAGATTCCAGAGACTAAATTGTCTATATTCTTGTGAACAAGGCCCTGCTGCCTCTTTTGCTTTTCGATGATCAGTGGGAATTCCTTTTTTTAAACATATTCCTCTTTTTATGCCATCCTTAAACAATCATCTTTCGATTCTAATGACTACTGACAACCATGTCAAACATATATATATATATATATATATATATATATATATATATATAGAGAGAGAGAGAGAGAGAGAGAGAGAGAGGTTATTAAACATTATCATGTTTGTAATACATATGTACATGTGCAATTTAAGTCATTGTTAAAAGAACTCCCTTTTACTATTTTATTTTCCAGGTTTTTCATGGATTCAACCAACCTACTTGGTTGTCACATTATTGTTTCACTCTCAACTTTATCATTGACTAGTTTCATCTTGCACATGTTTGCATAAAGATATCATTTTATTAAAAAAAAAATCATCACTACTTCCATATGCCTTCGTGTTTTTCTATCTCCGGGTGCAACCAACATACCACTTTTACTCTCACATTTGATTGTAGAGTCTCTCAAACATTTCTTTGTTTTTGTTATCTCAATAAATTATCATGATATTTTTTTTTGGCTTACCAACACTATATTTTTTATAGGGTTTTTTAAGCTAGGATTCCTTGTATATCAAACACTTACCTATTTTCACACATTTTTCCCCTTGAAAATGTCATCGGTCATGCTTGCCCCATCATTCTTTATATTATTCCGATATGCAAAACTAAAATTTTAGAATACAAGTCAATTGTTGACATTTATCAATCTAGTAGATCACAACATATGATTGGTTCTTCCACTGTCTTATCAATCCTGAAGACCAAACTTGTTCATGATAGCCATGAAAGTCTACTCACAATTATAAGTTACAACATTTAGCATGATCATGCTTAAATTATGTTGCTACTATGTATTTTTCCTTTGATTCGGATATTTTATATATCTAGTTCAGTTGTAACACATGTCGCATTGGGTGCCTCTTATTTTTGTACTACACTTTACCCTATGCAATATAGAGTTGTCCACCCTCTTCTCAACACTTTTTCACAAGAGCATCTTGCATACACTTTTTTTTGTAGTATTTATACTCTCAACCCAAGGTTTTCATAATGAAGGTTCTCAAACCTCCTTATTTTTTACTGTGTACTATAGCTTTTAACTAGGCTCCTGAACATCCAAGTAAGAATTCTTGCAATTCATAATTATTTGGCATACCATACATCTATCAATGTCTAACTTAGGGCTCATAATGCTTTCCTTACCATCAATATAATATATTTTAGTTTTTTCAGGAACTTTAAAAATAAACTCTTATTGTTACATACATACCTCCATATAATTTTTTAGAAGACAGGTTCAATTTTCATTTTTTTTCTACAGTTTTGATCCACTCTCTATTGTTTCTCACGGCTTATTAAGCCCTCTTAAGTCCCACACACATGAACTATTAGAAGAATCACTTGTATTTAATCCTATGTATTATGCCATTTACTATATTTTCTTGTTATTTATATACATATCTCGTTTTCATGATTCCTATTAGAATTGTTATTTATAGTATTGTTTTACTAACAATCTCCTTTTTATCATAGATTAACTTTGTACTTCCATTTCTACTTGTCCTTACTTCATTGATGACCATCACTTTTGTGCACATGCTTTGAAATCTCTAGGGAGTCGCCTCCCTCAAGTAAATTATTTTCCTTCAAGCACTTTTTCTCTCTTGATTCTAGAGTTATGTTGTTGCAAGTGTAATAATGTAGAGTTATTCCATTATGGCTTACTAAAATTTTCCCATTTATCCTTACTTCTATAGGGCCATTGCTTATTGTCTATACTATTTCCATGAGACTGACTCTCGGTATGATTACTTTGTACTCCTACAAGAAAATGATTTTCCTCACCCATATTGCATGGCTACAATGATTGGTATATGCCACCAATGACAAAAATGTTGCTTTCTTTCATTGGTACAAAAAAATATTATGTATTTCACATAAATTGGTGCATGGGTCTCTAATCAACTAAACCTTACAACTATGTAAGTTTCCACTTAGATTCAGTCCTCTTTTTTAGATTCTTTTAATTACGCATTTCTCTAAAGGAGAGAATTTTGATATGCTATACTAGTGCTACTGTCACTATTACATTCAAGGCCACAAGAAGGGTTTTCTCTCTATAATAATTATTATTAACATGTACAAATGAAAAATCGGTTCAAGATAAGAAAGATATTGTGGCTTTGGTCACCCTGTCCTCGTTCGAATATCTTAACTAGAGATACATACTTTTTGGGTAGACTGAGCGGGAGAAGTATATGGCTGACTATAAAAAGTCTCTTGGGAAGAAGTAGAGGGTTGTGAAGGTTGAGTAGATGAAGATGGATGTTGAGGGAATCTGTTACAGAAGATTCCCAACTGGGAATTTTTAGGGGAATAAGACCCCTTTGAAGTGATTATTATTCTTTTATGTGCTTCACTCTTTGGTATACAACACCTTCTTCCATAGAATGCCTCAGTCTCTTATGATAATTGTAATATTTTGTAGTGAACCTGGCCATTTACAAGTGTGTATATATTGTACTTAAGTCATTGTATACTTGTATGGATAGTAAACCTAGTTATGACACATGTAGTTGATGTGTTGATTTTCCCAATCATTGATAGTGTAAGTGGTGCCCATACGACCTTAAACTTGCTTAATAATTGTAAATTGTTCCACGATTAAATTATAGTGGTGTAAAGATTGGTCACATTGAAAACCTTTATCTATATATGTTGATGTTAGATAATATATTAATGATAAGATTTTATAAAAAAAATTCATGTTTTGAAAGGCATGATGAAGTTGGTAATTCCAGTCATGTAGGTGTTGCCCCCTCCCTTTTTAATCTAGTTCTCCAAATATTTGTGGTATATTTAAGGTTTCATTGTCAAAACAATAGTTAATATCCCAAGACCCACAAAACCTTACACTTGAAAAGCTAAGGCCTTAAGTTGAATATAATTTGTATTCTAATTATATGATGTGAAAGAGAAACAAAAGTAGTGGGGACAAAGTCTTTCACATATGAATTTATCATATACTATGAATCTCCCATATATCGATAAAAATATATCTTGGAATGTTTCT
This sequence comes from Pinus albicaulis, assembly GCA_034641835.2. Classification (NCBI taxonomy): domain Eukaryota; kingdom Viridiplantae; phylum Streptophyta; class Pinopsida; order Pinales; family Pinaceae; genus Pinus; species Pinus albicaulis. The sequence goes on from CM076577.1 coordinate 948,160,113, forward strand.
AATTGACAAATTTTTGGATTCCCATTCAGTTATGAAGCTCATCGTAATGCAAATTGCTAACCCTTATCTAGGAAATTTTACATTGCATGTCAGTTAGGGAATGGCCCTAACTAACCTTGGGTAGTTATTGAACAAAGGGATAAGGAGAAGAATCAGGCTGGAAAATGGCGGAGGAGGCAAAAGGAAGAAAAGGGGCAATGAATGGGGAGAGAAGGGTGGAGGGAGGGTTTGGAAGATGCAAAGAGAGAGCTAGAAGTGTTCTTGTAGTAGAAGGTTGAAAGCAAAGGGCATCATGACGCTAGAAAATAGAGTGAATTCCTCAAGGTAATGCTTAACATCATTCTGGATTTCTCATCAAAATTTTGTGGCATTGGTCAAATATATGCAAATGGAGATCTTGATTCTAATATGGTAAGGTCAGTTACAAGTTTAACTATTAAACCTTGTTTTAAACAATCATGGTGACCATGTTTGAGTATTGAATGAGGAGCATACCTCCATACATTTTGCAACCACTATGGGAGCAATATCTAACCCATTAATGGAATATAGACACCTTCACACTGTACTCCCTTCCTGCTATGCTTATGTGAATCACTTGAGAAAATGATACCAGATGTGATTTATAATTTTCAAAAGCCTACAAGTAGGGTGTTTTAGTGTATTCTATTAACTAAAGTGTTACCTTGCAATCTCCCATTGGCCGGTAAGTACCAGCTCTTTGTTGCTCTAAAAAAATTCCCCTTGTTGGAATGTTTAAGAATGTAGTATACTCTTGAGGGAAAGTCAAAACGTCTGAAGAAATCCATATTTCACTCTTTGAGATAAAACATAAATTACTAACCACTCTATATTCCTTTTTATGAAGGTTTTATTTAATAGTTTGTATTAATTTTGTTCACTACCTACTTGAATCTCTCACCATAAATTAAACTAAACTCGAGACTAATAGTTGCAACAGTTGATAAACAAGTAGTTCAACCTAACTGACCATCTTCCCCTTAATTCAGACATGCATATTCTTGGACTATGTACTTATGGGACATTTCCTTCAATAATTACAACATACAAAATGGTGATTTCAAAATCATGTATTGATAGTATCCAAACCAATTTGATCATCACTTCGAGTTTTTCACCTTATAATGTAGGTAAACACAGTGCACTCAACTGCGAGATTTTAGATACATTTATATAGCACATGCATGCATATTCTCAACATGGTGGTAAGATACATTCTTTTGGCACATTGCATAACAAAGCAAAAGTAACATGCATTCTAAATTATTGAATAGTGTAGACTCCACCCTTGTGGAGCCTTAAAGGCTTATCTTTAGGCCTAGGATTTCTTAGAAATTGGGTGAATGTGAGGAACAATTTTCTTTCATTTGGTGAGGTGTCTAAGGTTTACCCTTAATATGTATTTTATCATCATTTTGAACACTCCCGCTTGGTGTATGAAATTGAATTTATATCTATTGGATGTAAAATTTGAACTGAATATGTTGTGTTAGCATTTAGTAACACGTGAAATCACATTTATGATGACCTGTATCTGAAGAATACCTGCACATTTCTTAGTCAAGATTTTTTGATTTACATAAAACTTTATTTATGTATCTTTCACTCAAAAGAGCTTGAAATGGATAGGATACTTAAAATTTGGCTAGAATTTACAAAAGGCTATGGTAACTCATTATTGTCCAGTGATGAGGCTCATGTTAGGATATTCTGACACATAGGAAATAGTTAAGTATAACTTGGTCTAGCATAGAGTTAGGTAAAGTGTGTTTCTTTACTATGGACATTTGTAACTTATAATCCGACGGTCACGATATGTAGTGATCTGATAGTTCACTCTCTCCCGGGTATTACTGACACTTGATATGTGGCTTAACACCCGATTGGCCCATGATCTCTATTTAAAGCATGGAGGGTCATTTGTCCGGTAACCGTTTATGAGAGCCGCTTATGTAAATTTTATTTCTTTGTATTAATAAATTGTCTGAAGTGGTCGCGTTGGCTCAGGTCATGGATTGTTTCCCTCTTCAAGGGTTTTAACCACGTCAAATACTGGTGTACCGATCTGTGATCTGTTTGTGAGCGGTGACCTTTGGTGTTTGATCTAAATAACTTACCATGTAAATTCCTACATGGTATAAAAGTTTTTTTGAGGGCCGCGTCTGTTGTTGATCCAAATCCAAAGTCGGTTTGACTGCATGCAACTGTCATTTTATAGATATACTATTTCTGACCACTTTCGGGCTGGGAGAACTACTTTGTTGTGTTTGGAGCCTCTATTACAGTGAGGAACCCCTTTCATTTCATGCGAAAAGGTTTATGGTTGCCCAAGTTATGTCATTTTAGATCTGGACGTATAAAACATTTTTTATAGTTATATTTATTAATCCCTCTGTTATTTCGATTTATAGTATTTTTTTATTACCAGATCTATACCCTCTTCTCTATGTATACTCTTTTCTCTGCATTGTGTATGACCTGGCAAATCAAAAACAGGACGACATGATTTTTCTGCTACGTATGATCTTTCCCTGCGTCTTTGTGCGATCTCGGGAAATCAGAAATCATAAGAAAAATATATAGTTGTCAGACGGACTAACCGAAAATCTAACATTCTATCATAAGGCATGTATTTTTTTGTTTGGACGGTTGTTTTTTTGCAAGAAAAAAACACTCAAACCGAAGAGCAAAAAAAAAACCACCTTCCTCCTTTCAAACAATTATAGAATCATTTTACTAGCTCACTTGGTGTAAAGTTACTCTATGAGAATAGAGGTATTGGGTTCAAGTCTCTTTCTCAAGCTTATTTTTCTAAAAGTTTTTTGTTAAGTTACTTTTTCTTTAAAAAAAAATTGGCAAGTTGCATTTAAAAAAAAAAATGTTTTATATAAAAATCACATGTAAAAGTAACATTGTAAAAGTAACTCTCACTTATTTATAAAAGTGGGTCACGTAAAGTAGTTTTTTTACGTGAGATTATTATATTAAGTTTGAAGAGGGGGGGAGTTTCTTTTAAAAGTACAATTTTATCATCAACTTTCAACTTATCACGTAACTACTAGGCATCTACTATAACTTTTTTTCAAAAAGGCATAACTTCTTCATCCGAAAGCCGTTTTCAGAGCCCTTTTTTTTAACCGGCCTAATTTTTCGAGATATTTCCATTGGAGTAGTTGGTTTCAGCCTTTTCAACTTAATTTTATTTAGAAATTGAAATTACATGCCCTGTTATTCTTAACAACACCAATTATTTCCAATGGTTATCATACATGATAGACTTACTTAGAAGTAAAGGGATTTATAGAATAGCCTCACGACAAGAATCTAAACCTACAGATGGAGATAAAAAGGATAAATAGGAAAATAAACAAGATCAAGCACGAGGGTTGATAGGAATGTCCATTGCTCAATATCTTAAATTTCTTATCCAAGAAATTGACTCCCCTCATGAAGCTATGAAAAATCTAAATATTGTTTTTAGCATTCAAAATGAAATCAGAGCCCACGAGCTTGAAAATGAGTTGCCTACTTTGGACCCTAATAATTTCTCCTCTATTGAAGAAATTTGGTCCAAATTCAAGACCCTTAGACTTATTTTAGAAGGTTGTAAGGTCAAAAAGGAAGATGGTAGTCTTATCTATTCCATTCTTTCTAAGCTAGGCCCTGGATACTCTGTATTTGTTTCCACCTTCCATTCCACTAGATAAGCCCTCATCTCTCAAGGGACAACCTATGATTCCCCCTCTTTTGATGCCTTTTGTGATTCTTTGATAAGAGAACAATAAAAACTCTTACACCTTGGTCTTATTAATACTGGACACTCTTCTAAGAAAACCTTAGCAGCCCAGCAACAACCATATCCAAAGAATCCTAAGAAGAAACATCATAAAAAGAATGGTCCTAAACCAAACAAGGGTCTTAAACAATTTCAGTTGTTAACTGAAAAATCCACTCAACAAACTGATAAGGAAAATAAAAACAAAGGGAAGAAGACAGATAGACAATGCAACTTTTGTAATCATCATGACCACGTAGAGTCAAAAAAATTTAAGAAGATGTAAGCCTTGGAAGCAGCAATGAAGAAGCACAACATCCATTTGGAGAACTCTTCAACTTCATCTTTGGGAATGGCACTTTTTGCATGTGGTTGTCAAGCATCAAGATTTGGTTATGCATTGAATGTATCTTCCTCTTCTCATTCTCATGAGTGGCTCATTGATTCTGGAGCCTCTTACCACATGGCCAAAAATAAAGCCATGTTTTCTTCTTTAAATGATTGTAACACCAAAAAAAATTATGTTGGTGATGATATATCTCTTAGTGTTGTAGGGTCTGGAACCATTCATATAGATAATGGTCAGTTTAATGATGTATTATTTCTTCCTACCTTGTCCTACATCCTTCCATCTATTTATCAGATAACTCATTCAGGTGAAGGGAAAACAATAGAATTCTCACCTCATGATGTTTTAATTAAGGACCTAAGAGATCCTATACATATTTTAGCTATTGGAATTACTAATGATTCCACAAGGTTGTATAAGTTTGACAACTTTGGGTCATCATGTCTTCCCTCTGTTTCTGTTTCTCATAATGATGAAGTGAGCAAACTTTGGCATGAGCGATTTGGTCACTTAAATTATCTCTCTCTTCAAACTCTATGTAAAGAAAATATGGTGACAGATCTTCCTATGGTATCTTGCCAAGATGGTGTTTTTTCTGGTTGTGTACTCGGAAAACATCATTGGGACAGTTTTGACAAACGTGCCTCTTGGCATGCTTCAGCCCCTTTGCAACTTGTGCATAGTGATTTATGTGGTCCACTTCCAGTTGTTTCTTTCTCTGCCTACAAGTACTTCTTAACTTTCATTGATGATTTTTCCAGACGCACTTGGGTATAATTCTTAAAACTCAAGTGTATATTTTTTGACATGTTATTGGCCTTTAAGGCCTTTGTTGAGAAACAATCTAAACATCAAATTCTTAAGTTAAGATCAGACAATGGAGGAGAATATGTTAACAATAAATTTATCAACTTTTGCAATGAGCATGGTATTAAATTGCAACATACGGCTCCATATACTCCACAACAAAATGGTGTAGATGAAAGGAAGAATCATAATCTAAAACAAATGGCTATTTGTATGCTTCAATCTAAAGGACTTAGTCTTAATATTTGGGCAGAAAAAAATAATTGTGCAAATTACATAGTAAATCGCAGCTCTACTAAGGTTTTAAGGAATATAACTCCAGAAGAAGCCTGGAGCTTAATCAAACCAGATGTAAGTCACTTTCGCGTTTTTGGAAGTGAAGCTTGGGCTCATATTCCAAATGCGAAACATAAAGCCTTAGAACCTAAGAGTGAAAAATTCATTTTTGTTAGATATTATGAAGATGTCAAAGGATATAGACTTCTTCAACCAAAATCCAAAAATTTAATCATTAGAAGAGATGTCAAATTTGATGAAAATATATCGGCCTGCGAGCCTAGTTCGGCGGGTGTGCCACCTTTCGCCTGCGAGCCTGATTCGACATATGTGCCACCTCTCTCTATCTCTTCTATTTTTGACAGAATTCCTTCTAGTTCAGATGATGACAGTGAGGATGGAAATCTTCCTCCACCTCCTCAAGATCTTCCTTCAGCTCCATAGCTTCCAAAATGGGTTTGCTCTACTCTAGATGCAACAGGTGACCCTGTAGATCAACGTCGTACACGTTCTCAGTTCGACAGAGCCTCTTCCTTATTGGCTCAAGTTCCAGAAAATCTTTATCCATACACCTTTGAAGAAGCTTTAAGTCATCTAGATTGGGATGTAGCTATGAATGAAGAATATTTTTCCTTATATGCAAACAATACTTGGCATCTTGTTCCTCTTCCAAAGGGAAGAAAACTTGTCAGATGCAAATGGGTTTACAGAACAAATTTTGGACCAGACGGAAAAGTGGATAAACATAAAGCTCGTCTTGTTGCTAAAGGGTTTTCATAAGTTGAAGGCATTGACTATATTAAAACCTTCTCCCCTATTGCCAAAATGAATTCAATCTGCCTTATTCTTTCCCTTGTTACTTCCTTTAAATGGGAAGTCCATCAGATGGATGTTAAATATGCCTTCCTACATGGGGACTTGCATGAATAAATCTACATGGAACAACCACTTGGCTTTATCCAAAACAACTCTAGCCTTATTTGTCGCCTTAGGAAGTCTCTTTATGGTCTCAAACAAGCCCCTAGGGCTTGGTATGCCGAAATGGATAGCTTTCTCTTAGATAATGGCTTTTCTAGATGTCATTCTGATCCCAACCATATAAAGCATGTGAAGTCTAGCCTAAAAAATAAGTTTGAAATGACAGACTTAGGACACTTGCATTATTTCCTTGGTCTTCAAGTCTTGCAATCCAAAGAAGGTATTACCCTTTCTCAGTCCAAGTATGCATGTGATCTTCTACACCACTTTCACATGGAAGACTGTAAACCAGCCCCTTCTCCCTTTCAGTCTAGAGTCAACCTTTCAGTCACTTGTACTTCCCCTAAAGTTGATGCTACCTTATACCGTCAACTTGTTGGTAAACCTCTATATCTAACCCATGCCTGTCCTAACCTTTCCTTTTCCATTGGTCTTGTTGCTTGGTTTACGCACAAACCTCATGAAATTCAGTGGAAAGCAGTTAAAAGAATACTTCGATATATTTGAGGTACAGTTCAGTTCGAGATTCATTACAGTACGGGAGAATCTCCATTGTTGATTGGTTTCATTGATTCTGATTGGGCTGGTGACCCTGATGACCGAAAGTCTACTGCAGGCTATGTATTCACTCTTGGTTCAGGATCCATTACATGGTCTTGTAAGAAACAAAGTGCCATCTCTCCTTATTTGGCAGAAGCAGAGTATCGTGGTGTAGTTGAAGCTACCAAGGAAGCCCTGTGGCTTTATTAGATCATGACCAAATTTGGTCTTCATCAGCAGCATCCAACTACACTTTGGTGTGATAATCAAAGTGCCATTCAGCTATGCAAAGATCCAGTTTAGCATCAGCACATGAAACACATTGAGCTACACATACACTTCATCAGAAAGCCCATTCATGATCGTGTTCTTGAAGTGTAGTATTGTTCAACCAATGATCAATTTGTCGATATATTTACAAAGGCTCTCACAAAAGCGAAGTTTACCAAACTTCGATCTATGCTTGGAGTTTAGGAAAGTTATCATTAAGGGGGGATAGTCTCTAATGCCTCCTTCCTTCTCCTATTGTGTAACCTTTGTAAATCCTTCAATCCTATCCCAAGTTGTTCTTAATGGAGGATGTTAGGATATTCCGACACATAGGAAATAGTTAAGTATAACTTGTTCTAGTGTAGAGTTAGGTAAAGTGTGTTTCTTTACTACGTACATTTGTAACTTATAATCTGACGATCACGATATGTTGTGATCTGACGGTTCACTCCCTCCTCTGTGTTAATGACACATGATACGTTGCTTAACACCTGATTGGTCCATAATCTCTATTTAAAGAGCATGGAGGGTCATTTGTCCGATAACTATTTATGAGAGAAGATTATGTAAATTTATTTCTTTATATTAATAAATTGCATGAAGTGGCTACATTGGCTCAGGTCATGGACTGTTTCCCTCTTCGAGGGTTTTAACCACGTCAAATACTGGTGTATTGATCTGTGATTTGTTTGTGAGTGGTGACCTTTGGTGGTTGATCTAAGGAACTTACCCTGCAAATTCCTACAACTCAGTCCCCCCCCCCCCCCAAAGGCGGCATTATGTTGTGAAAATTGTACCATTTGAGAAGGGCCCAGAAAATTGTAGTAATTTGTTACTACACAATTCTAGGACTCAGTTTCCTGACTTTTTAAGCAAGTTGTCATATAAGACCAGGTATGATTGCCTTACCTAGCCGATCTATTTTCTGAAAATAAAATAAATATTTTCATTTTATTTTTTAGTACTATTATATATTATATATTACCTCATTTTATGGTTAGCATTGTATAACAAAAATATGCATTGTGCTATGGAATTAATGCTAACATGTAATATTGATTTTTTGAATTTTTTTCCAGAATGTTATAGGTAATGGCTGCTAAGATTATAACCAAGATGATGATATTTACTATGATGAGAATTCATCAGGAGATGATGACGATGAGGATGGTGATATTGTTGGTGAAGGAGATGATGATAATGAGGATGACGATAGTTTTGGTGATGATGACGTGGATGAGAATGAACAGGATGGTGAGGATGATGATCATGCGGATGATCTTGGTGGTGCTAGCTAGGCATGCACATGCATTGTTTTTTATGAAGAATTATTGTGTAGAATGAGATTCATATTTTTAGATGGATGTTGTGAATTTACCTTATAATAACGATATCTATGAAGCAATTTGATTTGGTAATCATACAAGGACTTTGATTTTATTAAAGATTATGATGATATTATCATTATTATATTTTTATTTGGTGTATATATTAGAAATTATCACCATTATTTTGATGGAGAATTATTATGTATGATGATATTACCATCTTTGGATGTATGTTGTGAATTTATCTTAGAATAATGATATTTGTGAAATATTTTGATTTGGTAATCACATTTGAATCTTAGTTGATTTGATTACAAATGATAATGATATTATTAGTATTATGTTGCTATTTATGTGTGTGTGTGTGTGTGTTTGATGAAAATTTTCAATGAATAATTATGTACAATGATATTGGCAACTTCTCTACCAACATAGCTTTGCACAATAGTGTCTCCCAGTATACCACCTAGTCTGTTTGCTCTGAGTTCCCATGATTCAAATTTTAGTCACTGGAGTTATAGAATCTGGCTATATGTCTTGTGTATCTCTAGGTGTATATCAATTAATTTGATTTTATAATTAGTGGGGATATATCCATGTTGAAATCAAGATTCATCCCTAAGTCAATAGGCATATCAAGCTCATGCATTATCTTGGATCTTCCTTACTATGGTGTGAGTCCATATTAGAGTGGGAGGAGTAATTTACAACATGTTCCTTTGAGCTAATCTATTTTCAAACGCTTTGTCTCTCAAATTCTCAATTTTCTTGAGACTCATGCTTTTCATATCTCATTTTATACTTATGTTATATCCTTTGTATAATACTTTAAAATTCTTACTCGAGCTACTTCAAAATTATCCCCGATCCTCCCCACGTGTGGTTTGTGTGCCACTAGTGTTCTATGAGGGAGAGAGAGAAACTAGTGTGTCTTGTTCTAGATTGAGAGAATTGTGGATCAAACATTGGATGAATAAAATTGGAAAAATGATCACCATTGAGATGAGAACACAAGTTTGTTGAAGTTTGCAACAAGAAGCAGTGAAATTGGCATCCAAAAACAACATCCATGATCCTAGTGAAAATTTAGTACCTACACTAGGGTGGGTCCCACACAGGCTATTTGTAGGTGAATGTCTATTTTTATTATCCCTTAATTTAGATGGACATTAAACCATAATCTATTCTCAATGTGGACTTGAAAATAGTTAACTAAAGTGGAAAATCATTTAGCTAAGTGAATTTAGAGTTAGAGGTTGGTTGGTGGGACATGTAGAGTAATTCTAGTTGTAACAGAGTGATTCTAGTTGTAACAGAGTTGGAATTGTAGTGGTGCATTAGTTAGTGCAAGTTGTAAATAAGCTTAACTCGGTTTAAGTGATTTGAAGTCGGTTGTGCTAGTTGTAACTGCAGATACACTAGTGAGAGATCAAGTGAATTAAATATTAATTAATTCACATGTAGTGATCTCACATGCAACTGATGTTTTTACTATTATTAGTTGTATGCATGTCAGATCCAGTAGAGACCCAGTTGAGTTCTAGGTGAAAGGGAAGTTGACTATCAGTTGTGACATTATCCGCTTGCACAGATGCAAGCACACACACATTGGAGTGCCCATGATATTTGCACAGTCAAGGAAGGATAGGCATCCATTATTCAGGGTTCTTTACCATCAGGGATTGCGCAGTGGAGGCAGGTTGTCTGGAGACAGTAAATTGGCTAACGGATTTGTCAATTTTTGTAAGACAATGTGAGACAATTAGTTGATGTACTGAGAGCTCTTGTGAGAAGAGTTTTGTATGTACTTGTTTAATGATCCATGATATTATATACAATAGAAGATAGTGGGGTTTTTAGTTGTAATCTTTCCCAGGGAAATTATTTGTGTTGTGTGTGATTGATCTTTCTTCATGCTTATGTAATTGGCGATTGTGTTTTTTAATTATAAAAAATATTTGTAGAAGTGATTCAGTATTTAACTGTAGTACATTGTTAGATCGGGTGAATCCAAGATATACATGCTTATTGTATAATTTCTACATGGTATCGGAGCACAATAAATTGCAGAAGTGAAGCAGGAGTTGAGTTTGTGGTTGGATAGAATTTGAATTTGCAGAATGACTTTCTTGGTGCTAAAGCTGATTCAAGATAGAAATGGATTTCAATGGCTTGAGGTTATGCACTCGAGGGCATCTTGAACTACATTGCTTGAAAGGACGAGATGGAGGCAGTACTGAAAGACAAGCTCAATAAGTACTTAAAGATAATGGCTTGAAGGAAGTCATTGACAAAGATGTTCCTAAGCCATACGCTGCAGATGCTGCAAATCTTGATGCATGGAAAAATAAAGTGGCAAGGGAGAGGAGGATCCTATTGGAGGGAGTACGAGACCACATTGTCTCAAGCCTCCATGGAAAAGAGACTCCATATGCGATGTGGAAGGCTTTGATGGATCTATTCCAAAGCAGCAGTGACCATAGGAAATTGGCGCTCAAAGATAAACTCTGGAAGATCAAAATGGAAAAGAACGACATTATTTTGATATACTTAACAAAGTTTTCCAATGTCAGGATGAACTTGGGAGTGTAGGAACAATTGTCATCAATGATGATTTGGTAAGTTTGGCTTTCCTAGGACTTCCTAAGAATTGGCACAGTTATGAAGACTCTGTCAATGGACGGGAAAATTTTCCAGAGTAGGAACGACTGTGGTCGGATCTGGTGCAGGAGGAGTTTAGACAGAACACCAGAAATGGCTCTTCATCAAAGCATGATAATAAAGAGGATTATTCTTTGGCTGCCAAGGCGAAGAAGGGGAAGAATTTCCATTCTAAATCTGAGGCCGGTGAAGATGGAAAGGAGCACAACATGTCCAAAGTGAAGTGTTTTCACTATCACAAGCATGGACATATTGCCACAAAATGTCCACAAAAGAAGAAAAAAAAGAAGGTTGTTGGATCTGCAGCTGGTGAGGCCCTTGCCTCGCAATTTGAGCTTGACTTCTCATTAATCGCATGCATGGTGTCTAGTGCATTGGGATCAGGGTGGTACTTGGATAGTGGTGCTTCCTTTCACATGACGGGAGATAAGAAACTTTTTAGTGACTTGGAGGAGAAGGATCTCCAGATGCATATTGAAATGGGCAGCGACGGACGGAGTGCTACTAGGATTGGTACCATTACCTTTCAGAGGGTGTCAAGTAAACACTTTCAATTAAAAAATGTAATGCATGTACACGGTTTGAAGAAAAATTTAGTCTCAATGGAAATGTTAGAGGATAAAGGCTATGATGTTGTTTTTAGTGAAGGAAAATTTTTCCTACAGCACAAAGCAACAGGGCAAGCCAAGAATATTGGGATTCGAGTTAAGAATCTCTATAGACTTGATGTAGATGGGATTTCTACAGATCTTCCTACCATTTGGAAGTGTGAGAAAGTCATGCAATTGACCCTTGAGAGGGAGCTGGATTTGCATGCAGGTAAGAGTGAACCTCAAGATGTGGAGCAGCCACATGAGGAGGATCATGGAGTGGGAGCAACCACTCATGCAAAGAAATTTCGAGCCAGATGGGCAGAGGGAGTGCATGCAGCTATACTACCAGGTGAGAGGTGGGGCGACATGCATGAATAATCCCAAGAAGAAATTTTGGGCAGGATTCATTGGGATGGTGTGGATCTCATGAAATGAAACTGGCTACTAGGAGTCCACAGAGCAGCAGTAGCAGGATCAATTGGATTGATGCAGTCAGATGTCGTGAGGACATGAAATGTCAGATACTGGAGCGCAGATCAGAGTTGGCAGCAAGTGCAGAGTACATGGATGCACATTTCAGTAGCGCAGAGGATCCAGTAGACATGTGCAGTAGCTAGCAGCAAGTCAGAAGACTTTGATGACAAATGCATTATATTGATTCAGTTGTTTGGAGGCTATTCATTTTCAGTTGCATGTAAAGGTTACATGTGCGATAAACACTAGAGAAGTGTTGCATGCAAGAGTTGCATGTGCGAGAAACAATATAGAAGTGTTGCATGCATGAGTTGCATGGCGCATGCATGGAGTTTCATGTCACATGCATGGAGTTGCATGTCGCATGCAAGGGTTGCATGTCGCATGCATGGAGTTGCATGTCGCATGCATGGAGTTACATGTCACATGCAAGGACATTCCTTTCTTATTGAGAGGGAGTGTTGAAGTTTGAAACAAGAAATAGTGAAACTAGCATCCGAAAACATCCATGATCCTAGTGAAATTTAAGCACCTACACTAGGGTGGGGCCCACACAATCTATTTTTAGGTGAATGTCTATTTTTATTATCCCTTAATTTATATGGACATTAAACTCTAATATATTCTCAATGTGGACTTGAAAATAGTAATTTAAGTGGAAAATCAGTTAGCTAAGTGAATTTCGAGTTAGAGGTTGGTTGGTGGGACATGCAGAGTAATTCTAGTTGTAACAGAGTGATTCTAGTTGTAACAGAGTTGGAAGTGCAGTGGTGCATTAGTTAATTGAGTTGAAGTCAGTTGTGCTAATTGTAACTGCAAATACACTAGCAAGAGATCAAGTGAATTAAATATTAATTAATTCACATGTAGTGATCTCACATGCAACTGATGTTTTTACTATTATTAGTTGCATGCATGTCAGATCTAATGGAGACCCAGGTGAGTTCTAGGTGAAAGGGAAGTTGACTATCAATTGTGAAATTATCCACTTTCACACATGCAAGCACACACACCTTGCAGTGTCCGTGATATTTGCGCAGTCAAGGCAGACAAGGCATCCATTATTCAGGGTTCTTTATCATCAGGGATTGCGCAGTGGAGGCAGGTTTTCTGGAGACAATAAATTGGCTAAGGGATTTGCCATTTTTTGTATGACAGTGTGAGACAATTAGTTGATGTACTGAGAGCTCTTGTGAGAAGAGTTTTTTATGTAATCGTTTCTTGATCCATGATATAATATACAATAGAAGATAATGGGGTTTTTAGCTATAAGCTTTCCCTAGGAAATTATCTGCATTGTGTGTGATTGATATTTCTTCATGCTTATGTAATTGGCGATTGTGTTTTTTAATTCCACAAAATATTTGTAGAAGCGATTCAGCATTTAACTTTAGTACATTGTTAGATCGGGTGAATCCAAGATATACATGCTTGTTGTATAATTTCTACAAAGGCTTCTCAAGGTGGCTCCCTCATACATCCAAGAGAAACATTTGGTAATATGACTACGAATCTACTTGTATTTCCTCAAGAAAAGGTGTAAATTTGGATCCTCCCACTCCCACCCCACCTTTGGTCCATACTCCTCATTGTTTACACCTTTGAAATTGATCAATGTTCCACTGATTACCACGACGATAGAAGAAACACCCATTGCACAACCTAAGTTAAAAATATAAGACGGGGAAAAACCAGTAATTTTGGGGGAACCAATGTTCCTAGCTGAGCTTCCATATTCAATGACGTGATATGTTGGAGTTACATGTTATCTTGAGATAATCACTAGTGATACCATATATGTTAGATTAGGAATAGCTTACTACGAGATGTGTTATACATCCTTGCTTTGTCTTGTACTAATATGTCATATAAGCCTTGTTTTTCCTTGTACTAATATGAGCCATATAAGCTCTAAGAATTAAGTTGATATCCATAATAACTCTACTTGTTTAAGTTGTTGAGTAGTCATTACCGAGAAAACTTAAACTAGCTTATACTATGTCACATTACAATATAGTCAATGCATATACAGAGAAGTATTATCTCCATTCTTTCATATTAGATAATACTAACCATAGGGTAAGTAAGGAACAACGAAAAAATTTTATTATAGTGGTTGTGTATACCTTTGATCTATTTATTATGGATTCAATGTGTCATAGCTTTCCTAATTGAGATGAGGTTGTGTAAAATGGATTTCTTGCAAAGTAATTGACAAGAGGTTGTGTAATAGGGATTTCTTGCTGAGAATTCTTACTAGTAGATAGACTATGGCCAACATCATGCATCTCTTCATATTCTTATTATTCCTTTGGGTCATGGGAATAGGTGACCAAAGGTTCCTTTCTTTTGTGGATGTGAATTTATTTTGGAATAATGATATAAGTGATGAGTGTTGATTTGGTAGTCATATATGTAAATTAAAATTTGTTAATGATTTTTTGATGGAGAATTATTATATGTGATTGAATTGCTATTTTTTGGGATTAATGTTGTCAATTTCCCTTAAATTTCTTTAAAACACTATTATCAATTTGTATTGTGATATCTTCTTTAATGATATTTAGAAATTGTGATATATTTCACTATGAAATTTAAATTAGTAAAATGGATCCATAAAGTGGTTCATAAATGGAAAGAAAAGTACACTCTACACAAGATGTCAAATGCATATGTAAATGGTGATGTAGCCATGGATGCAAAATTGGGAGTAGAATTGGATGTTAAATTAGGCATTAAAACAGGATTCAAACAAGGACACAAAAATTGTTTTAAAATAGAAGTAAAAAAAAGATGCAATATTATACACAAAGAAGGGAATAAAACATGGCATACAAAAGGATACCAAATTGGGCACAAAAAATGATGCAAAAATGGACACCAAACTAGATGCAAAAATGGGCAGACAACTAGATGTAAAAAAGGATGCAAAAGGGGATGCCAAGTTGTGTGATAAAAATAAGCAAAAAAGGAGACAAATTAATATTCCAAATGATGATGCAAATAATGGTGTAAATTTGGGATGCAAACTTGGGCACAAAAAAGGGGAAAAAAAGATGTAAGAAAAGACATAAAACAAGATGCACAATGGGGCTAAAAAAATGGTGAAACCAAGGACACCATATTGGATGCCAAAAATATGCATAATCATATGAAAATTCAAACTCAAACTTAAACACAAAATGAGTTGTAAATGTGGACACAAAATGAGGCAGGAAAAGGATGCAAATTGGATGAAAAAGTAGACGTAAATAATGGTGCAAAATTGGACACATAAGTAGACACATAATAACGATGCAAAAAAATGGGCATAAAAATAGCTCAAAATTGGATGAAAACTGAGATGCAAAACTTGGTGCAAAAACAAATGCAAAAGTGGATGTAAAAAATGGCTCAAAATTGAATGTAACATTAGACACAAAATGGGATGCAAAGGTGGACACAACACATGGCTTAACATAGGATGAAAACATAGATGCAAATTTGGATGCTCAAAATAATGTAAAATTGGATGCAAGACATGGTGTTAAAAACGATGCAAAATATGGTGCAAAACAAGATGCGAAAAAGGGAGACAAATCAAACATAAAAGTGGATGTAAAAATGGTCCAAAAAAAGATGCAAGCATAAAAATGGATGCAAATTTTGGTGCTAAATCAAATTCAACATATGGTGCAAAGATAGGCACCAGAGTTGGTGCAAAACTAGATGCAAAAATAGGTACAAAATTAGAAGCAAAAACTAGTGTAGGACTAGATTCAAAACCTGGCATAAGACTAGAAGTAAAAAATGACACAAAATGGATGCAAAAAAGGCACTAAATTGGATGAAAAAGATGGTTTAAATTTTATGAAAATGATGGCGCAAAATGGAAGTAAAGAATGGAACAAAACAGGAAGCAAAAAATGATGAAAAATAGATGCAAAAATGACACAAAACTAGAAGAAAAACTTGTCATAAAATCATATGCAAATCTTGGTGCAAAATTTGACGCAAAAAATGATGCATAATCTGGTGAAAAAAAGGATGCATAATATAGTGTGAAAAAGGATGCAAAATAAAGCATAAAAAGGATGGTTTAAAAAATGTACAATAGAGCGAGATTTAGCACTAGGTTGCTCATCCCAATTGTAAAAAAATGCACTAAATTATGGCGCTAAATTCGATACAAATTGCCTGTATTGTTGTAGTGAGAACAATGTCGCAAGACAAAAGGAGAGGAAGAGGACACGTCTCATGTTCCATATGCCAGTGTCATTGGAAGTTTGATGTATGCAATGGTCTATACTAGATCATACATCGCACATGTAGTGGGAGTGTTAAGTAGGTATATGCCAAAACCAAGGAAGGAACATTGGAGAACATTAAAGAAGGTTTCCAAGTATTTGTTTGGCATTATGGGCTATGTATTGTGCTACCAAGGAAGACTAAGGTTGGATAGAGTGTTGGACATACATGGATTTTTTGATGCAGAATCGACTAGAGATGTATATCACAGAATATCTACAAGTGGGTATGCATTTAACCTATTTGGAGGTGCAATTAGTTGGATGAGAAAAAGAGAATATGTAGTGGCACTCTCAATTACAAAAGTTGAATACACAACAGTCATTCATGCAAGAAAGGAAGTAATATTGTTACATAGTTTGTGTTTAGGTATTGGGTTAGATAATGAGTTGTGAGGATAAATTGTGACAGTTAGAGTGTAATATTCCCACCAAGGAACCCAACATATCATTATAAGGCAAAGCATGTTGATGTTCAATATAATTTTGTGAGAGATATGATTGAAGAAAAGAAGGTGTTGTTGGTGAAGGTGGACACTTTGACGAATGTTGCAGATTCATTAACAAAATACGTGAGTAGTGAGAAGTCTTCTTGATGTAGATAAATAATGGGCATTATTGCTCTAGATCATTTATTATGTATTCTCGTGGCCTCTTGTGTGAAAATAAAACAAGTGGGAGAATGTTGGATATGTTTTATATTATTTTCACAATTATCCCTGTGTGTTGTATGTTGCACTAGGTGCAACAAGGGGATCGCGGGGAGGTTTGGGGGAAGTGTCCAAAAAAAAAATTGGACGGTTTTTTGCATCCATTTTTTAATTGTTTTTAGCAAACTATTTTTGCCTTTAGCAGTTTTGTGCATGGTGGTTTTTCCCATGGTTTGTAGTTTCAGTTAAGGAGCCATATTTGTATTTTAATCCATGGTAAATGGATTGGTAATTTATGGATACGAACGGATATATATTATATTGTAATATAGTAAAAAATATTTTATATTGAAAAATATTATTGGTTTTCCCAATCTGGGTTTCCAAGATAAAATATGTGTGTTAATGTGTGTGTTTTCCCTTGCATATTCTCTGTTTTTTATTAAGAATATGTTTGCAACAATTAATTGTGTAGGGTTAAAATCTACAATATCCACTCACATCCATCTCCACTTCAAAGGGATACTACAAGCTTGGTAACACAAGAATTGGTGCTTACCTAATTTTTCTCTTCAATTCATTAAAATCCTTCTATTGACCCTTCCCCCACTAGAATCTCTTGCCTCTCAAAATTATAACATGAATTGGTGCAACTACTGTTGAAAATTGAGCTATTAATTCCCTTAGGTATTGTGTTACTCCAACAAAACTCCTAACTTTAGAGACATGTACAGGCACCAACCACTTCATGATGGATTCCAACTTTGTAGGATCTATCTTAACCTCCCCTTCACCAATCACATAGCCTAAATACATTAAATATTACTGCAAATTCACAGTTATTGAGATTTATCGATAGCTAGTGCTTCTTTAAAGTCCCTAGCACCCACATCAAGTGTGAAATGTTCTCCTCCTAGGGAGCATTGTAAACTGGTATATCATCCAAATAAATAATAACAAATGAGTCTAGATAAGGGCATAATACATCATTCATTAGTCTCATAAACGCAATTGGCACATTGTGTAGACAAAATTGCATGACTAATGGCTCATACAAACCTTGTACGGTTTTTATGGCAGTACATGTATTCTTCTTTGACTCAAACCTGGTGATACCCTAATTTAAATCTAACTTGTTGAAATATTTCACTTGCTGTAACTGATCTAACAGGTCATCAATCATGGGAAAGGGGTACCTATTCTTGATTTAATCTTCTTTAATTCTCTGTAATTTATTCACATTCACTAAGTGCCATCCTTCTTTGGCACAATTATGATGGGTGACCCACAAGGTGAAGTACTTGGTCAAATCACACCTTGCTCCAACAATTGTTACAACTACTTCTTCGCTTCGCTTGCTTCAAGAATAAACTATCTATGAAGCCCAATATTTGGCAATGGAGAGTCCAATAATAATTGGATTTCATGCCCCACTTCCCTCTTGGGATGTAACCTTTTAGGCTCCTGTAACACTCCCTTATATGCATGTGTCAAACCTTTCAACTTTTGTTTTTTTTCTTTATTGCGCCCCTCTAGGGATGCCTTTACCCTTATTAACTTCTCGCTAGATTTTTTTTTCTCTTGAGAATAATAAAACATATTTCTTGCTAGAATCAATCAATTTCTTAGCTTGGTTGGCACTTACCAATTAAATATTATAATTTCCTGTGTTCATGTTGATAATGAATGATTTCCCTTCTTTGATGAGGTAGTACTAGTTGGGTCTTCGCATGAATATCACATCCCACATTCACCTGTAGGGACTCCCAAAAACAACTTCACATACATCAAGTTGTACTAAATCCACTTCTACTTCATCAATAAAGTCAAAATCAATAGAAAATTTTACTATTCATTAGTTTATTATCTTTATTTTTGCATCCTTATTTACCCATTCCAATGGATATGGGCTAGGAATACCATAAAACTTCAATCCAAGCTTGTTGACCAGATAGATTGCTATGAGACTACCCTATGAACCTAAGTTGAATAGGGCATCAATCTTGGTCTTATTGACTTGGATCTTAATATTGAAGAGTTTGGTCATCTCCTTATCTTCGTGGTGTTGAAGGCTACTTAGATTTAGCCCCTTCTACACTGATGTGTAGAAAATCTTCTCATCCACATCAGAGCTACTTTTCACCTAATTTCTCGAATCAATGTGTTTGCTTGATGGGGGCCTAGACCCAGGTTTAGATATGGTGCGCAAACCAACAAAACCCACTACTACTGGCCCTTTGGACAATGATACGTTGCGCAGACCAAAGTCTCACCCGAGGCAATATTAGAGGATGCTAGGACAAGCTTTTTCAATCCAGAGGGACTATGGATTGTGGCTCTAGAGCTTATCTTCTCTTTAACACTTATCAAAGCTTTGCAGAACAAATATACTAACTACGCAGTCATTGTTCAATACTTCTATATAACTAGCTTCAGACTGTGTGATTCTACTTTAACATGCTTTAATCAAAATAAGAAACCATAACCCAGAATTCATGATGAAAACATAGATAAAAACCCTAACTTGGCACAAATAAAATCAAAATAAAGATAAATCAAACATATAATTAAAGAACACAGATTTGTCTTCAAGGTCTTGATTTATTACTTCACATCTTCTTAATACAACACTTTCCTCCTGTGTACTCAACTACATAATTTCTAAGGTCTCCGCGCACTCAGCTACAAGAGCCTTCCCTTTCGCACAAAACACAGAATAGAGACTCAATACAACCTTACATCCAAATTCATTCTACAATTGATTCCTTCCTTGATTTATTGATATCCCTAGACTCCTTATATGGTATTATCTTTTACAATACCATGGTCTGAAAACCATGGGCAGAGCTCTAAGTATTCAAAACATTCCCATCCTTTTACAAAATAAGGGACTTTGACCAGCCCCAAAGCCCCTAAGACTCTAATATAATTTCGCATTGCACACTCCACTCCTCAAAATGTGGATCCTTTTACAAAACTTCTATCTAAGGGTACCTTGTCCAACAGACCCCCAACACAAAGATGTGACTTGTCCCGAGTCGCTCTACTGGTGCACCCTCAGTCTTTGATTTAATGTTGCTCGATGCATCCTTCAGTGGAAGAACTGTCTTGATGCACTTCTTCTCGCCTTCTTGTACTTCGGTCGGCAGCTTCTTTGTGGATGGCCCAACTGTCTTATGGGCAATTTCCTTCTGCATCTGGCGCAGAGCTTTCAGCTGTTTCTCCACAGTATGCGATAGGTGATTGGCTTCGGCTTCCCATGGCCGCGTTCTAGATATGATAAGTTATTTCTTTTTGGGCAGCTCATCAATATGTCCCTACAAAAACTTACCCTCTTGGAGACATGTATACCGTTCTATCGGTGCTAGAGTCTTCATTGTAACCTTAATATGCTCCATTTGTTCTGATTTATCATGGATTTCCACTTAAATATTCTACACATGAGGGTCCTCATGTAGTGAGGACTACACTTCCATAATGTCTTCAAATACTTAGATGCACTCCTGGACTATGGATTCAATATTGGAAATGGCAGCCTTAATCTCCGCGGCGCGCTGCTTCCGGACCTTTGGTGGAGTAGCGGGACGTAATTGCAATTGCATCTCAATGATATTCATTTGTAGCTCAAATCATACCTTGTCAACTTCGGCCTTGGATTATTTTTTGGACATCATGAGCTTTTCAACTTTGTCCTTTGGTGCTACCTCGGCTTGAATCTGCAGATCAGGCAGTTCACTGAAAACTTTGGTTGTGGCTGCCTCCAACTTCTTTTTGTGCGCAGCTTCCTCATCTCGCTCTTGCACGGCCTGCTTATTTTCCTCATCCATTTGATTTCATTCTCTCTTAACATATTTTATAATCAATAGGGTTCACTGCTCATGAATCTGCAACTCTTTTGTGACGCCCTAGTGGAACTCGTGCAACACCTTCAAATGGGGCACAACAAGGTTGAGCCTCGTATTCTGCTAATGTGACACATGCACCCGATTCTCAGTAGTGTCGAAGCATAGGATACCTGGAGGGACCTGCACTGCACGAATATCATTTGTGATGGAAAACTCATGCCATGTTTTATTCGCACCATCTAGTGCCCCGCTCGCTTGAGTCGCGGTTGCTTGAAGCCCACTCGCTTGAATCGCGCTCACTTACACTGCACTCATCTGATCCTGTAATTCCTTGAGGCCCTTGTGGACCTCCGTAAATATTATCTTGTATTAGTCCTCAATATTTCCCCATATATTCTTGATGATGTGTCAGACAATGTCGTCGATCTCATCGAAGTCCCCCTTACTGAGGCCATCGACTTTGGGACGACAGACCTGTCTAACTTCATCTTTTTTGTGCACCTCTGCCACCCAGTTTCTGTCGTCTCTTAAGAATGTAAGGGGGGGGTCTGCTGCATCAGCAAATGTATCATCTCCACCTTGATCATCACCCCCTCCTATCTTCAAAACATCCTTCTCTAAGAGCTTTTCCATCGACATAGTGATCCGCGCATACGCCTTTATGAACTTTCTATAATAACCCCTATGTCTGAGGGTCGTGTGTAGTTGATTCACATTCTTTGGTGGCTCAAAAATTAATATGACAACAATATTTTCAAGGTCTACCATCAAGCCCTATTTGCAAATAATATGCCCCAATAATATACCATATGACACACAAAAAATTCACTTCTTTAAGTTCAAGGAGATTTGATACTTCTTGCAGGTATCCAATAACAAGTGTAAAGTAGAAACATGTTTCATTAGCAATATGAAGTTTGTCCAGTCATCAAGTATACCTCCATAAATGTGTGGATAAATTCTTTAAACGTCGCGACTATGATTCTGGAAAATATTGTTGGAGCATTCTTCAATCCGAACGGCCTTACTCTGTACTGAAATGAGCCCCATTCAATCACGAAGGTGGTCTTGCTCCTATATTCTAGCGTGATCCTAATATAATGGTATCCTGAGAACCCATTGGTAAATGAGTAAGCTTCCTTCCCTCCAACATTCTCCAAAACCTCATTAGTGAATGGTATCATAAACAGATCATGCACACATGCATTGTTTTAGCTTTTTCAGATCGACACAAATCCATATCTCTCCCTTGGTATTTTCTCCTAGACCACCATAGGGCTAACCCACTCGGATTCCTCTATTGGGTCAATAATTCCAGCATTGAGCATCTTGTTGATTTCCTCCCTTACTTTCTCTTTATATTTTGGGTTCAACTGATATGGGCGTTATTTGACCGGCTTCGCATCCAATTTCAAGGTAATGCGCATAACTCCCAAATCTCCTACAATTCCTTTTAGCTCGAAGAACTTTGTTAGAAACAACTCCTGGTAATCATGCAACAACTCAGTGACCTTTCTCACTGTGTCATTGTCTCAGTGGTCTCCAATCTTCTCAAACTTGGGCTCCGCTTCTGAGCCTATGTTTACTTGTTAAGTCTTTACAGGCTGTGATATATCAGGCATCTCTACTTCAGGACCTGCAACCTCACGTTGTCCTTCTAATTTAGGAATATTAATGTTGTGCGGAGCTTCGCAGTCACATTGTAACCTTCTCGTGCCAGTTCCAACTGTGCAACCCAGTCAGGTTGTACCAAAGTTGTTGGCTTAGTGATAATCCAGATTATTCATGTTCTGAATTCCTAAAGAGCATCATTAATACAATCCAAACCATCTGCAAAGCTATAGATCCATAAGAAACCTTCAGTCATCTCGTACCAATCTGTGGTGCCATGGCATAGCTCAGTTTCAAGAAACCACTTCTAAGCTATTATATAAAAGGTGTGGAAGAATATGTGTACCCATTCAGGTTGAGGTTCTTCGCCCCAAGTCGTAGTCCAACGAGACAAATTTTTGCGAGGATCATCCTTACCATTGTACTTTTCTGTGATCCTAGTGTTTGCATAACCAAACTTGAGACTCATCAATCTTTAATATTCCTTCCATCCTCTTAAGTGTTCTTTGTGCATGCCCCACCACCTGGCTGGGGTGGACCTCAAAGCGAAGTGCAAAGCTTCATAGCACTTTTCTTCGAGCACCTTCTTCTCAAACTCATCAAGAAATAAGTTAACATACCCAATGCCATAATAATGGGGAAATTCACATACCTATGATGTGACGCGGCGAAGGGATCTGGTAATTCTATTAAACCGCTTAGTAGAAATTCCATGCAATTGGTTCTTCCAATTCTCCAATTCCTCGCCAGAGTCTGAAACACATGAGATATCGCGCTCCCAACCGATCCTTCCATCAGCGGTAGGATTGATATAATCTTTGTCCTACATAGTAATCTTATAGATATTTTCAATATCAGCATCAACATATTCATTCTGAACTGGTTTTGAATATCGTGTGCCTTCAGAGGGGTCTAAAGGAACAACAACCATGGTACCATTCTTCTCAAACACCATCTTTCTATTTTGAATATTGATTATGACATCCATATCATAAGCCCAATCGAATCCAAGCAAAGCAGGATACAGATTGCTATCATCAACAATCTCAAATACTTTAAAGTTTGATAACACATTTGCACCATCAATGTCTACTTCAACACCATGAAATCGAACCATAGGATGAATTTTCTGTTGATTGGCCATTCTTAGCTGAATCAACGACCATTGTAGCTTTGGGCACCCCATTCGTTCCCATGTCATCTTTGGTGATGCAGGAGCATGAGGCTTAGAGACAAAAGGCTTCATTAATTATTCCAAAAATCCAAAAAAAATTACAAGCAAAGGTGCTGGTACCTTTAGCTGTCAGTTTACAGTTTTACTAGATAGGGTTGAACTAGTATCTAGGAAAATTGAACAGTTGCAGATTTGATTCAGCATATTTAGCCTTTAATTGATAGATTTAGGGAAGATATTATGCAACTAGGATTTTTTCTAAATCAGGAGAATTTGATCCTCAAGAGGAGGTCGACTGTTATGTAAAAAACTATAAATGTAACCTCTGAGAAGGAGGAAATCGAATTTGGACCATAAGAGAATTGATTGAGAGGGTTTTGCCTCTGTTTTAATAAAATTGCATAATTTAATTATCTATTGTATTCTTGGCAAATTCCCGGAGGGTTTCATCTCTTTGAATCCATTGGATTTATGTATTTCTGTGTAGAAATTGAGAGTGATTAAATTTTGTGTAAAAGATTCAGAGGAAATTGAACGAACTCCGGTTTCTTTGCTTGAGATCATAGATCAATAATCGATCTATAATTTTTGAATTACGGGTGGAAAAAGAGGTTTCCAAGAGGATTTGAAGTTAAAATTGTAAACTAGCAGAAAATTCCATGTCAAACGCGATCAAAATGAAAGTTTGCAGAGTAAGTGGTTTTTGAAAAACCAATCACTGTTTTCGCACCGCTTTTGGGAGTGCAAGTGGTTTTATTAAATTGAACGCGATCAAATAAGATGATGACATGTCACTATGGCAATACTGCTAGTTTCGCGTGACTTTGGGTTGATAAAGTGTCGGGGCTATTTTTACACGATAGTCGTCCGATCATATGTGTTGGAGATCCAACAGTGGTCGCGTTGGAAGTCGCATGGAGTTTAAAAAGGTATGGACCCGACGTTTTATACAATGGAGCTTTATTAAAGTATTTGAAATCCTAAAACCCATTTCCAAAAGTTTTAAACATTGTTTAAAGTAAATTATTACATTTCTAAAGGATTGAAACATTGGTTAAATTGAATTATTATGTTATGAATGGATAATGGGAATTTTTCTTTTGCATGTCATTTTATTAAATTAATAAATAAAATTTAATAAATTTTGATGAACGAGAGTGGAAATAAGGATTAGGAACAAAGTCCTCCTGAATTAGAAAACATAGTAACAAAATTTGAACAGCTCTCCTTAATACCTGCACCCACACTGCCATCAATTGTGGTGTCAGAGCAGTCTTCAGAGCATTTTCCAGACACTGAACAAGCTTCCAAAAGTTAGAAAAAGAAATCCAACATGGCCGTCAGAATTGGTAGAGGAGGTGGTGCTGGTAGAATAAGAGGTAGACCAGTTGCAAATGCTGAAGTACTAGAGATTATGCAGCAGATTCAAGCTAGATTGGAAGCAATGGAAGTAGGACAACAGAGAGATCCTAAAGATGTCAGTGAACCTGAAGCTGAAGAAGAAGAAGAAGGAAATGTTGAGCTTACTCCTGAGATGAGATTCTTTAAATCAGTGTTAGGATCTACATCCAAACCTAGACTTTAAGTATCATCTTTTGCAGGAGGATTGAATCCAGAAGAGTTGATAGACTGGATCAATGAATTGAATAAATGCTTTGATTATGAAGAGATGGGTGAAGAAAAGAGAGTTAAGTTTGTTGTCACAAGGTTGAAAGGACATGCAACACTTTGGTGGGATGGAGTGCAAGCAGAAAGAAGGAGAGTTGGTAAGCAGCCAATCAAGAATTGGAACAGAATGGTAGCGAAGTTGAGAGGTAAGTTTTTGCCTAGTGATTATCAGCTTTCATTATTCAGACAAATGCAGAATCTTAGATAGAGATTAATGACAGTAAAAGAATACACAGAAAATTTTTACAAAGTGAGCATAAGAGCAGGACAAATTCAAGATACAGCAGAGAAGATTACCATGTACATAAATGGTCTCAGAATGGAGATTCACGATGAGATAAGTATATTGTCTCCTATTACAGTAGAAGAGGCTTACCAAATGGCCTTAAAAGTTGAAGAAAAACTCATAAGAAAGCAATCTGCCAAAGGAAGAGGTACTTTCCGAGGAAGACGAAGTCAAGGTGGTAGAGGAAGATCTACAGCACCAAGAGATGGAGCTAGCAGCAGCTCACCTCAGTATGCACCCACAGAAGGTGATACAAGTGGCAAAAGGAGTCCTTATAGAGGAAGAGGAGGCAGAAACAGAGGAAGAGAAGTCAATTGTTACAAATGTAACAAATTAGGACATAGAGCCTATGAATGTCCCGAGAATGTGGGGACAAATCATAGAAATGCAATTGTTTCTCAGACTGAAGAAGAAGTAGCAAAGTTGCCTGTAACAGAGAAAGAAATTGTGCCAGAAAAAGGAGAATCTTTGGTGGTTAACAAAGTTTTGTTAAAACAAACAAAGGAAGTTGTTGAACCAACACAGAGAAAGACTTTGTTCAGAAGTGTGTGCAAAGTTCAAGGGAAATGATGTCAATTGGTAGTTGATAGTGGCAGTACAGATAACTTGGTCTCTACAGAGGTGATAGAGAAGTTGAAATTGAAGACAAGGGAACATCCAACACCCTACAAGGTGTCATGGCTTCAGAAGGGGCATCAACTGATAGTAAAGGAACAATGTGAAATAGAATTGCAAATGGGCAGTTACAAAGATAAAATCATGTGTGATGTGATGCCTATGGATGTGTGTCACATATTGCTGGGTAGACCTTGGCAGTATGACAGAGCAGCAGTACATGATGGAAAGAGAAACACTTACAAGTTTTTCAAAGATGGTATGAATCAAACATTGTTACCTATGGAAGAAGAAGATTCATCAAGTAAAAAGTCTGATCCAAAGGCTTTATTGTTGAGTGGAAAAGAATACTTGCAGCAGATTGAAGATGATGAGGTAAATTTTGCTTTAGTTTGCAAACCTAAGGTAGTATTTACTTCTACTAAAATTTCTGATTTTCCAATTGAAATTCAAGAAATGTTGGAGAAATATTGTGATATTATTGTGGATGATTTTCCTGATGAATTACCACCTGTAAGAAAAATCAGCAATCAGATAGATTTGATTCCAGTGTCAAATTTTCCAAACAAAGCAGCTTACAGAATGACTCCTACAGAGAATGAAGAAATCAGAAAGCAAGTGCAGGAATTGGTTGACAAAGGTTTGATCAGAGAAAGTTTTATTCCTTGTGCAGTACCTACAGTATTAAGTCCAAAGAAAGATGGAGGTTGGAGAATGTGCACTAATTCAAGAGCAATTAACAAGATAACAATCAGGTATAGATTTCCTTTACCTAGAATTGAAGATTTGATGGATTGTTTGAGTGGAGCAAGATATTTTTCAAAACTAGATTTGAAAAGTGGGTATCATCAAATTAGGATAAGGGAAGGAGATGAATGGAAAACAGCCTTTAAAACAAATGAGGGATTGTATGAATGGATGGTAATGCCTTTTGGTTTATCAAATGCACCTAGTACATTTATGAGGCTTATGAATGAAGTATTAAAGGAATTTATTGGTAAATTTGCAATAGTATATCTGGATGATATATTAATTTACAGCAAAACAAAAGAAGAACACCTCAGACATCTTAATTATGTCTTAAGGAAGTTACATCAAGAAAAGTTACTGGTAAATTTAAAGAAATTTTCATTCATGAAAGAAGAATTGGTATATCTAGGTTTTGTTGTTTCTGCTGAAGGATTAAAAATGGATCCAGAGAAGATAAAGGAAATTGTGGAGTGGCCTTCACCTAAAAGTGTTTTAGAGGTAAGAAGTTTTCATGGTCTTGCTAGTTTTTATAGAAAATTCATAAGGAATTTTAGTAAGAGAAATGCACCTATCATTGAAACCATAAAGAAGGACAAACAACCATTTAAGTGGACTACTGAAGCTGAAAGGAATTTTCAGTTCTTGAAGCAAAAAATAATTGAGAAACATGTCTTAGTTTTGCCTGATTTTAATAAACCATTTCAAGTAAAATGTGATGCCAGTGGGGAAGTTATTGGAGCTATATTAAGTCAAGAAGATAGACCTGTAGCATATTTCAGTGAGAATCTGAATGAGACAAGAAGGAAGTACTCTTCTTATGACTAGGAATCTTATGCAATTGTACAGTCATTGAAGAAGTGGAGACATTATTTAATGTCTAAAGAATTTGTGCTATATTTAGATAATCATGCTTTACAGTATATTATGCAACAGCCTAAATTGATTCAAAAACATGCAAAATGGGTTGAATATCTTCAAAGTTTTAACTTTGTATTGAAGCATATAAGTGGTCAAGCAAACAATGTAGCTAATGCCTTGAGTAGGAAAAGCATTCTTGTTCAAGAAAGTCAAATTCAAGTGTTAGGTTTTTATTTTCTTAAAGAACTCTATAAGACAGATTTGGATTTCAAAGAAGCATTTGAAGCATGTTGTAATCCTGTTTTGATAGACAGAAGTCAATGGTTAGATTATTTCTTGCAAGAGGGTTTATTGTTCAAAAGAAATTAGTTGTGTATACCAAGTTGTTCTATGAGAGAAAATTTAATCAGGGAAAAACATAGTGGTGGACTTGGTGGACATTTTGGTGTTGATAAGACTTATGAGCAACTAAGTCATTTTTATTTTTGGCCAAAGATGAGATCTAAAGTGGAAAAGTATGTGAAGAATTGTAAAATTTCTCAATATGCAAAAGGGAAAAGTCAAAATGCAGGTTTGTACATTCCATTACCTATTCCAGACAAACCTTGGGATATGGTAAGTATGGATTTTGTTTTAGGATTGCCTAAGACACAGAGGAAGAATGATGAAATTTATGTTGTAGTTGATAGATTTTCAAAAATGGCACATTTTATTCCATGTTATAAAACCAGTGATGCTACTTATGTTGCCAATTTGTTTTTCAAGGAGATTGTCAGATTACATGGGTTACCTAAAAGTATTGTCTCTGATAGAGACACCAGATTTGTTGGTCATTTTTGGAGGACATTGTGGAAGAAGCTTGGTACTAAACTAAGTTTCAGCTCAGCTTATCACCCTCAGACTGATGGGCAGACTGAAGTAGCGAACAGGAGTTTGGGTAATCTTTTGAGAAGTCTTGCAGGAGAACATCCTAAACAGTGGGATCATATTTTACCACAGGCAGAGTATGCATATAATGATTCACCTAACAGAAGTACAGGATAGAGTCCATTCCATCTAGTTTATGGAATGCACCCAAGAGGATTATCTGAATTGAGGAACTTGGGAAAAGCAGAAATGAGAACTGTTGAAGGAGAGGAGTTTGCTTTAGAAATTCAAGCAATACATGAACAGGTAAAGTAGCAGCTACAAAACAGCAGCATCAAGTACAAAAACAGAGCAGATTTGTGAAAAAGAGAAGTTAATTTTGAAGTTGGTGATTTGGTTTTAGCACACTTGAGGAAAGAAAGATTTCCAAAGAGGAAGTCTAACAAGTTAAAATTCAAAAATATAGGACCATGCAGGATATTGAGAAAGTTTTCTGCAAATGCTTATGGAATTGAATTACCATCTGATATTGGAATATCTCTAATATTCAATGTTGTTGATTTGTACAGATATGAAGATAGTGGCACAAATGACAGACTAGAAGACAGAGAAAAGATTGACTGGGTAAAAAGGTTACCCACAGCAAATACATTACAGCCAAAGAGGATCTTAGACAGGAAAGTGTTTAAGAAAAATAGGGGACAGGAGTATTTTCAATATTTGATCAAGTGGAGGGATCAGCCAATTGAGGATGCTACCTGGATGACAGAAACCATGCTGCAGAAATTGGGCAGTTCTGTGGAGGAGCTCATGGACAAGAGCCCATGAAGATTTTTTTCCTCAGGAGTCTGATGCAGGAGCATGAGGCTTAGAGACAAAAGGCTTCATTAATTATTCCAAAAATCCAAAAAAAATTACAAGCAAAGGTGTTGGTACCTTTAGTTGTCAGTTTATAGTTTTACTAGATAGGGTTGAACTAGTATCTAGGAAAATTGAACAGTTTTAGATTTGATTCAGCATATTTAGCCTTTAGTTGATAGATTTAGGGAAGATATTATATAATTAGGATTTTTTCTAAATTAGGAGAATTCGATCCTCAAGAGGAGGTCGATTGTTATGTAAAAAACTATAAATGTAAACTCTGAGAAGGAGGAAATCAAATTTGGACCATAAGAGATTTGATTGAGAGGGTTTTGCCTCTATTTTAATAAAATTGCAGAATTTAACTATCTGTTGTATTCTTGACAAATTCCCGGAGGGTTTCATCTCTTCGAATCCATTGGATTTATGTATTTTTGTGTAGAAATTGAGAGTGATTAACTTCTGTGTAAAATATTCAGAGGAAATTGAAGGAATTCCGGTTTCTTTGCTTGAGATCGGAGATCGATAATCGATCTATAATTGTTGAATTACGGGCGGAAAATGAGCTTTCCAAGAGGATTTGAAGTTAAAATTGTAAACCAGCAGAAAATTCCATGTCAAACGCGATCAAAATGAAAGTTTGCAAGGTAAGTGGTTTTTGAAAAACCAGTCACTGTTTTCGCACTGCTTTTGGGAGTGCGAGTGGTTATATTAAATTGAACGCGATCAAATAAGATGATGACACGTCACGGTGGAAATACCACCAGTTTTGCTGACTTTAGGTTGATAAAGTGCCGGGGCTATTTTTACGCGATAGTCGTCCGATCATATGTGTTGGAGATCCAACGGTGGTCGCGTCGGAAGTCGCATGGAGTTTAAAAAAGGTATGGACCCGATGGTTTATACAATGGAGATTTATTAAAGTATTTGAAATCTAAAAACCCATTTCCGAGAATTTTAAACATTGTTTAAAAGTAAATTATTACATTTCCGAAGGATTGAAACATTGGTTAAATTGAATTATTATGTTATGAATGGATAAGGGGACTTTTGCTTCTGCATGTAATTTTATTAAATTAATCAATAAAATTTAATAAGGTTTGATGACCGAGAGTGGAAATAAGGATCAGGAACAAATTCCTCCTGAATTAGAAAACATAGTAACAAAATTTGAACAGCTCTCCTTAACACCTACACCCACACTGCCATCATTTGGCAAAACAGTTGCATCTGATCCTAGATCAATAATGACTTGGTCCATTTCATGATCTCTTATCTGTGAAGTTAATATTATTTCTCTGTCAGTTATCTTCTTATTTTTGTATACCTTATTCAGTGTGCATTATTCAGGTGTGGTTCTTCTTTTCCAGCACAATTGTCAATTAGCTTCAGCAATCCTTCCACGGATTTTTGATCCCCTAATAACTTCATGCTTGTCTGCAAAAATGACTTTAGAATGGATGGATAAACTTCATTTTTTTTCAGTAATATCCTTGGGTTTATTCCTCTGCGGAATCAGTTGGCTCTGCGTTGTTGATGTTGAAGCTCCAGGATCCATAAAATTCTTCTTTGCTTTTGTTGACGGGAAAATTTGTACCACCAACAGCAAGGGGGTCTTCCCAGTGAGAGGTCCTAATTAGACCTCACATATTTTTGGATAGGAGCCCCATCCGGTATGTGGGCCCAGCTACCACCATAAGTGTGTTTGCTCTTGGTTTTCATATGAGAAGGTGTCGAGCAGGGACAAGAGGGAAATGACCAAGCAGTGAAACAAAATCATCCCAAGATTAACAAACTACAGACAGAAATACAAGCAAGTTTAAGTAGCAACATGAAGGGGCATGCCATGAGAGGGATTGGTGACCAAAAACCCAGTCAGACATACATGAAAGATAACATGCCATAATTTAATTGCAAAGTAGTTCACAATAGATAACCGACATGGAAAGAAACAAGCAAACACTAATTCGAAAGCAAAACATACATGCAACCACTATGAATCAGTCCATAACATATTGCATGCACGAAAACACACATACAAGCACAGTGAAATATCAGACAACTAATACTACCACCACGAGCAAGCATGTCAATCAGTGCCAGAAAAGAAGAACATTTTATTAATGTTGTTTCAACTTCAAATACATAACTTGCAACTCATCAAAACCCAACAGTGGAATGTGAGCTGTTCATACCAATGCTTGACGTAAAACCTTAGCCTCGCTACAACTCCCTCTACTAGCTACCAAGAGTTGAGTGCCTTTGGGGATCAAGCACAAATCAGTTGTCTAGTCCTAGCCTCGACTCAAGTGCTCAAAATTCCCTTGGCAATGAGGCATGAGGGCACATTTATCGAGATGGGGTGACCGTTCACTTACTGTGACTCTTGACCTCCCCTCATGACTCTTCAACTTCCTCACTGCTCTCTCATGCCTATTGATCGTTACATTCTCAAATCAATATCAACATAGCTATTGACATTATGTTGAGCAATATTTACATTAGAATGAAGGAGAAGTGGGGATTTCGAGGGTTCTTGGAAACCCTAGGGTGTTGGTTTCCCGTATGTTGCAATGATGTGGTTGCTAAGTATTTCAACCAGCCTATCATCCTACCATTGTGCTTCATTTGCAGTCATCCATATTTAAGGTGATGCGCCTTTGAGCTTATTACGAGGTTCTTGGAGTTTTTTAATGAACCACCTTGCTCTCTATAAGAAACCCTAGCTTTTTCCATGCGAATCAACTGTGCTGGTTGGATCATTCAATAGTTGTTGTTGACTTGAATCATGCCTTCATGAGATTCCTAGATAAAATGACTATCACCATCTGCGCAACTCCAATCATGCAAACCCATGACCATTAATTAGGATTTAATACATTTAACATAGTTAAATAGAATAAGAAACATTAATCAATTATGATTCGTATAATCAAAGTTGAGGAGTGAAGAAGAATTTGTAGCCCTAGAATATTGATGCTAAAATTTCTTGGCTCGGTCTTCTTTTCCCCTTTCATAATGGCGATCCTCCTTGATTTTCTAATCACCTAGTTGCTTTCACTACTATCTTGCATGTATACACTTTCACATCTATTCATCATATATTTTTTCAACTTGGCCTTTTCCTTCTATCACGATGTTGGGTACAACACCCCTTTAACACGTTTGATACGACCTTTTATGTGATGACACATCATCTCATTTGGAGCGCTTTCAGTTATATGACGGGGCTATGGAGTGCGACTAGGTGCAGATTGCGACTTGTGGGAGTCTCATGATCGTAGCTCAGTGTTTTCTTCTTTCGTTTGAGGAGTGCGACTTGGTGACCTGGGTGAATATTGTGACTTATGGAAGTCACATAATCGCAGCTCCAGAAGGTCGCATCCTCTATTTGGGCACCTGAGGCTTTCACCTGCGACTTTGCGACTCGTGGGGATCTACGACTTGAAATTAGGTCGCATGGTGGCGTTGGGGTTGGGTCGCATTCACCTGTTTCATTATTGGAGTTCACCAATCGCAACTCTGCGACCTTGGTTTGAGAAATGTGATCCCACCTAAAATCGTAACCTGGTAGTGTGACTATGTCAAAAAATTTCAACCTGTAGCGTGCAAAGAAGAAATTTGCGACTTCTGGGATTGATAATGACAGTGGAGTACTGAAAAACTCTCTGAAGCTATATTGTTGACCTGGGACAATTGACTTTAGCTGAATAACTGAGAATGACAGTCTTTCCCTAAAATAATTCCTTTCTACTGGGAACATTACCTCCCTGAAGCGCGTCGATGAATTTATGAGGCAAACTAATTGTTGCTTCATTTGGTATCTCTCATTTACTTTCCATTCAGTGCTACTGATATCTATTTTGTGTGGTGGTTTTCATCGAACCTCTTGAATAAGGGCCAACGTTGAAGCCTTTGAAATGCAACCATGCCATATTGATCTATGGGTTGTCTGCCCACTGTCATTATAATCAGTTTACATAATTATAACCCTCAGTTATACCTGTTGGTCTCGTCCTTTGAATTTTCTCAACATCACATATCACTCCTATGCCTTCTTGACGTATATCCTTCATGTCATCACAACCATACATGGTATGATCTTTCTGTCATCACAACCATACTGTGTAGGGGGGATTTTGTTTAATACCGCAGTCTTCAACGCTTTTCAGTGGGCTCCATCACGTCAATGTAACATATCCTAATTCAAACCCGATGCTTAGTGCGTGATGATGAGGAAAACCCTAATGGTGTTAATGTAACCTCAAAACCCCTCGAATCATGCACTCATATAATCGTGCTTCGTTACCTTATTGGCGAACACATTTGCGAGTGAGAGAATTTCAAATACAACCATTACGGCATCGACTTTCAATCTCTTACCTGGGCTTGCATTTTCCTTAAAACACTCCTCTGAACACGATACATGCCTAATTTCTATTTGACTCCAAGACTAATCATAAAGTGTGCCTTCCTTGAAATGATGTTGGTTGGGCGGGTTTATGGACCATATTTAGCTTCTTTTAAACTGATAGTTAATGCCTTATTCAAACGGTCTGACATATTAGCATGTTCCTGCAAGGTGGCAGCGTATGGGTCTCCATGAGACGATGCTATGCGTTAAAACAATTGTTATGGACTTGAAGTGATTCCCTGTGCCAATGTAGTCTGATGCTGCCCATGGAAGCTGTCAAACGGACTACTAAATAAGAAATGATGTCCTTGGAAACTGGAAATTTGTGATTTGAAAAAAAAAAATGGTCACTACTTATCCTTCTTCGGCTTCCTCTACTTGTTGAAGATAACGAAGATCCATAGAACTCTGTGGAAAACCGCCACTAACCTGGGTCTGGAAATGAGGTGGGACTACGAGTGGAGTAGTTACACAAATGGTTTAAGCTCAACAGGGGTCTTTTTTTTGGAGGAGGGAGATATTCTATCCTTGGGAGGCATCAAAGTGACCGGAGGTCTGAGTGCAAAAGGAATTTATACCACTCTGATAAAGAAAAAGGATTGGCTAATCGCGGACACTTGGTTCAAGAAATATTGGAGTGTCAAAGTGAAAAACAAAATGATCATTTTCACCTGGCTTGTATGGAGGAATAAAAATTTAACTTGGAGCAATCTACAAAAAAGTGGGTGGCAGGGACCGGGCCTGTGTGTTTTATGTGGATTTGTAGAGGAGGACAACTCTCATCTTTTTTACCATTGTTCTTTCACCAGAGATTCTGTGTCTTTTATCTGTGGATATTTGAATAGTGAAATGCCACTCTATAGTACAACCAAGGAGTGCTTGGGATGGTGGTTAGCTAGAGGAAGGGTCACTTGGGCTATCCCCATATTGTTTCATTGGCACATTTGGTGCAGCGGGAACAGAAAAGTTTTCGAGAAGGTGCCAAGTTCACCCATAAAAGTTGCTTATCAGATCCTTAGCTCATGGGAAAGCCAGAATACCAGTCAAAAACCTCTGAGAGACTTATCCATTAGACATAGACCACATGAAGTCCAGTTCCCGATGGGTTATTTTTATGGGGCTTCTCAGCACTCAAAATGTGGTTGTGGAGCTTGGTTGTTGATCTCTCCTAGGTGTCACTACAAAATCTTTTGGAATGGGGGAAGCGGAACTAATATTAAGGCAGAATGTATCGCTCTATGGGGGCTCTTATGGTTTTCTTGTCATTTATATGTGGAGAAGATCTGGGTTATAGGGGATTCCAAGGTACTAATTGACCACATGAATCAAGAAGCTACAATTAACCCAGGGACTTTAACTCAGTGGTTGGAAAGAATCAACACACTAAAAAAATACTTTCTCCATCATCTCTTTTCATCATGTATATAGGGAGAAGAACAATACAGCTGATAGCTTATCAAAGAAAGGGTTGGATGGTGCTTTCGGGGAAATGCACTATCAGCTCTTTGATGCTGATGGACAGGGCGCCGAAGGGAAGATATATTTTTCCTGAGATGATGATAAAGTCGTTGGAAGGAAAGCTCACACTGTATGCTTTTTTTACTGTATTTATTGGCTTGGATGAGGCCAACAAACTTTTTTCTTTTCTGTAATGGTTTAACAGTGTTTTCGTGCCCATGTTGGGAGACTTTTATCTAATGCATGTTGATTGTGCTGAAGCATAAGTTTCAATGTTTCTTCAAACTGTTTTTGAATGAAGCAGGTTTTTGTAAGCAATATGTTTTTGGATCACTTTGTTCTTGTCCTGGTACAAAATATAAACCAGATTTAGTATTTTTCTTGCTGAAAAACACCAACATCTTCAAGGAATTCATAAAAGTGATTTTTTTTGCAATATAGATACCTTGTGGGTGTTGGCCATTAGAGATACTTTGGTCGTCATGTCTAGGAGGTACCATCATGATCTTTGTGAGATGGCACATGACCTCCTTTAGGGTCAAGTCCACATATACAAAGGAGATATTAGGTGTCGATACATTATATGTTACAAAGACAAATATTTTGCACAGTCAAATAATAAGACCTAGAAATGTGATGAATATGGATCGAGCCTTAAAATACTTGTCATATAAAGTAAATATGTTATGAATGATGATACAAATATCAGTAATGTAAAGGACCTTCTCAGAAGCAAGATAAATTGTGTTCATGAGCATCTTCCAAGACTTAAATCTTGGGTGTGTGAATTATACTTTCTCAAATGTAATGAACTCCTTAGCACGTGGGTTTCCTCAATTTCAATAATGACTAAGTAATTGTCATGTCTGGAACCGAGATTATGATTGCATCTTAGAGAAGGAAGAGATAAATGTTATGATATGGAGGTCACGGAAATCCCTCCAACCCTGGTGTAGTCATATGAATATAACCCAATAATTCCAAGGCATGTTGTCAGCGCCATATCATGTATGTGGCAATGCATATAGGGGATCAAGTAATGTTGAACAGTTATGGGGTTTTATTCATCTATACATCGTTTCAAGTGCGCATGATGAGGATAATAATTCATAAACCCTATTGAATTTGGAAGGAATGAGGATGGTGGTGAGGCGAAGTCATCGACAAAAGGTATTCCCATAAAACCCTAATGCTACTTTGTGTGGGCATGTTTCGAGATTGGATGAGGAGGTGAAGATGATATGAACCCTATAGAGTGAGGATTAATTCAAGGTTGTTTGGATCATCAATCACAAACATATAAAGTTTCAAGGATGCAAGGATAATACATCTTGTAAACCCTCATGCGCATGGTGACATGGGGAACCGGTCATGAACCTAGGGGAAAATTACTTGCAATGATTCTGACCATCATACCGTGCAACTCTAATAAGAATGTGCCCCAAGGGAACAAGACTTAGGCAAAACATGAATGCGATCACTCCCTTGACGAATTAGGGTTTATGCCAAACCCTAGCACGACCAACACAATGCAAGCCAAACTGAAACCTTATCTGGAGAGGCTTAGTGCCCCCACTTATTTGTGACAACTATTATGGTCAACTTATCTTCGAATCCATGGAGGAACTCTCAGTGCTCTTTACAGCAACAAAACCCCCAAACCCTGGTGCAATCATGAGACTACCAGAGCAGTGGATGCGACATGCATTGTATGAATGGGCGCAGTGACAGTGTTTGGTAGGAATAGGTCATGGGGAGATTAACTGACAGGAGACTAAGTCGAAACCTTAATGGGCTGAGCAAGCAGAGGGGGACTCGAAATTTTGAGTATGCCCAAAATTTTTGGTGGTGTTGTAGCAACTACAATAGCTTCCGTGAAGGTTTCTCTTTTGCAATGTAATTCGAACCCATAATTATTTTCTCCAGCTTTCTAGACATATGTATCCTCCATATGCTTCTTTCCTTCTGCTTTGTATTCTCCAGTATTTATATCGCTTTGTGTCACTATATTGACACTTAGATCTTCTTTTCGCGTTTCAACTCTCATCATTTCTATGTTCTGGGCAGGTTGTTGATTTATATTTTCCTACATTTTAGCCAATAATGCAGTACAATATTCTATCTCGTGATCAAATATGCGAAAATACTTACAAGAAATGGCAACGGGATTCTGACAACCCCTGGTTAAATTTCCAGGTTGTCCACGGTTATAACATATAATCTGTCTGCGACCTCATCCAATGCCTCCTCCTCAGTCGCGCCCTTGACCTTGGAAACCTCCTCGCGTTGTTGGCGAGATTGGATCTTCATGGCTTTCGACTTCCATTCTGTATGCCCCATGAGTTTGTTGCATTATCAGATCATAGCTTCGACAATTCCTTTCATCATGTCCCACCGAGCAACAAAATTTATAAAACAATTGCTTCAGTGACTGGATATACTTCTGTAGCAAATGATAGTAGTCTGTGGGGTGCTGACCTACAACCTTGCATAGGCTACACTAGACGTTTGGTCCCATACTTGGTCCAACACTTGGACCAAGCTTCATTGGACTTAGCATCCCAGGGCCCAAGTACTCTTTAAAATCAGGGCACTGATCCTTATAATGTCCCTCTGCTTTGCACTTTATCCACCAAACTTCTGAACATATGTCAGACCAAACCTTTTTCCCTTCTTCAAGTCCTAGAGTTCCATATGTAAGCTCGACAACTTGGTCTAGATCTACTGAACCCCTATGTTGGTATTTTCTACTGGCGAAGCTTCTAGTTTTATCGCAATCTCCAATGCTTCAACTTGGGTTGCGATATTTTGTTGTGATAATGGTAATCTAAGATGTGGTAATAGTGCAACTATAAACCACTCCTTGTTTTGTTCATTAGGGATATTGAAGCTGATTTGACTTAGCAACATCTTGAATCTTTGTTCTACTTCCCATAGAGCTTCAGTGACTAATTTCTTGATCTCTTTGATCTTCGTAATACATTGTGACTACGATTTCGGCTTCCTAAACTTAGCATTCAATGCAAGATTTGTCTAATCCAACATGGCATTTTCGTTTGTCGCAGAGTACTTCATATACCAATACAAGGCTCTATCCTACATCGTTGTGACCAGCTGCGCTTTCTTCATATTCTCATCAGTGATGTTTTGTGATCTCTATACTGCTTCTGCAACAAACCAAAATTGGTCAGGATCATCGGATCCCAAGCCTTTAAACACAAGCATCTCCACTGTCTGATCCATGTTAAACAGGGGGGGTGGAGGTGGAGGTGGAGGTGGGATAACAATATGGGGATGGGTTGTGATGGGAGTGAAGGGTTAGGGAATCCCAAAAGTGAACTGATGATCTCCAAATTCTATCGAAGCACTTCTAGGGGTCGCAGGGTTTCTTCTCCTTCTTCTCTTTAAGAACCAAACAATGGATTGTACTTAGTCTCAATGTAATTATGATTATCTACCCTGAATCTCTTACCGCATCACGTAGTTTTGGTTTTTCTTCCCCCGAACATCAATCGAATTGGATTCGTAGCACACCCTTTTCACACAATAGCATCTTAATCCAAAGTTTCAATGATTTTAAGTACTTGCCTCGCGGACCTTTGAAAAACCTGTGTTCGGCTTCATTTTAGGACATATTATATCGATCACAAACTCAGTAATAAAGCCTCCAAGAATACTATCGATCCAATAATCAATAGCCCTTGAAATCTTGTTATCAATCCCCTTCAATTGTTTAATTAGCTCTAGAGACCATGCAGTAGGATTATCATCCTTAAAGCAGGTATTTTTCTGAGATAGTCTTGATAACCACTCGTGCAGCTATTTAGAGAACAATGAGAAAAGGATCTCATTCTTATATGTGAAAATATATTTCTGCAACCACCTCTCAGTTGATAGGTGCAGATTCTTGTTTAATTGTACTACAAATTTGCGTTCTTTCAGATCTACCCAGTCTTGAATTTCTTGTCGAACGCCACAACCACATATCACTCAAACAGATCCTAGTCCTGGAAATGGAAACATTTGTTGGCTTGATGGAGGCCTAGACCCAGGTCCAAATATGGTTACTCGAACCAACAAAAACCACTATTACCGGCCCTTTCAGCAACGATATGTTGCGCAGACCGAAGTCTCACCAAAGGTAATATTAGGGGATGTTAGAACCAGGTTTCTACATCCAGAGGAACTATGAAGTGTGGCTTTAGGGCTTATCTTCTTTTTAACACTTATCAGAGCTTCGCATAACAAATATACTAACTACGCAGTCATTTTTAACACTAGAAAATCATACGGGAAAAAGACATTAAAAATGTCAAGTAGAAGGTATAGATAAAGATTTCTAGAGAAGAAATACATTAGGAGGAGCCAAAAAAAAATATTTTCCTAAGGTCAAAGGACAAAATTTATGGACCACAAGATCTTTGCACACAGTGCGCCTTTTTCTTCGATAACCGCACGGTCCTGGGGATGATGGGATGTCACCGTCCGAGACCACTTAGCACACTTGGTTAAAGATATTCCCACTCAACCTAACCAAGTATAGTCACCTTTGAGCCATCTTGAGGCCTTAATGCAGCACACAAAGGAATCATACTTCCACTCTTGTGTCACCGTACATCTTGGGCCAAGAGAAGGAGGAAAAATTTGAAAATGGTCTATAAAAGCTAGCCTTGGGAAGAAGAACATGATACACATTGTTATGCTAGCCAAATTTCTCCATAGAAAACCATCTTTCGTTTTCCAGCAACAGGAGGTTTGGAAGGACTCATTTGTTTACCGCCCAACATCTAAGTCTAAGAGAGAGGAGTTCACCACATGTTCATCAATCTACCATCATTTGAGAGGGAAGATATGCTTGTTGAAAACTTGAGGGGAAGAGACCCCCTTTTCTTCGATATTGGAGCTTTGTAGCTCGAAGAATCCACTACAAGAGATTTGGAATTCTATCTTCTACTACCACCAACACCTAATAAAGGGAGAATCTCTCCATTTTTGAGTTATTATTGTGTTCTCTCTATCGAGGATGTATCTTGTGCATGCTGTTTTGTTTTTGTTTCATTGTTTATGTAGCATGTTATGTTTCCTTTCTAACTTATATTATTACATGTTTAACTTGTTCCACTAACGTTTGACAAACCATTTTGGCTTGTGAATCTTATGTAGGTAAGCAGCCTCCCTACTAAGTAAAGTGTATTTTGTACGCCCACGTGTCGAATACACTACCACAAGAATGGCGACTCCACTAGATTCTTTCTTTTGAGTTAATTGTTGTTGATGCAGGTCCTTATTCCTGCTCAGCTTGCTACAAATCACCCTCGCATCCTCTAAGCATCCCCAATCAAACTCAGTGAGAATATTTTCCCAACAGAGGAATATTTTTTTTGCATTATGCTCGACCGCACGCATTCTACTCTGACAGACGCACACTCTGCGTTTGTGGGAAGATAAGCCGTGCAGTAGGAAACAAGCTAATTTTTGCTTGTTTTTTGCAATTTTTTTCGTTGTAAAGTGCTTGGAAACCCATAAAAAAATTTCCATCACTGTGTTCTTGTATTTCATGACTGATTAGGACTCTTACTTGCTAGAATTTAGCTTAGCAACTAAGTAGTTTTAAGTTTAGGCTTCTTATTTTTGCAAATCACACATAGTTTAAGTAGGAAAAAGTAAGTGGCCTTGAATCCACATATGTTTTCCAAACAAACGAGTTTCTGATAAAAGATACAAAACACATAGCGTAATTAGCATAAAATTAAGTGGGGCATATATCCACATATCTTTAGCTAATTCAAGTTTTTTCAATTTTTGCATTAGATTAGTTTAATTTTGCATTAGGAATGGGGACTAGGACCAAACTGTCGAAAAGAAAGAAAGTAATCTCTGCCACCCTTGCACCTCAAGGTGAGCTTGGGTATGCACATGAACACTTTCCTAAAACAATTTTCCATCTCCCTATAGTGCAAACATAGTCTAACTAGGCAAGGTGTAAGCGGCCCATAATTTTCACATCTTTTATTGTAGCAAGGAACGATCACACATAGGATAATTAGAAAAGGATTGTAAAGGATCAATGCATATCCACATCTCATAAAACTTGTGATTGTACACTCCAAATCACATGAAGCATCGGAAAGAATTGGACCAAAAGGAACCCAGTGTGTTGGTACCTTTATCCTCTTCTTACAGTTACTTCACCAAGGCACGCCCTAAGAAAAATTGAGACTCTCTAAAAATAATCATTAACTCAACTCACTAAATTCTCCCCATATGAGCCACAAAAGAAATTATAGTTCAGGTTAGGACCATCGGGGGTAGGCATCCAATAAGACGTCGTAGTCATAATACATTTTGAAACATAGATGTTGACTTTTTAGGGATCTTCAAATCCATCTATCTGCCCATTGAACAAATACATGAGCATTATCAGAGACCCGTTTCAAAGGGGGTTAAGCTTAGGCCTAATACGTGCGATAATTTTTGGGGCTCCCTAACCCATCTAGTGCTCGGTACTGGTATCTGATTACCAAGAAGCTCAAGACTCGAATGCTCACGTGGGACAACGATACTTTAGTGGCCAAAAATAGGGCATCCTTCCCTATAGGTGACGATGCAGGCCTCACTTGATCCTCATACCATTACCTTGGTCAATTCTTCAACTAATGGAAGGAGTTGTCGGTTCTTTCAGGACGTTAGCCCCAATACCCATTAGAATTTACCTTAGCAAGTCCTAGTTACATTGAGAGTGCAGGGACGAATATGTATATATAGGCTTTTGAGTATCATACGCAAAACAAACAAAACCACATTTTTTGCTTCCTTGATCACATAGCGTTAAATTAAAGGAAAATTTACCTCTTATTTGTTTGATGTGTTTTATGCATGTGATTATATTTTCTTTGATAAAAATCTTCCTTCTTCCAACAAACCAAAAATATCACCAATATTAAGCTAGTCGACACCATAATGGACCCAACGGGACCCCGTCGATCTAGGTGTTTCTTGGACCTCCCGCAACTAGAGGGAGGGGTGCCAGGTCTCCCACCATTTAGGCATCAAAGACGACACTCTGCCACCATTATCGTTTCATCCTTTATCAGGGAATCTGTGATTGGAAACCCCCACGGGTCACCCAACACCACACTAGTGGAAACCCCAGCAAGGTCACCACACTCAACCCCTCCTACAACACCTATAGGGAAGAGGAGCACTACCCCTTCAGGAAGTAAAAAAAAAAAATCCATCAGGACACTCCAAAGCGTAATTTTCAACAAGCACCTCCCCTAAACCATCACATTCAGATACCTGTTTTTCTATAATGTACAATGGCAGTCAATACACAGTTACCTTTCTTATCATCACTTAATCTTCCATATCTAATGAATTTGACTAATTAACCCATTGCTCATGGCCTTAACTGGTTTCCCATGCCCACGAAGATCCCTTTGGATATACCAAAATTTGAAAGGAAGAAAGCGGAAGATCCAAGAAAACATATTATGAATTTCCACCTATGGTGTTCGTCCAATAGTATCATTGATGATACATTAGACTAAGACTTTTTCAACGCACCCTAATAGGGCCTGCGGCGAAATGGTATGTTGAGCAACCTTATGCTTCTCATGGAACCTTTAGCGCCCTCGCGACAGCGTTCCTCACCT
Organism: Pinus albicaulis; assembly: GCA_034641835.2. Classification (NCBI taxonomy): domain Eukaryota; kingdom Viridiplantae; phylum Streptophyta; class Pinopsida; order Pinales; family Pinaceae; genus Pinus; species Pinus albicaulis. The sequence goes on from CM076577.1 coordinate 948,203,183, forward strand.
ATTTTCAGCTACCCATCCATCATGATTCGAGAATGGAACTGCTGACACATTTTAGGCAAACACCAATCGTCCATATATCGAACCATCTCCATGAAACGTAGCAACGTCGTAGTTTGTGCAAGCCAAACTCGACGATAGAGTGTTGTTGGACCTATTTTTGAAAAATCTCACAGCTAAGATTTAAAAGATGTGACTACGCAGAAACCTACCTCTGAGGAGTACGCCATTAGCAAGACCCAACAACTTGAACTAATTTACACCCAATCAGTATATATTTACAATTTCCTACCAAATTCCCCGCGCTTGCAAACTTATAGAGAGTTACCAGACGCATCAAATACTGCAAATGGTTTGATCGGATCTGTTAGGTCCCTATAATATTAGTGTATCCACTTATTGTTTGTTAGTATAACCCCCTTATTGTTATTTTTTTTCCCATGTAGTCCCCATATTGTTATTATTGTGCCCCATAGAAGCCCATTATTATTATTGTTATGTCGGCTAGGATTAGATTGTGACCCATTGGCCTCCTATATATAGAAAGGAGGTTTTGTCATTTGTATCATCCAATAATTGTTCATTTATGTAATGTAAAGGAGTTTTCCCCCTCGAAGTGGCTGATTTATAAGGCGTTTATTTATCTTTTCTTCTATTTTGAGAGTTGGTTTCATAACATTTGGTATCAGAGCTTTGGATTCTAGGGTTTTGCTGTTTCAAACAGGTCATCGTGGAATTTTCACTATAACGTTTTTTTCTACAAAGTTTCAGATGCTAAAAAAAAAATCCGTTTGCGAATAAATCTTGAGGAACTTCATGTAAAAATTTTAGATCTTGGTTCACAATATTTTTGGAGATATGATATGTGGAAGTTAGGGTTTTTGCAGGCTCCCAAATTTCATCTCAAAGAGGTGACCTTGGGAAAATCGTCGTAACTCTCTCTCTGAGCATCAGATTGGAATTTTGTAAGAAGTGGCCAAAAGTACACAGACTTTAGTTTCCTGGGTATCGATTTCAGAGCCGAAGGAGGAAATAGTGACACGTGGCACGTCGTACAAGTTCGCTATACTGAACTAGTCAATAATTAGGACATTGTGGGAGATTGGGCATAACTTTGTCTTGAAGAATCCAAATCAGGTCTGACCTGTGGCATTGTAAAGAGGACTAAGAAGGATAATACAATATGTAAATTCAGATCTTGAATATCCACAATAATAGAGATAAATCAGGTTCAATATAGACCTCCTAAAAAGTAGGAAAATGGTTTATATTTTTTAAAGAAGTTTGTGTAAATTTTGTTTGAAAAATCAATATGAAGTGATTCCAGGGGAATATTAAAGCATAGATATCAGTTGTGAGTTATATAATGCCTCCCAAAAATCATTCGACACCCATTAAGCCCTCATAAAGCTCTACTATGACATATGAAGAAGAAGAATAGAAGTATGATATATCAAAATTACGGTACCAAGTGCAACAAATTTCGATCTTACAAAGAGCAACCAAAGATGACATAGATCGTTTAAAATTAGACATGGAGGCTAATTTGGATGGTTTGAAGGATCAAATTAAAGCTAATATGGATGATATAGTAGTGGAATATCGCATCGAGCATCAACAACAAGTTCTCCAACTCTCAAAGGATAACCTAACTTTGGTGCATAATCGAATGAAACAATAGGAAGATGAACATCGCAGTGAAAGAAGTTTTGAAGCAGTCGCGGAAACAAGAACTCGACAACTATGAAATCGATCAATTTTGGAGTATATCAAAAAGTGGAAGAACTTACCCATTTAAGATTCCACATGGGAGGATGTGAATTTTATATAGAAGCATCGAGAAATAATCAAGTGTTGAGGACAACACTTGTTTGAAGGAGAGGGGCATGTTAGGTCCCTATAATATTAGTGTATCCCCTTATTGTTATTGTTAGTATAGACCCCTTATTGTTATTTTTTCCCATGTAGTCCCCATATTGTTATTATTGTGCCCCATAGAAGCCCACTATTGTTATTGTTGTGCCCTTACATTGTTATTGTTATTTCGGTTAGGATTATATTGTGACCCATTGGACTCCTATATATAGAAAGGAGGTTTTTTCATTTGTCTCATCCAAGAATTGTTCATTTATGTAATGTAAAGGAGGTTGCCCCCTCAAAGTGGCTGATTTCTAAGGAGTTTATCTATCTTTTCTTCTATTTTGGGAGTTGGTTTCATAATAGGGTCCTTGACCCAAGATCACCTAAGCAGCAGTATCCAGTACCCAGGATACTCATACGATTTTACTCATAACGTATCGCAACCTAACTATCATCAAAGTTAGTCTTCACCTTTGCAAAATATGAAAAATAGGGTAATACCATACCATCAACAGTAGGGAGGCTCATACCCTCCCTCGCAGGGGAACCAATACTCAGCTATGAATTCTGATACAAGAGACCCTCCCCAGTAATCTTACACCAATCAGGGACAGGGGAACCTATATCCCCCTTTTCCTGCACAAAATCCACCACCAATGCAAAACAACGCGCCAGTTAACCTGGTGCAACCATCCTGGGCTCTGCAGCGACAATCTTATGACTAGGAGAACAACAATAATCCTCCAAATGCCGCAAAAAAGAAGCTTAGGAATAAGCAAAAGGGAGACTCTAGATAGGGGCAGTAATCAACAACGCCCCTCGCGATCTCAGTCTGGGGGCAACCCCAACCGAAATCAAAACCAAGAGCCAAATAGTAACTCCCAAGGGGAAAAAAAGAGACTTGGTCTAAGGACAAATCATTCTTGTGCCATATGTGGTGAATATGGCCATTACACTCACCACTTTCCCGAACTCCCCGAATTGAAAAAACTTCAGGGTAGCCGAGGATAAGGGGGACCTACTCAACAACCCGCTGTAATGCAGGAACCCTTCCCCCACCAAGGAGTGGTTAAAACCCAGCAACAACAACCACCCCAAAATGATAGCGAAGGAGGCAGTCATGAGATTTACATGGCTGGTGAAGAATTGTTCTTCAAAACAAGGAATAGTAACTACGATACACCTTCGGACACCAACCCATCAAGTACAAGTACGAGTGCACCTACAACATTGTTAACTATCACCAAAGTACCTATTGAGCCCCTTCCAAAAATAGTCAAGGGACCAACCAAGCACGCAGGAAATCACTCTAAAGCCGCTCATAGCTATAGCATAGTGGATGAATTATCTCAATCACTTGCTGCTATGTCAACTTTGGAATTTCTACAGTCATGCCCAAGACAACAGAAAGCCTTACTTTCTGAATTAGGCGCAATCGATCCTTCTGATTCACGCCTAATGGTTTTCGACCTAGATAAAGCAAGCTTGGTACTTCCTTCTCTAGTCTCTTTCCAAATACCAGTTTTAGTTCAGAACATCACCATACACCGATGCATCGTCGATGAAGGAGAATCCACATGTATGATGTCCAAAACAGTTTGGAAAAAGTTAGAATCACCTGAATTAAAACCATCTGACATCATTCTTAGAACATACAATGGTCTCTCGTCAACCCTCGTCGGTTTGTATCAAAATTTCCCTGTAAACCTGGCCAGATAGACAGTTCTTATAGACATAGGTCTTATACGCACAACTTGACTACAATATCCTCCTCAGGCAGAGTTATATGTACGCCATGACTACAGTCACATCCTCTGTCTTTAGGGTAATTATTTTTCCCCATGATGATCGGATCATTACCATTGACCAGCTCACATACTACGACAAGAAACCCATGACTGCTCTCGATGTCGTGCTACCATATGTAGACATAACCACAGAACCACTTACATGGTATATAGAATTTGGCCCAGGCCAGTTCAAACCATCATCCATTCTAGGGTCATTCCTAGGAGATCCCCCTATTATACTAGAGGGAGTCCCAGAAAGCACGTGGGCACCAATGTGGATGATGGTATCATCAAACACCGAAACTAGCCTAGACATAGAAACAAACATTATGGATTTTGAAGCCACTGGCACGGTATTCCTACCATACGCAATTTCGCAAACTCCATTTTTACACCCCCACCTGGTTTTGTGTCAAAACAAGTCATGGAAACTCTGACATTGCCGAATATGGATTTTTCAATACCCGTGTGGTATTTGGTTCCCTCAGCCATGTTGGGAATTCCAGGCATCACCTCTATAGGAATAACCCCTATTGCCCCTCAAGAGGTCATAGCAATTAACGAAACACCTATAGCAGCGCCAGCTGACACAACCAAGAAAAATATAAAAAAAAGGGAAAAAATTTGAAACCCCCAGGTTACCTAGGGAATTACAACATTGTGCATTGTGTGATACCATAGGCCATCCTACTAATATTTTCCCGGAGTTAGAAGAATTGAAACCCCTTATACACACCGAAAGAAATGTCGCAACCTTGAATTCCCATAAAAAGGAACAGACCACAAACAACCAAGGGAAATCATTACGCACCAATCATGCATGCGACATATGCGACCATTATGGGCATTATACCCATCACTTCGTAGAGATGTCATGATATAGGGATGCCTTGCAAGCCCTATAACAATATTACCAGGAGGACCCCTCAATGCTACCCATGCAAATGGATAAGGATGAACCCAAAATTATATTGTACATATGAGATGAACCTACATCTTGCTCGTATAGAGTCACTCCAATGGACCAAAGACGACAAACAGAGGCCACACTGCAGGTCCCAGTTTTCGCACTATGTGACGAGCCTGATCACTTAATCACATAGTGCCCCGAATTAAGGGCGTTCAACCATTGGTATCAAATGCTGCAAGTTTCCCAAAGAAAATTAGTTCATGTAATATCCCCAAAGGGGAATAAGCAGTAATAAACAGAAATATGCCAGACAGATATGAAAGGAAACAATACCGAACCAGATCACTGAATCAAGACACATGTAATACCAGAATCTGAGCCATTTTATTAATCAGAAAGTACATGGAGAGTAATACAAGAAATCAGAATCAGTGCACCTATCCTTGCCCTAGGCAAGTGATGACCCTCCCATACAAGAATGGCTGCATGAATGACAGCATCTAAGTTGCTTCCCTGAGACCGGTGATGATCTCTGCGTGGTAAACCCGGGCTGATCCCCAAGCCGAAACCCTCTCCGTCGAAAACGCGGTCCCCGCTAGTGACAAACAAGCAGAACAGGTGGGTAAAGACAAGCCCTCAATCCCTCCAGACAAATGGATCCGCTACAGATGGCCGGGAAACGCCGATGAGCCCTTCTCACATGGGGCTCGCTTCCTCGTATCTCGCGCCCCACCCGATGGATCTCGAAGCCTCCAATCGATTCGTTCTTCCTCTCTCAATCAAGCCCTCCAATATCGCATCTGGATATCAAACCCTCGTATCTACACTAGATCTGAACTATCTTTCGCATCTACGCCCTAGGGCTAGATCTCAAAGTACTCTTCAGACTGACCAGATCTATCAATATCTCCTCAGATCTGTCACTCCTCCAGCTGGATCTAGTGCTAAACCTCCAGATCTGCAACATACAATACTAGATCTGCAACATACAAGACTAGATCTGCAAGATCTATCCTTCCCACAACCGGATCTAGCAATCAACCTTCAGATCTGCAACCCTTACCTCCAGAAATGGACAGCGTCCTCACTCTAGGGCTAGACAGCGTCCTTCGCCCCTCAGAACAGCGTTTTCTCCTGCTAGACTGGACTGCGTCCTTCTTGGCCAGCGTCCTCCCTTCCCGAAAGGTACAGCGTCCTCTCTCCAGATGGGACAGCGTCCTTCTCCTTCCAGATTCAGCGTCCTTCCTCCTTCGTCATGTACCAATAAGAGGCTCTCTCCCCATAATCCGAAATTGCCGCCGTCAACAAAACACCGTAACACTCACCTGAGCGGGCACCGAAGTCCCCCGAGGCGAGGGTAGAACTGTAAAAAAAACCTTACTGTGGGCAGTGCACTCGAAGTCCCCCGAGGCTAAGGGTGAGATCTCCACCCTGAGACACTCGTGCACTAAACAAGGCTGCACCCACTAAACAACCAATGCCAAGTGCATAAGCCCACTATCAATAAGAATATCATAATGAATGAACTCAAATGAGGTGAGAGCCTCCTTTTATAACATCAACTCCCTCCTTAACTCACCCTGGAACTGCGCAGTTTACCTGGGGTTAGCCTGATGCCTCCCCCCCATCACATCCACGTGGACCCCCAAGGCCCACTCTAAGTCACAACGTCAACCTACTAGGAAAAAAGAACACTTTATTATAAAGTGAGGTGGCTAAAGTGAGGTGACCCCTCTTATTTCTCACTTTATTTATTATTGCTATCTAATAAAGCAAAAAAAAGGCAATATTCCAATTAGCAAAGCTAATTGGGAATATAACAGTCTCCCCCGGCAAAACGTTGCTTGTCCTCAAGCAACTGAAGTGAGGGGTGCTGTAAGATTTTCTCATCCTCCCAAGTGGCATCCTCATCTGGCAGGTTCTTCCATCTCACCAAGAACTCTCTGATCTTCCTGCTCCGCAGCTGTCTCTCCCTGGTGTCAAGAATGGCCTCCGGCTGTAATACCAAGTGACCCTCATCATCTGTTGGAGGTAGCTCCCCTGTGACTGTTACATGCTGGCCTAGCGCCTTCTTTAGGCATGATACATGGAAAATGTTGTGAATCCGGCTGCCTGGGGGCAACTCCAACTCATATGCAACCTGTCCAATCCTACGAATCACCCTGTATGGTCCATAAAAACAAGGCTTAAGCTTCTCTGCCCCCTTCTGTTTGAGTGAAGACTGGCGGTATGGCTGTAACCGCAGGTAGACCAAATCCCCTACCTCAAAGTGTCTCTCCACTCGGCCCCTGTCTGCATATAGTTTCTGCTGATTTTGTGCGGTAGCCATGTTGTCCTTGAGAGTCCGAAGGATGTCTTGGCTCTCTTGGATCCATAGTTTGGCTCGCGGAGCCCTGCTAACCCCAAACATCACATCCACAAAAGACAAGGAATGATATCCATACAGTGCATAAAAAGGTGTCATACTGATAGACATATGATGGGTTGTGTTGTAGCAGTACTCGCCCAGATGTAGCCATTTCAGCCACGCTCGCTGCTGCCCACTGACGTAGTTACGCAAGTAGCCCTCCAGCCACTTGTTAACTATCTCCGTCTGTCCGTCCGTCTGGGGATGATAGCTGGTGCTCGGTGTCAACTCAGTCCCTACCAATCGAAAGAGCTCCTGCCAAAATCCACCCATAAAGCGGCTGTCCCTGTCACTAACAATGGTCTTGGGTAGACCATGCAATCTGAAAACCTCCCGGAAAAATAATTCTGCCACCTGTGCTGCTGTGTAGTGTGCCGAAATGGCAAAGAAGTGAGCATACTTCGTTAGCCGGTCAACTACTACGGAGATGCAGTCCTTGCCCTGCACTGTGGGCAAACCCGTGATGAAGTCCATCGAGACACTCTCCCACTTCCCCTCAGGAATGGGAAGCGGCTGTAACAACCCCGCGGGATGGTTCATCTCCCCTTTGTTCCGCTGGCAAACCTCGCACTCCCTGACATGCTGGAGTACGTCCTCCTTGAGGCCCTTCCATGCAAATCTCTCCCGCATGGCCCTGTACATCTTGGTGAACCCCTGATGGCCCGCCAATGGTGAATCATGAGAGGCATGGAGTATCTTCTCCTTGAGCTGAGATCCCTCAGTCAAGAAGATCCGATCCCTGTAATAGATGACCTCATCTGCCACCCTGTATCTGCTATTTGCTACCTGTCCATCCAGCACCTCACATGCAAATCTATCCTTGGAATACTCAACCAGTAGTCGAGCCTTCCAATCAGCGTCCAAGCTCATGAGGGATAATGTAGCTGGTCTACGAGAAAGGGCATCTGCCACCACATTGTTCTTCCCTTTGACATACTCTATATCAAAGTCATAAGCCTGGATCTTGCTGATCCACTTCTGCTGCCTCTCCTGCAACTGTTTCTGCTCCAAAAAGTACTTCAGGCTGTTATGATCTGTCCTGACTCTAAGTCTGCCGCCTACCAAGTACTGCCGGAATTTGGCCAATGCATGCATAATGGCCAACATCTCCTTACGCAGACAGGACAGTGCCCTCTGTGTAAAGAGCTCGCTTCTGACTGCACCTGCAGACCTTCCTGATTGCACCGTTCAATCCTTCTCCTCGATGCATCATCAGACAGTGGCCGAGTGAAAATCAGCAATGCTGAACATCAATAATTACTTGACACCTCTTTGAGTTTGGTCAAAGGCTCGCCCGAGGCGTGTCCTGTCTGGTCCAATGCCCCCTTCCTCGCGCCTCCGTGAGGGGGTTGCAGCAAGCCGTGAGAAGCCCTTGACGAATCTTCACTGGCGGCACACTGTTGAACCCTGCTCCCACACATTCCGCGCTCACAAACCCTCGATACTGGATCTTCTCGTCATGGACTCTCACTCCGTCCACTCCTATGATGTGCCCCAAATACAACATCTCTGTCAAACCAAACTCACACTTGGAGAGTTTGGCAAAGAACTGCTGCTCCTCCAGAATGCGCAAAACTGTCTCTATGTGCTGGAGGTGCTCCTCCCAAGTCCTGCTGTATATGAGAATATCATCAAAGAAAACCAGCACGAACTTCCTCAGATGATCCCTGAAGATGTGGTTCATGCAAGACTGGAAAGTGGCAGGTGCATTGGTCAGCCCAAATGGCATAACCAGAAACTCAAAGTGCCCATAATGACACCTGAAAGCAGTCTTGGGAATGTACTGTTCCCTCATGCGTATCTGATGGTACCCGGACCTCAAATCAATCTTTGAGAAGAAACGTGCTCCTCTCAACTCGTCCATCAACTCATCGATCCTGGGAATGGGGTACCGGTTCTTCAAAGTCTTCTTGTTCAGTGCCCTGTAATCAATGCACATGCGTAATGTGCCGTCCTTCTTCTTCACCAGCACTACTGAAGAAGCGAAAGGACTAGTACTGGGCCGAATGTGTCCAAGGGCTAACAGCTCCTGAATGGCCCTCTCTATCTCATCCCTGTAGGCCTTAGGATGCCTATAAGGGGTGGTGATCACTGCCTGTATACCCTGCTCCAACTCTATCGTGTGCTCAAACCCCCGATCTGGTGGCTGTCCCAGTGGAATATCTCCAAACACTACTGCATATCTGTCAAGAAGAGTCTGTAGATCAGGGTGCACTGCCCTGCCTGTATCTACTATCTCTGAAGCCCGTAGCTCTACTGCCCACTCGATATCTCCCCTGCGGAATGTCGCATCCATGCTGTGTGCCGATACTGTCTGGGGCGGATATGTGTTCTGACCTCGGATCTTCTCATGCCTCCCCGTCTTGGAATCATCCCACTCCATTTCCAAGGCCTTCCAATCTGTGGTGACCTTCCCCAGGGTGATAAGCCACTGCACTCCCAATATCACATTAGTGTCCGGAATGTCCACCACAAAGAAGTGATCAGTCAGCGTATAGGTGCCCATCGTCACTGATAACTCCGGTACATATCGAGCACAGGCCATGGTCTGATCTCCTGGAACCAAAACTGAAAACCCATCAAAGCTCTCTGTGGGTATGCCTCTCCGTGCTACCATCTGGGCATCGATGAAATTGTGGGTGGCCCCACCGTCAACTAGAACTGAAACACGCTGACCCCGTACTGTCCCACGTACGCGCAATGTCAGATACTTGGGGACTCCTCGCAATGCTGCTAGAGCTCCCCCAGTAGGTGCAAATGATGCCTCTCCCGCATCTGGTGGTGGAGGTGGTAAGGCACTCTGCGCTGCATAACACTCTCCTGCCTCCTCATCCTCCAACTCATCCTCTTCTTCGCTGCCCTCGGAGAAGACCTCTATGAAATGTGCCTTACCGGCGGTGCATTTGTGTCCCGGTGCCCACGGCTCCTGGCAGGTGAAGCACAATCGCTTCCGTCTCAGCTCTCTCCTAGCCTCATCATCATACTGTCCTCGTCCGGGATTCGCCTTGGGAGGCGGGACCCTCATGTCCTTACCCTTAGGCTGGAAAGCCTGTCTCTGGGGATAAGGTGGCCGAGTCCTGGGCAACACATCCTGTAGGTCACGGGCCCTGCTGATAGCATCCTGGAGTGTAGCCGGCTTGTTTGACCGGACTAGACCACGAAGTGGTTCTGATAGCCCGTCCAGGAACATCGTGACCAACCGAGCTGCTGATATGTCAGGAACCATCACTGAAACCCTCAAAAAGTCTGAGATGTATGCCTCTGCACCACCTGTTTGTTTGAGCTTGGTTAGCTCGAGGAAAGGCTGATCTGGGTCCTTCTGATCAAAACGTTTCACCACCCTCCTGGTGAACTCAGCATATGTAGTCACTGTGGAATGCCCCAGTGTGGTCAACCCATGAAACCACCAGTTCTGGGCCTCACCCTCTAGATGTAATGCAGCCATCTTAATGGCCTCCTTCTCCGGCATCTGGTTAAGCTGAAAATAGAGGTCTAGTTTTTCCACCCATGACCTGGCCGTGGTCTTTGGAGACCCATCAAACATCGGCAAATGAAATTTGCTGGCTGCACGGTTACTGTCACGGTGGGAACCCCGTCCCTTATTCCGATCATGAGGCTTACTGCCGCCTCGGTACTGCATATATTGATTGAAAGGGAGAGCCTCCATGAATTCCGGCCCCAAACTTCGCCAATCTGCAAACCAAACCGCATGTAGATCGGGACCCTCATCTCTTGATGCCGTTTGCTCCACTTCCTCTACCGGGAAAGTAGGCATGGTAGGTCGCGTGTCCATGGAATCGGCCTTCTGCGCTGACACAATGGGTATAGCATCTGGTATGCAACTAGATGTTCCTGATCCTTCCCCTACCTGAAAGACCCTAGGGGGTTCTTTCAGCGTGCCCCCTGCAACCTTCCTGGTTACCTCCTGCATGAATGCATCCATCTTTGCATCCATCTTTGCATCCATCTTCTCAGTCAACTTTTCAGCCAATCTTGCCAACATAGCCTCCATTGGATTCCTCCGTTCTTCTTCTGAATCAGAATCACCTCCCCCAAGGAGAGTGGGGTGACCTCTCGGTGCCATAGAGTGCTAGCACCACAGGCAGAGCCAGATCAGAGCTCTGATACCACTGTAATATCCCCAAAGGGGAATAAGCAGTAATAAACAGAAATATGCCAGACAGATATGAAAGGAAACAATACCGAACCAGATCACTGAATCAAGACACATGTAATACCAGAATCTGAGCCATTTTATTAATCCGAAAGTACATGGAGAGTAATACAAGAAATCAGAATCAGTGCACCTATCCTTGCCCTAGGCAAGTGATGACCCTCCCATACAAGAAATGGCTGCAAATAATGACAGCGTCCAAGCTGCCCTGGAGACTGGTGATGATCTGCGCAGAAACTGGGCTGACCCCAAGCTGAGAACCCCCTCTGCTGGAAAACGCTGTCCCTGCTAGTGACAGCGCAGAAACAGGTGCAGCACAAGCCCTCAATCCTCCAGGCAAATGGATCTGCTACAGGATGCTGGAAAACGCTGATGAGCCCTTCTCACACTAGCCTGCTCCTCAGATCTGCGTCCCACCTGATGGATCTGAAGCCTCCAATCAGATCTGCGTCCTTCCCTCTCTGAACTGCGTCCTCCAATATCAGATCTGATATCAAACCCTCAGATCTACACTAGATCTGGAACTATCTCTTCAGATCTACAACCCCTAGGGCTAGATCTGGTGCTACCCTTCCAGATCTGGACTAGATCTATCAATATCTCCTCAGATCTGTCACTCCTTCAGCTGGCTCTGGTGCCAAACCTTCGGATCTGGAATATACAAGACTAGATCTGCCACATACAAGACTAGATCTGCAAGATCTACCCTTTCCACAACTGGATCTAGCAATAAACCTTCAGATCTGCAACTCTTACCTTCAGAAATGGACAATGCCCCCTGTTTCCAGGCTTCACAACACTCTTCCGCCCTCGTAACGCTCGTTTTCTCCGTTAGATCGGGATCGCGCCCTCAAAGGATTCAACAGACTGATCTCGGTACACAAATTGGCCCTCTAGAAAGCTGGGGGACAATGGCCCTTCTCCTTCCGTATCTGCCATTCTTCCTCCTCTTGCTCACACCACAAGAGGGCTCTCTCCTCCTCGACACCTCGAAATTGCCGCCGCTTCATCAAACCTCCACGTAACAACCTCACTAGGCGCACCCAAGTCCCCCCGGCCGAGGGAACCGTAAAAACCTACTGTGTGCGTGCACTGTCCCCCGAGGCTATGGTGAGATCTCCGACCGAGACACTCGTGCACTAAAACAAAGGCTGCACTCCACTAAACAGTCCCACAGGCCGGGTTAGCACAAGTCTGACTATCAATAAGAATATCATATCATGGATGAATCAAATGAGGTGAGAGCCTCTCCTTTTATAACATCAACTCCCTCCTTAACTCACCCTGGAACTGCGCAGTTTACCTGGGGTTAGCCTGATGCCTCCCCCCCATCACATCCACGTGGACCCCCAAGGCCCTCTCTAAGTCACACCGTCAACCTACTAGGAAAAAAGAACACTTTATTATAAAGTGAGGTGGCTAAAGTGAGGTGACCCCTCTTATTTCTCACTTTATTTATTATTGCTATCTAATAAAGCAAAAAAAGGCAATATTCCAATTAGCAAAGCTAATTGGGAATATTACAGTTCAGCATTGATGGCATATGTGTCATATTTGTTGAAGCAACCACCAAGTGCGTCGTTGTCCCCATATCTATCGATTCAAGTCTATGTTGTATTTCATGCGATGCTTTGTCACTGAAAACCCCCACTTAGCTAGCTCAGACACGGAATCCGCAAACAACACTACAACTCAAAGGACGGATGCAATAAGGAACATATTGTATGTGTCAAAGGAGAGACAATCACCTGAACGACCACCTCTTCCCCGTAATCTTCCTCAAGCTCAAATCCAACTCTGTGCACTCTACGATGAACGATATCACTTTATCATTGACTATGCAACTCTAGATTTATTTCAAATACGGTACCTGGTCAATCTGGTGTACTACGACGGCCTACGAGCAGTCCAATATTCGTGTCGAGTGTGTTCGGATAACCACTTGGTTCATCATTGTCCCTACATCCCCCGTGTTTGTTCAACATTAAATTTTTTACGCTAGGCCATAACCCATCTTGCTACGGAATATGGATCAAATTCAGACTCAGTGTAAAGTTAGAAAACCTAATAGAATGAGGAAACCAGGTCCATCCTCTTCCAAAAAAAAAAAAAAAAAAAAACGGCCAACAAGGGGGCAGATTATTGCCCCCAACCACCCTCCACAAACAATATCAACCTACACATTATACGACGCATGCAATCATTTGATCGCTCAATGCCCATATTTACAATCATTTCGAAAATGGTACCCAATTACTATGGTATTCCAAAGGAAGTGGAAAACCAAAGAGAGACAGTCTTGTCTTATTTGCCAATACAACCATCACGTTCGACATTGTACTTACATCCCCCAGTTTCGACCATTTTTAGACGTCATACGCTCATTTTTCACCAAATATCTAGATGTAACCAGTTTCAAACCTAGGTAGCCAAGCGCAATGTGGATTTCCCCCCATTATCACCACAACCCTAGGAAAGCTAAGGCGACCAATTGTCTTAGTTGGGCACGAAACCATCCAAGACCAGCATGTATTCTATGCAATAGAAAGGACCACATGGTCAATCAATGTCAAGAACTCAAGAAAATCACTGACAGTCTTTGCATGATCACAACCATAACACATATCCATCTCTCAAATAAAGAGAATATCACTTGAGCGGCAAGAGAAGCGTTGAGTTTGGACTCCCCAAAGGGGCCACACCACCCAAGACCGAAGACTCGGAGATGGCAGAAGTGCAAAAATGCACCAATGGCCAACCATCTCCAAGCATCCACATGATCTAGCGTGGAGAGTAGTGTTGGTTCTCACACCATCTACTCGATAGGTACCTTTAATCCATGCACCTTTTGCACGAGCCATAACCATGGAATAGAGATGTGCCCCATGATGAAAACATGTCGTTACCTCTGCATTCAACGCAACTTCCAAGTGAAGGAAGGTGTGCGTATCCTTAGTACGCCACCAAAAGAGCACAAATTTTCTCTCAGACGAACAACCATAACGGAAATTCTTTCACCATTTAACGCTGACGGCACACAACACCATATATGATTCATCTCATCATGCATGGGAACCATGACTCATGTTGTTTTCTCATATTTCATTGGTGTCGAGACCAGTGCAACTACCCCAACGATAGTAGTACCTTCAACAGTGCAAACCCAACCCATCTACACCCTATTAACCTCGTCTGATTCCACAGCATCAACCACAGAATCATATTCATGTCTGTCGACAAGCATTGTTAGGCCTGAACCAATTCCTCACAGCCTCGCACAAACCAATTCCCCCTTAGAAATCTTGTTTCACTTTGATGAAGATATTCTAGAGGCCATGACGGAACCAGATTGTCTGTGGGACTCAATGCATCACCGCTCATTTTTTCTTCCAGAAAAGCATTCGTGCCTAGAAACCCAAAAACCCAGGATATATACCCCATTGAATCCAAAGACTTCCTTCCATGTGGGAAGGTAGATTGGTTCAAAAACCCCATCCCAGCGCCCGATGTGTTCGAAGAAGGGAATATGTTGAATTTTCTCCAACCATTAAGGTGAATATCTCAAGAAAACCAGGCAAAACTGAAGAAATCTCGCTAGGGGCATTATGCTCCCCAGACGAGTTAGTCGATTATAAAAACTTATTACAAGAATACATGGATATATTCGCATGGGATTATTCTGAAATGCCAGGGCTTAGCCCCACCATCGTAGAACACCACATTGACACCTTGCCTAACATATCACCAGTCCACCAAAAGCAGCGTCAATTACACCCATCCAAGGCAGAAGCAATCAAACAAAAGATTGATAAGCTTCATAAAGTCGAATTAATCTACCCAGTCACTTACACATTGTGGGTTTCCAACCCTATACACGTCATGAAAAAATAGGGCACCATCTGAGTCTGCACCGATTTTCGATATTTAAATAAAGCTTCTCCCAAGCACAACTACACTACCCCATTTATCGACCAAGGCATTGATGCTTGCGCCGGTCACGAGGCCTTGTCCTTCATGGAAGGATTCTCGGGGTACAATCAAATTCAAATCTGGCACACAGATCGATATAAGACGACATTCACTACCCCCTGGAGCACGTTCACATATCAAGTCATCCATTTTGGTCTTAAAAACGTTGGAGCTACCTTCCAACGGGCCATGAACTATATCTTCCATGATCTAGCTCACCTCATCTTAGCTTACTTGGACGACCTCACCGTATGATCCAAGAAACAAAGTGATCATCTAGAAGACTTACAGTTGGTATTCCAATGGTGCCGACACTACAACCTACGCTTGAACACCCTCAAGTGTGTCTTTTGCGTTAATGCAGGCATACTATTAGGATTCATCGTATCCCAACAAGGGATCAAAGTTTACCCCCTCAAGGTCCATGCAATAAAAGAAGTAACACCACCCAAAACTCTCAAGCAACTTCAAAGCCTACAAGGAAAAGCCAAATTCTTACAACGCTTTGTCCCCGACTATGCCACTTGCACACAAGGTTTCCTATGCCTAATCCATCAAGACATTCAATTCAAATGGGATGATTAGGCTCAAAATTTGTTTGAGGCACTGAAAGACACATTGGCTTCAACCCCTTTGATCAGCCCACCCAATTATGACAAATACTACACCTTATATTTGTCTGCATTAGACACAGCCATAGTTGGGGTGTTATTCCAAGACAGACCAGATAATAAAGAGCACATAATCTATTACGTCAGCAAGAACCTATCTGGCCTTGCTTTAAAATACGAACCAGAAGAAAAAACTTCCCTAGCCCTAGTACATGCAATACAAAAACTTTGACATTACATCATTCTATGGACTACAACAGTCAATGAAACTATCAAACCCATGAGATATTTTCTAACCTGTGTTCTTATGAACCATAAGCATGCTCGATGGGTATTCATACTACAATAATTTGACCTACAGTTTAGCTCCCACAAGAGCAAAAAAGCATTAATATTAGTTGAGTTAATCACTAACCTTCCAAGTCTGATTCAAGGGTCCCCAGTTAAAAACTCACTACTAGATGAATATCTATTCTTCGTGGTGACCGAGGACCCTTGGTACGAAAACATCCTCCTATTCTTGCGAACCCAAAAGTTCAAACCACATCTCACCTGTGATGACCTAAGGCGCATACGCCATCAGGCCCCCCCGGTACCTTCTCATGGGGGACGTGCTTTATCGAAGAGGCGTTGACACTATTTTACGTCGATGCCTCACACATGACCAAGTTGAGAAAGCCCTAAATGACTGCCATAGCGAGGCTTGCGATGACCACCTCTCAGGGATGGCCACTACCCAAAAATTCTTGTGGGCTAGTTATTTTCGACCCACCCTATTCCACGATTGCATTGAAGCAGTCAAAAGGTGTGAGCGATGCCAAGGCTATGCCCATAAGGCAATAACACCTCTTGCAACTCTACACCCGGTCACTGTAGCAGGTCCCTTTTGTAAATGGGGAATTGACTTTATGACTTGCAACCCCACGTCATTTGGAAAGCACAAATACATTATTGTAGTCGTCGACTATTTCACCAAGTGGCCATAAGCCATGCCTACATATGACAACATGGCAGAAACCGTAGCTCAATTTCTCTTCTACCATGTCATCGCATGATTCAGTGTGCCTAAGGAGTTAGTATCCGACCATGGAAAGCATTTCAAAAATGAAATATTTCAGGATTTGTCCCATCATCTAGGATTCACACACGAGTTTGCCTCACCATACTACCCCTAGTCCAATGGTCAGGTATAAGTTGTTAACAAAGTACTCAAAACGATGTTACAACATATGGTCAACAACCATAAAACTAACTAGCACCATATGGTATTTTCAGCCTTATGGGAATATCACACAGCGGTTAAATCTTCAACAGGATTCACACATTTCCAATTGGTATACGAAGTGGAGGTCGTGATTCCCATTAAACGTGAAAACCCTAACATACACACAGCCATCGAACTCCTCGATGATACCTAGCCTTTAGAGCAATGGTTGGTACAGTTATAACTCGTTGATGAAAATCGAGGAGAGTATCTCCAACATAATGAGGCACACAAGAAAAGGGTAAAAGCATCATTCAACCACAACATCACTCCTCGCTCATTTTCATAGGGGGAGCTAGTCCTCCACTACGATGTTGCAAAAGAAGCCTTAGGGCCTGGGAATTTCGAAACATTATGGAAGGGTCCTTACATCATAAAACACTGCCTCCTCAAAGGAGCATACATCTTGTCTGAGCCTAACGATACATGCCTAGCTAACCCTATCAATGGGCTCTACCTCAAAAAATTCCAACCATAAGGATAGGAAGTTTCAGCCTTAGAGATAATATGCATGTAACATAAATTTTGAGATGATCACAAGCATCATAGACTTGTTCTAAAAAATTCTCTTGTGTCACATATGGATCGTTCCCACATCCATTATTTTGGATTCACTGATGGAGCTTCTTGATGGTCACAAAATCTAGCAGCAGCAGCCTGGGCCATATACTCTCTTGACTGGTCACCATTCCTCACCAACAGAGTATGTATCAGATAAGCTACCAGTAATCAAGCAGAATATGATGCAGTCATCGGGTTGCTGAGCAATGCCTCCAACTAGGGGCATTTTCCATCTACATGTCTTTCTTGATTCCCAGCTTGTGGTATCGCAGTTAAGCCAAGCTTTTGAAGTACATGATTCACACCTATTTAGGAAATAATTTCATGCACGATGGTTGAGTCATCATTTTCATCACATTACATTTATACATATACCAATAAATAAAAACCAGATAATTGATCGCATAGCTAACCATATCCTGGACTGGAATGCATCTTGTATAAACCATCATCCATAAAAAGTAAGGACATAAAGCATAAATGTCCATCATAGGAACATAACATCCATCATAAACACATATAAACATAAACCAAATAATAAAAATAGACACATCATAAGAGCTGCAAAAATATACATCTCGCATATATACATCAAAAAATATATGAGTCCTAGTATACAGAATAGGTCCATGACCATCATATCAATAAAAAATATACATGTCACCAAAATAGGGAAGCATCCTTGGTGAGCCCTGGTATTGCACCAAGAATGTTACAACTCCCAGGGGTTGCCCTACTTTACTTTATCAACCTGGGGTTCATACAAACTTTGAGGTGACAGTGCTATATACATAGCGGATGCATTATGTTCATGTCATCCTCTTCTGCTTCACGAAAGGGTGTTATTTCTTAAATTATGAGAACAATTGGAAAGTAAATTACTGGAAGGAAATGACAGAAAAGAAACTGAAACTAAATTGTTGGAAAGGAAGGCCAAGAATAAAACTAATTTAATTTACAGAAAACAGATAGGAGAAAGGAAATTAATTCTAAACCACACTTAACTTGGCCAAACAGCTAAATGTACTCTACCTATCCTATTATCTATTTACCATACTCCTATCCATGCAACTAAACTATCCATGCCTTAATTTTAATTAAAAAAAATTAATTTGCAACTTCGAGGGAAGAAAAAGTATTAAGAGGGCTAATGGGGAGTTTAACACATGAAATGAGGTTTGGAAGCGAAAAGAGGGGTTTAAACCCTTTGAAAACTTTATGATAGCGTGAGAAATGGCTTTGGAGAAAACATAGGGGGTTAAACCCTTAGGAGAACTTATTATAACACAAGAAATGACTTCGGAGCGAGAAGAACTCAGAAATGTGATGGACAACAAAAGTTGCGATGTGCGATGTCACAATGGCAACTTCACAAGTTTAAATGGATGGCGGTAAGGACTTAACGGAATGAACTAAATGGTGCGCAGTGTGAAGTGTGAAGAGTGACATGGCGGGTCGCGAATCGCAATATCACAAGTTTATAATGATAGCAATAAGGATTAACGAGAATAAACTAAATGGTGCGCAATGCGAAGTGCGGAGAGTGATGTGGCAGGTCGCAAATTGCAATATCACAAGTTTGAAAGGATAGCGGTAAGGGTTAACAGGAATAAACTAAAATGTGTGAAATGCGATTTGCAATGTGGTAAAGGTTGCGGGTGGCGATTTGCAATGTGATAAGTTCCGCAGGATGCGATTTTTGATGTGGTAAGTTCTACGAGATGCAATTTGCGATGTGGTAAGTTCTGTGGGGTGCGATGTGCGATGGGGATGACGTGGCAGTGGAAAAATCTAAGAGTTGTGATTTGTGCTTTCGCAATCGCAAAGAATGAGCAATGAGTGTTAACGATAGAAGGTAACCGGTGCAAAGTGCGATTTACGATTTCGCAATATCGCAATCGCAAGGAATGGGCAATAAGTGTTAAGGTAATCGTTAAATGTTGCGATTGTGAAGTGCAACGTACAGTGGCGGGAGTCTCGAGGAGCAAAGGCGAAGGTTGGGTTTTCAGTGGTTCTATATGATTTTTCACGTGCTTTTTGTAAAAAGGGTAAGGCGGCCATGAACGAAGAAAAACAAAGAATTAAGGCTAAAGAGCTTAAGGGTGTTCAAAAGAAGGTAAGTGCAGCGCTAAGGTGAGAAGTAAAGGATGGAAATGGAAGCGTAAGAGCAGTGCTCAGAAGTGAAGCACACTTGTGGATTAATGTATGGGAAACAGACAGAAATGTGGGATAAAATAGTGAAAGAAAGGCTTGGACTTGGTAATATAAATTCTTCCCCGAACTCGAACATAAAGAAATTTTGGCCTATGGGAAGGTCTGCCCCTACTCAAACTCTATTGACAGAGATGAGAGGGGGGGACTTGACCACAGTTTTGGAGTTTTTCCTATATTTCACTATGCATAAGCAATTAATACTATAACAACACAAAAACTGAATAGCAATGAAGCTTATCAGAAGCAGATCTAACTTTAATGACAGAGGAAAATCTAGCTAAATGACATAAAGTAAAAGATAATAACATCAGAGAAGCTAAGGCACATGGATTGGGCCCTAACCCACGAGCCTAGCCCTCTAAACTTAAATCAATCAAATGAAATCATTCTGCTCATTTCATAAAATAATAACAGCATACATCTCTGAAAGTTTCAATCCCTGAATAAAACAAAAAGCTTCAATAGTTCACAATAATAATTCTGAATGGAAGCGAGACTATGATAGACTAACTCTTCCTAGCTCTAGATCTACTCTATTTATTCTACAGGGCAGCTACCAACAGCTCCCTGTAAAATGGTGATTCAGTCCACTAGACTCCAAGTAAACCAATATTGAGTGCTCTCCTCTTTGAGTTGCTCGACTGCCTCTGGAATTCGAATTGCTGGAGAGAATCCTTGGGGATCCTTTGGCTGCTTGTGGAATTCGAATTGCTGGAGATAATCTTTGGGATCCTCCAACTGCCTTTGAGGGTGGAAAATCCTCCTATAATTTCTCCTTGATGTCTCCTCCAAGTATTTGTGATAAAATCTTTATAAAAATGCTTAATAAATCATGATTTTCTACACTCAACCTTATATTAGGCACTCAGAGTATGTTAGCCTTAATCACCACGTATAGTAGCATCATAAACCAAAATAATAATAAAAATGAAAGAAAAAGAGATCTAAGAAGACAAAAAGGTGACTATTGACCCCTCCAAATATGTCTAATGATGGAGCTTATCATCACCCCCCTACTAGATGGTTGCTCATCCTTTGAGCAACTAATCCTCCTCCTCCATTTCCTTCAAAGCTTTGACAGCCCCCCTGATTTCATAAGGAAGAAGTGTGGGAGTTTCCCTAGGGGACTAAAATCCATCATTCTTTTATGAATTCTCCCATTCTCTATCTTGTGCATATGTGTCCAACACTGTTACCGATCAAATAGGTAACCTGACCTCAAAACGGGAACTCTAGCCCAAAAAGACTCAAAAAATATGAAAAAATATGAAAAAACACCCCAAAAACAAAAAGTGTGTATTCCAGAACGCACTTCGTTTTTTTTTAAGGTCAAATTTCAACATTTTATAAAATTATGGTAAAAACAAAATTGTTTCTTGAAAAAAGGATTGAAAAAACACCCCAAAACAAAAAGTGTGTATTCCAGAACGCACTTCGTTTTTTTTTAAGGTCAAATTTCAACATTTTATAAAATTATTGTAAAAACAAAATTGTTTCTTGAAAAAAGGATTGAAAAAACACCCTCAAAACAAAACAAGTTGATGCTGGAATAACCAAAAAAAAAAAATTGTGTCATACTTTTGGCATTTTTAAAAATAGAAATAACATTTTTTAATTTTTAAAATTCAAACATTAAAAAAAACCTAAAATTTAAGAAAAAAATAAATTTAAAAAATGAAAACATTTAAAAGCTTAAAATTTAAAAATATATGAAAATTAAAAGATTAAAAAAAAAAACAAACAAACAAACAAAATAAAAATTTTAATTCAAACATTAAAAAAAACCTAAAATTTAAGGAAAAAAAATTTAAAAAAATTAAGATTAAAATTTAAAAAATATAGAAATTAAAAAATAAAAATTAAAACAAAATAAAAATTTAAAAAAAAAAAAAAATAATAATAATAATAATAATAATAATAAAAGAAGAAGAAGAAGTTAAAAAAGAAGGAAATTATAAAAAATAAAATACAGAAATTAAATTTAAAAAAGAAAAAGAAAATGCTTATTAAATTTATATATATAACAAAAAATTAAATTTAAGGAAATATATTAA
Source organism: Pinus albicaulis (assembly GCA_034641835.2). Classification (NCBI taxonomy): domain Eukaryota; kingdom Viridiplantae; phylum Streptophyta; class Pinopsida; order Pinales; family Pinaceae; genus Pinus; species Pinus albicaulis. Next base: position 948,224,994 of record CM076577.1, read on the forward strand.
ATTTTAATAAATTTAAAAAATAAAAATAAAAATAAAAATAAATAAATAAATAAAATAAAATAAAACAACAACAACATTATTTAAATTAAAAGTAAAAAAATGAAAAATTAATTAAAAATAAAAAATAAAAATAAAATACAATGAAAATATTAAATTTAAAACAATATATATTAAAAAATAAATAAACTATAAAAAAAAAAAATTAAATTTCAATTATAAAAAATAATATATATATATATATATATATGAACTTAAATTAAAATATGTATATATATCAGATTTATTTAAAAAAAAAAGGGGTTAATATTAAAATAACAAATTAAATTTAAAAACAAAAATATTAAATTTTAATAAATAAATGAATAAACAAATAAATTTTGAAAGAAAAAATAAATTTTAAATATAAAAGGAAAAAAAAAATCATTGTAGAAAGAAAAACTTTAAAAATCAATTAAAAATGGAAAATTGAAAAAAAAATATATATATATATATATATATATATATATATATATATATTAAAAAACGAATTAATTTAAAAAAAAATTAAGTTTAATTAAAAAAAATATCTAATTTTAAAACCACAATTTTAATTGAAATAAAAAAATATAAAAAATTTATGTAACTAACAAAAAAACAAAAAACAAAAACAATATTAAATCCAAATTTAAGAAAAAAAAAAAAAAAAAAAAAAAAAAAAAAGAAGAGAATTTAAAAAAAGAAGGAAATTATAAAAAATAAAATATAGAAATTAAATTTAAAAAAGAAAAAGAAAATGCTTATTAAATTTATATATATATATATATATATATATATATATATATATAAAACAAAAAATTAAATTTAAGGAAATATATTAAATTTAAAATTTAAAAAAAAAAAAAAAACAAACAAACAAACAAACCACCAACAACAACAACAACATTATTTAAATTAAAAGTAAAAAAATGAAAAATTAATTAAAAATAAAAATAAAATACAATGAAAATATTAAATTTAAAACAATATATATTAAAAAAACAAATAAACTATAAAAAATAAATTAAATTTAAATTATAAAAAATAATATATATATATATATATATATATATATATATATATATATATATATATATATATATATATATGAACTTAAATTAAAATATGTATATATATCAGATTTATTTAATTTAAACAAAACAAAACAAAAACAAAAAAAAGTTAATATTAAAATAACAAATTAAATTTAAAAATAAAAATATTAAATTTTAATAAATAAATGAATAAACAAATAAATTTTGAAAGAAAAAAAAAAATTAAATATAAAAGGAAAAAAAAAACCATTGTAAAAAGAAAAACTTTAAAAATCAATTAAAAATGAAAAATTGAAAAAAAAAAATATATATATATATATATATATATATATATATATATTAAATAAAAAAAAATTAAAAAACGAATTAATTTTAAAAATTAAGTTTAATTTAAAAATAAAAAATAAAAAATAAAAAAATAAAAAAATCTAATTTTAAATACACAATTTTAATTGAAATAAAAAAATATAAAAATTTTATGTACGAAGTAATTATCAAGAATAAGAAAGCTCCTTTTGAACGGAGCTGTGCGCTGGCGAACGCGTTGCTGCCTGCGCATCTTGATCCAGGCCGCGTTCTTGCTAGGGCTTGCGCCCATGGATGGGCTGGGCTCTCCCCAGGGGCCTCGTCCCCCTCCCCCGCCCTCTTCTGCTGAGGCTTTCGATCGCTTATTGGCAGGGCTTCCTAAGAAGAAGAATGTTGAAGCTGCGAAATTTGTTAAGAAAATTGATGAAATACCTGAGATCTCTCTTCCAGCAGAGACTCCGATTCAGGTTGCTTTATCTCTGGCTGAACGAGCCCTCATAGGCTAGTTTACAAAGCTTTGGCCATCCCCCAAAACCACTGAGAGTTGGGTCAACAGAAACTGGGCGCCTCTGATCAAAGAAAGCGTTACTTCTTATTTTTTGGGGAGAGGTTACTTTCTCTTCGAGTTCACTTCAAAAGATGACAAAGATCTGATCTTCCAGAATGGCCCCTACTTCATGGGCCCCCAGGGTTTGTATCTAAATAAGTGGACTCCGGACTTCGATCCTGCTGTGGATGTGCCCAAAGCAGTCCCGGTGTGGGTTAGACTCCCAAATCTGCCAGTTCACTGCTGGAATTGGGATTCTCTGATGCATATTGGAAATGCCCTTGGGAAGTTCATCGATCGAGCAAACAACAAGGACCAGTATGACTGCGCAGGATCTGCGTGGAAGTAGATCTGGAGGTTGGGCTACCAGAGGCCATCAAAATCAAAGTCGGAAGCTGGACGCATGTGCAGAAACTGGACTATGAGCAGCTGCCCTTCAAATGCCGGAAATGCCATGTCTATGGCCACTTCGCCAGAGGCTGTCCATCCAACAATGAGGTTGTGCAAGGAAAGGAGGACGGATGGAATCAAGTCAAGCGCTCCAAAACCTCCCATAAGGCTCAAAATCCGGGAGGCCCTAGTGGCAAAGGTCCCCAACAGGCCTCTTCTCAGCAGATCCCGTCTAAGTCCGCTTCTGAAAACAAGTTCGAACTCCTAAGCTCGCACCAAGAGGACACCCAGGAGGTGGATGTTCAAAAGACAGCATCCCCGGTCAAAGGGACTCCCTCTATGTCTTCCAAAGACGTAAGTTCTGCATAAAGCTCAAAAGGAATACATGTTGAAGACGAGGAAGAGGTCCGGGAGTCGGAAGATTCGGAGGAGGAAGGAGAAATAGGCGACTCTCAGGCCTCTGTTAGGACATCCACAAGAGGTCGCAAAACAGATCGGGAGAAAAGAGAGCAGGAAACGTACAAGGACAAATTACAGGGCAGCCAACCAACTCTGGAAAAGTTGCTTGCCTCAAAGTCAAGGATGTTGAAAAATCAGACCCATGGCTCCAAGGGGGCCCACCAAAAACATAAATAATGAAGGTCATCTCCTGGAATTGTAGAGGTATGGGGAGTAAAGTCAAGGAAGAAGCCATGAGAAGCTTAATAAGAACAGAAACTCCAGACATACTTCTCGTCCAGGAGACTAAGTTGGAAGACGCAGTCTTCCTGCAAGCATGCAAGAAATTTTGGTTCAAAAGTGAAGCAAGAGCAATCTCTGCCCGGGGCGCTTGAGGAGGGATTGGCACTCTATGGAACCCTAACAAATTTGTAGTCACCTTTGAGGCTAGAAATACTCACTGGTTGCTGCTGAAAATGCAAAATCTGGATACCAAGGAAATCCTTTGCCTCTTCAATGTATATTCTCCAGTCAATGTTGGGGAAAAAAAGGAATGTTGGGATACTACAAGGCAACAAGCAGCCCTGACAAATCTGGAAAATATAATTATTGCTGGAGATCTTAATCTCACGCTCCACTCGTCTGAAAAAAGAGGTGGCAGCGCTGTTCGTGATCCGGCAAGGGAATGGGCAGAAAATCTTCTGCAGGACTGGGACTTGCTAGATATCAAACCCTCTTCCGGTAAGTTCTCTTGGTCTAACAAAAGAGTGGGCCCTGGTCATATCGCTGCCAGATTAGACAGATTTTTCATTCAAAGCTCCTTTCTGTTACTAGGTTTAGAACCCAGAATGCATATCCTTGCTAACAGCGCCTCGGACCATAAGCCTATAAAGCTCGAACTCCTGGCCCATCTAGACCTAGGTCCTATTCCATTCCGTTTTAGTCCTCTCTGGGTCAAGGAATAAAACTTCATGCAAATAGTCAAAGATTGTTGGAGTCAGCCTGTCAATGGTTCTCCCTTGTATATCTGGGAGGAAAAACTCAGAAGGGTAAAGGGTGATCTAAAACGATGGGCAAAAACCCTGTCCAACCCGGCTACAGAAAGAAAAGCCATCAAAGTCTCTCTCGCCTCTCATCAATCTCATATGGAGCACGCTATTGTCATAGAGGAGATTTTAGACCAAGAGGCTCATTTGCAACAACGCTATCATAAGGCCTGTCTAGCTGAAGAAGAATACTGGAGATTAAAATCTCGAAATCTCTGGCTCAAAGCAAGGGATAGGAACTCTGCCTTTTTCCACAAACAAACCCAAGTCAGGAAAAGCTTCAACACTATTTCTGAGGTTAAGGAGGATAACGTCACCTTCAAGGATTTTGAAGACATTAAAAAATCAGCTTTCTCTCACTTTCAAAACTTGTACAGTGAGGATAAGGACTCGGACCAATACTCAGATCTGCTTGACATCATTCCTTCTGCAATTTCTCCTCGTATGAATGAGATCCTTGAGGCCAAAGTCACCAAAGACGAAGTTAAAAAGGCCCTCTTTGATATGGATCCGAATAAGGCCCCCGGGCCGGATGGCTTCTCTGCCAGGTTCCTTCAAGTCTGTTGGCCGATTGTTGAAAAGGATCTGCTCAAAATGGTTCAGAAGTCTCAAAATGCTCAGAAAATAGGAGGTAGCACAAACTCCGCTTTTCTAGCCCTAATACCAAAGGAAAAAGGTGCCAACAATTTCAGCAGATTCCGCCCGATTTCCTTATGCAATACTGGGTACAAGATTATCACTAAAGTTATTGCAAATAGACTGAAGCTCATTCTTTCCAAAATAATTCTGGAGAATCAAGGAGGCTTCATTCAAGGAAGGCAAATCGTGGACAATTTCACCCTTGTTCAAGAAGCAATCCACTCAAGTCTTCTTCGAAAAGAACAAGGTATGGTGATTAAACTTGATTTAGCAAATGCTTTTGATCGTGTAAATCATAGCTTTCTTTTAAAAGTAATGAGCAAATTTGGTTTTGGAGCAAATTTCATCAAATGGATCCGGGCATGCATCTCGGAACCATGGATCGCTCCTCTTGTAAATGGAAGAGCCACTGATTTCTTCAAAGCTTCACGAGGGCTAAGGCAGGGGTGTCCTCTTTCCCCTCTGCTTTTTGTCATCCAAGCCTCTGTCCTCAGCTACCTGTTAGACAAAAAGATGCAAGATCAAGATATCAACGGACTGTGTATTGCTAGAGGGGTAAAAAATATAAACCACGCCCTATTCGCGGACGACACTCTGTTTTTGGGAGCTGCCTCTCTCTCCTCTGCCTCTAAATTTAAAGCAATTTTGGATGATTTCAGTGAAGTCTCTGGCAGCGTTGTAAATAAGAACAAATGTCATATCTACAGCTGGAACACCTCGCCCAGATTGCTCTCCGCTATTTCTAGATGTTTGGGTTTTGCTGCCTCCTCCAATTGGATCTCCTTTAAATATTTAGGCCTTCCTGTTTTTCATAAGAAATCTACAAGCAAAGGCTGGCTCCCTCAGCTGGAAAAATTCAAGTCTAGGATCCAAGCCTGGGGCTTCTCCTGGCTCAACACTGCTGGCAAATCTGTCCTTATTAAATCTGTGCTCTCCAGTCTTCCCCTATTTCAATTTGCTGTGCTTCTCGCTCCGGCAGGTATATTAAAAAAAATGGAAGAATTCATGCGGAGGTTTTTTTGGAAGGGAGGTAAACAGAATGAAAACAAGATTCCCCTTATCAGATGGGAAACCATCTCCAAGCCTCTGAGGGAGGGTGGTTTGAATTTCAAAAATCTCTGTCAGCAAAACGTGGCTATGGCAGCCAAGATTATTTGGAGGATCATTGCGCCCAAGCCTGGCTGGGCCCAATTGGCTCTCTGGAAAAAGTATTTCAGGGGTCCTCGTTCCTCCTGTTTAGACAATGTAATCCATTTGCCTTATTCGTCTTTTCTCAAACTGTATGTTAAAGCTGCTCCCTTAATCAATGCGCACTCTTATTGGATTCTAGGAAATGGCAAAAAGATAAATATCTGGGTGGATAAAATTATGAATAAGGACCCAATTGAAGACAGATCCTCCATTAGAGCGCTGCGTTGTTGGATGGATAGAGAGGGGTTGTGTTCGTTGTGGGATATTTCTCTTTGGAAAGACTCTGCTTGGGCAGGGTGGAAACGAATTGAGGTGCCGGCTCACCTGACACTCGAATGGTCCACGCTGCTGGACCTCCTCCATGGCTTGGCACCCACGCGCATGAGGAAAAAAGATGTGAAAGGTTGGGGGCCGAATGCCAAAGGTTACACTGTCTCCATGGGATACGACAAGCTGAAAGAGAGGCCTTACGTCCCCCCTGACCCTGCACCTTGGCAGGGGGTCTGGAGTTTCCCTTCTTGGCCCAAAGTCGACTTCTTTGCTTGGCTCCTCTGCCACGACAAGATCCTTACGTATGACATCTTGCAGAGAAAAGGGTTCTATGGTCCCTCCATCTGCTCGCTGTGCAATGAAAATGCTGAGACTGCTGTCCATCTAGTCCTCGAATGCAAGTTCTCTAAGCAGATCTGGTCCTCCTTCATTCACAATTTGGATCCCAACTTTTTGCTACCTCGTTCCACTGCTGATCTTTTTTCCAATTGGGCAATCAGATATCCTGGCCCCCCTTCTAAAAATCAGCTTATTAAATCTGCATGGGTTGTCCTTCCAAAGGTTATTTGTTGGCAGATCTGGCTAGAACGAAACAGAAGAATCTTCAGAAATATTAAACAGAATCACAAGGTCTTAGAAATCAAGATTAAATGTCATCTAAAGGAATGCTTGACTGATATAAAAGATGATTCCAATCTCAGCCATCAGGACATTGCTTGGGGATCTTCCCTTGACTTGCAATTTCAACCAGCAGTTAGAAACGTCCCTCCTCTCAAAGACTGGCAAATAAGGAAATCCGAAACTGACCTTCAAGACTGGCTCAATTCACATTCAAGGCACTCTCTCTTTTTTGATGGGGCAGCAAAGGGCAATCCGGGCAAAGCTGGTGCTGGAGGTGTTGTGGTAAGTCCAATTGGGGAAAAAATTCATACCTTTGCTTGGGGGCTTGGATTCTCATCCAGCGTTCAAGCTGAAGCTTTGGCCCTCTACCAAGGCCTCAAGATCCTCAAAGATTTAAATATAAGTGAAGCAAATGTCATAGGAGATTCCCAGATCATTATAAACGCAATGGTTTCCAACTCCCCAGCCTCGGATCTCAAGCTAGCAAGGCTGATATCCAGAATTAAGGGTATGGAAAACGCTTTTCAGAAGTTGAATTACTACCATGTGCTGAGAACTCATAATAAACAGGAGGACATTGAAGCCAATAAAGCTACCCTCCTCTCTGCCGGGGTCAAGTTGAAAGACGAAGAAGAATCTTGGGAACCTATCCCATAAGCTGTCCGTTGTCATGTTTTACTGTTGGCTCTTAAATAAATTTGTTTGTATCTTTAAGTTAGGGAAAATCTCTGGAATAGAATTTTTAGATAGTCTGTCATGGAAGAAATTTGCAAGCTTCGGCTGCATTTTCAATATTATCAGTGAGATGCATCAGGATTTAGACATCCTCAATGTAATCAGATTTCTGGCATTCAGGCCAAGATGAATATTAATACCACATAACCATTTCTGTCAAAAATATATATATATATATAAATTTTATGTAACTAACCAAAAAAAAAAAAAAGGTAGAACATTTAAAAAACAATATTAAATCCAAAAATATATATATATATATATATATATATATATATATATATTAAAAAACTAAACGTAAAACTTAATAATAAAGAAAAATTATGAAATTAAAAAAATATATATATATATATATAATTAAATAAAAAATCAATTAAATAAAAAAGAAAAGAAAAATTTAATAAAAATTATTATTAAAAAAAAAAAATATATATATATATATATATATATATATATATATATATATACAAATTTTAAAATTAACAAGAAAAAAACAAATTTAAAATAAAATAAATAAATAAAACAAAACAAAATTTAAAAAAAAAAACAAAACAAAACAAAAACAAATTTTATTAAAATAATAATAATAATAATTTTTTTTTGAAATTAAAAAAAAAAACAACAACAACAACAACCAAAATAAAAAAATTTTAAAAATTTAAAAAAAAAATCCAACGGCTGGTGGTGGTGGGGGCGGCGGGCGGCTGTGAGGCCGATTGGGCCGCCCCCGTGGCGCCGCCCGGCCGGCACCCGGGCCCACCGAGATGGTGGTGGTGGGGCTAGGCGAGGCACTCGCCCGCCGGCGCCGGCCGGGGGCCGCCCGCGCGGCCACCGGGCGGCCCCGCCGGGCCCCACGCGCCGCCGCCCCCACCACCACCATCCATGGATTTTTATTTTATTTTTTTAATTTCAAAAAATTAATTTTTTTTTTTTTAATTAAATTTTTTTATTTAAATTTTTTTTTTTTTTTTATAATCTAAATTTTAATTTTGTAATGTTAATTATTTTTAATTTTTTTCAAATATATATATATATATATATATATATATTTTTATGTTTTTTTTTTAATAAGTTAGAAAAAAAATGTTTTTGATGTTTTTTTTTTTTTTTTTTTTGGTCAATTTCTGTTTTTTTTCTTTAAATTATTTGTTTTTTTTTTTTCAAATTTTGTCATTTCCTTTGATATAATTTTCAAATATTTTTGTTTTTTTTATTTTGTTTACGAGCTATTTTTGTTTTTTTTTTTACATTTTTATTGGTTTTTTTTATTGTTTTTATATATATATTTTTTTATCTAAGTTTTGTGTTTTATTACCAACATGAAAATCACCACTCTTAAAAAAAAAGATTGATGCAGCATTAATACGTTTCGAAATTGGCATGAAAATCACCACTTAAAAAAGGTTCAACCACTTAAAAAAGGTTGATGCAGCATCAATACGTTTCGAAATTAGCATGAAAATCACCACTCTAAAAAAAAAGGTTGATGCAGCATCAATACGTTTCGAAATTAGCATGAAAATCACCGCTCTTTAAAAAAAAAAAAAAAAAAATTGATGCTGCATCAATACATTTCAAAATTAGCATGAAAATCACTAACATTTTAAAACAAATATTCATACTTCATAAATAAAAATATTAAAGTGTCAAAAATGTGCACCAAAAAAAAATGGTGATTCTGCATCACCACTTTTCAAAATCGGGTGCTTTTTATGCTACCAAAAAAAAGTAGGTAACATTGCGGTTACCTATTTCATCGGTAACATTGTTGTCCTCTTCATCAGTCAGCCCCATTAGCAAAGGTGGGTTGAGCTTTAGTCCCAACCATTGGATCTTTTTGGCCTGCATGGCCTTCTTGCATAATGGTGCCCTTTCCAATGCACCCCTCAGTGTTTTTGGAGTATGATACTCCCTGTTCTTGAGGCTATATGGGAGGTTGTTCCATCTCCTATGGTTGGCCATAATGCACTCCTCTTCTATCTGCCTAGAAACATTATCAAAGTGGCCTATCACCTGGCATTGAGTCTGAAGGTATCTTTCAACCTGTGCAGGGTCATTTTCAATCTCTCGATGTTTAAGGATGACTCCTATTGGGTTGAACACTTTTGGTCTGAGATATAAGGGTTCTTTATTTCTTCTTCCCATGACCTTCCATATCTCTTTGGCTCAATTGTCCTCATTCACCATCCAAGATGCTAGAGCCATTAACTGCATATCCCCAATTGTAGGAATGGGGTCCCAAATCTTGAGATTTGTCAGCACAAAGTTATGCATATAAAACTCTGCCATCTTTGCCTGATCAACTATGTTGGTTTGCTTGTAGAACTTCATGAATTGCCTACAATCTTGGAAAGTGAGTGATCCATGGGAGGCTAGAGTGTTGATTTGAAATAGAAGCCATTATTCTTTGAGGTACACATCATATGAGTCAGAGGGGAATCTGTGCTGAAGGGCTTCTATGCATAAGTCCACCATGGTGGCTACTTGCTCCTCTTTTTGCTACAATTGCTCCTTTAGCGCTACATTCTCTGCCTGTGCCTTCTGCAACTACTCCTTTAGAAATATTTCTTCGATTCTTTCCTCCCCCCTTGGTGATTCTTCAATGATGATCGAGCTTATGGGAGAATTTTCTGGATTTCTCTAATTCTTTTAAGCTCTAGAATACCTAGAGGTCTGCCTTTTTCTTTTTGCGCTAAGAGGAGCCATGGTGGCAGTTATCTTTTTGTACTGAGGGGATTTGAAGTTGGGTTGTGAGTCTGTGTCTCACCCACTTTCTGCTATTTTTATGACTTATGTGGCCATCTCTTCTATTTTTCTTTGGCCCTTTGTCTCTCTCTCTTCTTCTTCTAGTTCTTCTTATTTATGTCGGTTCGTCTTCCTCTTCTTTTGGTTCTTCTTGTTTCTTCTGGTTCTTCCTCTTCTTCTTTCTAGTTCTTCTTCTTCTTCAAGCGTCGCGTGCTTCCATCGGCCTTCTCCCTCTAAAAATTGTCAATTCACTGGTTTGGATGAGACGACATCTCCTTTTATTAGATGACGCAACTAAATTTGGAGTGCCAATATAACTCCGCTCAGCTCCAGTTCTGTCGTAGACAATTGGTTCCTCCTCCCTGTTAATTCAGGATGGACTACGCATTTTCCTCCCCTCGTTCTCCTCTACTCCACTGATTTAAAAATTTTCTTTTGCATGCCCAGGTGGCGTGTACTCCCAGTTTTATTCCAGCCATACCTCATTGTGGTGGCTGGCCACCTTTCTACCCCTTAAACTCTAAGTCTGCAAATTAATTATTTATGGCTATTATGAATGCATAGCAAGGGGTGAGAGCTTATACCTGAGTTTACTTGTTGTTTCCAAGGCAGTTGCAGGAGCTGGAGGTTTGAGACAAGCCTTTTTATATGCTCTATTCTTCCCCATATTCATGTTCTCTTAGTGAGCATCTTGCTAAAGGAGCAACTTCCTAAATGAGCTGCTAATCTTTATCTGTTGTTTCTCTCTGTTGTGGACATCGTGTGGGGTGCCTGAGATGCCATGGGTGGAATTCTCATTCTCCTGTAGTTTGTTATGCAACTGCCTTTCTTGTTATTCTTTGCATTCCATGAACACTTTGTTTTTTAAGGAACTTCCTGATGTTTGTAGCAGTTTGTTTGTGTGCTGCTTCTCTTGCTACATTGTGCTTAGGAATGGAGGAGTGTGGTGTATGGAGGTGATGGAGGAAGTTATGAAGATGGAGTGAATGAAGGGATGGATAGCAAGATAGAAGAAGGGAAAAGAAGATTAATGCTTCCCTATGTTTTCTAGAAACCATTAACAACTTGCAAAACAACAAACACAGAAAAACACAGTGATGCAGATGCATTTTTTTGGTTTTGTTCTTTTTCTCTTTTTTCTTTTTTTTTTCAAAGAAAGTGGGTCGCCTCCATGGAGGTTTTGAACCCACAAACTTGCCTTGGGCGCCTCAGAGAGGTTTTCACCCATGGATCTTTATTCTTTTTTTTTCTCCCTTCTTTTTTTTTCAGCAAGTGAGCTGCCTCCATCGAGGTTTTCAACCCACAAGCTTATTCTTTTTTCTTTTTTATTTTATTTCAGGAGGTATGGGAAGCTATGGAGTTTTCCATCACATACACCTCTCTTCTTATTGAATTGATGAATTCTTCCCTTGACAAAGGCTTCTTGTAAATTTTAAGTTTGTGACCATTGACAAGCAAGGGGATCCCTTCCTAATCTATGGTCCTGATTTGAACTGCGCCATTATCAAAGCATTTCTCCACTTTGTAAGGCCCCAACCATCTTGTCATCAGTTTGCCTTTGAAGTCTTTAAACCTTGAATCATACAATAGTGCCCAATCTCCTTCTTGTAAGGTATTTTCTTTGATGTTCTTGTCATGCCATACCTTCCTTTGCAGCTAAACTACCTCTGTGTGAAGAAGTGCTTGCATTCTGAACTCATCCAATCCATTTAGTTGCAGCAACCTCTCTTTCTAGGCATTTTTTAGATCTAGATTTAATTCAGTTGCCATTCTTAAAGTATTGAATTCAAACTCAACTAAAAGTTGAGAGTTCTTACCATAGACTAGTTCATAAGGAGTGAATCTTGTTGTTGTCTTCCAAGTAGTGTTGTAGGCCAAGTAGCTTCTACCAATCAATTTGCCCAATCTTTTCTACTGTTGCTCACAACCTTAGTGAGGATGCTCTCAAAAGCTCTGTTATTTACTTCTACTTGGCCATTCACCTGAGGGAGATAGGCAGTAGAATTTCTATGCTTAATCTTGTGCTTCCTCAAAAGATTCCCAATGAGGGGAGAGGTGAATTGTGATCCCTGATCAATGAATATTTCTCTGGGATATCCAAATTGTAAAACACATTCTCCCTCATAAATTTTTCCACTTTCTCCTCAGTTGCTACCTTCACTACTTCTGCTTCAGCCCACTTTGTCAGGTAATCAGTGCAGATTATGATATACTTCTTTTGTCCGGATGGTGGATCAATAGGTCCAACAAATTCCATGCCCCACTTGTCAAATGGCTCTAGATCCACCTGAGGATGTAAAGGAATTTCATCCCTTTGTGTGGGTTTCCCCATCCTTTGGCACTGGTCACACCTGCTGGTGTAGCTTTTGGAATCTTGATGAAGGGTAGGCCAATAATATCCTGCCTACAACACTTTGTAAGCAGTTCTCTTTATAGCAAAGTGGTGTCCACATGGGTTGTCATGACATTCATAGAGGATATCAAAAAATTATTCCTCGGTCACACATATTCTTAGGATTTGATTAGGGCCTAGCTTGAAGTGATTCCCCCCAATCCATGTGAAAGGGGCGCTTTTTCTGATGATTCTGCTCCTCTCCCTAAATGAAAGATTAGGAGGGAGGCTTCCAGCAACCAAGTAGTTGGCTATATCAGCAAACCATGGTGAGAGTGTTGATATGGCAAAGAGGTGTTCATCTGGCTGCTAGTCATCCACCATTCCTTCTTCACCTGCAGGGAGAACTAACCTGGACAAAAAATATGCAACAACATTTTCCTTTCCAGGTTTATCAACAATAGTCAAATCAAATTTCTGCAAAAGTAACAATCATCTAATTATTCTAGCATTAACATCCGGTTTGTTCATTAAATACTTGATGGTTGCATGGTCAGTGTGAACAAAGGTCTGATATCTAGTGACATAATGCCTGAATTTGTTTAATGCATGGACAATGGCCAACATCTTCTTCTCAGTAACAGTATAATTCAGCTCGGCTTTGGACAAATTCTTGCTGATGAAATAAATGGCATAAGGTATTTTGTCCTCTAATTGTCCTAATGCTGCCCCTACGGCTTTGTCGGATGCATCAGTGTGGATGTGGAAAGGCAGAGTCCAATTTGGACCTCAAAGGATGGGGGCAGTAGTCAACTGCTTCTTAATGAGCTCAAAAGCCTCTTGACAAGGACCAGACCAAATAAACTCAGAATATTTGGCCAATAACCCAAATAATGGCGAAGCCATCTTCCTGAAATCTTTGATGAACCTTTTATAGTAACCAACTAAGCCTAAGAAACTCCTGACATCTTTCTGCTTTTGAGGAGCAGGTATTCTTTTGATGATTGTGATTTTGTTCAGGTCTACCTGTATTCCTGCTTGGGATATGGAGTGTCCTAATACAACCCCCGCTGTCCTCAGGAATTCACACTTTTTTGGGCTCAAGGAGAGATGCATCTCAATGCACCTTCTTAGTACTTTACCCAAATTGGAGAGAGCTTCTTGGAAGTCATCCCCATATGGTGTGAAACCATCCATGTAAATTTCGACAGAGTCATGGAATTACTCATAAAAGATGCTCAGAACAGCTCTCTAGAAGGTGGCTGGGGCATTGCATAACCCAAAGGGTAGGACTCTATAAGAAAAGGTACCCCAAGGGCAGGTGAAAGTAGTCTTATCTTGGTCTTTAGAGCTGATTTGAATCTGATTGTACCCATTGAACCCATCTAAGAAGGAAATTAACTTCTTCCCTGCAAGGCCATCCGGGACTTGGTCTATAAAGGGCAAAGGGAAATGGTCTTTCTTGGTGGCTTTGTTAATTTCTCGATAATCAACACAAATTCACCACTTCCCATTCTTCTGTGGGATTAGGACAAGAGGAGATACCCACTCACTTCCGGTTATAGGATATATGAACCCCACATCGAATATTTTATGCATCTCTTCTTTGACTATGTCCTTTAGAGTAGGGTTCATCCTTCTTTGGGGTTGTCTCATAGGCTTTCATCCTTCTTTAATGTAAATGTGATGTCTCCATATTGAAGGATGCACCCCTTTCATGTCCTTGTAATCCAAAGAAAATGCTTCAATATTTTCTTTCAAAAGCTGGCATAGCTGCTTCTCTTCTTCATTCGAGAGGTTTGGGTTGATTTTCAGAGATTTGGATGGGCCAAAATCGATAGCCTTGGTGGTTTTAGAGGTTGTCTCAACTGAGTGCACTTCCATCCAAGGTTGGCTTCCAAAATCTTTGACTAAGGTTTCGAGAGGAGTGTTAGTGGAGGACTGGTTTTGAATGGCATGATCGATGAGTTGATATTCATCAAGCTGCCCCCCCTCTAAGAATAGCATATATGGTACACATAGGGGCAGTGTTGTATAAATCATCTTCTTCATCCTCCAACCATATAGGGATATCATGATCAATGGAATGTTGGGTTGGAGGATACAACACTAGCTGTTTAGACAAAGGCCCATTTTTGATAGTCATGTTTCCGGCCTGAAAACTAATATAAGCGTCTGCAGTGGCTAACCAAGGTCTCCCTAAGATGAGAGGATAACCATTAAACTTGGTTTTTGGTTGTAGGACCAGGAAATCTGTAGGATACTCCTAAGAGTCAATGGGAATCATAACATCCTCAACAATTCCTTCTAGAGTTACTGTGGACCGATCTGCAAGTTGCAGAACTGTTGTGGTTTTCCTCAAAGTCCCTTGGAGATTAAGTTTCAACATAGTTTCATTGGTCATAATATTGATGGCAGCCCCTAAATAAATCAGAGCGTTAGGGACTATGACACCATCTATATGTACATCAACAACTGGACTACTAGGGTCCAGGTATTTTGGAAATATCACCTTCCCCAACATCAAGTCAGATAGTTGTCCTACCACATTAATGGTGGGAGTATCTCTCTTCCTCCTTCTAGGTTTCTTGAAGAAATTTTCTTTGATGAGCCTATTGTAGATAGGGACATCCTTAATGGCCTAGAGAAGTGGTATTTTTACACACAAATTTTCCAATTCTCCCAAGAGTTTAGTCTCCTCTGAGGTGTGCTGACTAAGGTGGATCAAGCGTTCGGGAAAAGGAGGTTCTTGGATCTGAGTGTTATCTTCTTCCTTTTCCTCCTAAACCTCTATAGGTTGAGATGGGGGATGGTTGTCTGGGAGTACTCTTCTCAACCTGAGATTAACCTCCTGTATCTCCACAGCATAAGCTGGATGGGATGTTTCTCCACTGGGAGCCTGATGTGCCTATTTGTTGTTAGGGTTTGGATCGGGCTGTGCAGGTATAGGTAGCCTATGTGGAGCAACATGAGTAATCTAAGGTTGAGGTTGGGGTGGAGGCATTAGAGAAAGTAGTTGATTTTGTTGAGGCCTCCACCCTTGGGATGGATTGTTCCACTGAGGTTGTTGTAGAACATACTGTTAAAATGGTTGGTTGACTGGTTGAGGATGATATGAAGGGTTGTAAGGCCAAGTATGAGGTGTAGACCAGGATGGAGGAGTGGGGGTGTACCAAGGTTGCATGGGTGCACTCTGATTGTTTTAATAGTAAGAGTAAGGTGCACCTTGCATACCTTGTTGATATGGCCGAGGGCCTTGAGGCCTTCTCTGGTTGATGAAACAGAGTTGCTCTAGCATTGTTTCTCCACCTTGATATACAAATTTAAGTCCAAGTAAGGAGGGACACTTGTATGTGGCATGATTATCTTCACAGAATAAGCAAACCTCTATGACATTCAGTGGACATTCATTTCTAGGGTGCTTCCTGGTACATCTAGGATAAAATATGGATAGGGCTTTCTTTGCTTCCTCTTGCTTCCTTTTGACCTGGAGTGTGTCCATTTGCAAAGAAAAGGTGTGCATCATGTCACTCTTGAATTCCTCTAGCAGGTTTCCAATCTCATGTTTGATGAAGGTGGAAGAGGAAGGAGCATTGGATTTACTTTGGCTAGCTCTGCCCTTCTTCCTAAATTCCCTAGAATGGTTCTAGAAGACAGTTTTGATTGTTTCATAGGGTTGTTGGTAGATATCTCCTCCTGATGACATATTCAAGGTTTCTATCATCTCTTCACTGATCCCTCGAAGAATTACAATTTTAAGTGAGTCAGGATCAAGAGTACAGTTGGCTTTTTTATAGTTCAGTTGAAACCTCTCTTCATAATCCTCTAGGGATTCATTAGGCCCTAGAGTCATCCTAAATATCTCATCCTTAGTTTCCTTGGACCTACATTAGTCTTTTTTCTTGTTTTTGAAGGTCTCTTCCATCTATGCCCAGGTAGTGATGCTATCCCTAGGCAGACCCATGAACTAGCGCAAGGCTACACCCTTAAGGGTGGATGGGAATAGCTTCAACTTCTGATCATCATAGGTGTAGTCATAAGTCCTACAGACAACAACAAATTCAAACATGAATGTGTCAGGGTCCTCAGAGGTAATTCCATATAAGTGTGGAAGAGTTGAGGGGCTAATTTTTTTCATCTTAGTGTCCCCATCTAACTCCCTTATGGGAAAGGCTCTTTGGGTCCCAGCCATGGTTAAGATACGTGAAGAAGGTCCCTCAGTTGAAACAAGGTCTTCTTCTTCTTGCCCAATAGGATCCTCAAAATATTCAAAAGGCTTTCCTATAAGGGGTTCAATCTCACTGCCACTGAAGAAGAGTGAAGGGTGGCTAGGAGGTGATGTGGGGGTTTCAAGTAAGGTTTGTCTTTGAGTATTCCTATTCCTACGAGGTATGAAAATCAGATATTTTTTTGTACTTTTCTTAATATTTCTGAAGTGACATGAAAAGAAAGGAAAATAGAAAAGAATTCTAAAAAAAAATCAAAATATATACTAGACACCTCCCTGAAAACGACGCCAAAAAGTGGTGATCCCTGGTATTGCACCAAGAATTTTGCAACTCCCAGGGGCTGCCCTACTTTAATTTATCAACCTGGCGTTCGTACAAACTTTAAGGTGATAGTGCTATGTACACAACAGATGCATTATTTTCATGTCATCCTCTTCTGCTTCACGAAAGGGTGGTATTTCTTAAATTATGAGAACAATTGGAAAGTAAATTGCTCGAAGCAAATGACAGAAAGGAAACTGAACTAAATTGCTGGAAAGGAAGGCCAAGAATGAAACTAATTTAATTTTCAAAAAACAGATAGCAAAAAGGAAATTAATTCTAAACCACACTTAACTTGGCCAAACGGCTAAATGCACTCTACCTATACTATGATCTATTTACCATACTCCTATCCATGCAACTAAACTATCCATGCCTTAATTTTGATTAAAAAGAATTAATTTACAGCTTAGAGGGAAGAAAAAGGGCTAAGAGGGATAATGGGGGGTTTAACACATGAAATGAGGTTTGGAAGCGAAAAGAGGGGATTAAACCCTTAGAAAACTTTATGACAGCGTGAGAAATGGCTTTGGAACGAACATAGGGGGTTAAACCCTTAGGAAACCTTAACGAAAGGACTTAACGAAATGAACTAAATGGTGTGCAACGCGAAGTGCAAAGAGTAACGTGGCGGGTCGCGAATCACAATATCGCAAGTTTACAAGGATAACGGTAAGGTTTAAAGGGAACAAACCAAATGGTACGCAGTGCGAAGAGTGACGTGGCAGGTCGCGAATTGCAATATCACAAGTTTACAAGGATAGAGGTAAGGGTTAACGGGACAAAAACTAAAATGTGTGAAATGTTATTTCCATTGCGGTAAAGGTTGCAGGTAGTGATTTGTGATGTGATAATTTCCGTGAGATGCGATTTGCGATGTGGTAATTTTTGCGGGATGTGATTTTGCGATGTGGTAAGTTCCGTGAGAAGCGATGTGTGATGGGGATGATGTGGCAATAGAAAAAGCTAAGAGTTGTGGTTTGCAATTTCGCAATCACAAAGAATGAGCGATGAGTGTTAACAGTAGAAGGTAACCGATGCGAAGTGCAATTTGCGATTTCGCAATATCGCAATCGCAAGGAATGGGCAATAAGTGTTAAGGTAATCGTTAAAAGTTGCGATTGCGAAGTGAAACGTACGGTGGAGGGAGTCTTGAGGAGCAAAGGCAGAGGTTGGGTTTTCAATGGTTTTGTATGGTTTTTCACGTGTTGTTCGTAAACAGGGTAAGGCAGTCGTGAACGGAGAAAAACATAGAAGTAAGGCTGAAGAGGTTAAGGGTGTTCGAAAGAAGGTAAGTGTAGCGTTAAGGTGAGAAGTAAAGGAGGGAAATGGAAGCGTAAGAGCAGTGCTCAGAAGTGAAGCACACCTGCGGATTCATGTATGGGAAACAAACAGAAATGCGGGATGAAATAGTGAAGGAAAGGCTTGGACTTGGTAATACAAATTCTTCCTCGAACTCGAACAAAAAGAAATTTTGGCTTGTGGGAAGGTCTGCCCCTACTCTAACTCTATTGACATAGATGAAAGGAGGGAGACTTAACAATAGTTTTAGATCTTTTCCTCTGTTTCACTATGCATAAGCAATTAATACTACAACATCAAAAAAACTAAATACCAATGAAACTTATCAGAAGCAGATCTAACTTAAATGACCGTGGAAAAACTAGCTAAATGATAGAAAGGAAAAGATAATAACAGTAGAGAAGCTGAGGCAAATGGATTGGGACCTAAACCACGAGCCTAGCCCTCTGAACTTAAATCAATCAAATGAAATCAGTCTGCTCATTTCATAAAATAATAATTGCATACATCTCTGGAAGTTTTGATCCCTTAATAAAACAAAAAGCTTCAATAGTTCACAACAATAATTATGAATGGAAGTGAGACTAGGATAGACTAACTCTTCCTAGCTCTAGCTCTGCTCTATTTATTATACAGGGAAGATACCAACAACTCCCTAGAAAATGGTGATTGAGTCCACTAGAATCCAAGTAAACCAAGATTGAGTGCTCTCCTCTTTGATTTTCTCAGCTGCCTCTGGAATTCGAATTGCTGGAGAGAATCCTTGGGGATCCTTTGGCTACTTTTGGAATTCAAATTGCTGGAGAGAATCTTTGGGATCCTTCGGCTTCCTTTGAGGGTGGACAATCCTCCTATAATTTCTCCTTGTTGTCTCCTCCAAGTCTTTGTGATAAAATCTTTATAAAAATTCTTAATAAATCATGATTTTCTACACTCAACCTTATATTAGGCACTTAGAGTATGTTAGCCTTAATCACCACCCATACTAGCATCATAAACCCAAATAATAATAGAAAATGCAAGAAAAATAGATCTAAGAAGGAAAAAAGATGACTATTAACCCATCCAAATATGTTCAATGATGGAGCTCATCAATCCTAATAATGGATGCTTTCCCTAACCATACAAAAATCTCTAGGGTTGAGCCCTGCCTGGTGGGTGCTTTGGACCCACGACAGAACCCAGTGCTAGTATAGGTGCAGCAACCACAACCGCAAGTGCCGCCATGCGTAAAGTCAGGTGATGCGCCCTCTCTCGAGCCATCACCATCTCCATCCATACATCATCCAGGTCATCAAAAAAATCCCCTGGTCGGCATACCTCAGGTCAACCTCTCTAACCGTCTCCATGAATCAACTAAACTTGCAACACGAGCATCAACAGCCTCAGCTCGAGCCTCTGTTGCCAATAGTCTAAGGTTAGCATCAGCCAAATACTCCTCGACCACCGCTACCCGTGCCTCAGTTGCCTCAGCACGGGAAAGAAAAGTAGCATCCCCATCGGCAGCTGCAGCGTTGCTACCCTCTCCTGAGGGTCCTCCTGCACCACCCTGTCCCCCAATGGGATCCTAACCAACCCCAAGAGAGACCCTCCTCAGAGGCTGGTGACCCACCAAATGAGTGGTAGGATGCCCTTTTGAACCCACAACTGCAAGAGAAACCAAAAATAGTATCAATGTCACCATCAAAGACATATAGATCTATATATAATAAAAATCTTCAAAATCCACAAAAACATCAAAAATCATACAAGCCGGACCCCATGCATAACCTATAGGAAGACCCATATTTGGGTCCCCCTGGAAGTCTATCCCAGAGTATGGGTAGTCAAGAAACATCTACGGGTTCGACTCGAACCACGCCTCAACCGTTGCATCCTAATAGTGACCTGCCTCTCCTCCTCCACCACGGGGCATCACAGGTGCCCACCGACGCATCTTAGGATCCCTCAGAGGACCCAGGGGCACTGCCACAAAAGTTTGAAGCATCATGACCCTCTCGTACATGATGTTGCAGAGGATGCTCACATAAGCAAAGGCCTTAATGGCCCCCATACGGGCCTTGCCCAACTGTGTAACCATGCCCTGGTAAACATAGCAAGCCCAGTTGAAGAAGTGACCGGCCCGAATTCGGCGCAAAACCACAATATGCGGACATGACACTCGATGAGGTGTTGTTGACCTAGATAGGTGAACTATCATCGCCAAGGAAGCCCTCTCAGCCAAGTCTGTCACATAGCTAAAACAGACACATCATTGGGTGATCGCATTAGGACCACAATGCTCCTGGGCCCAACGATGGATGTTCACTCCCCCAACTATGAGTGGATAGGGCAGAGCCTCCCCCTAAGGCAGCATACCAGTCACAAAATAGACGTCAGTCTTTGGCTAGATCACGATGTCTTTGCGACGCAACACCATAACACGCCATCTCTTGTTCCAACAACAGATCAGGTATCGTAGTAACCCATCCTGTGATCTATGTAGGTTGTTCTCTAAGAACTTGAGTAACCCATACTGAGCCATGACCCCTCGAGCCTCAGGATATTGGGCCACAGGAACACGTAGATCATGCTAGTCTCTCTCCCGCCACAACATCCTGTCACCAGAGAAAAAATAAAAATTCAATTTTTAAACCACAAAAGATTAAAAACAAATAAAAAATTGACTTCGTCGTGCCTGTGAAAAGCTTAGGCGCTATGACCGCACGTCTATATCAAATATAGATGTGTGGTCCATTGCGCATAACTTTTCCTGACTGCGAGGTCCTCGCACAAAACTTGCCTTCTGCGCAAGGACAACGCGGGGCATCCTTGATCACCTGCGCGGCCTAACACAAAAATGGGTATAAAGTCTATACAAATCCATATCTGTACAAAACCCCCATTCAAGAAAATGACAGAAATGAAAAGCAGGACGTTTAAGGCCCTACCTGACATTGACGGTAAGAATCCCGGGTACTCAGGCTGACCGCAACGGCAAGAGAAGCTTAGGATTAGGGGCTCAACTCTGACCTCAAACCCTCAAAAGACATAAATGAGTTGAATTGAGCCATATTGGCCCATATATTTCCCTTTTCTCATTATTCGACATACCATAACTGGAGCTTAGAGTACCCGATCGAAAAACCACGAGAAACACAATGATCAACACTTCATCATGTTCAAAATAGGCCCCGTAAATCCATGCCTCAAAAAAAGTCATTTTTAGGCACAACATGTATGCCCTCTCTTATTGATTTGCATTAAAATTATTTCAAATATGTTTGTATGAAAAATATGCTTTTACTTGGGGTATTGGTTGCAGGTTTTACAAACATGCCAAATCACCATATATCCCAACCGACAAAGGTACAAGAGCAGATATCATTCTACCCCCATCATGATAGGCTCCCCAAGAAGCTTTGCATATCCTAACATCATTTCTTCAAATAAATTGACCATAGGTTCCATTCACCTGACCATGTTTATCATCACCTCACCTTGTACATGATAAACACCCATGCAGGTGGGTAGAGCCTTACCCTCCATGGCGTCCATCACTCATGTAGACCATACACCAAAGGTTTGGAGCCATGGCCATAAAACCCAAGCTCAGGAAGCACTTCATGTTCATTCATCCATCATACATCAAGTCAAGTTTTACCCATGTCTCGTTAAAACCCCTTTCTCAGGCTACCATTCTCACAAGTAGATAAAAAAACGCACCACTGCGTCTCACACTTGGCCTAGCACACCCCCATCAACATAGCCCATCTATGACATTTGCATCCGCTTCATCACCTCCGCATCGAGACCAACCAATGGGGCCCCCACCCTTAGCAAAACACACTCCTCGCACCATAACGAAGGATTATTTCATGTTTATAGGGGCACCTGTCTCCGTGCTTGTACACCCAAACCCATTATATATTCTTTTGGAAAGTGTACAAAGATTCTTTAAGAGAGCACTCCCACCCATCCATTGACATTTATCACATGGAAGTAGTCCCTAATCAACCTTGGTCAAAGCTACACATTATTTTACTGCACCCAACCATGACACTCATAGCAACCATACACCCACCCTGGATGTCCTACCGATCCCAAGGATTTCCCCACTAGAAATTGTTATGACTGCCTCACATTTTCAACTCCAGCCTCGGGCGACTTAACTACCATCATCAGTTAAAACCATTTCTTGTCATCATGCCTAGTCAACCCATCACACCACGCCCTGCTACATCAGAAACCCTGGTCCCTTACATCAATACTCATTTTGATTGGTTGACGCTTCCTTCTTGTCGACTTCAACGACCATTTCCCAAGAAGGAGGTAGTACCTTGGATGAATCCTCACCTCAATAGGGGCATCCCCAGATGGCACTGTGGGAATCATCATTTCTCATTGATGTCATTGATCCTCTTGACATTCAACTTCAAGATAAGCTTTCATGTCAAGATGGTATCATACTTCATAGTTGTTGCACTCTGTCAGAATTCATCGAAGAACTATGACTTGATAAGCATCTCTTTCAGCAATGCTTACACGGGAAGGTCCCCAACAGCAAAAAACTCATGCATACAATGAGAACTCGTTCTAAACAAATGTGACATACCAAGATTATGCATGTGGGCACCACATTAAACCTTCTTTCAAAGCAAAGTGCCCCTGAGGGCGTCAGCAACTATCGTCGTCAACCAACAGCAGGTCACTACCAAAAGTGGCATAAATAGAACCACTATCTGTCATATAAGCTTAACTAGTCAAAAAATCACGAGCATGGGTCATGCCCGCCTTGTAGAAATATTTCATTCATTCTATCACTTGCAGGTTTCCAACAAAGCATGGTGTCTCTTTTACTCAAGGAAAGGGGTGTCTCAACTCAATCCTAAAGAAATCTACTCTCTCTCTCTTTCTCATAAGGGATCACGCAAAAAATAAACCATAATGTATTTTGGCCTTCCTATACCTCATACATTAGGGGGTAATTGTTAACACTGGAAAATCGTACAGGCAAAAGACATTAAAAATGTCAAGCAGAAGATACAAATAAAGATTTCTAGAGAAGAAATACATTAGGAGGAGCCAAAATTTTATTTTTTCCTAAGGTAAAAAGACAAAATTATGGACTGCGCACAAGTAACACAGGCACTTTGCACACAGTGCGGCTTTTTCTTTGATAGCCGCGCACAATGCGGCTATCCCTTGGATAGCCACATGGTCCTAGGGATGACAGAATGTCACCATCTGGGACCACTTGGCACACTTGGTTAAAAAGATTCCCACTCAACCTAACCAAGTACAGTTGCCTTTGAGCCACCTTGAGGCCTTAATGCAGCACAAAAGGAATCATACCTCCACTATTGTGTCACCATCCATCTTGGGCCAAGAGAAGGAGGGAAATTTTGAAAATGGTCTATAAAAGCCAACCTTGGGAAGAAGAACAAGAGACACATTGTTAGGCTGCCCAAAATTTCTCCATAGCAAACTAGCTTGTGTTGTCCAATAGCAAGAGGGTTGGAAGGACTCAGTTCTTGGCCACCCAACATCTCAGTCCAAGAGAGAGGAATTCACCACATGTTCATCGATCTACCATCCTTTGAGAAGGAAGAGAGGCTTATTGAAAACTTGAGGGGAAGAGACCCCCTTGTATTCAATATTGGAGCTCCACAGCTCGAAGGATCCACTACAAGAGATTTAACATTCTCTCTTCTACTACCAACAACACCTAATAAATGGAGAAGCTCTCCATTTTTGAGTTATTAGTGTGTTTTCTCTATCAAGCGTGTATCTTGTGCATGTTGTTTTGTTTTTGTTTCATTGTTTATGTAGCATGTTATGTTTCCTTTCTAACTTAGCTTATTACATGTTGAACTTGTTCCACTAACGTTTGACAAACCATGTTGGCATGTGACTCTTATGTAGGTAAGTAGCGTCCCTACTAAGCAAAGTGTATTTCGTACGCCCATGCGCCGAATACACTACCACAGTCGTTGTTCAATACTTTTAGGTAACTAGCTTCAGACTGCACGATTCTAATTTAACATGCTTTAATCAACATACGAAACCATAACCCAAACTTCGCAATGAAAACATAGATAAAAACCCTAACTTGGCACATATAACATAAAAATAAAAATAAAGCAAACATATAAGTAAATAACACGGATCTGTCTTCAAGGTCTTCTTTTATTACTTCAGGTCTTCTTTTATTACTTCAGATCTTCTTAATACAACACTTTCCGCCCTGCGCACTCAATTGCAGGAGCCTTCCCTTTCGCACAAAACACAGAATACAGACACAATACAACCTTACATCCAAATGCATTCTATGATTAATTACTTCCTTGATTTATTGATATCCCTAGACTCCTTATATCGTATTCTCTTTATAATACCATGGTCCGAAAACCATGGGCAGAGCTCTAAGTATTAAAAACATTCACATCCTTTTACAAAATAAGGGACTTTGACCAGCCCCAAAGCCCCTACGACTCTAACATAACTACGCACTACTCCTCAAAATGCAGATCCTTTTACAAAAAATTCGATCTAGGGGTACCCTGTCCAACACAATGGCAATGTTACATGTCATTTTGTCACCATGAGAAATAACCGTTAAAAACGAAACTTTCGATATCCATCGATGTGTTCCAAAGCACTCCCTTGCAAGTCAACAGCTTAAACACCTTAAAGAAAATGAGAATTCTAGGTAATAAGCTCCAAAAACCTACTTTTGGTTACATGTGCACTTTCCTAGCTAGTTCTTGCGCGTTCACGGTTCTTACCATTGATGCATGCGAAAAATTGCGCTCTGTCTTCCACTATAGACTACGCACATGACGCAACCAAAAGTAAAAATAAAAAGTGAAATATAGAAGCTTTGTTGGGTGAATATATCCCAACTGAAAGCTTCGAGGTCATGCTTATTCAATCCTAACCTGTCTAATCATGGAGCTAATTCCCATTCTTCAAGGAACCCTAATCCCCCCTTTAGTGGATCTCATCCTTGAGACAAGGATCTGAAACTTCCTCCTCTTGGCCTATAAATCAACCATGGGCTAGAGGGTTTGGGGAGGTTACTGAAGGTAGACTTATGTTGTTCAAATTATGTTGGAAGGCTTATCATCTAAGGAGAGGATTGTAGATCGTTGGGAGGAGCTTCACTTCATCAAGGCAAAGGTTGTGAAACTCTTATATATTTATGAGATTAATATAAATGAGCTCTTTTTCCCATTTCATTGTTTAATGGAATTGGTGAATGGTTTATGTTATTTTATTTTTCCATTGAAATGATGTTAGTTACTAGTCTCCTTGATCATTAGGTTGAGTAATTGAATCATTTATGTTGCATGTGCCTTTGATCCTTTGGTTTCTGTGTTTACAGGTCTATTTCAAGCATTGATCCAGGTGGATATTGGTGGCCACCCACCTATTCCACTTGGCCCCCCACCATTGTCTCTTTCAGTTTTTCAGTTTCGGCATAACTTACTATTTTTCGCAGTTTTTTGGGTCCTGAACTTCCGGAGCCGTTTTGAGGCCCTAAACGACGTTTTTTGGGTATCAAAGCGCCAACGAATTTGATCATCAAATTCGTCCCGAAAGCTGTAGTCCTCGGATAGAGCTTTCTAATGATGTATCATGTGCGTCAAACGGAGATAGTATGCCAAAGTTACGTCCCTGGGAAGTTGAAACACCAATTTACCCAAACGGGGTTCATCTCCTAGGGTTAGGTTTTTGGGATGTTTAGGGCTCTCCATTGTTTCTCAATAATAAATAGGCCCTCGAGCCTCATCAGAATTATGCGATGGCCGTAGGCTCAGAGCGATGGATCAATTCTCGCAGATAAATACCGCGTCTTCTAGCTAGTTTTATTTCCATTCTGTCTGTAAGCAAATTTCAGTTCTTTGATATTAATGAAATGAAGTGTTATTTCCGCTACATCTCTGTATTTATGGTTATGTGTTTATTCTGTTGCGTTCCTGCATAAATCCGGATCAAGCATTAAGGGGCTGCATCAAAGCATAGCAAGGGTCTTCATCAAGCTTGTCATGAAAGGTATGGATTTCAGTTCTCTCCTTTCTAGTTTACAATTCAAGTAAAGATAGACTCAGGGAAAGATTAGCTTGATTGTTTGCTTGTTACTAGGTTTCTTTGGAAATATAGGGAGATTGCTTTTGTCCGCATTAGCAATTAGTCTGATATAACATGCAAGGAGATTCTTTTTCTTCCCATCTTTCTTCTAGTTATTTGGGTTCATCTCTAGATGTAGTTTCCAACACTTCTCATCCATATGACCATCAATTTTGTAGTGGTAGTGATTGTTAGGATCCTTGCATTAATGTGCAATGGAAATTGTCTTCTTATCCTTTCCCCCTATCCATTTCTTCTTCCCTTCCTTGGAAGCTTCCTAATGCTCTTTCTATTGTGAACCACTTGATTTCCTTGTCTTTTTCCCTATGCTTTCTAGGTAATGTGCTTGTACACAAGCCTCACCGCCATTCTTGGATTGAAAAGCATCACTTGATTTCATAGATGGCTATGTGGACCCCCTATATACTTGAGGAGTACATATGGGATCTTGGGAGAGATACCCAACATGATGGTCATCTTCTTTAATTCAATGACATACACTTATATGGTTTCCCCCCACCTTTTCCTAAAGTTGTTCCATGGTTCCATTGGTCCCCTACATACCCAATATGGTAGAATTTGGACTTTATGAGGGTTTCGAAGTCCTCCCACTTAGTTACTAGTGGATCACCCTTTGGCTTAAGTGTCTCATTATGGCTTTCCCCACCAGGTTGGGACATGGCACTCTAAATTCAATTAGGCAAATGATATTTTCTACTCCTCATCTATGTGTTGAATGCTAAATTATACTTTTAATTGTTGCAAAGAGTGATTCAATTTTAAGGCACTGATTTAACCTTGGTACAACTTTATGTTAACCTTTGCTTCCATATTGAACAGGGATTGTGAATGAGTAGTGACACTTGAACTTGGTTTCTCTTTCTTAGGTTATTTCCTTGAATCCTTTTTGCGTTTTCATAAATCCCTGATTTTCCCTCTAATTTTCCCTTTGAGTTGGAACCTCCATCTCCTTCGATTCCAAGTTTTTTCACTAGAGCCACCATAAGGAGTTTCATATTGTGGTTGATATTAGTGACATACTCTTCATGAATCTCTCTTTTGTTAGATTAGGGCTATTATGAATAGACTTGTCGACCATGGTTAGGGTTCAACAACTTTTTACTTAAATTGCTTCCTCAATCCCTTATAACTTCCAATGAGATTCCCCAAATAATCCTACTCTAATATCAATATGATCTGTAAATTGTCATGGATATTCCACTATACAATTTGTCACAGTTGATCTGATAAAATACTTTGGAATTTATACTATGAGGGTTAAATTCCTTTAGATTCCAATATTTTTAATTATTGATTTTCTACTTATGCATGAAATATATAAACTACATAAAATAGAAAGCAAAAAATACAATTAGACACCATCCACAATGAAACAAAGATTTGCTTTGGTAAACCCTTATGGGAGAAAACCTACCTAGAAGGTGAGGTTACTCTACTCTCTTTTCTAGTATGGAAATAATGCAGGTCCAAAGGAGAAGGTACTCTTTATGGAGTTGCCTGAGATTTGTGGCCTATTAGGGTCCTATAGTACACTAACCCCCTTTATTATGTTCTCTCACTTCCACTTCCAATTTCTTTGCTCTACTATGGAATAAGACATAATAGCATCGAATGGAACCCCCTGTCCTCTTAATGACCTGGTTTTTAACATATCTTGACAGCCAACTAGGGGTCAGTTTCGATTCCTTCAACTCTCAATTAGACTTAAAAAGTTAACCCTTCTAGCGTCTTATTCATAATACACATGTAGCTACCACCACATGCATGATTAATGGGGGCTAACATGGAATCCATTCATACCATGGGGACCAAACACGATAGGTCAACTTATAGGAGGCATAACTTTTGCATATGAACCTTGATTGATGTGATTCTTTCACCGTTGAAAAGGTATCTCAACATAGAATAACATCATAGGGTCCAACACTTTGGAAAAAGAGTTTTAACACCAAAAAACATCATTTAATGCCTCAAAATGGTTCCAAAAGGTTTCATACCCTAATTCTCCAAACTGTGACCCTTTGTAAAAATGACCCTACAATCTAATTCCCCCATTTTTTCTACTAAGAAAGCATTGAGATAGATGAAAAACAATATAATTATCTAATCTAGATGAAGGGGAAGATGACAAGCACACATAGAGCACACCCAAGAATAAGAGAAAGCCAATGAAAACAACCAATGGGCAGGGTAAAGCAAATAATTAGAGTTAGACCCAACAAGAGAGTAAGGGCTTGGGAATATGTGAGATATAGAACAAATAGGGTTCTAGAAAGAGGGATTCTAGATTTTTCCTCCCAAAAACCACCCCTATCACCCAATAAGATTAATAGCTTCACCAATCCAACCCTTGGCTCCTTGAAAAAGAAAAGTTAAGGAACAATCCAAATAACAAAAAAATGAAGAAAAATACGGATTTGAAGATTTTGAACTTGCCTCCCACCACACAAAACAAGATCAAATCCACGAATTCTAAAGTAGATCAAGGTTGTGACCTATTTTTCTTGGATTCCTGCCTAGATGCATCCCATATGAAAACTTTCATGTCAGTTCCTCCATAATTGCAAACCCAATCATTACTTCACCCCCATTATTCACAAAACCACCACCTTGGTTTACCATTCTAACCATAAATTTTGTCGTACCATCACAATATTATTCACGTAGAGTCAAAAGGACTAGAAGGTGCCATTTACCATGACCTCTCTCATCCACATGGGAGAGGCCCTCTCTCCTTTGCATGCCACTCAATCTAAGGACTTCAATCAATAACATAATCTCTACTATTGATTAAAGGATTGTAGGAAGAGTTTCAAACAACCCTTTTCCCTTATCCACTAATTTCATCATTGCTATTGATTGAGGGGTTATCAGAGATGGGTTGACCTTCCCTTCTCCATTAATTAATTACCTTGTCTCCACTATCCATTGCGGGATCATGGGTTTGATATAGTACAATTTTTCCTTAATTCTTAAAGGGTCGTCCATCATCAACGACCTATTTATGTAAGTAAAATAACTTTAAGGGATCAACCATTCATGTTAGCACTTTTATTTAACTAAATTGTCATGATTAAAAGGTATCAAATTGTTAATGTCACCCACAAGTTCCACTCAACCATAATTACTTATTTATATCTTAGTGAAAACCTTACATATAATATGACAGATCACCATCTTTACCACTAAACCACATCCCTACAATACTACATTTAAAATATTACAGAACTTTATAAAAAAATCTAAACTAAAACTTTGCTATTAATTTATAATATATTTATACTATAAGATCTCATTACTTTAAAAAAAAAAAAAAAACCATATATATAGGGAGAGATATATTCCAGTAATATATTTTTAAAATAAAAAATTCCTCTATTATTATAATTCAATTATACATACTAAAATTGATTATTTGACTTTAAATTTTATTTTTAAAATTAAATCTATTTATCATTTATTATTTAGTAAATATTATAAATAATTAAGACACACACATCATACTCTATCAAATCTCACCGCACTGATTACATGATATGTTTTATTAACATTGACCCGGAATCCAAACATCATTAAAATTATTTAATTGAAAGTAATATATAACTACTCTACACATTAGAATGAAATTAAATTGATGTTATTTAATTTATTTTTTAATAAATGTTTGGTACAATTGAACCTAATTCCTTCCCCTCATATTTGAAAGAGAACAAATTCTTTGGAAAGGAATAAAATAATGCTTTTCACAAGTGACAAGATCATTAAGGAAGATGAAGCTTCCCATTTCCCTTTTTTATATTTCAACCGTCGCTTCCTACCTTTTGGCTGGAGTGGGGTAGGTGTTTCTTTATAGGATTCTCATTCTCAAGAAAAGTCATATTATAATATGTTAAAAAATTAATATATATTTTTAATGTGTATATAATAATTATAAAGTATGTTTTTATATTATAAATAATAGGTGATATAAAATATGTAAATATTAATTATATTATCTGATTGGAAAGAAATGAAATATATAATAATGATAATTAAAATAATAAATAATTTTTTTAATAAAATTTTAAATGTTTAAATTAATTTATTAAAATAATATAAATATATAATAATGATAATTAAGATAAATATTTTATTTTTTATAAAACCTTAAATTTTAAATTAATTTATTAAAATAATATAATTATATTTATTAAACTAAAAATTATCAATAAATTTGTTTATTTTAAAATGTAGATTTTTATAATTGTAATTTATAATGAATAAATTGTTTTTGGAAAAATTCTGTTAATATTTTTTGAAATATTTAATATTTTGGATGAACTCTTCCTTCATTATTAAGAACATGGAGGAGAAACAATGATAAATAGTTCACTAAAAACATTTAATGTTTCAAAGAATATTAACACAATTTTTCTAAACAATTTATTCATTATTTGAAATATAGCTTCTGTGATCCGTAATTTGAAATATTGATATTGATTCATCAATCTTGAAAATGAATTATATTAGCTGATTAAAATGGATCAACCAAATTATTTGATATATATTTTTTAGTACAATTTATTCATTATAAATTACAACTATAAAGATATGCATTTTAAAATTAACTATAAATCTTAAATCAAATTAAATAACTCTTTTCTTTAAATAGATAGACCAAAAAATAATTTTAATAGATGTTTACGATCATCATCAATATTATATTTTAATAAATTAATATATAATTAATATTAATATATATATATATAAAAACCAAATCATATAAATAAAACAAAACCAATTGATGAAAGACTCATACGACACTCAATATCTTTTAGCCATAAATTTGTAAATGTGACAGCTACGGACTTTGACGATAAATGAAAGACACATATAAGCATTAAAAAATAGACTATCCAATTACAATATGATTGAGTTAATAATATTATTTTAATATGAGGTATAATTGTAATTATAATATAATTGAGTATAATATTTTAGTTTTATGAATATATTTTTTTAGTTTGAGTATAATATGAGATATAATTGTAATTACAATATAATTGAGTATAATAATATTATTTTAATATAAAATATAATTGTAATTATAATAAAATTGAGTATAATATTTTAGTTTGAGTATAATGAGATATTAAGTTATTTTTCTTGAGTTTGAATAATGATAAAGTATAAAATATAAAATAATTTTTTAATATATAAAAATAATTAGGTAGTTTATATTAATTTAACTAGATAACATGCTAGTGCTATTACATTTAGAAATTGTTCTTCTTTATTAATATTAAAAAATTTATTAGAAAACAACTTATATCTATTTTGTCTTTTTTCGTGTTATAGTTTTAACTATTCTTATTTTATAGAGCTTTTAGAGGACTCCATTGTATTTCACAAACTTACAAAACACTTTAAACAAAATAGTTATGGCTAACTGTTGTCTTCCTTCTCAGCTAGAGGGCTTCCATATTGTCTGTTTTATTCTGCTTCCATTTGTTGCAGGAGTGTCGAAGCCAAAGATTGATCCAAAGGCTCTTCAAGCTGAGGAGCAACCCGCACACCAGGAGGAGAGATTTTGGGGATCCCGAACGCTTCTTTAAGAATACATAGAGTCACCAATTCCACTTTTATTTCAATACCTTACACTTTTAAGTTCAAATTATCCACCTTGACTGCCAAACTGTCCATTGACAATTGAAGACGTTCCACATCCTCGCGCAACTCTACCAACTGCCTTGTTATCAAAGCAAAATGGGAGTGAGCTTCCAAAGACTCTTGATCACCGAGCTTGGCTACAAGGGTTGAAAGGTCTACCAATTTTGTCACCACCTAATCCTTACCATATTCTCCGCGACTGTCCCTGCTTGGAGTTTCCAGAATGTAGTGCACTCGAGCTCTAACACAAACCAATGAGAATTCCATGACCAATAGACTCCACTCATATTCCTTGACGCGAGCTCTTCCTGCTCCAACATCAATCTGGTGACATTGAATGTCATTGTCCCGTCCCTACACACTCCTAACATTAATTTCCATCACTGGATCCTTCACCCTTCTTCTAAGCTTATACAAATTTAATTGCTTTAGAGCTGGTGGAGTACCGAACTGCATTCCCTTGATGTGAAATATAAATGCAATGGGAAATATGCTCCACCTGTCCTTAAACATGACATTTCTTACTTCGCCCTCACAGATGGTTGCTCTTCCACCGTGACCCAACTTGATGTCACCTGTCAGGGACCTTCACTATCATGGGATTGGAGCTTTAATTAAGAGGCATGACATGGCTTAATTCCTATATAATCATACCCCCAAATGAGATTAATTGGGACATGGTGATCACATTCATGAATAAATTAAATTTCATGGGATATGAGATATATATGGATCTCCTTGGTCTTGGATTATTATCTTTCTCTAGATTTGCTCCCCTATTAGCTTGCTCATCAACACTTCGGTTCTTTTCCCTTTTAATGTGGAAGAATGCAATAGTTTTAAATTTTTGAATTTGCAAGCACATTATAAGGAACATCAGAGGTAGGTCATTTTCTATGTAATCTTTCGCTTTGTGGAACATTTGAATGACTATCATTGAGTCACCAAAGATTTTTAGTTGTCGAATTTCCATTGATTGGGTAATCTTCAAATCTTGCCAAAGGGCTAAAGCTTTTACTTGGTTATTTGTTGCTTTGCCTAACCCCTAAGCGAATTTTGTCTCTATTTCTTTATTGGGGCGATAAATGACCCCTCCGGCTTCTGCCTCCCTCATATTTTGAATGTATTTAAAACTATTTTTTACTAATGATTTTTTTTTTTTTTACAAATATAAAATAGCAATTTAAAATCCACACACACCCATATAAAATTTAAAATAATATATAATTTAAACAATAATAAATTAATCTACGTTCCTAAATTCTTTATCACTTTTTTTTTCATCAAAAGTTTCTATTAATTCTTTAAAGGATTACACTGTGATAAACTGACAAGCAAAATGCACCCAACCTTATTCTTACTGGACTTGTTGGCCAGAAGGTAATAGCAAAAACAAAAAGACAACAATTAGAGAAAGCTAAATGATTTCATGCAGACTTCCCACATTAGCAAGAAGAGTCCCAAAACCCCAAAACAACCAATCATCATCTCTAATCAACATCATTACCTGCACCAAGGGTGTCCATTTCATTCCCAAGTGGCTGAGGTCAATGAAAGGCCTCATGTACATGTGTTTCCATATATTCCAACGATCTTGTTTGTCCCGAATCCACCTCTGCCCACAATAGAGAGAGACCAACTTGTCCATCATATGCCACTGGGTATGATGTAAATCATTCATGAAGGCTATGAGCTCGTTGCAGTTATCGTGACAGCCCCGAGCTAATTGCCCCACCATTAATGTGACCTGATGCAACTGAGCTTCGATAGAGTCAAATGGAGGGGGAAGGTCGACTCGACCGAGATAATAAGTTTACTGTTGGCCAACCTCCTCCCAATATCCTGCTGGTCCATTGGATGCCTCGCTCCCTCCCCCTGAGGACCAACACCCTTACACACGCATCCCTTATGGCATTGCATCGCACCCCTATCTCTCCCCTCACACCATGTAGGCCCCCAACTGAGAACTTCCATGTGCGACAAACACCAAGACTGAGAGAGCAGAACTTCCAACTAACAACAAAACCACTCCAACCCCAAGCATGACCCCTATGCTACCACCTTACACACTATGCACTGTTGAGACCCACCAACCGGCAATCCCCACCCTTGACCGCTTGCCCAACCACTACACATAATCCCCAAGGACAAAAAACCCTAAGGCCAACTACCCAACTCCACAGGTTGCTTACCACCGATTGCAATGAACACCAAGCCCACAACAGTGCCTACGAAGGGACCAAAACTAGACAACACATAATACTATTCACGGAAACAATTCAAGGATTGACCATAAAAATGTATGTGCGAGGAAGCAAAGTGGTTTAGCCCAAGAACCAAGTTGAGGACATTCCCCATTGCAGAAGCCACTTCACACCCAAACTGCACTGAATTATACCTTACCACAACCAAACAATGGATCCGAGGGTCCCAGATAGATACACTCTGAGTCACCACCAAAGTCATCACTACACCATACTGCCCCCACACATATCAAATCTTAACTGTCTTCTTCCAATTAAGAGCAGGAAATGGCTTGAATAGGAAGCCACCCATTATACATGGAGAATTTATTCCTAATACAAACTTATCCCTCATCGCCCAAAACCTGTAAATAAACTCCACGACCACGTCAAAGCTAGTTAAACACAAAATTGTCCCTAAAACCTCCAATGATTGAATGCGAAAAGAAACGTTCCTAACACACCTTGCTATCATTTATGATACATGGAAGTGAGTTATAGCCCATGTCTTAAGCATCCTATTTAGCACTTGCCACCCAATCGGGAAATACTCTTTTTATCATTAATTAACAACTAAATTAAAAATTAATTATGATAATTTTTTAGAAAGTTAAAATAAGATACCTACAAAGCTTTTAAACAAAAATATACAATGATAACATCAATGCTTACCCAAAATATAATGATCAGACAGCCGGTGATTTTAGTGCGGCACCCACCACAAGCATTTTAGTGCGACACCCACCACAGGCAATGGTAATGGTATGAGCGGATTGTTTTCGGAAATTGTGAAGTGAATAAAGCAGTGAGATTGGTAAGAGGAGTCAATGTCCTCCAGTCTATGTTCAATTAGATTAAGACTTGTAGTACTCTGCGTTTCTTCTATATTCAATTAGAATAAGACTTGCAGTACTCTGTGTTTCTTTCTAAAGAAGAAAGCAGGCAGAAGAGGCAGTTGCTCTGTAGATTTTGGGTTCTGCATCATATTTATCCAATACCCAACAAGCTTTGAGACCTTAGAATCCATGATGAATAGGTCAGACAAGATAATATGCTCAGTGGTGGGTTTCTTGGGGTTGGTGGCGGCTGCGTTGGCCTTTGCTGCAGAGGCCAAGCATGTCCGGGTGAGTAAGCCTTCCCTGCTCGCTCTTTATTTTCTTTGGAGTTATTTCAATCTTTTTATTGCGCTGAGAGGCAATTGATCTCTGTTGGCTGCGAACTGAACGTGCGTTCTTCCATTTGTTAGTGGGTATTTGTGAAACTTTTTATTCCTGTTTATCTATACAGAGCTCAATGACAATTTTATTCTGTTTATGATTCCTATTGTTTTCTTTGTTTTAATTTTAGTTTTCTATGGTGGCCCAAACAGGCTAGCACATTCATGGTCTCACAGTTATGTTGCCTCAATTTCTTTGACGGTGGGCTACTGTGTTGCCATTCATATTGTGATGCTGTTATCATACTGATAAACCTGTGTCCTTCATATCATAACCCAAGTGCTAGTATGCGAAGAATAATAAAGATATATTTGATATGTTAGGCTCCATCAGGGTCCTTGTCATCTTATATAAGGATCTCTGTTGTGGGTTTGCTTTTCTAATGGCCTTTATAGACCTACAGTGAGCACTCATGGCTTGCAGAAGAGTAAGGTTGCAATACCCTCCGAAGATATATCCTGTCACAAGAAAATCAGGAATCGTTTGTCCCGTTCAGGGAGTCTGGGCTGAAGAATTAAAATAGTTTCTGAGTTTTTAACCCTCCATTGGTTGTGTTCAAGAAGGTTTGAACCGATTTCTTAGGAGTCTATAAATCGTTACAACTTAAGCATCCGGTTAATGCCCTTTGTTGGTTTCTCTTGGTAGGCTTCTTCTTTTGATCTCTGTGTCTTGACGCCTGAAAGCTGCCTTTGTGCCTCTTGCTACTGTGTCATTTAAACCTTTGTTCCATAGAAGTTTATCTTCGATCCAGTGATAGTAGAATTTGATGGGCGTGCACCACCTAATATGAAAGAAACTCGATACACATCTATTCATTTGATAAACATATCTGTTTGAGAGTTTGAACTCATGTCGTATCAATTGCTTTGGGAAGAAACTGTGTTGCGTGAGGGAAACTGTTAAGATTATGAAACACCGATAGAGAAGTGATAGAGAAGTGATGGTGTCTTAAGATATCTTTGCTGGGATCTCCCTGGTCACCAGGACAAATCAACATGTTGTATTTTTGCTTTTAAATAGGATACGTTGGAGATCAATACCATGGGCAAAACCATGGGTTCTCAAACTGGAGCCCAAAAACCTCTGTTAACTTGACCGAGTAAAGTTTACCTGAACCACCCTAACAAAAAAGTTTAATTGAGTTTGTTACTAACCTGCAACACAGTTTCTCTCAGAAGCAGTTGATACAGCAAACATATCTGTGTGTATTTTAATCATGTTAGAATATAGTACTTAATTGATACTATTGATTGTTGAATTGAAAGGTGCTTATCTCTTTATGTGTAGTTCATAACTCTGGCCTTGCTGTTGCTTCTAAGAGTATAGCATATATGCAATCCTTGACTCTTAGCACCAGCCGTTAGTGTCTTCTAGGTTTACCCCTACTCCCCCTAACTGCTACTTAGTTTCTTTCCATATTCAAATCAGAATTGATGTGTATTTTTTGATAAAATTTTCTGATATGCCCATGTAATAATCATTTCATTTAACAGGCTGACGAGGTCTCACTCACGCAAGATGGGACGTGCATATATCCCAAAAGTGCTGCTCTGCAATTGGGAATAATTTCAGCGTTGGCTCTTTTGGTGGCTCAATTGATCGTAAACATTTCAGCTGGTTGCCTGTGTTGCGCACGTGGTGGTCCTTATCGGGCAAGCTCCAACAGGACAATTGCCATCATCTGCCTTGTTGTTTCTTGGTATTTAAGATATTCCTCACTGTTTTAATAGATTGCAATATCAAATTGTTTAGAAATGATTATATGTTTCAGAATTATTGTATTTAAAAGATTCGTTCTTATCCTTGTGTGCTTGGAGGTCATGCCTATATGTTCTCTCATAGAGTTATTTGACCTTTTCTTCGGAAAATGTCTGTGTCTAATCTTATACTGTGACTCAGAAGTGCAGAAGTGTAAGACAGAGAGGAATGCCGAAATGAAGGATATGTATTCTTACGCAAAGAGCTAGTACGCCTTCCAAATGGCTAATGCTTAGCTTTGAGTTTATGATTCATTAATAGTCACCCTGGTCCCATAGTTTTACCCCTTTTCCCTGAATTCATTATACTGTCCATCTTCAACCCTGCACATTTAACGCTTCATGGTAAAAATGAGTGGTTATAGTTGAAACAGAATCAACTTACTGATTTATTAACTTCACTTCTTGATGCTTTTTCTTCATGCTGAACCACTTTATTTTCTCATGGTAATCACAGGTAATGTTTAGAATGTGTAATAGGATGTTTAGCGGCAAACGTAGATTCCTTGATCTTAATTGTTGCTATTTGTTAGTTTGAGGTTGGGGGGAGGTAATGTGCATGGGTTGATCCTTCTTTTGACAAATCCTAAATTTCTTCTGGATCATTTAGTTTCTTCTCCTAGTATAATAGCGTTTATATCAAAATGCATGTGTTAGATCGATTATATTTGAATTGTGATAGGTTTTCTTGCATTCAAGAATTGGTCTGAAAGTGTCAGATTCTGAAATCCTGAGCTAAGGCTAATTGCTAGTATAGCTCTTATTTTCTTTTTATTCAATGTTCCAAATGAAGTTTTTCGGACTGTTGCTGAAATCGGCATCGGAATAAAATCGGCAAAGGGTCTAGAATATGAAAAAAAGGGAAAATATTGGTAAACATGGGCAAAGTTGAAAAAAAGAAAAAAAGAAAAAGAAAAAGTGAGTACACAATAGCTTCCTTTGCAATGGGGCAATTTTTTTTCTTGCCAATAATGACAACTACTGAATCGCATGATTATTCCAATTCTTAAAAGGGTCACCATATTTTACGAACTTCAACTGGAAAATCAGGGTATTGAAATGTTGTGACTGAAGGAAATTCAGCAATGTTGTCTAAAAGCTATAGCTTGATATTCACGGCTCAAAGACATCCTGCAGAAGAGTTTTCGGAGCAAGGCATAAGCAACATAAAGAAAATCAAGGCGTTATGGGCATTCTGAATCAAGGTTACTTGGGAGCGGAAGTGGGAGCGCCATTTTTAGAAGCTTCCGGTCCGGAGCGTTTTTGGGAGCGTTTTTATATATATATATATATTTTTTATTTTTTATTTTTTATTTTTTAATTTTTTATTTTTAATTTTATTTTAATATTTTGATGCATATATGTCAACAAAAACATGTAGAATGATGAATTAGACATAAAAAACATAAAAACATAGATTGAATCATATAACATCAATCATCTAGAAGTTATAATCTTCATCAACCACGAGTTGGAAGCATACAACATATTGACTCTTGAGTCTCGCAAATCATCAATATGAAGGTTTCAAGCTTTCAAAATTCAATATATAACATTTATCATCATTGATTTCAAATTTCAATATCTAACATTTATCATCATTGATTCATTGATTTCAAAATTCAATATACATTTATCATCATTGATTTCAAATTTCAATATCTAACATTTATCATCATTGATTCATTGATTTCAAAATTCAATATACATTTATCATCATTGATATATAACATTTATCATCATTGATATATATCATTTATCATCATTGATTCATTGATTTCAAAATTCAATATATAACATTTATCATCATTGATTCATTGATCCCCATATAACTTTCATGAAGCATCATATTCATAATTCATAATGACTTGTAAACAGTAAACTTATAAATGCCAACTTCAAAGTTTCACCTTTCAAATTCAAACTTCAAACTTAAATTGTCATTATAATATATGAAATCAGAAAGAGTCAAGTTTCAACTGTTCAACTATCAACAACAAATAGAAAAGACTAGTAAACAACAAATCTATTTTATCTGGCTGGCCCCTTGCCACGCCCACGAGAAATGTCTAATTTTTGTGAGTCACGAGGAAATGTTGGTCTTCTAGTACTCTCAGGAGTACCACGACCATGAATAGAAGGTGGAGGTTGGATTTGCAAAGGAACAATAGTGTGATATCGAGGAGTGGCACTGGCACTGGCACCCGCGCTGCTACCAGTAGATGGTGGGACTGGTCCTGTGTGTGGCGGTGCTGCTGATGCTTCATCATCATCGCTATAAAGTTCTGCTTGCAATTCTTCCAGATGTAACGTGCCGTACTCCAAATTATCATCCTCTGGGTTGTTGTCCCAGACTCTCTACGATTGATCCTCATTTGCCCGATCACAATAATGGCTCAACAACCTAAAGTTATAATGCACATAAACCAAGCTTTCAGCTCGATTTTCATTCAGCCTGTTTCTTCTCACATTGTGTATAAAGCTGTAGGTGCTCCAACACCTCTCTGCAGAAGAAGTGTTCACAACCTGTGAGAGAACTTTTTTGGCCAACTTTGGCAAAAGTCCCATGCCACCATATGCTTCCCACCATGTGAGAGCATCAAATCTGTCCCTGTCTTCCATTGCATGGAAAGAACCAAAGTTAGCAGTGCAACTGAAGTATTTGCCTAATTCAAGGTGCAATCTAGCACACTCTTCCTTGTCGGGTACCAATTTGTCCAATGCCTTCATGTACCCCTCTTGTACCTCTAGATCTGTGTGAGGTTTCACCCTAACCCCACCTCCAGGTGCAGGTTGGCCCAACCAAGATGGAGAGTAATATTTTGGCGTAAGGATATATGTCAAAGCATGTAGTGGAACATTGAGTTTATTCCACCGTGCACACACACAATCATGAATCATAGCATACAAATTGGGATCATTATCCTTAACAATATCTTTTATTTGCCCCAACATGCTATCCATCTGCTCATAAACCTCTCCAATCACTGGTTTACCAGTATCTGCAAACCGAATCATGTTATAAATGGGCTTGGTAAAATTCAAAATTTCCCTCACACGTGCCCAAAACAGAGGGTCAAGGGCGGTCTCCTCCACATGTTCGAAACCTTGCCTGTCAACTATTGTTGCTGCTTTGTCCTTTAATAGCTGCCAGTGTGGGTTTGATACCATTGCGGCCAATGACTCTCTTACCTTCAAAAGGCGCTTGAAGGTGAGGTAATAGCTAGCAAATCTAGTTTTTGCTATCTTCAACAACTCCAATTTGGAGTGAGTATGGAAAAGCCCATGGGTATTGCTATGATTTGTAATAAATTTTATCATTTTTTTACCTCTTTTGTACAAATCACCAAGCCATTTGAATTGAGGTTGTTTGTTTTTTATGATATCATGCATCAAAAGGTTCATTGTGTGAACCAAACACCCAAACCAAAAAATGTTGGGGTATCTATCCTCAATAATTGCTCCTGCTGCCTTACAGTTAGCAGCATTATCAGTGATGACCTGTATGACATTGTATGGCCCAGTCTTTTCAATTATATCAAGTAATGGTTCTGCAATGTTAATGCCGGTTTTGAATTTGTCTGAATAATCATATGCTGCCAGGAAGATTGCACCACTAATCAACACAGCCAAAACACTTATCAATGGTTTTCCTTTTACATTGGTCCATCCATCAGAGACAATGGACAGCCCATGCTCATTCCACGAACTTGTCATTTTAGCCAAAGAATTGTTTATTTTAGCTTTTTCATGATCAAGACCCACGTTTCTGGCCTTGTCATACCCAGGGCTTTTGTATCCTTTGGGGGCATCATTAATGGCAGAAACCATTTCATGCCAATAGGGTGAGCGAAGAACATTGAATGGCACCCCACATGCATATAGAAACTGGTAAAATTTTGAATCCACATCATTCCTACACCCTTCGTCCAAGAAATCGGATATGGTTCTACACCTTAATCCAGTGCCATTGCCTCCAAAACCACTGGCACGGGTGGAAGTTGAACTTGTTTGTCCATGACGTGTTGGGCCTGAATCAATGAAACCCCTAGATCTTTTAGATGATCTCTGTAGGGCAGCCCCCTCTTCCTTCCTATATATCTCTCTTTGTGTTGCTGGCACATAAGTACAAACTTTGATTCCAATATTTTTAGTTCCATCCCCTGGCATTATCCCACAAAGGTGCCTTCTCGCACGGGTGTATGAACCATGGTATTGTTTATTGCAATGGGGGCAAATAAATTTAGTGGTTCCACCACCTTTCCCTTCTTCCATTTTCTGAACATATTTCCACAAAGGTGTCTGAGTTTGGTCTCGTTTAGTTGGGGAATCTGTGTCCTCAGGTTCTCCACTCCCCACTTCCTCCTCAGCATAATCTTCCTCCTTTTCAGGATTTTCTTCAAATCCACCATAACCCTCCTCTTCATCCTCCTCTTCTCTGATTTGCCTCTTTCTTCTACCACTCTCTAACACCATTATCACAAAGAAAGGAACCAACATGAGGAAAATCCCTAGCCATATAGCCATGATGGAAACAAGTTTCAAGTTTCAAGTTTCTAGCCTGCAAAACAAATGGAAAAATGCCAAATGGGAATAGGAAATGCAACATAGGAAAAAAACAATTCATTTTTTAAGTTTTAAATCCAATAAAATGCAACATTCAAGAAATATTCAAGTTGTCATTTTTAAACAATTTAACAACCTACAAATTCATCTTAGAAAATACAAAATTGGATTAGAAGGCCTACCTCTTTCTTGTAATCCTCCTGTTGCCTTGCTCCTTGTCTCTTCTTGCTCTCTCTCTCAACACTCAACAATTGATAAAAACCAAAATGAAACACCCCCCTTATAAACAATTCGTTTTTTCACTTAAAAAAATTTGGGCGCGGCGGGAAGCGTTTTTTGTTCCAGGGAGCGTTCGGGAGGGAATGCTCCCCGATCGCTTCCGGCGTTTAAAAAACGCTCCCGAAGCGTTTTTTAAATGCCGGAAGCGCTTAGGGAGCGTTCGCTCCCGAGTGCTTGCGCTTCCTGAAATGCTCCCGAAAAGGCAGGGAGCGTTTTAACAGGTTCGGAAACGCGCTCCTGCATGGAGCGCGTTTCGGAAACGGGAACGAGGGGGGTTGAAGCTTCCCCGCAACCCTGTTCTGAATTTCCTATAATTGATCTTTCATGAGCTACGCTTCTTTACTTTCTGCCTTCAGCTTATCGTGGTAGAAGGTCTTGTGTGAATCAGGTCCTTTCTACACACCCCGCATATTTGTACATTGGGTTTTCTTGGAACTTTCTCCCTACTGCTTATGGGACGCGATCTTATTATGTCGATATTTGCATGTCAACCATCTCAGCATTATATGTAGTCAGCTTTTAAGTCCATTTGAGCAGGTCGTTCTTGTTTAAGTGAATTGAGCATGTTGCCAACGTGCATTGAAGCGACGAAGACAATATGTTACATTTAACATATATGTAGATAAGGATATCCTATCCTACTGATATATGAATCTGTTGGGGGCTCTGGGTTTGTGCTAATAAGATCCAAATAAATATATGTCCTGGAAGCAACCAATGTAGTATAAATTCACGTGGTGTTATCTCTCTGCTGAACTCTCTTGGTTCTGTAGATATAGCAAATTGCATAGAGTTGTTTGTGGGTGTACAAATTTTGGGGAACATGCTACTACATAAATATAGTCTAATTCTACTATGTTAAAAGTACCCTGTTAGTCCTGGAACACTACAATTGTCTGTTTCTATTGCCTTTGCAATTGCAGGATTCCTTCTATTAGTAGCAGGATTCTTCACATTATGATTGCTTTAGGCACATGTGTAGTTACTGTCAGGGTTATTTGCAGTCTTCTCTGTTCCTTGTTTTGGGCAATAGATGTTTTATGAGCTTCCACTTATACTGTAGATTACAGCCCATAATCTTTACAATTGTTTACATTCATGCATATTCAAGAAAATTTAATCTCATACTTTGATTTAAGAAAGAGCACAATATTGTTTGTCCTACGAGAAGAAAATAAAAATTCACAATGGAAATTAAAAGCAATACAAACCATGAAAGATTAGGACAAGAGACTGCATATTTCTTCTCATTCTGCAATATTTATGGAATTTATACTTTTCCTTCTCTAACCAAATCTGCTGGTGTGCATCTCCAAAATTTTGCATTTGGTTATTGAGCATGGATTTTCCCATCTTCTCTTTCAGGAAGATTATTGTTTTGTCTCCTTTCTTCCTCCAGCTTCAGCCTACCCAATTTCTAACTCCTGTCCAAGTATTATGAACCAACTGGAAAATCGCTCTTATTACTGAAAAATAAACATATAACTGAAAATATGAGCTGAAAAATGGAGAATCTACAGCTGAAACTAAAAACATGAATTTTGTGAACTGAAATTTGAAACTGGATTCCAAAACAATAATCTGAAAAATCGTCAACTGAGGGAACAATACAAAAAACTGGAAAATAAACCCACAGAGTCACTTTTGATTTTTTCAGACAATTACATGAGGTAATGTAGCTCTCCTGAGTAAGTATGGGTGCCAACTCATCTCTAAGTCTCTAAGGAATTAGTTCCTCATAGACTACGTATGGAACAGATTCTTCAATAGACTACTCATAACCTTGGTACTCGTTTGTTTAAATATGTTCTTCTCCCTCAAAGATTAGGGGCAAGATAGCAATATGATAAGAA
Organism: Pinus albicaulis; assembly: GCA_034641835.2. Taxonomy (NCBI): domain Eukaryota; kingdom Viridiplantae; phylum Streptophyta; class Pinopsida; order Pinales; family Pinaceae; genus Pinus; species Pinus albicaulis. The sequence continues at coordinate 948,268,873 of CM076577.1, forward strand.
TAGAACAATTCTAAGTATAGTCCTAGAGGGATAAGGATCAAGATAAGGTACAATAAAATTTGGAGAAGATAATACTAAATTAGAAAAAGATAAGGAAAGAGGATAATAATGCTAATTTAGATAAGGTGAAGACATTTTTTTGGAGAAGATAAGAATGCTAATTTAGGGAAGATTAGAATACTATTTTAAGAGGATAAAAACAGTATCCTCGGCCATGGAACATCATGCTCAAGCATGTATTATTGGAAGCATCTTCTGAGCTGGATTTAGTTTTTCTTTTGGTCCCTGTCGTATCGCAACACAATGTTAGAAACTGTGTTGGCTATTAAGATCTTTCCTTTTTCATTAGTTTTGTGACTGCTTTTTATTTTCATTGCAGGTTGTGCTATCTACACCTCAAAACACGTGGACCTCCAAAATGTGGATCTCTGCCATGTAGTATCTATGACTGCCCACCTCTGAAATTTCTGACATCAGGTTATTTAAAGGTAGTTTTGTAGGGCCTGAAGTTGTACGTCTAAGGCAAGATTTGATAGGTTGGAATAGACCATTTTTTTAAATGGAAAAAACTAACATACAAAAACTTATGTTAAACCGAATCTAAACTTTTTGATACCATTTAAGCTCAATGGCATCAGCCATACTACTCCATAAACTCATTTAGCACACAATATATCACACAAACCTCTAAATATGTTGCTTTAATATCAACACGAGGATGAGTGGTAAATACTCTTACCAAATGTGAGATGATTGACTTGAGTTACCACTTTTGATAAGTGGCTGTAGGTAGGAAAATATTTTGCTGTTTTGTATTTTCAGACCTGCAAAACTGTCGAAAAGCACAGAAAAAACAGCAAGCTAATATGCCCCTTAAGGCCACCCACAAGTGTGAAATCACATATGATCAAAGATTTGTGGTTGAGTAAGCTTGGGTAGCAAGTAAACAAGAGTAAATATGGCCCAATACTTCATATCTGTGAGTAAATTTGAGTTTCCAACAATCTGGAAACTACTGATAGGAAATAGGGGTCAAATCCCTCCCGGTCAAAACCAGAAAAACATTCCGGCTTGAAAACTTACCTTGTAATGGATAGGATATGTTTATTTTCACTCCAGAAAAGCAAAAAATATGCCATATAGTTAAATCTGGAATAAAACAAAGGAGTTTTTGGTTAAAAATACTTACCTAGACAAGCCCCTTGTATGGATTTTTTGCTGGATTTGTTGAAAGTATGGCTGTAACAAACTGTAGATCTGCGAAAACTCTTGCAATAACAACATGAAATACAAAATTTAACAGCAAAAAAACAGACGGTAAAATATCTTTGGGTATAAAATAGATTTAATGTTGAAACTTCAAAGATCTACTAGCTAGTAAGATCAAAATTTTAGCATGAGCTAGGAAAACGAAAAGGAAAATGTTTCTATGTTTTTTATTTTTATAAAACAGAAAATAAAAAAGAATTTGTATCTTTTTAAATAGATGGTTGCTGTAGTGAGGCTTACCTTGCCCTTACTTCTCAAAATGCCAAATTGCAATCACAACCCTCTTTAAATATGTTATGTGCCTTGAGCTAGAGAATGGGTTTGGACTCTAGAGTCTATTGACTATCACGCCTAATCTGGTCTGGAAGAATGGTATTGGCTTTGTTGAAAGTGTGGTTTTAACAAACTGCAGATATGCAAAAAATCTTCCAATATCATTATGGAATATAAAATTCAAGTGTAGAAAAACGGAGGGTAAAATATCTTTGGGTATAAAATAGATCTAATGTTGAAACTTCAAAGATCTACTAGTTAGTAAGATAAAAAATTTAGCATGAGCTAGAAAACAGAATATATTTTTTTAGAAAACAAAAAGTAAAAAGTATTTTGGCTTTTTTTTTAAATAGATGGTTGTTGTAGTGAGGCTTCCCTTGGCCTTAACTTCCAAAATGCCAGATTGCGATCACAACACTTTTTAAATCAGCCTTGCACCTTGGACTAGAGAATGGGCTCGGAGTTTAACGACTATTGCACCCAATCTAGTGTGGAAGTATGGCTGTAACAAACTTTAGATCTGTAAAAACTCTTGCAATACCCTTGTGAAATATAAAGTTTAACTGCAAAAAAATTGAGGGTATCCAAGCAAGAAGATCAAGTACAAATGCACAAAAGGGATCTGAAGTGCGCAAGAGGAGCTGCGGAGTATTCTTGGGTTTTAAAGGTACGCAAGAAGAGTCTAAGGAGTTTCCTTGGAGTGTTAAGGGTGCTCTATGAAGAATTAAGGTCTATGATGCTGTGAAGTGTGTTGTTTTGGGGTTGTGATGCTATGAAGTGCATTAGTTTGGGATTATATTCTGGGTAATGATACTATGAGGTTTGTTAGTGCATGAAGGCTAAATCTGACCAGGGTTGAAGCTAAGTCAGGGATATAAAGCAAGGAGAGGGGTTGGAGCAGGAAGGTTAAGGGTATGATGATGCTGTGAAATGCATGAAGTATGAAGCATGTAGGTGAAGTCATAAATACTCTATGTATGAAGACCTTAGGTTGGTGCCTATAAAGGTTTTGCTAAGTTGATGCTTAGCTAAGGAGATAGGTTTCTACAGTAGGTGGTCCCGACTCCCTACACAATATCTTGTTGAGTTGGTGCTCGACTAAGGAGATTGGTGTCTCCAATAGGTTGGTGCCTACAAGCCTTGTAATAATAGGTGGGTGCATATACACATTTATAAAGATAAGTTTTTGTGGTTTTCTCCCTTGCTATTCTTGGGTTTTAAAGGCATGCAAGAGGAGTCTAAGGAGTTTTGTTGGAGTGTTAAGGGTGCTCTATGAAGGACTAAGGTCTATGATGCTGTGAAGTGTGTTGTTTTGGGGTTGTGATGCTCTGAAGTGCATTAGTTTGGGATTATATTCTGGGTAGTGATACTATGAGGTTTGCTAGGGCATGAAGGTTAAATCTGACTAGGGTTTGAAGCTATGTCTGGGATATAAAGCAATGAGAGGCGTTGGAGCGTGAAGGTTAAGGGTATGATGACACCGTGAAATGTATCAAGTATGGAGCATGCAGGTGAAGTCAGAAATACTCTATGTATGAAGACCTTAGGTTGGTGCCTATAAAGGTTTTGCTAAGTTGATGCTTAGCTAAGGAGATAGGTGTCTCCACTAGGTGTTTCCAATAGGGTGGTGCCTACAAGTTTGTAATAATAGGTGGGTGCATATAAACATTTATAAAGATAAGTTTTTGTGGTTTTCTCTTGCAAGGATTTATGCATTAAACTATGTGTACTATGATTTGAGTTTACATGCATTTAATGTTTTGAAGTTAATGAATAGTCATTTAAAAAAAAAGGAAAAAAGGATCTTATATTGATTCACCCGTCTTTTAGTATAATCACAAGTTCAATAATTTATATTAGAGTAGGTTCCTTTGAAAATAGTTTAACCGTTGGAAGGTAGATTTTGAGAGCACACATGCCCAATCAAGAAGGTTTCTCCACAAACAAAGGCCCATTGTTTGACAAAACAAACTATGAATTATGGAGTATAAGGATGCAAAATTGTCTAATGGCTCTTGGATTTGATATTTGGCAATTAATTGTGACTGGTATACAACCCTAAAAACTCCTCCAACAGATTTGGCTAAGAAGGCTAGTGAACTTAATGCAAAAACCATGAATGCTATCTTGTGTCGTCTGTTAGAGTCAAAATTTGTTAAGGTGATGCATTGTGAATCGACAAAAGAAATGTAGGACAAATTTCAAAACATCTATGAAGGCGATGACAAGGCGAAGAAGGAAAAGTTCCAAACTCACAGAACATAGATCGAGAGTTTGAAATGAAGGAGGAAGGAAATGTTGCATCCTATTTCCTCCACGTAGATGAAATTGTCAAGACCATTAGAGGACTCTGTGAGAAGATTGAAGAACCAATGATTATGCAAAAGGTGTTAAGGTCACTACCCTTAAGATTTGATTCCATGGTCTTTGCCATTAAATAATGAAGGATCTGGAGAAACTGACGATGGATGAGTTGCATGGGATTCTCACTACATATGAAATGAGGACAGAAAAAGAAAAGCCAACACAAAAGGAAGTAACTTTCAAACCATCAAAGAAGGCAAAAGGACACAAATCCTATGATTGTTCCAGCCATGATTCAGATGCTAAAAAAGCCCAATTTGTAAGGAAGCTAAAAAGAGGATATGACAACTATAGGATAAGCTACCCTTCAAATGTTTTAATTGTGGTAGAGGACATTTTGTTACTAATATCCAGATGCGAAAAGGGAAGATAGTGATAATGAAGAACAACATAGCAATAAAAGCAAACCCTTATAGACATGAAAAAGAAAAATATACTAAGAAGAGCATTTACTTTAGAGAGAACAAAAACCCGTCTAAAGAAAGTGATGGATATATTTCTTATATTGACAAAAAAACAATTCCTCTACGTAGCCATGGATATGAAGTCTACTAACAAAGAAAATGATGAAAATCATAAAGAAAAATCATATTCAGAAGAAGACATTGATGGGAAAGTATATCTTGAAGCAGAACTCCCTAGTGCCTTAGAAGAAATAGATAGGCTTAAGAGAAAATAAAAAGCAGAAGGAGAAATTGTAGATATATGAAAAGAAGGATCATGATCTTGATGAAACCAAAAAAACAATTATCATTTTGAAGACTCAACAAGAAAAGACAAAAATGATAGAAGAAGTGGTGAGAAGCTAGTTGAAAGAAAAGAAAGAAAATTGCGAGAAGCTGGAATTTGAAATTGTTTCCTTAAGGAACTAGAGAAAGCAACATAGAAGCTTGAAGTTTGGAAATAATGTTGAAATATTATATAATATTCTCAGTTGCCAAAGGCCACCATTCATCAAGATAGGTCTTGGCTATGATGAAAAACAAAAGACGCCCGAGGGAGATGCAAGCACTAAGGTCACAAAGCCATTAGAAAAGCAAAATGAAGAAAAGTCTAAAAGCGTAAAAGTCTAAAGTCTACATTTTGAAGAAAAATGAATAAAATAATAAAGTCTACATTTTGAATAGAGCATAAACTAGAGTGTGTTGGAAATTGGTAGTTTCAGTCGGTATTTTCATGGTAAAAATTGAAGGAGAAATTATGTCTTTTTCAGCGGTCCAAGTTGGCCTCAAATGGACAAGTTGGCCCCACCACTTGAAAGGGTTTGAGCCTAAGGTCAAAACCCACTTCTCGACTCACATATATATTGGCATTCGATTGACCTCATTTGGCATCACATCATACTCACTCATTCAACTAATCACAAGGAGATTTGTTCACATGAGCAAAGAAGAGGAAGAGGATTGACTTTTGCGTTGACCAACTGATTTGATTTCTATTTGACCAACGTTGACTTGATTTGTTTCTCTCTTGTTTGATCGAGCTATTGACTGGAGTTTGGAGACCGAATATTCCTTGGTTTGTTGACCAAGGAATTGTCTCTATTTTAGGTCGTTGATCAAAGTTTGACCGTAGGTCAAACTCAGAGATTTGACTCAAATTCTATGGAAATTGCAGGACCAAATTTCCGCCCTTTGACTAGCTGCCTTAGGTCGAAACTCGACCCCTTGTTCAGACTTTGACATTGAGATGTTCATTGACTTCTTCTCTCTCCTTCGACTGGTTTTGAATTGGAAATTATTGAGGTCAAAGATTGGCATTTTGAGTGGAATACTCTGATGTACATTTTGATGAATTGAGCTCTCTCTCATAAGGAAAGATTACCAGGTTTTCCCCCTTGTGGGGTTTTGTTCCAAGAAATTTTGGTGTCTTTTTGTTTAATTGTCTTATTGTGGTCTCTATTGCAAAGTTTATGGTTGAAATTTTCAAGTATAACTGCTTAATGACTGGAATGTTCTAAAGAAGTCAAATTGTATCATTGGAAGTAGTTATTAGTTTGAAAATTGCTCTAGCCTTGTTTGCTACTAGAAAATCAACATGGTATTAGAGCTTTGGTGAAGGAAAAGAGCATTGAGATCACCTTGAAGAGCTTTGAGAGCACCTTAAAGAGCATTGAGATCCTACATCTCTTGTTTTGATTGATCATCTTCATCATGAATTCCTTCATGAAGACAAAAACAAGCTTGAAGGAGCTGCAAACTTTAGAGCATGGAAGACTAGAATTGACCTTATTCTTGCAAGGCATAAGGTCTTGGGTATTGTGAAAGGAAAAGTTCCTGAACTAGCTGATCAAGCAGGAAAAGACAAGTTCCAAGAGGGTGACATCATTTCCATGAGCATCATTGTGGAATCTGTTAGAGATCATCTAATTCCTTATATAACCGATCTTAAGTCTTCCAAGGAAATGTATGATGCTCTCATTGGATTATACACCATTAACAACATTAGTCAATCTATAAGTCTAAGGAATCAACTTCGTGATGTGAAGATGACAAAGAATGATATAGTGGCATCATACTTCGTAAGGATCTCTCAATTGAGAGATCAACTCAAAGCTATTGATGAAAAGTACTTAATAAGGAACTAGTAGCTGTTGCAATCAATGGTTTTCCTGACTCTTGAGATTCTTTTGCATCAAGCATTAGTGGCAGAGAAAATGCTCCTTCCTTTGATAAACTATGGGTTGCTTGCACTCACAAAGAATCTAGGCTCATGTCCAAAGACAATATTCCAAATTCAGGTGAAGATTCTCAAGCCTTTGCAACCCACTCAAAGAATGGCAAGGGAAGAAGAAATTTTGGAAGATTTCAAAGAAGTATAGGTAGAAGACCCACTTCAAGATCTGCACCAAGACCTGCTCTAGGAAGTGGACTTGCTTGACAAAGAAGACCTCCTCCTCTCTCTCAAGAAAGAAGAGTACATCATTAAGATCCTTCAAAAATTTGGCATGATGGATGACAAGTACATGGACACTCCCATAGTGGAAAATTTGAAGACGCTGCGAGATTGTGATTTTGATTTGGTTGATCTCTCTATGTATTGTAAATTGATTGGCTCATTAAACTATTTGGTGAACACCAGATTTGTAAACACGTTGAGCCAATTCTTGGTTGAGCCTTGTCATATGCATTGGGTTGCAGCAAAACATATATTGAGATAGCTATGTGGCACCATTGATTATGGTTTGAGATATGTTTCTAATGGAGAATGGTAGCTGCATGGTTTTATAGATGCTGATTGGGCTAGATGCATTGAAGATAGAAATAGCACTTTTGGTTTTTGTTTTAGCCTGGGTTCTGCTATGATATGATGGTCAAGTAAGAAGCATAATTTTGTTGCTCTTAGTACGACTGAAGTTGAATATATAGCTGCTTGTTTAGCTTGTTGTGAAGCAGTTTGGCTTCAAAAGTTGTTTGCTGATTTGTTTGATTAGATGTTGGAATCGACCGTTGTATATTGTGACAATCAACGCTGTGTAAAGCTTTCTGAGAACCCAGTTTTCCATGACAGGTCAAAGCACATCGAGATTAAGTATCATTAAATCCAGAATATTGTCCAGAGAGGAGCTATGAGGCTCAAATACATCCCCTACTGATGAGAAGGCTGCTGATGTTTTGACGAAGCCATTGACTGTCCTGGATGAGGTTTGCTTATTTCAGAGAAAAGCTTGGAGTCGCTGAGAATTCATCTCTTGGAGTGAGGGAGCATTGATTATATAACATCATGAGACTGACAATCTTCCTTGGGCTTAGCTGAGAGATCATGGTCTATGGTTTGGAAGATTGTCTTGGTTACTCCATTGGGTTGTTGAGATTCATTGAGAAACCAATGTGGTTGGGGAGTTTGGTTCTGAGGCTTGGAGTGATCCTTTTAGTCATTGTGTTTGACTAAGAGACCAGTGGGTTCGGTTAGGGACACTGATTTTGAGTTCTCTTCCTTGAGTCATTGTGTTTGACTGAGAGACCAAGTGGACATGGTTTGGAAGATTGATTTTGAGTACTCTCTTGTGTCTTTGTGCTTAACTAAGAAACCATTTCATATTGGTGGAGAGTTTTGCCTCATTAATTTATCCCATGGTCATTTTGGTTCTGACCTTGATGCCATTGGGTTTGGCTTGTGGGATGAGCTTCACGCTATGTATCTACACTTATGACGAGACTTGTATATTTGATATCTCCGTTAGGTCATTACCGAGAGACCAATGGATTGGTCGGGGAGATTGATCTTGAGAGAGAATGAAAAGTACCTCCCTAGTTAAGAGGGAGTGTTGAAAATTGGTAGCTTTGGTTGGTATTTTCATGGTCAAAATTGAAGGAGAAATTATGTATTTTCTAGTTGTCCAAGTCGGCATCAAATGGACAAGTTGACCCCACCACTCGAAGGGGTTTGACGCTAAGGTCAAAACCCACCTCTTGACTTACATATGTATTGGCATTCGATTGACCTCATTTGGCATCACATCACACTCACTCGTTTGACCAATCACAAGGAGATCTGTTCACACGAGCGAAGAAGAGGAAGAGGATTGACTTCTTCGTTGACCAACGTATTTGACTTTTGTTTGACCAATGTTGACTTGATTCGTCTCTCTTGTTTTACTTAGCTATTAACTGGAGTTTGGAGGCTAAATATTCCTTGGTTCGTTGACTGTTCATTGATCGAAGAATTGTCTCTTTTCTGGGTCATTGATCGAAGTTTGACCGCAGGTCAAACTTTGAGATTTGATTGAAATTTTGTGGAAATTGCAGGACTGAATTTCGGCCCTTTGACTAGCTTCCACAAGCCAAAACTCGGCCCCTTGTTAAGACTTTGATCGTGAGTTGTTCGTTGACTTTCCTCTTCTTTCATTGGTTTTGACTTGGTAATTATTGAGGTTAGAGATTGGCATTTTGACTAGAATATTTTGATGTACATTTTGATGAAGTGAACTCTCTCTTATAAGGAAAGATTACCGGGTTTTCCTCCTTGTGGGGTTTTGTCCCAAGAAAATTTGGTGTCTCTTGTTTCATTGTCTTATTGTGAGCTCGATTGCTCTATTGAAGTTTATGGTTGAAATTTTCAAGTATAATTGCTTAATGATCAAAATGTTCTAAAGAAGTCAAATTGTATCATTGGAAGTAGTTATCAGTTTGAAAATTTCTCTAGTCTTGTTTGCTACTAGAAAATCAACTGAGTGAATAACAACAAGACACTTTATGAATTATGGAAAGGTACACTAGCTATAGTCTGTTGATGTTTTGGGTGGCATTGAGAGTATTCTCACGTGTGGGGAAAGTGGGTTAAGTGGTGGGGCTTTGCACCCATAGACCCATGGTATTACCCATGGTATTTTGATGACCCATGTTGTTGCACCATTTGGAAAAGTATTACGTTGAGTGATTTGTGTTGTGGTTTAGCAAGAGAGCAAAGAGAGCTTGTGAATGGCTGAAAGGGTCGAGTTAGCCAATAGGGGTAGAGGATCAGGAGCAAGAGCCTCCTAAGGTTGAGTATGGATCAACAACAGGGACATGACCTGTAGATTTAGAGGAGCGAGATGTTCATTTAAGCTCTACCAGAAGAAGGTTGAGTATGCCTTAGACCTTGGAGGGATGAGAGAGCTTGTGGTGGTCGACAAGGGAGCATCTTGTGAAGGAGAAGGCTGAACAGGCCTTAGACCCCTTGAGGGTCGAGACGGCTTGTGGAACATGGTTTGGCAAGAGAGTCGAGAGGCCCATTTAGGGCCACGAGGGCCTAGAGGGACACGCAGAGCTAAGAGGACCGAGATGGCCGAGCAAGGCTAAGAGTGTCGGGAGGGCAACGAGGGCCAAGCAACGCTTAGAGGCTTAAGAGGGCCAAGCAAAGCACAAAGACGTGCAGGGGCATGAGACATTGAGAGAGATATTCTCTGAAGTAAGCAAGAAATCTGCACGAGTGATCTTGTGGGTTTGCTGTGAGTGAGATACTCAATTTTGCCGAGTTCAAGGAAAGGGCATGAAGCAACAAAGGAGATCCGAATTAGCCAGTTTATCCTAGTAAGTGAGCCCGAGGAGGTTTTGAGAAGAATTTAATGAAGAATTGTTGATTGGGCAGAACTTCTGTGTAATATGTTTTGTGTGCATGATCTAATTGTTGGTTTTATAAGTTTAGTTGTGCATAATTAATTTCTGCTTAGTCACACAACTGTGTTTCAGTTCATTACCTGTGTAAAGTTAATTTGAGTGCTACCAAAACTGGTGTGTGTGCAATGAATCTAGTGCCCAAAAATTCTAACATGGTATCAGAGCATTGTCTTAGAGAAGGGTAGTTGGATCTGAGATTTGTATAGGTGACAACTCTAAGGAGTTGTATGAATTGTTACAGGTAGCAACTGTGCTTTGAAGACCCATGCTAAGAGAGTTGGCTAAGTATGGTAGATTGCTTGTATGGGTTGCGAAGGGCAAGATCAACAGGTCTAGTGAGACATTGAGCATAAGCCATTCGATAGAGCAATTATTGAGCATGGGATAGTGTGAGAAGTTTGCAAGGGTTGCAACTTGGGCCTGCCATGAGTTTGAGCAAGAGATCAAGGGCAAGAGAGGTCGTTGAGTAGCAACCGCTGGGTGCATGTGACGCCGACAAGTTTGCTAGCATGTGGGTATTTCAAACAACCAAGTTGTGAGTATTAACAAGGCTCAATCAAATTGTAATAGCAAAGAAGGCAGAGTGTAGATGGATTTGAGGGCGTTTATGGGAGGATGAATTGCTGGAGATTGTAGGGATGAATTGCTGAATTGAGAAGGAAGTCAATTTTTTGGAGAGGTTGATTTGTGGGGGTCGAATTTCCTGTAATAATAGAGGCTATTGGAGGGGAAGACACAAGGTCGAGTTGGTGAATATGTGGGTTGAAATTCTCTAGGTCGAATTTCTTCAAAGGCTGATTTCTTGTGTGCTAAAATTCTTAGGGCCATATTCTAGTGGGGTCGAGTTACAAGTTCCAATCAATGCATATTTCCTTGGTTGTGACAGGAAGTTGCAGTGAAAATACAATGAGGATTGGCAGGGCTACGTGCACTGTAGGAGAGAGAAACCAGACGCGTGGGTGCAGTGGTGCACAAGTTGCAGAGAGGCTTGGTTGATACCGTGACCAAGACTACTAATAGGGCTACGTAGGAATGGCTTGTGGAAGCAATGTCGTAGAGTGGTGTAAAGGATCGTGTGGCGGGCAGAGTGCCACACTGGGCGTGATCGAGTAACTACGGGATGCAGTGGGCAACAAGGAGTTGTTTGGCAAAAGATCTATTGCGATAAACTGAGTGTCGACAAGGTTTAGTCGACAAAGTGTTGATGTTTTGGGTATCATTGGGAGTATTCTTACATGTGGGGCAAGTGGGCTAACTTGCTAAGTGATGTGGCTTTGCACCCATAGACCCATGGTATTACTCATGGTATTCTGATGACCCATGGTAGACCTGCGTTATTGCACCCTTTGGAAAAGTATAAGTACAGAGGTGAGTGATTTGTCTTTTGGATTGGCAAGAGAGCTGAGAGATCCTATGAAGGCCAAGAGGGTCTGTGAAGGGCTGGAAGGGCCAAGAGGGCTGTTGGCTTGAGGGGTCCTGACCTTGGTTCGGAGGTTAAGGTTTGCCAACAAACCCCTATACTACTGGCCCTTTCGGCAATGACCTACTTGCACAGGCCAAGGTCTCACCCAATGTTGCGAACATCGACATCGGGATAAAATCGGCAAGGGTCTAGAAAACCAAAAAATCGTAAAAATCGGAAAAATATTGGTAAAAATCGGCGAACATCAGCGAACATCGACGAAATTAAGAGACCATAAAAATATCTTTAAAAATCGACAAGCATCGACTAGGCCAAAAAATTGTGATTTCAAGATAAAATCGGGATGTTATCAAGTTGTTCGCAACAATGATCTCACCCGAAGTAGTATTGGAGGGTGCTGGAACCATGTTTCCGCATCTTGGGAGTAGTATTGGAGGGTGCTGGAACCATGTTTCCGCATCTTGGGAGAGAGTAGGTAATTTGAGGCAGATCTGTGTTACAGCTTACTAGGTTCGCACAGAATTAGCCTATTCGCAACTCTTTTAACAGTGTAATCAGCATATAACCATAACAAAGCTATTATTGTCAACTAATCTAATCAATGCATTCGCATCCACGTGCGCATTACCAAATACCATCACAGATTATTATAATCACAGCTACTTTCAGATCACAGATATAATTGCGCTAATTCCAGATCACAGATACATTCGCAGCTCAAATAAATATCACAGATGTGCTTCAGCAGTAAACCTAATCAATTCAGATGACACACAGATAATTTAACTATACTTCGCATTCGTTAACATCAAAGATCCACTGACAATCCAAACAAGGCCCGCGCACACAGCCTAGCGGGGTTCGCACACAGCAGGACTGAGGATCTCCACGCACACAGCCAGCAGGAGTCCTTACCCAAAACAACCTGAACAGATCCTAATAGTTCGCACCTAGCATCAATCTTATGACTTTCTTACTTACTAGACCCAACTATCTATCTATTCATAGTATCGTAGCCTTTGCTATTCTATGGTCCGCAAACTGTAGAGCTACCCTTTAACCCATTTACAAAACATTAGGGGCTGTGACCCACCCCAAAACCCCTACGCAGGACCGACTATTGCAAAATTATACAAAAACGCAGGTCTTCATCTTCGCCTGAAGCTGCTTGATTGCATCAACCAGCAGGGGCAACACTCCTTCGCTCTGCGCAGCATCATTCTGAGCAATCTCCACCAACTTTTGCGAAGTTGGACCTTCTGTAGCAGTAGTGACGCTCTCCAAAGTCTGGTTCAGTTGCTTAACTGTGATATCGACGTCCTGAGAGAGCTTGAGGGCTTCATTGGCCCAAGGCCTAAGGTGGTCACTTAGAACCTTCTTTTTGTGGCAGAGCTCTTCAATGTCATCTCTAAGTTTGTGGTTGGTACGCAGTCGTGCCAGGCGCTGAGCGGGGATCAAAGTTGACATAGTAGCTTTGAGCTGCTCAAACTCTTCCTCCTTCTGGCGCAGTTCTTGACTAAAATCACGCAGGAGAGGGTCGCGCTGCACCTTGGACCATAGTTGCATTGCTGTCTCCAACAGTTCTGCGCCCTGAGCAATCTGAGATGTAATAGTATTGGTGGCCTCTGTGACCAGCGCGGCTCGCTGGGCTCTTACCTCAGGGGGTGTTTCTGGCTGCAATTTGGCCTGTAAGGCAGCAATCTGTTGTTCCATTTCTGTCTTGACCGTCTGAATTTCAGTCCTCGAAGCCCTTAGCATTGCAACAAGCCCCTCAATCTTGGCCTCGGCGGTGGCAGAAACTGGGATATCCTCAGTGACATCTGCGCAGAGCCTACTGATTAGGCGTTCCAACTCTGTCTGCTGTGTGGCGGCGAGGGTGCATGCAGTCTGTGCCTGGGACACTTCGGCGATTTTTTCCACAATCGTCTGCTCAGCGGTACTGAGCTGCTGGTGCACCCGACGGTCTTTGTGTTGAATTTATTCGAAAAGGGATGTGTGGAGGACCTGCAATGGTTCATGCAATAGTCGGGCTAAATCCAACTATACCTCTGCGCAGGCCTGGACTTGCGCTCCTAAGTCGGGTGGGCTCAGAACGAGGGCTGTACCTGGCAAAGGGCAGAGGCGGCTGTCCGCTGTGATGATCAATTTGCTGCTTGTCGCAGGGGGCGGCCTTGTCTGAGTCATGCTTGTTTGCAGGGTGTCAATCTTAAGCTACAGAGCTTGGAGCTCAGACTGGAGCGTAGCAACCGTGGCCTTTTGCTGCTCTTCTAAAGCCAACCATTTATCCTCTGAGGCCAAGGTGATTGCGTCTGCGATCTGCTCCAGATCCTCCTTTGTCAGAGTAGTCCCAGTCTCCCGATCCGGTCTTGTAGCTCGTTGTTTCTTCCTCTGGCCTTTAACAGGGTCACCAGTCTGTTTCATACCTCAAGGGGACTTAGCATCTCCCGCATCCAGACCCTCTGCGCCCAGATCCTGCTGCGAATCCTTCTGTGATTCCGGCTCTGCTCCCTTCTCAACATTCTTTCCTTGTCCTTCGGTCTCTTTGGTGGTGTCGGGCGGGGTGACCTTCGTGGTGCTCGTACCTACAAAGTCCTTCGTACTTGATTTGAAGCCATGTTTCTAGTGTGGAGGCCAAGTAGCAATAAGGCGGTCAATCTCCATGTCAACAACTATATACGAGAGTGATACCCACGCTGGATCCTTGCGGCCCCGGATCTGCACATTGTGCATTGTGACTTGAAATGCTGCGATGCTCTTGTACTTGTCATAGATCGTTGGTGACAAGTGCGATCGAGAGTCGATGGCAGTTGCGAGCCCGCTTTGAAATATGACCCACAAGACCTTATTATCTTCAATGCACTTTTCATCCTTCGAATCTCATAGATTCGCATACTGTGCCCCTTCGCACATATTCGACTGTAGCTCAGGGAGGATCGACTCTTCTGGGGCTTCCCATGCGACCAACGCGATGAGGAGCAACAACCAGGAGTAGTAGAATGCCCTTCCATGATCCTGGGCTTCGCGCACGTTCTCCATAAATTCACTACACATGAACTGGGACCAGTTGAAGCGAACCCCCTTTTTGCAGCGGTCGGCCAACTGGATTACATATGCGGGGACCGTGGCAACCTGGCACTTGCGCATCATCTTGCACGCCAACAACAAGGTGCTCATGCGCGCACCGGGGTCGCTGATAGTGCTGATCATGAACCCCCTAGTGTTTTGTTCAACGTGATAATCATCACGCACCTTATCAGCGATCAATTGTTCATATTTCTTCCTGACGCGTTCCATGGGATTCAACCCTTTCATGGGCAGACCAGTGATACGATGAATGAGCGCGACATCTATGGGAATGCGGTCCTGCATCCATAAGCAGTTGTCATGGACCAAAGCAAGCAGCTGTTGCACAATCCTATCAGTGATATTGTAGTTGCCGAAGTGAGGCATCTGCAGCAAGTTTAATAGCTCGGGCCTAGCCAATCCACTTGCCCACGGCATAGGGACGACCTTTAGTACATCATTCTCCAATACCCTTTCCAAATACAATTCCGGTGCCAATTCGGGGAAGGCCTCTAGGTTGGCCAGGTCATGATCATCGAATTTGATCGTGTGGAGCTTACCAAAGGATTCTCCAATGATGGGGACCTCACCTGAAATCAGAGGCATTTGAAGATAGGCGCGCATGCCATCGAGATTCTTGAGTGTGCACACTTAGGGTCTGCGAGGCCGCACATAAGGTGGGAGCCAACTTATCGATTCAGCGATCCGGGCCTCTTCCTGAGCAGAGAGAGGTCTCTTTGATGGGTTAGGCGAACGTGCCTGGGGCACCATTCGCGGGGATTTCACGTTTCGCGGGGAGGTACGTGGCTTCACTCCGGCCCATTTCGCAGTCCCCCCCGGCCCTTGCTCCTTGCCTTTTCCCTTCCCCTTCTTCTTCTCTACCTCCTTTCCCTTGCTTGGCGTGGAGATAA
Organism: Pinus albicaulis; assembly: GCA_034641835.2. Lineage (NCBI taxonomy): Eukaryota > Viridiplantae > Streptophyta > Pinopsida > Pinales > Pinaceae > Pinus > Pinus albicaulis. The sequence goes on from CM076577.1 coordinate 948,284,274, forward strand.
CCTCCTCAACTCAGGGGTGACCTCTTCAACCTCATCAGTAGAGACCGCGGTCTGCGAAGATTCTGCCGGATTAGTTGCCGTCATTCTCTCTCGGAAGTTAAATTTAGGATTGCTACTATCAGAAGGAGAAGCTCGCCCAGACATTAACAAAACGCAGTAATCATAGAGTTTCACAAAGCACCAACTGTTCAAGATGCACGAAACCCCCTTCTGATCTACCCTTATGCTTTTATAGCCTTGGGGATCAACCAAGGGTTGGATGAGGCTTATCAGAAACTTACCATCAAGTAAACGGTAAAAAATCTTCGGAAATTGCCTCATTAATTACCGGTCGCCTGCTCCTTTCAACGGTAAAATTTGCTTTTTACCCTGTTTTACTGTTCCAACGGCTAGTTTTCGCAGCTCTATATTACCCCTGCGCTGCCAGTGCAACTTCTTCATTCCCAGCGCACCTCTCCGGGCTGCGATCGACCCCTGTGTGCCCAACGCACCTCCCCGAGCTTCCAGACCTGCGAATGAGCCCTGCGCGTACCACAATCCTGCTTGTGTTTGTCCCCCTGCTTGCACGCCTTCTGCCCCATACAGCTACTCCGGCCATATAGTCATTTGATCCGGTATGGTTTGAGCTAGCTGCCATTGACATATCCTAGTACCATATCACCGCGTAGCATGGCTATAACCAGACAACTCCTCCATCAGTAATTTCTTTTACCATATAGGGACCTAGCCAGTGCTGGCGGAACTTCCCCAGGTGCTTCGCAAACTGGCTATCTTATAGCAGGACCGGTTCTCCTTCCGCAAAGATCTTTTGCTGAATATGTCGATCATGACATGTTTTTCCCGAGCCTTCTGAACTTGTTGATGGAAGTTAGCAATGAAACGGTCTTCCTCCAAGGCCATGAGCTGCGTTAACCGCTCCTCCATGATATTGGGCTCTGCCATGTTCGTAAAGGCTGCGATGCGCAGGCTAGGGAAGATATACTCCCATGGGCATAATGGCCTCCTTTCCATAAACCATCCGAAACGGTGTTTTCCCAGTCAGTTTCTTGCAGGTAGTTCGATAGTGTTATGAATATAATTCATAACGAATATAATAAATATAATTATTAATAGTCAAATTAGGATTATGTAAGTAGTCATTAAGTTAGTGAAAGGGCATGTCTAAAAGACATGCCCATTCATGAAAGGCCACCTGCGTAGGTATATAAGCAGGGCCTCATTATAACATTTTATCATCTCTTATACATTTTATACATAATATATTATTATTTTTTTTTTTAACTGTAACGGTTGGAGGATTTTTTTTATTTATCTGAAAGATTGTGGGGTCTTTTCCAATCTATCCCCATGTACATTGCAGATTTCTCAATTCTGCCTATTTCCTCTATTACAAATTTCAAGGCATTTGAATATAACTGTCATTGTTAACAAAAATTAGCCCTTTCATGAGTTCACTGCCTTTATTTGCCATTTGGTCCGCTTCACTGTTCAATTTTCTGAGTATGTGGTAAAATTTGCAGTTGTCAAAATCTTGGAGCACTCTTTTCAGTCTATCCATAGTGTTGTTGAGGCTAGGATTGTTGAATCGAGCTCCCTTGTTTAAATTTTTTATTATTAGCTCAGAATCTCCAAAGACTTGTAGTTTTTTAACGCCTTTGTCTCTAGCTATTTGGCAGGCTTTGAGTAGCCCGAAGAGCTCAGCTTGATTGTTGGACCTCTGTCCTAGCCCCCAGTAGTAGATATCTTTGGAAGTTCCGTCAGTTGAATATATGACTCCACCCGCTCCAGCTGCCCCAGGGTTCCCTTTTGACGCCCCATCGAAGAAAATAGTGTATATGTTTTGTGCTCTCCACCAACTTTGAAAAATTTCCTCTTCATCTCTTAAACGCCATCCCGGATTTCCACTTTGAGGAGTGGGGGGGATTCTGCCCGGATAAGGCACTAGATCCCCAAGCCACATCTTTTCTTCTTGCAACAGTGAAGTGTCTTCTTTTATATACTGCTGTTTGGCCACTTCCATCAGGAAGGCTTTGGCTTTTGCAGCTATTTTCATCGGGGAATGCCTCTCCTCATTGAAAATCAGATGATTACGTGCCATCCAAATCTGCCAGCAGACGTATTTGGGTAATGCTGTCCAGATTTTACTCCAAAATGTTTTTTGGGGGATGTGATGTGGATAGAGCTGCCTCCAAGAGGCAAAAAGGTCCGCTGCTGTGTTAAAGATTGGGACAGAGATCTGCAAATCCATTAATATAAGCCTCCAGACATCCTTTGCCACGCTGCAACCAATGAACAAGTGCTGGACAGTTTCTATGTTGTTATTACACATCACACACCTATGAGGCCCAGCAATATTTCTTTTCTCCAGATTATCTCTTGTGAGAATTTTATTATGAATCACCGTCCAAGTAAAAAAATTCACTTTGGGAGTGGCAAATGAGTCCCAAACTTTTTTCCAGAAGTCTGCTGTGTGATTGCTGTTTCGTTTGCCCTGCATTACTTTATAACCCATTGCAGTGGAGTAAACACCTGTTGGGCCCCAACCCCATCTATCTCTTGCGGCTTTATGGACCGGTGCAGCATCCTCTAGTTGATCTTCGAGCTGTGCTTGTTGGTGTTTCAGTCGAACTGGAACTCCATAAAAGTCCCAGCCCTCCCATTCCCCTCTCGTGTTCCACTTTGCTAGCTCAGATAGGCGATTAATTCCAGCACGCTCCAACCATACTTTCAGCTCTGTTATGTTTCTGTTTTCTTCCAGAGGGGCGTTTCCCATAATGCGGTCCTTCCATAATTGAATGCGCTTTCCACTTCCTGGTATTCTATATACCTGTTTTAAAAATTGGTTGCTGCTCTTGCAACACAGACTCCAGACGTGCGTGCTTTTATTAGTGGCTCTGTTTTTTATATTGCTGAGATCGTGATTGACTCCATATTTCAACCTCAGCGTGCTGCTGACAGGATGGGTGGGATCATGAAGGAGGTTCCACAAGATTTTGCCACCTAAGGCGTAATTAACAAGCAGAGGGTCCCTAATTTGCAGTCCCCCTTCCTCTCTTGGTCTTTTGACCACGTCCCAACTCACAAAATGCATTTTATTTTCGTTACCTTTGCCTCCTCGCCATAGAAAGTCTCTGAGAAGTTTGGAGATCTGCTCCATAACATTTCTGGGCGCCAAAAGAAACGAAGCCTGGAAAATGGAAAGCGCAGACAGCACTGATTTGATCAGTATTACTTTGCCTCCCGTGGTCAACCAGTAACCCCCCCATGCAGCAATATTGTTTTTGATTTTCGAAATTATATCGCTCCATAAATCTCTTTTGTTGATTCCTGAGATAATGGGCAGGCCTAGATACTTGAATCTATCCCAGTGAGCTTGTCCTTTAAACCCCAGCAGAGTAGTTATGGCTTCAAGTTCTTGTTGTGAAATATTCCAACTATACACTTCACTCTTACTTTCATTCACTGCAGCTCCAGATACTCTACAATATTTTCTGAGGACTGTGTCAAATGCACGAGCTATTCTTGTGGAGGCTCCTCCTAAGAGGAGAGAATCATCAGCAAAAAGTGCATGATTCGAAGAGTCTGCTTCTGAAGATGATTTGAGGCCTGGAATGTTCCCAACAGCTTTCTCAGCATTGAGCTTTCGACTTAAAGAATCCGCCATAAGAATGTACAGGTATGGAGAGAGAGGGCATCCCTGCCTAATGCCTCTCTTGGCTTGGAAGAATGATGTTGGGCGGCCGTTGACTAGTGGAGCTATCCATGGGCTGTCAATGCAAGCTTTGATAAGTTGAACAAAATAAGGCGAGAATCCAAAGGACAGAAGAACTTTACTGAGGTAAGACCGATTCACTCTATCAAACGCATTTGCCATGTCTAATTTAATCACCATTCCTTTCTCTTTCCTCTGCCTGCTGGAATGGATCGTTTCTTGGACCTGGATTACATTATCCAGGATTTGCCTACCTTCCACAAATCCACTTTGAGAGCAGGAGATCACCCTTTTTAACAGTGGTTTAATTCTGTTTGCTAGCAGCTTAGCCAGAATTTTATACGATGCATTACACAACGAAATCGGCCTGTATCTAGAGAAATTTTTAGGATTAGAATCTTTGGGTATTAGTGCTAGGTAAGTGGAGTTGGTTCCTCCACCGATCTTAGCTTTAGCCATAAATCCTCTTATCATTTTCTGCAAGTCCGCCTTTATTATATGCCAGCAAGCTTGAAAGAAATGGATTGTGAATCCATCCGGGCCCGGTGCCTTGTCCGGTTCCATGGCCCATATAACATTTATGATTTCCTCCTCCGTTGTAAGTCTGCAGAGGTTTGCATTTTCTTCTGGACTGATGAGATTAGGAATATTTGAAAGGAAATCACCAGATTCCTCCTCATTACTCTGTACATCTGCATTGTACAAACTTTTGTAATAAGCTTCAGCAGCTGCTTTGACTTGGTTGAACCCTTTGCAAACTTGACCTTCTGCTGTTTTGATTTCTGCTATATAGTTTCTTGACAGTCTTGCTCTGTATTGCCTGTGGAAGAAAGGTGTATTCCGGTCCCCAGCCTTCAACCACAGACTTCTAGACTTGATTCTCCAATATTCTTCTTCCCTTCGAAAGGATTGATATGCTGTTCGTTGAACTTGTATCTCTGTTTCCAACAATTCTGTTGTGATGTCTTTGACTTCCATGTCATTTTGCAGGTCTTGCAATGTTTGCACTGCCTCTTTTCTTTTTTCAGGAGGAGTATGTGTTGGCTTTTTGATCCATTCTTTCAAGGCATATTTTGTCTCTTTCAACTTCTGCTCCCAAACATAACTTGAGGAGCCGGAGATAGGTTTGGACCATGCTTTTTTCACTGTATCTAAGAAACCCTCTCTCTCGATCCAAAGAGGGCTGAATCGAAAGGGAATGGGTCCAAGATCTTCTTCTTCTTCGAGTAGGAGTTGTATTGGCTTATGGTCGGAAGTAAGTTTTGGCAAAATTTTTGTGATGATAATTTTATTATTCATCATAATGGAACTTTGCACCAGAAAGCGATCTAGTCTTGCAGAGATGTGATCCAAGCCTGTCCGATTATTGGACCAGGTATATATGCCACGAGTTGGATTGAAATCCATCAGTTCCCAAGTCTGAGAGAGTTCCTCCACCATTGGCAGCAAGGGGTCTCTGCTACTAATTCCCCCCCTCTTCTCTTTTTCTTTCAATACAATGTTTAGATCACCTGCTATAATGATATTGATGGGAGAATTTGCTTCTAAAAAATCAGAGAGGCTGCTCCAACACTCTCTTTTTTCAGTGTAAGAGACTGGTACATAAAGATTAAAAAGTGAAATAGTTAACTTACTTGCTTTGTGTTTCAGTTCTGTGAAGATCCAATGCTGGTTTTCATGGAAGTTGATCAGCTGAATTTGGTCTTCGTTCCATAGAGTAGCGAGGCCCCCGGAGGTTCCCCTTGCACTGACTGCTTTGCCTGCTTTTTTATGCCACTTTAGTCTGCTGGTCTCTAGAAGGGCCTGCCCTTCTATTTTTGTCTCTTGGAGCATGAGTATCTCTGAGGGTTCAGCTTTCAAAAGATCTTTTACAGCCTCAACTTTGGAGGGATTCCCCAGTCCTCTACAGTTCCAAGAGACTAGCTTCATTATTTATTGTTTTGTTGGATGTGGCCTCCCTTGGAAGGCCTTGGTCTGGTATTTCGCCCAATAGACATTTCTATTGTAGGCTGGCTTCCTTGTGTTTTGAGCCTTTCTGCCTCCTCCTCCCTCTTTTCCTTTCTGGATTTCCTTCCTGCTTTTTTTGTTTGACGCTCGAAGGTTTCGTCCTCCGATGTATCCGAACTCTCCATTGGTTTTTTCCTTGCTATATCCGCATATGATAGATTTATTGGGCTGTCTTGGTTTGGTTCACTCTGGGTGGCTTCCGCTCCCTCTTTGTTTGGAGGTGCAGTTTCTTCTTGCTCCTCCTTCTCCTGCGTTGAGTTAACTTGATGGATCTGCTGTTCGCTTTCTATGCCATTTGGATTTGCCTCCTCTTCTTGGTTTGTTTTGGATCTGCTGGTTTCTCCATTCTTATTGCCTTTTCCTGTACCTTTTTTTGAGTTTGCATTTTTCTGCACTAAGATCCATTGGTCCCCGTTTTGTTTGTCGCCTTGTTCCTCCGCCTTCTTCTTGCAGTGTTTTGCAAAATGACCATGGCCATGGCAATGTCTGCATTTAAAAGGCAGCTGCTCATAGTCCAACTCTTGCACGTATGTCCATCCAGCTACAGTTATTTTAATTGCTTCTGGTAACCCTTCTTCCAGGTCCACTTCAACACAGATGCGCGCACATGAGTACTGATCCTTCCTAGCAGCTTGGTCTATGTATTTTCCCAACGCATTTCCTATGATCTGCAGGTTTTTGTGATTCCAACAGTGTAGAGGCAGATGGGGAAGCCGCACCCAAACCGGGACAGCCGAAGGAACGTCTTGGGTTGGGTCAAAGTCTGGGGACCATTTGTTTAGGTATAATCCCTGGGGGCCCATGAAATAAGGTCCATTTCTGAAAATTAAACCTTTATCGTCTGGATTTTCAAAGACAAAAACAAAGTAGCCCTTACCCACAAAATAGCTTTTGACTCCCTCTTTAATGAGGGGCTTCCAGTTTCTTTGCGTCCATTCCTCGACCGATTTTGGCGAAGGCCAGAGGCCCGTGAACTGGCCAATGAGGCCTCTTTCAGCCAGGTTCAAGGCAGCTCTGCAGGTATCTTCTTCGGGAAGAGATACTGTAGGGATAGAGTCCATCTTTTTCACAAATCTCTTCATAGATTCAGAGGGAGGGCGCTTTGGGCCCGAGGCAACTAAAGATTTAAATGCCAGAACCTCCGGAGGCAGAGGAGGGGAGGCAGACTCCCCAATGGCCTCCATGATTGACAAACGCCCAGATCAGGCCTTGCTAGGGACGCTGAGATGTCACACTAGGGCAGCCATCCACGACCACTGCTCAGAGGGGCAAAGATCGCCCACGGACAGATCAGCTGCGAATAGAATAGCGCAGCCAATAAAGGTTACCTGCAGAAGAGCTCCAGGCAGATGTAAGGAGGCACCAGGGCTGGGTCTGAGCGCCCCTCCGGCAGCCCAGCAATCCGAGCCGAGCAGATCTACCAAACGCGGTCAGTCGAAGTTGCAGAGCGCGAGATTTTTAAAATCATGTTATACATAATATATTATTATTACAAATACCTCTTGCGTATTTTACAATTAAGTCAACAAGCCTACAACTTTGTTGCTCCATTTGGTATCAAAGCAACGATCTTCTCGCCTGGAAGGAAGCACCTACGCCACTGCTGGCTGCCTTCAGCTGTTACATGCGATGCCTCGAAATCACTGCCGCTCGATGTCTTCATCAATGACGATGGACGATTTCAACAAAAAGTTGATCGATCTTGAGAGTAAGATCAATAATAATTCCGATAAATTCACAAAAATATTAATCAATCTTGAGGATAAGGTTACAGGAAATTCTGACGACATCAAAAAATTTCAAGACACAACAGATCAGATAGAAAGACAAATTTGGCAAAACCATAGCGAGTCCACAGACAATCATAACAAAGCAATGCATAAAATAAACACCATTTGGGAGAAGATAAATCTGACGCAAGAACCAATATTCCCGAATATTGGACATAATCAACAGAACAATTCAGCCGATTCAAAGAATTCAGGAAATAATCATGAAGAATCACTACACTTTGCAAAAGATCAAGTTGTGAAAATTTCAGATTCAAATGAAGATGATGTGAAGGAAGAAAACCATGATCAAAATGATGAGAATAATGCACAAAATATTACATTTAATAATGGAGAAGATAAACTTGATCATAATGAAAAAGATATTCAAATTTCCCAGGTCGATCAAGAGAAAAATTACAATATAGATTATAACGGTCATGTGGGATGCAGTTTAGATAATGTTACAACAGTTGATATTGAAAATCTGGCGATTGCCCACATTGATGAAGACAAAAATGACAATATAGACTATAATGGTAATGTTGGATACAATTCAGAAAATGCTGCAACAGTTATTGAAAATTTGAGTATTCCCCACGTTGATAAAGAGAATAATAGCAATATAGTTATAGCTATTCACCTGATCCATTTCATAGTCGCCAATTTGCGCTGTTAGCCGCATTTCCTGACCAGTGCGTTTCTTATTCTTGTAAAGTTTGTGCACATCCTTAACTTCCGTGGGAGGGTTAGGTCTTTCTGCGCAGCTGTCTATTAGTGCTTGAAGATTTTCTACTGCCTTCTGATTGCATAACAGCTTCATACATGCCTGAAGAAATGGTATAACTTCGTCGTCTGTTCTTAGGTTTGCTGGAGCCTTAGAAGTAGACGCCTCATCCTTAGTAAAGTCTTTGCGAGCTGCGACGAAGGTTTCCTTCTCCTTCTATAGGTCCAAGCTTTCCTGCTTGATAGCTGCTTTCCGGATAAGAGGTTCAGCCGCGACTTTCTCCTCAGCTCCTCCAATAGCCATGCCGCTGCGCGTTATGACATTAATACTTGGTCCTTCATCACGCGGTTCCGCCTTAATCCTTTGCACATTCAGCGTAGGTGTCTGCTGTTTTTCTTGCATTTTAGCTATCAGGACTGGATAGTCTTCAATCACATGGTCCAATTGTCGACAATATTGGCAAGATTGTCTCGCAGGGTTTAGACAGTCCCTTGCAAAGTGCCCTATTTCTCCACAGTTGTAACATATCAATTGTCCTCTTCCCCTACTCGCGCCTCCACCCCTTCCCCCTCCCCTGCTTCTTGCTGGGGAGCCTCCTCTGCTTGAGGGAGATAGTGGTGACGAAGGGTTAGCCTGTACCCTGTATAGGTTTCCTCGATCTATCATCAAGTCATAGGTCCGACAGTTATGCTCGTCATGTCCCACAGAGGAGCAGAATCGACACCATTGTTGCTTCAATTCTGGAACATAAGCACCAAGATGGGGACAATGGTTAGTATCGTGTAGCTCGGCAACACAACAATCAACGCACCATAACGTCGGACCACTTGGCCCTGCAGCCTCCTTAGGACGCAATGGGCTGGCCCCCCCAGCCTACATGTAGTCCGCTAGCAAATGATACTAGTCCTTGGTGTGGCCGGACACCCTGCATCTTATGCACCATATGTCTGGGCTAGGTTCCTTTCCTCGCTCCTTCTGTAGATTCTGGATTTCAAGGTGCATTGCCTCCAGCTGTCCCTGGATTTGTTGTACCCCAAACTGGGCATCGTCTCTTGGCGCAACTTCCAGTTTCATAACAATTTCCAAGGCTTTTTCTTGCGTCTCAATTGCCTGCTGCCCATAGGTCCGCGCAGGTGAGGTAGCAGCATAGCGATAAACCATTCCTTGTGTTGCCTATCATCATACTGAAATTCTCCATCTCTAATAACCTTCTTTAACCGCTGATCAGCTTCCCATACAGACTCAGTGGGTCCCTGCCTAAAGTCTTTTAGGTCCATTACTAGCTGCAAGTAGGACTTAGGCTTCCGGAATTGCTGTTTTAAAACTTTCTTAATCTCCTGAATAAACGGATCCGCATGTTGGCCTACGTACCCCATATACCAGTCCAAGGCCCTTCCTTTTTACAACATCGATAGCCACATTTTGCGCAGTCCATACTGATTCTGATACAAACCAAAATCGGTCCATATCTTCATCTTCTACACCCTTGAAGGTGGGTAGCTTCATGTGTGTGGCCATATCTTCTTCTGGTGGTGGCGAAGGTGTGGGTGAGTTCTTACCCTTATGCTGACTTGAAGGTGGTATAGCTGGAGGACTATTTCCTGCTTGCGCAGTCGACTCTCTTAATGGACTGTAGATGGATCTATCCCCTTCTCTATTGGTTCGGTAGTACTTACCACTTCGTGTTGTACTTTCGCTTTGATCAGAGGTCATTCATTCGGTGTGGCTGCATAGAACGCCTTTTTTGCACAGTAATATTTTGATTAACAATGGCAATGTTTTCAAGAACTTACCCCGGAAACCTTTGGAAAACCTCCGCTCTGCCTCAGAATAGGATACGAACCGATCGACTGCAAATTCTGTCACGAATCCTCCCAGCACGCTATTCACCAAGTGATATATCGTACGGGTGATTGTATTGTCAGCCCTCTCTAGTTGTTGAATCAATTCTAGTGTCCACTGCGTAACTTGATTGTCCTTCCAACACGTTTGGAATTCTACGAGCCTTGCCAACCACTCTTGAGGTTCGTGCGCAAAGGTTACAAAGGAAATTTCATAGATTTCGGTGAAGATGTACTTGTTCTTCCACTTCTCAGCTGTCAGCTTTGTGTTGCGATTCTCCTTTACAGAAAATTCATGAATATGTCTTTCAAACTAGTCTTCAATTTCCAACCTCTCAAGTCTCCAATGACCTCGTGGCATTACCCGATCTCTCTCTCAAAATGCTCTCGATCTCAGCAACGGAACCATTTGTTGGCTTGAGGGGTCCTGACCCAGGTTCAGAGGTTAAGGTTTGCCAACAAACCCCTATACTACTGGCCCTTTCGGCAATGACCTACTTGTGCAAGCCAAGGTCTCACTCGAAGTAGTATGGGAGGGTGCTGGAACCAGGTTTCCGCACCCCGAGAGAGAGTAGGTAATTTGAGGCAGATCTGTGTTACAACTTACTAGGTTCGCACAAAATGAGCCTATTTGCAACTCTTTTAATAGTGTAATCGACATATAACCATAACAAAGCTATTATTATCAACAGATCTAATCAATGCATTCGCATCCACGTGCGCATTACCAAATACCATCACAAAGTATTATAATCGCAGCTACTTTCAGATCACAGATATAATTGCGCTAATTCCAGATCACAGATACATTCGCAGCTCAAATAAATATCACAGATGCGCTTTAGCAGTAAACCTAATCAATTCAAATGACACACAAATAATTTAACTGCACTTCGCATTCGTTAACATCAAGGATCCACTTACAATCCAAACACAAGCCGCGCACACAGCCTAGCGGGGTCCGCACACAACAGGACTGAGGATCTCCCCGCACACAGCCAGCAGGAGTCCTTACCCAAAACAACCCGAACAGATCCTAACAGTTCGCACCTAGCATCAATCTTATGACTTTCTTACTTACTAGACCCAACTATCTATCTATTTATAATATCGTAGCCTTCACTATTCTATGGTCCGCAAATCGTGGTTTGCGGACCCTAGAGCTACCCTTTAACCCATTTACAAAACATTAGGGGCTTTGACCCACCCCAAAACCCCTACGTAGGACCGACTATTACAAAATTATACAAAAACGCAGGTGTTGGAACCCTGTTCCAACAAGGGTTGAGCGAGCCAACAGAGGTAGAGGATCAAGAGCAAGAGCCTCCTATGGTTGAGTATGGACCAACAACACCAGTAGCAGGGAAAACGTGTAGATTTGGAGGAGGAGCGAGATGTTACTTCGAGCTCTACTAGGAGAAGGCCAAGTAGGCCTTAGACCTTGGAGGGTTGAGAGAGCCTGTGGTGGTCGTAAAAGAGAGCATCTTGTGGAGGAGAAGGTCAAGTAGGCCTTAGACCTCCCTTGAGGGCCGAGAGGGCTTGTGGAACGTCGGAAGGGCCGAGCAATGCCGAGAGCGCTGAGGGGGGTCGAGCGGAGCATAAAGACGTGTAGTGGCATGAGACATTGAGAGAGATCCTCTCAAGCAAGCAAGAGATTTGCATGAGTAATATTGTAGGTTTGTTGAGAGTGAGGTACTCAGTTTTGTCGGGTTCGAGGAAAGAGCACGAAGCAACAAAGGAGATCCAGATCAACCAGATCGAGGATAGATCCAGGGCTTGATTCACTGGATCAAATCCAGAGCAATTGTTGTATATGTAATTTCCTCGAGAATCATTATCCCAGTAAGGGAGCCCGAGTAGGTTATGGGAAGAATTTAATGAAGAATTGTTGAGTGGGTAGAACTTGTGTGTAATATGTTTACTGTGCATGATCTAATTGTTGGTTTTATAAGTTCTGCCATGCATAATTTGTTTTTGGTTAGACACATCAATGTGTTTCAGTTCATTAGCTGTGTAAAGTTAATTTGAGATTGTTACCAAATCTTGGTTGTGTGGTGCAATGAAACTAGTGCCCAAAAATTGTAACATAGTCAAATACTTCAAACTATTTGAGAACATGTGTTATATAAAGATAAATTAAGATAATTTAGGCAAGTTTGATTCTAGAAAAGATGATGGTATTTTTCTTGGCTATGCATCTGGAAGCAATGCCTACAAATGCTACAACAATAGAATGCACAAGGGTGTAGAAAGTATTGATGTAAGAGTGGATGAAGCAATACGTCAAAAATAAAATTCACAAACAAATGAAGGACTAGAGGAGACAATCTATAGATAACAAGAAAAGGAAGAAGAAGAGGAAGAAGAAAAGAAAGAACAAGAAGAAATAGAACACCAATATCCAACGACACCATTCAATTTGTCCAATAGTATAATTTGGGAAATCAGATTTTTGGTGATATAGATACAAAGGTTTAGTCTAGAAGAGGATTGGTAAGTACACTAAAACAATCAAATATTTCTTAGCTATCCAAAATAGAGCCCAAGAACTTTACACAAGCTGTTGAAGATAAGCATTGGGTTAATGATATGGAAGAAGAACGGAATCTGATTCAGAAGAATGAGAAAATGAAGAAAATCCTAAAATCTACAGTTTGAATAGAGCACAAGTTAGAGTGAACAACAACAAGACACTTTATGAATTATGGAAAAGTAGACTAGCTATAGTCAAATACTACAAAGTATTAGGGAGCAAGTGCTATATAAAGATAAATGAAGATCTTTTAGGCAAGTTTGATTCTAGAATAGATGAAGTTATTTTTCTTGGCTATGCATCCAGAAGTAATGCCTACAAATGCTACAACAAAAGAACACTCAAGGTTGTAGAAGTAGTGATGTAAGAGTGGATGAAGTAATACATCAAAAAGAAAAATCACAAACAAATGAAGATCCAAAGGAGACAATTTGCAGTTAACAATAAAAGGAAAAAGCCTTTAAATGTATTTCTAGCTATAAAATGCAGATTTAACCAATTCATAACCCTAGTTTACTATAAAATGAAGAAAAATGGAAAATTTGAGTTGATCGACACTTAATGACTATGACTAGTTCCTTCATTCAATTCGGCAATGGAAGCAATAGGATGAGGTCAAAAGATCGAGAACCTTGTATAGAGGAGGAGGAGAGAGTTCGCTTCACCTTCAAACCCCAACAACTCTCTATTTTAGGAGATTTAAGGTCAAAGGATGCAATCTAGTTCCCTTGATGGATACTTGATGACAAATTTTGCACAAGAGATTTAAGGTCAAAGGATGCAATCTAGTTCCTTTGATGGATACTTGATGACAAATTTTGCATAGAAATAGTGTTCATAATTGATATTGCAATTTTTAATATGGTATAAGATAAACCCTAATTTTAGTAATCAATGCAAAATGGAAGAAGAAAAATAGCATTAAACTTACACCATTCAAGCAAGCATCACTTCATCAATCCATAAAAATTTGTCCATGCAAAATATAGCCTCTCCAAGACAATTCACATACCCTATTTAGCCATTGCATCCAAGTGAAAGAGAGAGAACTATTGTGCACACTTTGCAAGATAGAATTGAGTGTGTTTGACAATGATCCAAGTAATTTGATTCCCTTCTATTTATAGGAGGGTAACCAAGTTGAATTATCTTCATTTACAATTTAAAGCCGTAAAAATTGACTTTTAAGTGTTCACAAGGCTAATAGTTCACAAGCCGACCCAGGGATAGCTTTTTGTAATGATACAACAGAAAAAAATGACTCTTTTTTCTCCACTCGTGTGGGAAAAGTAGCTCTCCAACATAACATCATCCTTATAAATTGAGCATCTCCATCAAGCAAGGTGCCAAGGAAAGCCCAAAATTGCTTCTCACTACAAGACATCTCATGAACATGAAAGGGTGCATCGCTAAGCCATACATAATCACTCTAGGGTTTCCAAGGGTGACATTACTAATCTAGGGCTTGATGTCATCATTAAGAAGGGGTTTACTAGCCCTCCTAAAGTATCTCAAGTCATCATCATCCTTAGAAGGGGTTTACTAGCCCTCCTAAAGTATCTCAAGTCATCATCATCCTTATCTGGGCTTTGGAACAAGGCAATGATCATTAAAAAGGTGCAAGGCTATCCTGGGGGCGTCTTGGGTCCTCCAGGCTACATCATCAATCTTGGCAACGTCTTGGCCTTTATGTTTAGTGTTTCAAAATCTCGAGATCAAGGTGTCATACATCCATGTGGGGGCCCCTCAATAGCGATTGCCCATATCTATGGGGGAAATGTTGTGGCCGCAAGGTCATAAGTGCTCTCTTGACTGGGCTAGACACTCTCTTCTAGGTGCTATGGAAGTGTCAAGCCATTCCTCAAGGGATATTGTAATGTTCCTATTCCCATTTCCCCTTATGATGCATTCAGGATGGTCTTCGAGGGTTGGTGGTCGTCTATTTATAAGAGACAAATTATGTATTCAGAGGTCCTGGAGGGGTTTTGAGGTGTTTTATGGGGTTTGACGAGGATTGCTCATTGTATTTCACCATCAAGGTCAATTCTGCACAACTTATTCTTTGTTCCACTACATTTTGACAATTCTCGTAAAACATGGTTATTATTGAGCCTTAATTAAATACGCTTGAGGTGTCATTTGGGGAAGAATATTTGATGAAACACCTTAGTGTAATAACTCATTGGAACCGAAACAAAGAGATCTACATGATGGGATGGTGAAAAGTGATTTTTAGTGGCCTGAAAGATCATAGAGGCAATTTACCATTTTCTTAGATTAAAAGTCAGTGTAATAGCTCATTGGAATCGGAACGAAGAGATCTACATGATGGGATGGTGAAAAGTGATTTTCAGTGCCTTGAGAGATCATAGAGGCAATTTACCATTTTCCTAGGTGCATGTGATGAAGGTGGACATCGAATGGGAAAAACTTCAAGGAAGATGCCATTGCATTGGTACTAGCTAAATGAGGTCAAACATCTTAAATGTAATGATGAGAAGAGGGGGCAATCATGGGGACCTAGTTACCCCTTTCCTCAACCTATTTTTTCCACCCCTTTGGTGCACCTTTTCCTTTAATGATTTTATTTTTCTTTTTTTGCATAGCTTGGGTAACCAACTTGCTTGATGCTTTCTAGTACCCCTTAAAGATGTAGAAGTTTATTGCTCATCGGGGTTGGGACATTCGTAAATTCCTTTTATCTAGATAAAGCATGATATGCTTAGGAATTGGGTGATGGCTAATGAGGGTGGTGGAGCTCAGGCTAGACTTTTGTCCACAAACTCAAATTTTCCTAGCCAACCTTTTCATTTTACATTTTCTTTCATTTTGTGGCTATATATTCCTTTTTCTTTCTTTTAGTTGTGTCAACCTTTTAAGGGAAAAGTTTCTTAGCCCTTACTGAAAGATGAGGATAAAGGGTATTGGTTTGGTTACAAATGGCAATCAACCCAAAGAATGGAGGTGGATACAAGGGATTGTTGGAAAGTGTTTAGTATTGATTGCCTTTGTGCATGCTATATCAATCAGTGCCTCCTATTTGTGCCCCTCTTGAACAGTGGAAAGAAAAGGCCTTAAGGATGGTCACACTGGACTAGGGACAAGAGATAATCTCTCCTAGGTGAAGCATGGGAACTAGGATACAATCAAGAGTGGTCAATTAGGCTCTCTATAAAGGATAAATGGCCTTCCATTTGAGGTTGGGTGTAGTGGCATAAGATAGATCCATCTGAATATCTCACCTGTAGCAGGTAACCAATTTCTTGATAAGAGCATGCCCTAGGCATCAGGAACACCAATGAAAACTATATCCATGATCATAGCTATAACACAGTTAGCAGTCATAGTGACCTTGACATCTTTAATCAAATTGTAGACTTGGATAGATTTGGAGTCAAATCCACACACATTCATATATGGTCTAGTTATTTGCAACTCTAATAGATTCATCCATTATATTTGCAGAGGCTCTAGAGTCAAGTATACAATTCAGTAGGATTAAATACCATTGATGAAACGTAGAATGGTGCATGTCCCCCATTCTTTCAATCAGAATACATATTTTATAATATTACAAGAGGATCTTCACGCTCTTTCTCAAGGTTGAGAATCTTCTTTATTTGACCCATTTGGGGTTAAAGTTTTGTTAGTTCTAAGAAAAGGATAGGAACATTCACTTTAGTTAATGCATTTCACAAATCAATATGTAGAGAAGCATCATTAACTTTTTGGGTTGGTGTGGTTTTGGGGTTTCTATTACGAAAGGATAAATATGCTTTGTTCCAACTCCTTGGCGGAGCACCATTGTCACTTGCCTTGTGATTTTTTGTTTTTGTTTCTCCTAGTATAATGCACACCCTTGAATCCATCCCTAGCTTCAACAACATTAACAATTCATTTGGGTTTCGTACACATCTTCTAATCATCTCATCATGTTGTTGTTGAGAAATAGGGAAACTTTTATTTGGCAAAACAATTAAAGGATAGAGGTCCATTTATCAAGTTCAAATGCTTTGAGATTTTCTCCTCCCTAATCTGGCTGTGAGGTTGTGTGGTTAAGGATCAAACTTTGAAGTAGAAGGATTTAGTTCGTCCTAGCCCTGAAATAGAGCCTCCCCAACAAAGCATTTAAGGTGTAAATGAAGCGGCTCGTAATATATATGTGTGATATGCAGAAGTTAAATAAGTTGGAGCCAACTTGTGTCACCTCTGCGCAACTTGTCACTTGCTCAGGAGAGAGGTGGGGCGATAAAAAAAGATAACTCAATTAAATTAATTGACCATCATTTAAATTTTTCCCACAAGTCTAACTTAAGAAAACTGCTTAATTAATAACAGTTAATTGAGAAGGGTGAGAATTCTCTAGAAATTCACACAGTTCGACTTGAAGATGATCTTAGCCATCGATTAAGTTTTAATTTTGGTCGTTGGAGTCCCAACTGGAGATTATAAGAAGAGGTCGATGGATAGATGGAAAAACACACAAGGGAGAGCCAACAATGAGAGTTCCTTGGGCAATTCGAGCTAGCCAACAACAGAGTTCGAGCCAGAGAAGGGACGCAGAGCTAGAGAGGGGCAAAGACAGTGATTCAGAGGAAGTTTTCTACTTTTAGAGAGGCAAAGAGAGAAGGCCGAATTTATTTCTCTAAGAGGTTGAGCAGGGCTTGCACAAAGTCTCAAAGATGCAGTTTGATTTCCTTGAGTTGGAGGTGGATTCAGTTTCCAGAGGCCGAGATGCTTTCCAGAAGGCCAGGAGGATCATTTCCAGAGTAGCAGCATGCAGGACGACTTGAGTAGAAGTAGTTCCAGGTTGAGCGTGTGACATTTTTCACAGAGGTAATGCAGAAGCCTGCACAAAGGGTTAGTACGACTTGCTTGGAGTTGTCAGTTTGTGTCGAGATTGCTTGGAGAAGAGGGTAATTTACCTCAGTTGATTTTGCCAGTATTTCTCTCAGATTGGATAGCCAATTGGGCATCCATATTTATTGTACTCAGAATTTCACTGCAAAAACCCTTGGCTGTTGCACCGGTTTTCCTGCATCGAGTTTTTTTGGGGACAATTGTCCAAAATAATTTGTGTCAAAATTTGTGTGTATGCTAGCATTTCTCAGTTTCCAAAATTTTTAGTTCCGCAACATTTATTTTATTTGGTGAAGAAATTGCTATGTGATTAATTCGATATTAATCAGAATATTAATAAACTGTTAATCAGTTAGGAGAATTAATTCCAGTTGTTGCATTTCAAGGAATTTTCACATGGTATTAGAACATATTTGACAGACAGGAGGCTCAGGGACGAAGAAAGAAGATTTCATTGTTTAGAAGAAGCAGAAAGACCAAATTTTATGGGGCTGCGCAGTGCCTAGCTAGGCAATGCGAATTGCTAGACAGGGGTTCAATTTTCCAATTGCAGGTGGCAGGAAAGTTCAATCTGTCCAGGGAAGCAGTTCTAGCAGACAAAGGGAGCAACAACTTAATATTTTCGCAGAGCAGATTTCTTGTCTGGGCACAGAGGGTTTGCAACAATTTGCTAGAGCAATTCAGTGTTGGGTGGAAGAGAAAGTGCACACATAGAGGGAGTTTCCCTCAAAGAGTTTCTAACTTTAGAAATCGAAAGTTTGCAGTTGCAACAAACATATTTTCTCACTTCAGAAAGGAGTGCGAATAACGGTTCAAGCAACCGAGCAAGTGAAAGAGGGAGATTTCTACCCCAAGTTAAGTTTTTGCAGAAATGGCCACAACTGGGCTTAGAGATCAAGACAGATGGATGGTGCTTCCAACTATATCATCTGGAACGCCAGGATGTCCTTTCTCTTAGATGAGCATGGTCTAAAGACTTATGCGGATAATGTTGTGGCAGAACCTATAAACGAACAACAATTAGTGAATTTTAGAAAGGAAATGGCCAAGGTGAAGCAATTGATTCTCGATGGAGTTCGAGATCATATAGTCTCACACATAGTGACCAAAAATGCAACCAAGGAGATGTGGGATGGTCTCGAGGGTTATATCAGAATCCTTTCGAGTAGCGAAAGTTGTTTCTAAAGGAAAAACTGAGGAATGTTAGGATGCAGAGGGGTGAGTACGTTAACTCCTTTCTCACCAGACTTCAGGATATCCGAGATGAATTTGCCATTGTAGGAGAGATGCCTCCACCTCCAGAAATGGTGAGGTTGGCCCTCAATAGTGTCACTGAGGATTGGAGAATTTCATCCAAGTCATTCTAGGCCAAAATACATTGCCTGGGTGGGACTGGATGTGGGCAGATCTCTCATAGGAGGAGATGAGGTGAGCTATAGTAAAGAGCTCCATCAACGACAGTAGCAACAAAGGATTGAAGGGTGTGAAGGAGGAAGACAATGTGGCCCTTGCATCAAAGCGGAAAGCAAAAGGTCCCAATCAGGGACAAGGCTCGCAGGGATAGAAGAAAAAGAAAAAGGATCTAAGATCAAATGCTTTGGGTGTGGCGAGTTTGGCCACTACAGTACTAAGTGTCTTCAAAGGAAGAAGGACAAGAAGGAGAAGCAGGATCAGGCAACAACGTCCGCAGAGATAGGCCAGGTATCCTCTAAACTAGAGGAATATTTCTCCATGTATGCAGCTATACCTCCAAGAGAGAGGCGGGGTGATATGGAGCTTTAGTCCTAAAGTTACAAAGAGATTTGGGCAGGGTTCATCGAGGTGGGCATCAGATGGTGTTTCCTCATCGATTGTTCTTATGCTACAGGGGCCCATAGTATTTAGTAGCAGGAAGATCAATGTCAGTTGGCGCAGTTAGTTCCAGAGTGATAGTTGCAGACTAGTTGCAGTCATATACCGAGGAGCGCAAAGTAGTGTTGATAGCAGTGCCTGAGGCACAATGCAGAATCAACAGCAACACATTCCCAAATGGACAGAGCAGAGGCACAATTGAGACAATTGCAACACGGAGACACAGTTGATTTGGTATTTTGGATGCTTCTCAGTTGCAATAGTTGCAGTAGCCACATCAACAGTGAAAGGGAGTATTAGTTGGGTTGCAGTGCAGATGCAAATGCAGAATTGGCAGCAATACATGATGTATAGTGCAGTGTCAACAACAACATAGATGCAACATGGTTCAACTACAGTTAGTGGCAAATGAATCAAAGTTAGCGCAGTGGTTGGTGGACAGTGGCAGACAACTACAATTGACAGACATCAACAATGTGCATGGAGGATGTTATGGAGATAGTTGGAGAACACCTTCCTCGCTAAGAGGGAGTGTTAGTGTTTGTAGCATCAGATGGTGTTCTAGTCTCGAAACTTTGTGGAGAGGCTAAAACACAAGAGTTCTCCAAAACCCAGAAATCGTTTCTGGAAATTCCACCTAGAGATATCTCAATTAAATTAATTGACCATCATTTAAATTTTTCAGAAGTCCAACTTAGGAAAATTGGTTAATTAATAGCGCAATTAATTGAGAAAGGTGGGAATTCTCTAGAAACTCACACGGATTGATTGAAGATGATCTTAAGCCAACGATTAAGTTTTAATCTTGGCCATTGGAGTTTGAATTGGAGATTATAAGAAGAGGTCGATGGATAGATGGAAAAACACACAAGAGAGAGCCAATAATGCGAGTTCCTTGGGCAGTTTGAGTTAGCCAACAACATATTTTGAGCTAGAGAAGGGACACAAGGCTAGAGAGGGGCAGATACAGTGATTCAAAGATAGTTTTCTAGTTTTAGAGAGGCAAAGAGAGAAGGCCAAATTTATTTCTCCAGGTGGCTGCGCAAACCGTCAAAGAGCTAGTTTGATTTAGCTGAGTTGGAGGTGGATTCAGTTGCCAGCTCTGTTTTAAAAATTGGCCTGACCGAAACCGACCAGGCCTGGTCGACCGAACCGTTAGGGTGGCCGGTCCGACCAGGTAGAAAACCAGCCAGGTTGGCCGGTTTGTTATCGAGCCGGCCGGTTTTTGTAATGGCTCGGCCGGCTCGGTAACAAGTCGGTCAACCAGGCTGAGCCATAACAGCCGGCCGGTGGGCCCAAAAAAGTCGGTTTTGTGGACTTGAAAATGAATTTTAATTCGCTGTTAGGGTTTTTTTAGGTTGTCTAAGCCCTCCCAATGCTATATAACTAACCCAACCCCTCCATTGAGCTCACATCTTTCTCATTCAATTTGTTAGAGCATTTGTGAGAGTTTTCTGAAGATTGTGGAGTTGGTTTTGGAGCAGCAGTGAGGAGCTTATTGGGCAAGTTTTGGAGCAGCAGTGAGGAGCTTATTGGGCAATCTTTGGAGCAGCATTGAGCTAGAGGAAGCTAGAGGCTAGAGGTATTTATTTTTTCTCTTCTAAATCTGCCTTTGTTTGTTTTATTTATTTAGCAAATCTAGCATTTGCCATTTGCATTTGCATAGTTTTTGGCATTTGCCATATGGTGAAAGAAATGAACATAGAATGAATAGTTTTTTTTTTGTTTTCATGTTCAGATTTAAACATTTTATTTCCAAGTCAAAAACTCAGTCCAAAATGGCCCCTAGAGCAAAAGACTCTGCTTGGGCATATGCTGAAATGGTTGGGGATCAAATGTTTTGCAAATTTTGCAAGAAAAAAATTAAGGAGGGTGGAGGGGGCACTCATAGACTGAAACTACATTTGGCTGATGTTAAAGGCCAAATCACTGCATGTGAAGCAGAAAACATTGGGGAAATTAGGAAGCAGTTGAAAGAACGGTTTGACAAGTTTGAGCAAGACAAAAATAGGCAAAAAGAAATACAGGCTGAAATTGGGAGGAAGAGGAATATACAACATATGATGGCTGGCAACTCAAGTTTTGAATCTTTTAATTATGAGGATTCCTCATCTATCCCTTCCACTGATGCATCAAAAAACCCCTTTCGCTATGTTCCTCCCTCTAGGGAGTCTATTTCTGACAAGGGTAAGGGTGCAATGAGAAATAAGGGTACTATTAAAAGTTTTTTTGTGCCCTCATCTCCTTCTGATAGTGCAACTGCATATGGTCCTAGTCCTCCAACTGTGCAGCCCACTTTAGATGCTCATTGGAAAAAGAATTGAGAGATAATGCTTGTGAGTACATTGCTAGATGGTGGTATGATGCTGATATTCCCTTCAATGCTACTCGTTCACCATGTTATGAACCTATTTTTGATGCCATATATGCTGCTGGAAAGGGCTTCAAACCTCCTACTCTGCATGAGTTAAGAGGATCTTTTTTGCAAAGAGAGATTTCAAACATTAATGATTATTTGAAAGAGTTCACAAACTCATGGGCACGTACAGGATGTACCATCATGTCAGATGGATGGATTGATCAGAGGAACCGTACCATCATAAACTTTCTTGTCTTTTGCCCACGGGGAACCATGCTTCTAAAATCAGTTGATGCATTTGATAGGGTGAAAGATGCATAGTTGTTGTTACAACTTTTGGATGAGGTTGTTGAAGAGGTGGGGGTGGCAAATGTTGTTCAAATCATCACAGACAATGCCTCTAACTATGTTCTTGCTGGTAAATTGTTAGAGGAAAAACACCCAACCATTTTTTGGACCCCATGTGTTGCACATTGCATAGACCTCATGCTTGAGGATATTGGCAAAATAGACTGGATCAAGAACACTGTAGAGCATGCCAAATGCATCACAAAATATATTTACAATCACTCATGGATTCTGAGTCTAATGAGGAAATACACAGGGGGCAAGGAACTTATTAGGCCTGCCATCACTAGATTTGCAACATATTTTTTGACATTGCAATCTATGGGTGCCCAACAAAGAAACTTGCAAAAGATGTTTTCTAGTGATGAATGGAATGAAAGTCAGTTCTCTCGCAAACAGGATGGCAAAGACATGAAAAGGAAAGTTGTTGAAGAAATATTTTGGAAAAGGGCAGCAAACATTGTGAAACTTGCTGAGCCATTGGTTAAGGTGTTGCGCTTGGTGGATGGGGAAAGATTGGCTATGGGCTTCATTTATGAGGCTATGGATCAAGCAAAGGAGCAAATAAGGGCAGCATACAAGGACAGAGTGGCTAAGTATGGGCCCATTTGGAAAATCATTGATCAGAGATGGAACAATCAACTCCATCGCCCGATACATGCAGCTGGGTATTTTCTGAACCCAAGGTATCATTATAAAGCTCAGGAAACAGAAGCTTTGACTGGGGAGGTTAGAGATGGATTGATTGACTGCATTGATCGCATGATCCCCACAGAGAGTGAGCAGTTGAAGATACACAAGCAGATCACTATGTTCAGCCATGCCACTGGTACCTTTGGCAAAAACCTTGCAAGGATTGCAAGGGAATCAGATGAGCCAGGTAAACAAAGAATTTCAATTTTCAAATTTATATTTTATAATTTATTATTTTGTATAATTGTTTATAAAATTATAATTTCAATTTCAAAGTTGGATATAAATTGTTGAGCTAACTGAAACTCATTTTTTGCAGCACAGTGGTGGGAGGCATTTGGTAGCCACTGTCCTGAATTGCAGAGGTTTGCAATCTACATTTTGAGTCAAACTTGCGGTGCTTCTGGGTGTGAGCGCAACTGGTCTGTCTTTGAGAGGATTCACACACACAAGAGAAACCGTTTGGAGCAAAAACGGTTAAATGATCTAGTGTTTGTCCAGTACAACCTCCGACTAAGACGGAACCAATTGCTGAACAAAAGACGTGATTCAGATCCCATTGTGTTGGAGGATATTGATCCAACATCAGATTGGGTAGTGGAGTCTTGTCCACCAGAGTTTGACAGGGAGAGTTCACTTGACTTCGATTTAGATATGGAGGCGACTATGCTCAATGTAGATCCATTGGTAGCAGACCCAGTCCCAGGCCATCCAGTTGCAGCCGCTGCAGGTACAGGCACTTCCTCTAGTCAGCCACGACGGAGACGCATATCTCGTCTATCTGATTCTCAAGGTGGTAAGGGCAAGGGTATAGTTCTAGTTGAGGATGTTGAATCAGAGGAGGAGGCGGAGCGAGCGTCTTCCCCCAATGGTTCAGAGTTTGAGGAAGAGGACATTGGCTTGTCAGATTCAGATGACTAGCAGTAGTTACTAGTTACTAGTGACTATTCATGTTTTGTTGTAGAGGCCATTTAGAGCCTCCTTAGTTATGTTTTTTGTTTTGATCTCTATATCATCATCATGTATTGGTCCTTGGACAGTGCATTGGGTGCAATTTTGATATAATGGATATATTCATGAGCCTACTTTTATCATATGTTGTCTTTTGTCTATATTGTAATGCTTTGTGTTTGGAAACATGAATAAAAATCTTTAAATTTATGTTTTTGTACAAAAAAATTAATATTTAATGTTTTTTTTACAAAAACCGAGTCATTGAAACCGAGTCGACCGAGTCATTACCGATTCCGAGTCATTACCGAGTCATTACCTCGACCTGGTAGCTAACCGATTCCGTTTTTTAAAACATTGGTTGCCAGAGGCTGGGAAGATTTCCAGAAGGCCAGGAAGATCATTTCTAGAGCAACAACAGGCAGGACGGCTTGAGTAGCAGTAGTTCCGGGTTGAGCGTGTGACAGACTGTGCTGAGGTGACGCAGAAGCCTATGTAGAGGGTTTGGATGGCTTGCTTGGAGTTGTTAGTTTGTGTCGTGATTGCTTGGAGAAGAGGGTAATTTCCCTCAGTTGATTTTGCCAATATTTCTCTCAGATTGGATAACCAGTTGGGCACACCTATTTATTGTACTCAAAATTCACTGCTGCATAATAATAAAAACTCTCATCTGCTGCACTGGTTTTCCCACATTTTGTTTTTCTGGGGACGATTGTCCAAAAATAAATGTGTCAAAATTTGTGTGTGTGCTAGCATTTCTTAGTTTCCAACATTTTTATTTCGGCAGCATTTATTTTATTTGGTGAAGAAATTGCAGTGTGATTAATTCGATATTAATCAGATAATTAATAAGCTGTTAATCAGTTAGGAGAATTAATTCCAGTTGCTGCATTTCAAGGAATTTTCACAATAAGGTGACCTCAAATATATTTTTGATGACATTCGACCTCAACTAATTTGCATATGTAGAGGGCCCACCCCTATGGGTCTCAATAATGGTGTGGAGAAGCAGTTCTTCTTTGAATGTGAAGGCTGGGCTGACCTATTTTTGATATTGGTTAGTGCTTGAAAGGAGCTGATTTAAAGTGATTGGTGTGTCCACATTTTCAAAGCTTAGCTCACTTGGTAACATGTGTTGTGGACCAGCATACTCACATGCACCCATTGTCGGGGGTGTTGTATAATTTGTGGATGGCCTTTCCAGTCACCTCGGAGGACCCTTTTGGAGCATTGTTGGCTGATTTCTTGGAGTGTCCACTTTTAGGTGGTTGAGTATGGAACTTGGGAAGCTCTTGTACCTGCCTTGGAGGCTACTATGGGGCATGGGTGCCTACATTAGAGGATGTTTAGAAGGCTTTGGGCAGCAAATTGGAAGACTTGTGGAAGAAGCCATGTTGTTGAACGACCTTTGGAGGATGGACGCTGCAGCAAAGCACCCTCATCTCTTCATTTGTGGGATTTGGGTTATATTTGAGGGCTTGAGTCCCCAAATTTTGTACATGTGGCATTAGAAGCCCCATTTAGTATTATTTTAGAATCTTAGATTAATTTAACTTGTAGAGAGGGCCTTTTGCCCCTCTTAGGCTAATTTAGGGGATTTTGGCTTAGAAAATTATTATTTATTATGAGGGAAGTTCAGCACCTCCTCCATAAATAGAGATGTACTCTCTCATTTTCTCATGGAGTTTTTGTGATTTTTCCTTGTAAAATAAAATTGGCTTTGGATATTTCAAGTAGAGTGAATTGTCTTGGGGAAGATATGTATTGCATGGAATAATTTTCTTTGGATTGAAGAAGTGACGCTTGGATGAATAGTGCTATTTTATTGGACAGTGCCTTCCATTTTGCTGTAATTGTTGAATTAGGGTTTTTGGGCAGCCTTACTAAATGATACATCTCTTATGAACTCTATCTTCTTCATATGCAAAATTTGTCATCAAGTATCCGTCGAGGAAGCTAGATTGCATTCCTTGACCTTGAGTCTCCTAGTTTGGAAAGTCGCTTGGGTTAGATTGAGGAGTTATCCTTCTCTTTTTCCCGTTCAATCCAAGGTCTTCAACCATTGACTCAGTCCTTGTCTGACTCCATATGCCAAGAAATTCATTAATGATCCAAGGCTGCGATCCTCTTTTCTCCATCGCTTTATACTTTTTGCAAATTAGTAAATTCAATGTCGCATGTGTTTGGGAATATGTTTGAGCATCTCCAGGGCCTATCTTGAGCCACCAGTCCTTTGACTTTGCAACTTCATATCGCCTGGAGCGACACATTATTGAAGATTATTCTGGGGTGTCTATATAGAAGGATCCTTGGAGGGTAGTTAGTTTGGGAATCCTTGGGTTACTTCATCTTGAAAACCTGCTGGGAAAGCCTCCCTTACGGGGATAACATCTGCCCACAAAGCAGTAGGGGATTTTGCTACTAAGGTGACAGTGGTGGTGGATCCCATTGTTTCCAGGGATCTAGTGCGGCCTAGCACTAGGGTGATATGGTTTCATCAAAAGGCTGGCTTTCCCCTAGAACCAGGGGCTACTGGCTAAGAGTAAGATTATATTTTTTCCACTGTTCAAAAAACAGTTGAAATAAACCTGTGACAGAAATTGATAAAATAATTTACGGTCTAAATTTGGGTTACTCATTTTTCTACCGCCTCACTACTTGGCCAATACCTGTTGAATTTGCTGACATTGGCATTGTCTTTACAAGTCTGGGCTCCAAACCTTGTCTGATCTGAGAACACTGCACAGTGCAAACATTGTAGCAATTTGTGACATTTGTAGCTTTCCCTTCATGCTTGGAGATTGTTGACTCTGGAAATAGCTGGAGGCACTCCTCTGGAACCTGTTGCTCACTTCATCTTTGTAGGAAAGCAGAGGAGAAACACTGCTTGAATACCCACTGAACATTTCTACATTCTAGATATTCTTCAAGGGCTGTGAAACATGTGGAGATGAGGGCATTGCCACTGGGGAGCAAAGGCAGGGCTTTTTGTCTCACTGCCACGGTTGACACTATATTTAACAACTGAGATTCAGGTTCAGGAAGCTGCAAAGGCTGAATGCTGCTTGCAGCCACAGTCATCAGACCAGTGGTTAATTTTCCATGCTGATCAGGTGAAACCTTAAATTCCAGCAGGTGCGGGATAACCCACTTCCTATCCATTCATCCTCAGCTAACTTGATTAATTCATGAAATATGGCTTTTCTCCAACTTCTTTATTTGTAGAGATCTTCACAATTTGTTTCTGTATTAACTTTTGTGTTGGTCAGACTCAGGGTTCTTTATCATGTGCCTATGTTCTAGCATAGCTTTTATGTGATTGTGGAAATGTTACTATAGGTAAAAGCATTACTGTTTTAATGCTTCCTGTAAATAAATGTTTTTTTTCTATCTATTTTCCTGTATATTGTCTTTTGTGGGATTGACTGAGAGTCCAGGCAAACTTTGCTCTGTAGCCTTGCTAATAATGCTGGTCTTTGCTGAATAATCTGATAATTGTGAGATTTTATGTTTATCGTTCAAGCTTTACATCTGTTGTTCAAGCTTTTCATAGCAGTATGCTTACTAAGACCAAATTTTATAGGAGCTGTACTTGAGCGACATTCTCGATTACACCTTATGATGATGATCATATTTTAATGTTGACTATTGATTTTTGAGTTGAATCAGGGTTCTTTGTCACATGTCTATGTTCTAGCATGGCTTTTATATGATTGTGGAAATGTTACTATAGATAGAAGCATTACTGCTTTAATGCTTCCTGCAAATATTTGCTTTTTTTTCTACCGACTTTACTGCCTGATATCTTTGTGGGATTCACTGTGAGTCACTACAAACTTTCCTCTAGTTTTGCTAATATTGCTGGCCTTTTCAGAATAATTTGATAATTGTGGGATTTTATGTTTTTATTGTTAAAGCTTTACACAGTCTATTATTCAAGCTTTCTTAGTAGTTTGCTTAGTAAGACTAAACTCTATAGGAGCTGTACTTGAGCTACATTCTCGTTTACATCTTACTTAGGAAGTCGATCATATTTTAATGTTGGGATTTAATCTATTGATATGCCTTTTTCTATATTGATTCTTGAGTTTGTCAGACTCTGGATTCTTTGTTATGTGCCTATGTTCTAGCATAGCTTTTATGTGATTGGGGAAATGTTACTATAGATAGAAGCATTACTGCTTCAATGCTTCCTGCAAGTATTTGCCTTTTATCTACCGACTTTCCTTCCTATTGTATTTGTGGGATTCACTGCGAATAGTGACAAACTTTCCTCTGTAGCCTTGCTAATATTGCTGGTATTTGCAGAATAACTTGATAATTGTGGGATTTAATGTCAATTGTTCAAGCTTTACATAGTTTCTTCAAGCTTTTCATAGCAGTAATGCTTAGTAATCCCAAACTTTATAGGAACTGTATTTGAGATACATTCTTGTTTACACCTTAGGATGATGATCATATTTTAATGTTGGAATTTAATCTATTGATATGCCTTTCTCCGTATTGATTTTTAAGTTGGTCCGACTCAGGGTTCATTATTATGTGCCTTTTGTCCTAGCATGGCTTTTATGTTATTGTGGAAGTGTTACTATAGATAGAAACATTACTGCTCTAATGCTTCCTGCAAATATTTGCATTTTTACTACCGACTTTCTTGCCTATTTTCTTTGTGGGATTCACTGCGAGTAGTGACAAACTTTTCTCTGCCTTGCTAATATTGCTGGTCCTTGCAGAATAATTTGATAATTGTGGGATTTTAATAATTTATGTTTATTGTTCAATCTTTACATAGTCAATTAGTCTATTGTTCAAGCTTTTCATAACAGTATGCTTAGTAACCCCAAACTTTATAGGAGCTATACTTCATCTACATTCTTGTTTACACCTTAGGATGATAATCATATTTCAATGTTGTCACATTTTAGCTGTAGGTATTTGTCAGAGGGTTCAAACATTATGTGCATGAAAAGCAAGCCGTAGTACAGGAGTAGTTTACATTTTCTTTCACGCTATTATGATGTTTATGTAGTTCATATTTTGTTGATCTTATATGATTCCTCAAGGTTTCTAGGTGGAGAAATCCAAGTGTCGTTGTCCAATTTAAGGCCAGTCCATTCACTTTGATTGACGTATTTGCAACCATTTTAATGTCACTAGCTCCTAAATATGCAATGTCACTGCATGCAAAATGTAAAGATAACTCTTGACTATTTGTCATTTTGCAGGATTACTTTTGGAATTGCCTTTATCTTACTGATGGCTGGAGCTGCTCTTAATGACCAACATTACGCAAACATGAGGAACTACAATAATTATTGTTATGTTGTGAAGTCCGGTGTTTTTGCAGGAGGAGCAGTGCTGGCCTTAGCCACTGTGACTCTTGGCATATTCTACTATATCACAGCATCTGCAGTGAAGAAATCGGCTGAATGGGGACCCCGGAATCAGAATATCGCTATGGCACAACCACAGTATGGACAGTCCAGTCTCCAACCTGTTTTTGTACCTGAAAATGTACATGCACAGAACAGTGAGTATTCTCAATATCCTTATGGATCGCAACAGCCTCCACATGTAGGACATACGCAAAGAGCCCCTTGGAAATAGGAGATGGTGCTCTGTAATTATAGCTTTTGAACTGGATAATGTAAGTCTGTGGTGGCTACTCATGCATGTTGCATCTGTCATAAGTTCTTTTTTTCTTCGTTTCTGATAAGTTCAGGCCAGTATCATTTGGTGTATGTACTTCACTGTATCTTTTTCATTACTGTTTACTGTGAAGAAAAGGAATGATATTCAAGTTTCTGGGCATGTACACTGATAAGTTGTTGGATTCCTTGGTTCATTTTTGATATACAGTGCTATTGTGTTTCATTTCCAAAGAGGTGTTGGATGAAGTTAACATTCGAAAATGATACTGGAATATGGCACTCCATGAATGATTCGATGCCAGTCAGAGTGGTCCACTCTCAGAGTTCATTTCAGTCTAATTGGTCCGCACAAAGTATTCATTCCAGTCTACTTGTTCCATTGAGTTCATTCTTATTGGCTACAAAGATGAAGTTGATAATCATTTTTTAGTGGTATTAAGCCATTTTGTGCTATTCCATTTATAACCAAATTCAACCTTTTATGGATATGAAGTTTTTCTTTCACCATTTTCAAAAATTTGATGCTGGTTGCAGAATGTTGCTGCAGATATTGAGTGTGAAACCTCTGTTGTTTGTCTTTCACACATGCCATTATATTTTGTGGGATGTAAAACACATCTATGCATTCTTTTGAAGTTGAATTAAGTATATTTTGCATGGTAGGCTTCCACATCTAATGCTTGGTGGTCACGGGCAGTCCTATATTGCTTGGCACATCTTTCATAATATTGTTTGTTAGATGTCATATTTGCATCTTGCCTAGATTCTTGCATGGACCACACTAGTGGTCGGTACTGACCCACCAAGTTGTTGAAATATGTAACTAGGTTTGGTCTTCATAATGACATATGTAATCATGATTTATGTATTTGATGTGATGAGAAAAATAGATTTATTATTGGTATTCTTGAGGCATGGGGTTAATGCTCAAGGGAAATTTATTTTTAGGTCAAACACCCATTGAGTGCTTCTAGGGCTTGTCATAGTTGTAATTCTAGAATGACTCGATGAAATACAAATTGAATATGTAAAAGATGCAAAAACATGTGCTCTAATAAATAATCCTATTGAAAGATCAAAATTAGAATGGAAAAATGTCATTCTATGGTACAAGGGAAGAATTTACTCAAGGCCAACTTCAAAATTTAAATCCAACATTCTTAAGGAGTCCCATGAATCGCTACCAATATGAAATTTAGGGTTCTTTGAGACTTACTGTAACACATGTCAGTGATTCTTTTGGAAGGGGATTAATAATGCTATTAAAAAATATGTATCAAAGTGATAAATGCAAAAGAAATAAAAATGAAAACCTTATGACTCCTCAATTGCTCTACCCCTACATATTCCAAACCAAAAGTAGGAAGATATATTGATGGAATTAATTGAAGGACTACCCATGTTAGAGGGAAAGGACAAAATTCTTGTAGTAGTGAACATAATCAAAAGTATGTACACTTTATGGGAGTAAAATAATCAAACTCTGCAAAGCAAATTGCTCGAGTATTTTGTAAAAGTATCTACAATCTGCATGGATTTCCAAAAATCATTGTTAGTGATAGAGATGTCCAATTTAAATGGAACTTATAGAAGGATATTTTCAAACAAATTGGGACATACCTCAACATGGGTTCAACTTATCATCCCCAAACAAACGATCAAACTAGAATTGTCAATGATGGTTTGGAAGCTTACCTTCATTGTTTAGATATAAGTTGTCATTTATGGCAAAGGCGTTCAGGGTCATAATCAGAATAATCAAAGAATAGATACTTGGGAACTTTTTCTAGTACTAAGTTCATATCAATAGCTCATGGACAATGCTTAATTGGACAAATATCTGAAATACCTTTCCAATGGTATATGGAAATCAACAAATGGCTTTATGGATCAAAAGTTATTTCAGGTCAAAGCTCAGAGGTTAAAAGGTCAAATGTTGCATAGATAAATTTGGCATTAGAGTCAAATTGGTGAAAATTTGGTCTCTTTGCCTAAGTTGGCAGAGCACATGGTGGAGTAGAGTGATTGTTAAACCCCCGACATGTATGTTGGTTGATTTGTGCCACACGTCCCCTCTAACCCGTCAACGAAATTGTGTGGGGCCATGTGCGCCCTTGGGTTAAAAACATGGGTGTTTGATTTTGGCATTAATTGCAAAATCATCGATCGTATGATCAATGGTTCGTATTAATAATGGACCCCATCTACCTTTAAGACCAAACTAGACAAGGGGGGGTTCGAAAAAACCATGCCAGTAATAAAATTGCAGCGAGGAAATGAAGCGAGACAACTTGGCAGGTACCGTGACGGTGATTGGCTGATAGGGGGAGCCCGTAGGACATGTCACCCTGGAGGCTTGTCCCAAGAAGTTTCAAAGGGAGAATTTTTTTAAAGTCCCAGGGATCTGGGAGGACGTGGCCATACAACTGGAGTGTTGACAAAACGATGGGCCAAAATCAAATAACAAAGAAAATCATTGAAAACCAAGGCCTGAGAGTCCCTCACATCCATATCTCTCTAATGGCCACATGGATGAATCGAATGAAGACACATGTAAAATTTTGATTGGCTCACAGAGATGACATGGAGACAAAATGGCATGGTGATGTCAACATGACATGGAACCAGTACGGGTGTGACATGTGGCATGCAAATTCAACACTTTCAAGTACCTAAGTGAGTTGAAAATGAGTGACATGTGGCACTCTTATGTAGGTGGAAAGACATCTCACCCCGATTGTTATGTGTTTGGTCCATTTGTGAGGCGCAAGTCCCATAGGGACATATCATATCGGACCCTGGAAGGCCAGGGACCCCAGAAGTTTTTTTAGCAAGCAACATGGAATATCTCTGAGTTGATGAGGTGTCGAGACACTATGGAGTACATGTGGCACACAACTGGTACGAAAGACCAATGATAAGGGAGCAAGTGGCATGGCGATAGTTCCACATGACGCACCAATCCTAGGAGGATTGACCCCAGGATATTTAGAAGGTGCATCATTCAATTAGAGCAAGGGGCTAGGGTGAAGCTCTAGGACTCAGATTTGTTTGTGCGTGGTGACCACGGGCATGGAGGATTTGTTGTGATACGTTAAGCCCTCTGGTCTTGAAACAAAGGCACACTCATCAAAGGTTATATGTAGAGGTTTTTGTGTTAGTGCTTGACCGTTCCACACTCATGATTAAAGTAATATGGGCATATATTAAGGGCTTATCATATGAACAAGTTGATAGCTTTGAGAATTGACGTTTTGCACCATATTTGGTGAATTTCACCATAACCAGCAAAGCGCTAAAGTTGGTAAACCAGGAATGAATGAGTGAGCACTAAAATTAGCAGAAATGGGAAGATTTGATGGCTTATTTGGTATTTTTTCCAAATTTAGCACTCAGATAAAGTTTTAACTACTTCCAACTAAACCTTGATATTTTCCAGAATTATAAATTTGGGCAGTTTAGCTCTGTTTTTTTTACAGGGACACAATTTAGAGACTAAAGAATTTAAGAAAACATTTAGAATACTTGATATAAGCAGGAGATAAGGAACAATTAGAGTTTATGCATAGCATAGATATTAACTTAACTAAATGTTTTGAAACTAAAAAATATTAGCTCAAGTAGAATCAAATTTACAAGAAGAAGAGATTTCAAAGATTAATATTATTGTTGTTTAGAACTTCTGAAGACCTGTGTATTATGATTGAAGAGCCCTTCAATATCGGTGTTTCGGGTGAACACTTCACCCATCTTCAAAAAATAGAAGCTGTGTATATGAAGAGCGCAAACAAGAGAATATATAGGAATTTTTTTTAAACCATTAAAGAAGAAGGTTAATAATATGATCTAAAAATTATATATATATATATATATATATATATATATATATATAATTAAAAATTAAAATTAAAATTAAAATAATAATTATTTATTAGTGGTTTGGGTATTAGAGAACGAATTAAAGAATTGAAGAAGTTAAAATAAATAAATAAATGATGAAAAAGAAGATAATAAGTGATCTAGCCGTTAGGAAGATGAAAAATAATGAAAATAATTAATATTTAATTTAAATAATTTATTAAATCGATTAAGGATAGGATTATAAAATTATTTATTTAAATTAATTAAATAAATGATACTAGGAGAACTAGTCGTTAGGGAAAGGAGGGGCAGGGGAAGGGGGAGGGTTTTAGGATTAAAAAGGCTAGAATAATTAAATTAAATAATAGGATAAAGATAATGTGATTTTATTAGTTTGAACCAAATTAAGATTTAAAGGACAAGGTTAATGATAGATCGAATAAAACCCTAAGGGACAAAAATGCAAAAAATAAAACTAAGGAGGAGGGATTAAAATGATCAAACTATAAGGGGGGTGGAGGGGGCTAGGAAGGATTAGAATTGGGAATGGAGGAATGACATTTAGATCATAGGAAGTGGACGGTGGGCTTCCAGGAGTGGCTTAATTGGTAACCATCATCACGATTGAAGCACGCTTCCTTGGGTTCTTCCTTTTGGATCTTGGTGGTGGCATGGGTGGCACTAGGCTCTGCATCGATAATATGCTTCCCTTTTTCATTCTCCTTGTCAGGTTCTGACTCGAAGTCAAAACATGTATTTGATTTGGAAGCCTTCAGCTCAGCCACTAGTGACTTCTTGGCCCGACACTCATTAGTGTTGTGAGTGGAGCTCTTATGGAACTCACACCACTTTTCCGTGTCCTTCTTTGGCTTCGTGGCGATTTTATTCACTTGCGGCTTCGACGGGTATTCCTAGGCCACCTCGCTTTAGTCTTGTCCTTTGTTTTACAGTTTGGGGGTGCCTTTCCCTTGCTTCTGATTCACAGATCCAAAGTCTCGCTTATTTTGTCTGAATTTCTGCTCAATCTTGGCAACATATCGGTATGTTGCACCAAGCGAGGAGATGTCGAGGAACTCCATTTCCTCCTAGATGTATCTGTGCAGAAAACTACGTTACTTAAGAATAAAATGCTTCTCCAAAGATTTGATACCCAACTTTGTGCGCAGGGTATGGAACATATTTGTCAGCTCATGCACATATTGATCCCTTTGTTTCCGTAGTGTAGTCCATTCTATATACTTGTCCTCAGAGGTCCCCACGTGGTAGTATTGTTCCTTGATGGCGTCTTGGAAAGAATTCCAAATGGGTGCGGCTGAGAACAGGGAGGATTATCCCTCATCCTTTTGCTCAAAGTAGGTTTCCCACTAGTCCTTGACATGGGGGGCGTGTTTGAGGAGTGCAATAGTAATCTTTTCCCGATTGGAAAATTCATGAACCGAAAGATATCCTTCTAACAGATTCAACCATCTATCTACGATGTCTGTATCTATTTGGCCCTCAATTATGGGAATGTCGAAGTTAACTTGTACCTTAAAAAGGAGTGGCGCCAATAGAGTAGCTTCTGGATGAAGATGCGTCGTCGGTGGGTAGCCATCGAAGAGTCTGGGAAAAGTTATCCATCATCGCTTTTCTCTGTTTCTCGAGGGCCTCTTCGAGCAATATTTTGATAGCATCTCCTGCTCCCTCAATTCCTTTTCCTCCACCATGGGAGGTCGTCGGGTTTGTGAGGCTGATCTTGCAAAGGTTCAACTAGATCGATCCCTAACTTCTTATAACCTGATCTCGTTGGGGACATGCAAAGATCGAGAAAGAGAAAATCACTCTGATACCACTCATTCAGATTTATGCAGGGACTCAATAAAATACATAAATAAACATAAACACAAAGATGCAACAAAAATATACTTCATTTCATTAATATCAAATAACTGAAATAAGTTTACAAACATAATGGAAATAAACTAGCTCATGCGATGATAGCTTATATCTGAGAAGAGATGTGACGGCTACATGCCTCTGAACTATTTCACAATGAGGCTCAAGGGCCTTTTTATTATTGAACAACATGGGAAAACCTTAAACAACCAAAATCCTAACCCCAAGAGATGGAACACCAAGAGTTTGTGGTCCCCATTGGGGTTAGTTGGGCAATCAACTTCCTAAGGTCGTAACTTGGTCATATTATCTCCCTTTGGCGCATATGCTGATATCATTGGAAACATCTCTCCAAGTAATACAGGACTTGCCGTAGGCCTATACATGGGCTTGCTAAAAAAATGCCGTTTAGGGGGTCAAAACTGTTTCGGAAGCTTAGGACCCGAAAAACCGCTAAAAATAGTAAATGTTGCTATAAAAAGGAAAGTGATGAAACCGACTGGAGGTCTAGTTGGAATAGATAGATGGCCACCAATATCCACTTGGATAAAAATGAGGTTATAATGACATCTAGATAAGACGATGTTAAGAGGAAAGCTCCATTTTTGCATACCAAGCTCGAGGAACTTGTCCAAGACCATAGAGAGATTTCTTAAGGTGGAAAACAATGTTGGAGTCACTCTGAACATAGAAAAAAGGTTTTTCCATGTAGATTTCTTCTTGTAGAATCTCATGTAAGAACAAAAATTTAACATCCATTTAATGGACCTCCCATTCATGTGAGGAAGAAAGGGCTAGAACAAGGAAAATGGAATTCATTTTGGCGACAGGGGAAAATGTTTCATTGTAGTTAATTCCTTCAACTTGAGAGAATCCTTTAGGAAATAAACAGGTCTCATGTCTTTCAACACTTCCATACGATGCATACTTAATTTTGTACACTTATTTACACTTGACAAGTTTTCTTCCTTTTGGAAGAGGTACAAGTTCCCATTTGGGGAAATTTGAGGTAAAAATGAGCTTCAAAACAGAAAAAGTACTAAAAAAATTAACTTTAAAAGAACCAATAGGATTCAAGATGGTGATGCCATCCCCAAGGGAAAATATTTTGAAGAGAAAATAAAACTATTTAAAAAAAAAAAAAATTGTATTTTCGACTTATCTCCTTGTAGGTTTACTCAAATTTCAAGAGTAGACACTTGTTGCATGTGGAATTAAATTGCACGTCCAACGAGTACCCACTCTGCATGCTTTTGAGTAGATACACATAGAAACACTAGAAGGAAAATAACTTCTAGCGGATGTTTTTGAGGAACCCCTTATAAAAATAGCCCAAACATCCATTTGTAGCTGTGGTTACTAGAGGAGGTTAGTGGGTGGAGGTTTTTGCGGATGTTTTTTGTCCCGTATGTTTCTCATCCTACAATACACCGGTGCGTTCCACTAGAATGCACCGGTGCATACTACAAATTGGCACACTGGGGCATAGTGCTCTCCGTACAAACCCTCCCGGTGTGTCTAATTACTATAGCGCACCGGTGCTCTACACAGATTCAACCCTAGTGCGTCCTAAAAACCAACACTAAAACTGAAACATCCCGGTGCGGTTGGAAGAAACCGCCCGGTGCGCCTCGAAAACCCGCGCACCAGTACAAGGTTAAATAAAAAAATTACGGCAAAAAATCCGCATTTTTTACTTTTCAGTGCTCCAGAGCTCTCAAGCATCAGTGCAAATTTACCTCGTGTGAGGTGCCCTGCCATCGGTGCTCCCATTGCACGCATTGTTGCTGTCAATTGCCCACCATCCCCATTTCGAATTTTGCAAAATGGTGGGAAAATTTAGTTTTACAAATTCTATAGCAAATATGCCTCATCGACGCCCAAATGTACAGGTATTTTACTTGTTTTTCCATAATTAAACTTTTAAGCGGACTAGTTTTGTAAAATAACTTAAAATTCACCATTAAAAAAAAAAAAATTTAATGTGTGGTGTGCTCGAGCCGTTCGGATCACATTGGTTCGCGGTGCTGCCTGTAAATTTACAGGCCGCACTGCGACCGGTATCTGCACCGGTTTTGGTGCGATACCGAAACGACACATCGTGATTTTTAAAATTACAGAAATTGCGGTAGGGTAAGTTACCTGGTTACACCATTGACTATGTCCAAGTTCGAGAGGGTGGTGCGTTGACCAAAATATGTGCCCCTGGGCGGATATTTGGGTCAGCGCACCGCCCTCCCGAACTTGGACATAGTCAACGGTGCAGTCATGTAAACAACCGCACCATTGACCATGTAGTGATGTTAGGAGGGCAGTGCGCTGCCTAAACTATACGCCCCGGCGCACTGCCCTCCCGATATTGGTACATAGTCAACGGTGCGGTCGGTTATACCACCCCACCGTTGACCGTGTAATGATGCCAAGCGGGTGGTGCGCTGACGAAACTATCTGCCCCTAGCGAAAATCTCCGCCCCGAGGCGAGTAGTTTGGTCAGCGCACCACCCTCCCGAATTTGTACATGGTCAACGGTGCGATCAGTTAAACGATCGCACCGTTAACCATAAGCTGATGTTTGGTGGTGTGTTGACGAAATTATCTGCCCCGGGATGGATAGTTTAGTCAACACAAAGCTTGAGAAAGTACAGTTCATGATGTGTGGTGCTGATTCGAATGGAAAATGGCATCCACCCATGGTGTTCATCCACCGATGTTATCCATCCACCCATGGAATTTACCCATGGTATTATAAATGGCATCAACCCATGGTATTTATTCGCCTATGGTATTGTAATTGACATCTATCCATGATATTCATTCACCCATGGTATGTATCCACCCATGGTATTCATCCACACATGGAATTTACACATGGTATTGTAGGTGGTATTGACCCATGGTATCTACCCATGGTATTGTAACTCAAAAAAGGGCTATAAATAATAAGCCTCACTTTGTAAAAGGATAGATTTTTCACCACAATGTAGCTTCTACAGTGATTCTCTGTTTTAATAAAACAAGTTTCTTTGTGGTTTTATTTGCTGCATTTCTCTCTCTTTTCTGGCATTCTAATTTTACAGATCTTGTCAAATCCATTTCAATTTTTTTTAGATCTTGGGGGCCTCCCCCTAAGATTTGGATCAGTGGTATCAGATTCAGGTTACGAATCTATGGGAATGAGGGTTTGAAGCATATTTCAGTTTCAATTTTTGGCAGCGATCTTCAACAAACTCAATGAATTTTTTGGGCGACGAGTTTGCAGATCAGATTTGAAACTTTTGGTGAAAAATTTACAAAAACAAACACTAGATTTGGATTCCTTGCAAAAAAATACCCAAATTCAAAAAAACAATCGGCCGAATTAGAGTTCGAATGAGGGAGATATCGTTGATTCTAAATTAGCAATGTTGCAGAAAATTTTCTGGTGACAATTCGTGGACGACGGCTCTCTTGTCATTTTTTGCAGTTTTCAGTGCATAATTTCAGAGAAATGGTTATGGATATGAGCTCCCCTTGAAAAATCACCCGATTAAAAAAAAAATCAGTCGAATCAGAGTCTAAATGTGGGAGTTATCGTTGATTTAAAATCAACTATTTTTTCAGAAATTTTGTGACGGCGAGACAATTCCAACGCGAATCTGCGAGTCTAGAGTCTCCAGATGGCGGTTGCAAACACACTGGAAGATGCAGAATGATCATTCTATTTCCAAAAACAGGGTATAATACATATTCTGATTTATACTGATCGAGTTATGCCCATTTTAAATTTGAAGCGGCATTCGGAGCGGGTTCCCTTTCGAGACGTGGCCTCCCACCCCGCTTTAGTAGGCACCTGCTTCACCTTCATCAGTCTCAGCATAGTAGAGTTCGGCTTGGGTTATTTGGAGACGTGCCCTCCCACCCCAAACTATGTAGGCACCTGCTACTTCATCAACAATCAACGTCACAGTTATGGGTCAACCGCACAAAATCCTTCTCATCGAAGTCCATTTGCTAGGCCACACACTGTTAGTAACACAGTTGGTCACAAGCATTACAGGGTATCTCTATCATCGGATCTTCGTTTTTCATGGTTTTGGGTCATCCAAAAACCCACACTTTATCGAAGTCCATTTTCTAGGCCGCACACTATCAATATCACAGTTGGTCACAAGCATTACATGGTATTTCTATCCTCAGATCTTCGTTCATCATGGTTATGGGTTAACTACACAAAACCCTTCTCTTCGGTGGCTCTTCATATTCAACAAATGCTTCTCAGGAGGGAAATTCACGCAATGGGGACCATTGCTTCTTAAAGAGGGAGGGATGATCCGAACGGAAAATGGCATCCACCCATGGTGTTCATCCACGCATGTTATCCATCCACCCAAGAAATTTACCCATGGTACTGTAAATGGCATCGAACCATGGTATAATTTACCTATGGTATTGTAATTGACATCTATCCATGATATTCATTTGACACCCATGGTATGTATCCACCCACGGTATTCATCCATACATGGAATTTACACATGGTATTGTAAGTGGTATCTACCCATGGCATTGACCCACGGTATCTATCCATGGTATTTACCCATGGTATTGTAACTCAAAAAAATGCTATAAATAACAAGTCTCACTTTGTAAAATGATAGATTGTCCACCACAATGTAGCTTCTACAGTTATTCTCTGTTTTAATAAAACAAGTTTCTTTGTGGTTTTATTTGCTGTGTTCTCTCTCTTTTCTGGCATTCTAATTTTGCAGATCTTGTCAAATCCATTTCAATTTTTTTTTAGATCTTGGGGGCCTCCCCCTAAGATCCAGATCATGTGTGTTGCAAATTTCCAAGCGCACTGCGACCGATGCGTGATACAAAACAGACGCACAAGTACCTATGCACGCCTATTTTTTGGGTGCATCGACTGTTTTTTTCCAATATATGTGTGTGTGTGTGTGTGTGTCTCATTTAATAAAAAAAATTGTATTTAATATGTGAATCATTCAGCGACGTCAAAGGAGAGAAGAGAGGGAACAACGACAACATATGGCCTCGACTAGTACTACTACTGATGAAGTACCACCAATTGAGATTTGACATTTATATTACAGTTGTATATTTTTGACATATATATATATATATATATATATATATATATATATATGGTCTATGTATTTTATGTTCATGTTGTAGTTGTACTTAATTTACATGTTGGTGATAATCATAATGTGTATATTGTTAGGTCATGTTTTATATGTTCATTTAATGTGCAACTTGCAGATAGATGTGTATGTGATAGCAGTTATTTGACATGAGATTTATATTTGATGTTTGTGTTGTGATGATGTTATACAATGTTTGTGTTTTGTTAGATGATCATGATCACGATAATTAGATGATGTTAGCGAATTTGAATGTGTTTTTTAGTCGATATGATGTTTGTACGATGGTTATCATGCTCATGATGTTTATTTTTAATATTAAATCATGATATTTATTAAATATTATGTTGTGATTGTAATTGAAATTTTAATTTTAATTGTATGTAAAATTGTAATTGTAATTTAAATTGTAATTGTATGTAAAATATTTGTAAAATTTTAATTTTAATTGTAATATTTAATTTATTGTGAAATGATTGTAATTGTATTTATGTAAAATTGTAATTGTAATTGTAATTGTATGTAAAATTTTAAAATTCTAATTGTAATTTTAATTTTAATTGTATTCGAAATTGTAAAATTGTAATTGTATGTAAAATATTTGTAAAATTTTAATTGTATTAATGTGAAATGATTGTAATTGTATGTAAAATTCTAAAATTGTGATTGTAATTATAAAATTGTAATTGTAATTGCATGTAAAATATTTGTAAAATTTTAATTTTATTAATGTGAAATGATTGTAATTGTAATTGTATATATGTAAAAGTGTAAAATTGTAATTGTAATTGTATGTAAAATTCTAAAATTGTAATTGTAATTGTATGTGAAATTGTAAAATTATAATTGTATGTAAAGTATTTGTAAAATTTTAATTGTATTAACGTGAAATGATTGTAATTGTATGTAAAATATTTGTAAAATTTTAATTGTATTAATGTGAAATGATTGTAATTGTAAAATTGTAATTTTAATTGTATATAAAATTCGAAAATTGTAATTGTATTTGTATGTGAAATTGTAAAATTGTAATTGTAATTCTAATTCTAATTGTATGTAAAATATTTGTAAAATTTTAATTGTATTAATGTGAAATGATTTTATTAAAATTTTTAAATTTGTAAATAATTGTAAAATCACAAATCTAGAATAATATAAATTTTTGTAACATAATAAAGTTTAGAAAAGAATGCAAATAAATTCATGTACTTTAGAATTATCATTATTTATTATGATCTTACATACAAAAAAAAGAACTTTATACAGTGATTGTTTTCGAAATCAACATAATTGCAAATTATCAAGCGAAATGATTTTAACGTTAACAAAATGCAAATTACCAATTAATTCAAAATACATATTATAATGTTTTGAAAAAAGAGTCTTAGTTATAAGGTAATTAAGTCCTCTTCCGTATAAAAACCCATCTTAAAAAGTATAAATGATGAAATAATACATGTACCATATCACTCTCGGTTCTCATGATCACCTTCATTATTCTCCAGCTTGCTTGGCATGATAACACTATTGTTCTCAAAAATATGTTTTGATCTAGGGTCATGTCTCAATACGAACCACCAATACCTATCCAATACATCTCGGTAAAAAAATACCTGGTTGCAGTGTTTAGGGAAACATAGGGCTCCTTAGCTTCATCCCACATCTTTCTAGAGTTGATACATATTAGCCTACTATCGCGATCTTCCTTTATATTATTCCGATCAAAGGTGTCGCACCAGTTGCACCCAAAAATAACACATTGGAAAGAAGAGAAATCCACTTCAATGATCTCTTGTATCTTTCCGATGTAACCAAACGTCCCTCCGTACTAGGTTTTGATCACAGTGGCTAGATCGACTAGATTGATCGGACTCGACTTCCACTCCATAGTCTTGTGTCATATTTCCATCATCGAAATTTTCTTTGCGAAAATGGTGTCCATATGCCAACATAGATGGGAAAAAATGCACCTATAAAAAATTTAAAAAATCGTAGTGTCATATGTCTTATAATAACCCAACAGTTAAAATATGAAATATAGATGTAATTTTTATTATTTATTTATTTTTCGCAGAAAAAATCGAACCTTCTATTAAAAAAGAGGGTTACATAGCATATGCAAAGCATTTCCGTTTCTCTCTTATCAGGCGAAGAAACCAAATCAACTGTTTGAAGGAATTTCCAAATGTTCCCCAAAACAACCCAGTCAAAACAATCCTCAAGTGATGAAAAGTTCCTGTCGATTTCCAACCTCCCGGCTTCCTATAAGGAAAACAGCCAAAACAGAGATTGGAAAAACCACAGCATCAAAAAGTGCCAGTTAGTAGACACTGTCCTGGCAATTTAAACAAAAATTATAGAGTTAAAAAATGGACAGGGCTCAGG
This sequence comes from Pinus albicaulis, assembly GCA_034641835.2. Classification (NCBI taxonomy): domain Eukaryota; kingdom Viridiplantae; phylum Streptophyta; class Pinopsida; order Pinales; family Pinaceae; genus Pinus; species Pinus albicaulis. The sequence goes on from CM076577.1 coordinate 948,326,841, forward strand.
CCTCCTTTGTAAGGAAAACAACACTGAGTCCTGTCATAGAGTTAAACAAGATCGTAAAAGTTTCCACGCTGAATACATAAAACAAAGAAACAGAAAAGTAAAGGGGAGCTGTAACCAGCTCTAAAGTTAGGCAAAAACTGGAGGAGCAAGTGGCCTTGCCACCCCATCAACCACCTCTTCTACTGTCCATGCGCCCATAGTCTGTTCAATGCCTTTTTTAGAAAGGCCATTTGCTTCTGTGTTCCGCTCCCTGTAAATATGGCAAATAGTGAGCTCAGGGAAAAAACTTTTAAGATTGAGGATCTCATTAAGCAAAGGAATTAATAGATAGTTCTTGCATTGTTGTGATGCATTAGTCCACTTTACTAGGTTTAAAGAGTCACCAAAAACCTGTGCCTCACGCTCATTACACAAGGATAGCCAACAAAGAAGTAGATGCAAGGCTTTAAGCTCGACAAAATTGTTTGTTCCGGTGCCAAGGCCAATGGAAGCTTTTAAAATTTTCCCGGAGGGAAAGCAAAAGAAAAGGCCAGCTCCACACCTCCTGTTTTGGCTCGAGGCCCCATCGAAGTAAGCCCAGGGAATGGAGCCCTTGATTTCTTCCCTCTAAACCAGTTTGGAGAGCTGTGAGATAGATGGAGAAGGGATATTCTCATAAATGGCAACCCCCTCTGCTGCTAGGGCGGCAATAGGAAAAGGAGTGTATTTTAAAATCAACTGATTCCTGGCGAGCCAAGTTCCCCAAGCAACTAACATAGGCAAAGATCTGACTTTTTTGTTAGGGGCAACCTGCCACCATCTGTGCCAGGCTTCAGAAAGGTCCTCCCCTTCCCACCTTTGGGGGATATTGGACATCCTCAGCATTTCATTCCACAGGCTTTTCGAAAAGGGACAGGAGAGAAAGACATGTTGAATAGTTTCCTCACTCTCTTTGCATAGTTAGCACCACCCGGGTCCAATTCTCCCTCTTTTATGGAGAAAGTCCCATGTAGGAACTTTTTTTTGAAGGATACACCAGAAGAACAGGCGGGTTTTGGTTGGTCCTTTGAGTTTCCAGAGAGGTTTTACCCACCAGCTTGGCTCCTCCCATCCTTTTTGTTCCATTAGCCAGGCATATCCCATCTTCGGAGAATAAATACCAGTGTGAGAGTGCACCCATCTCAATTCATCAGGCTTTCCTGAAATGCGGATATGAGAATTCAACAAACCTTCTCGGTAATTCCTCCATTCCTCCATTCCTCCTGCCATCTTTCTTCTAGCAAGAGGACGTCCCCAGCAAGCCACTCTTGTTGCCAGATCGAGGAGTTGCTGTTGTCTGCAATGTGGTTAAGGAAAAGAAGCCCTCTGTTATTTAGATGCTCGATCAGATCTCTAGACAGGGCAAAAGAATCCGAGCTTCCCACCCAAGGATCTCTACCTAGCCTAACCGATCTGCCATCTCCGACGTTCCAAGCCAGCCCTTGTTCTATGATATGAACAACTGCCACCAAGGCTTTCCATACCACCGAGGAGTTTTTTGTAGATTTATGAGGCAGTCTAATCCATTCTAGAGTCGGCAGAGGGTCCACGTACTTTATCCTTGTTACTGTGGTCCAGAGGTTTTCCGAATAGATTATTATCCAAGATAATTTGGGTGCTAGGGACTTTGAGAAAGAAGACAAGTCCTTTATGCCCCAACCTCCCCAAATTTTAGGTCTGACTATTTTCTCCCATGCCACCCACGGGGTGACATTGTCCTTCTTCTGACCAGTCCATAAAAACCGGCTACAAATTTTGTTGATCTTCAACAGAATGCTCTTCAGCACCCAAATAAGGCTGGCCTAGTAGACTGGAATGGCCATGACCACAGATTTGATTAGAACTAAACGGCCTGCACTTGACAGCCATTTGAAACTCCAATGCTTCATCCTATTTTCTATTTTTGCCAGAAGCCAGGACCAATCTTGTACCCTGTAATTGTCAGGCTTGAGAAAGAAACCGAGGTACTTAAAAAGGTCTTGTAAGGATTTGGCTTCAAAAGGGAGAATCTCTTTTACTCTGTCCACTTCCACATTAGAGAGCCCTGCTGTTGTTAAAGTAGATTTTTGTTCATTTATGCTCAAACCAGTGGCTTTTAGAAAGAGATCTATGATTCTTTTTAGGCATCGGCAGTCTTCCAGAATCCCATCGTAGAACAGGAGGATGTCATCTACAAAGAGAACGTGAGTCACCCAAATATTGAGCGCGACTTCGATCCCTTTCAATTCCCCTTGCCTCTTAGCCTCTTTGATCATTAAACTAATACCCTCAGCTGCAAGGAGGAACAATAGGGGCGAGAGAGGGCACCCTTGACGTATGCCTCTTTGGGGTTTGAAAAAATCAGAGGCTGCACCATTAATTAGAACAACAATCGAAGTGGAAGTGACGCACCCCATAATCCATCTTACAAACTCATATCTGAACCCCAGATGCGTTAAGAGGAGCCTTAGATACATCCAGCTGATTCTATCAAAAGCTTTGGAGAGATCAATTTTGAAGATAGTCCCTTTTTTCCGACTCTTCTTGAGGCTATGAAGAGTTTCTTGGGCTACCCCCATTGCTTCATGAATTTTCCGACCATCCAAGAAGCCAAATTGTTCAGCTGAGATATTCTTGGAGAGAAAAGGTTTCAATATGGAGGCAATGATTTTAGCTATTATTTTGTATAAGCATGTACATAGGGAGATGGGGCGAAAGTCATTGAAGGAGGAAGGGTGGTCAGACTTGGGGATGAGGGTTAAGAAAGTAGCGTTGAAGGGTTGATAAACCGAGCCCGAGATCCTGGACTCTTCCACAACTGCGGCCAGGTCGTCACCGAGAGAGTCAAAAAAGTGGAGGAAAAATTCCACAGTCCAGCCATCCGGCCCAGGGCTTTTCTCTTTCTGCATCGACTTAAGAATGACTTCCACTTCATCTTTTGAGACCGGAGACATCATGCTTTCATTCCCTTCCTCATCAATGAAACTTGGAAAGAATTATGCTACTCTTATGACTTCTGCAATGGTGGCTTCTTCCGGGGCTTTGAAAAGATCTTTGAAATGGGCTACCCCAAGTGAAGCTAGCTCTTCGAATGATTGTGCCTTTTCCCCATTTTCTAAAGGCATTTCCCAGATTGTGTTTAGATTCTTCCTTCCTTTGGCATAATTCTGGAAAAACCTAGTATTTTCATTGCCAGCTTGGAGCCAGATCGCCCTGCTCTTTAATCGCCAGTTTTCTTCCTTGACCTGGAGAAATTTTCTTCTAGCCGCTTCCAGTTCCCGGATTCTATTCCGAGATTCTAAGGTGGCATATCCGCCCCCTTCAGGGTCTTCTAGGAGATCTAGTTCTGCATTAATAGCCCTCAATTATTCATTTTCTTTTAAAGATTTTTGGATAACCCATTCTTTGGTTGCAGCGTTCAGCCTTCTGAGGTTATTCATGAACGCCTTGATTTGGTTCAGACCTTCTCCTTCTCCTATCCCCTCCCTCCTCCAAGTAGAGTGGAAAAGAGCTATGGAGTCATCAGATAACCAAGAAGAGTTAAATTTGAAGGGAAACCCTGGTTTTTTGAGGGCCCCTTTTTCCTCCAACAAGATCAGAAAGTGGTCGGACATGCCCCCTTCACCCACCCAATGCCTGAAAATAGACAGTTTCTCTGCTAGCTCTTCTCCCAAAAGAAAACGGTCCAGTTTCTTTCCCACCCAGTCCTCCCCCACTCTTTTATTTCTCCAGGTAGGTCTAGGCTTGAGCAGCGAGACATCTACCATGTGAGAGGAGGAAATATTAGAGAGGAAGAACTCAGCCAAGGGATCAGCACGGGCATTGGCCCCCCATGATTCCGAGTCCCCCAGGGAGAATTTGAGGTCTCCACCGATGATCAGATTAGGGTGGATAAGAAAATATTTTTGCAAAAGGGACTTCCAAAACAACTCCCTCTCTTGACATGACCCATAAACATTAAGGAGGAGTATAGGGAGAAGTAACTCCTTTGAATATAGCTCCATCACCAGAGAATTTTCCGATCCCCAAGAAGAAATTTCTCTCAGACTGCCAACTTTAAAACCAGTGACCACCCCCCAGAGCGACCATTGGCATCCAGAGCCTGAAAGAGCCACCCTGGAAACATCTTCGAGAGAAGACCAATGATTTCCTCACCTTTTCCAAGGGTCTCTTGAAGCATAAGAATGTCCGGACAATGAACTCTGACCAGCTCCCTTAGGGCTAGTTTTTTGGGTTGACTAGCTAACCCCCTACAGTTGTAGGAGAGGAGGATCATTTCAAAACGCCAGGGGGTGGCTTTGCTGCTCTAAGCACCCCAGTCAAGGATTTTTGTTTCCCGTCTACAATATCGATCATTTCTTTAAGCTGTGCCTTAGAAATATCAAAATTCTTGCCTCTCTATTTTCTGGGCCCAATAGGCACAGGATCCGACTCCAAACATCCGAGAGCAAAGCCTCTCCCAGGGTGGTTTACCAGAGATCTCAGGTTGTAGTGGGGGGTATCAGGGATAGGAGGAGGCACCAAAGGGTAACAGGGGTCAGGAGGATTGACCTGAGGGGTGGACATGTTATTAGAGGGCGGAGGCACCGAAGCAACCAAACTATCGAGAGGAGGAGAGTTTAAATTCAATGAAGAGAATTCCATCTGTATTTTCCTGGAAGGACCAGGCTCAGAGAAAACCAAATAAAAAATAGTAGAAGAAAAACAAAGGGGAAAGGGGGAAGAGGTAAGCATATCCGCTTGTGAAGCCCCTCCTGTCTCAGCTGTAGAGGGAGCCAGAGAGGCTGACAGCGCGAGTGGATCCTCAAGGATAGGGGCAGGGACTGCCTGCTGGGCCAGGTCGCAAGGGGGAACATTTCCCAAGTTTGCCTCTGTGTCTTCCTCCATAGTAGTCTGTGAGGCCACCTTAACAGGATATGGAACTAGATAAACCATCGGTTTCCTTGCAACATTGTAGAGTCTTCTTCTGCGCCGATGACCCAATGGACATTCTTTAGCCAGGTGGCCATATTTGTGACATCTGTGGCATTGAAACAACAAATTCTCATAGTCCATCTTTTGCAGAAATTCTAGTTCTCGATAATGTAAGGTCATGGCATCCGCAAGCCCTTCTCTAGGATTAAGGCTTACGAGGATCCTTGCCGCACTAAGATCATTTGAATGAATGTAGGATTTGTCGACTTCCAAGTATTTGCCCAATGTATTCCCTATAGAGGTGAAAACTGAGTCTATCCAAAACTGAAGAGGAAGCCCTGGAAATTTAACCCAAACAGGGGATTCATTCATTTTCTCTGTTTGGGCATCAAACATGGGAGTCCATCTGCGAAAGAGTATCAGACGTTTGCCAAAGCACCAATTCCGATCGAGCACCCAATCAACATGATCCTTCTGAATGAAACTCAGAGTGAACCACCCTCTGTCCAGGACTTTGATATCCACCGGCTTCCCAGGGGCATTCCCCCATTCTGTCTACACCCAGTCTCAAATGTAGTCTACTGTGTATTTTCTTCCACGCACTCTGCCGATAGTCTGGGTTTCAGAGGTTGCCATCACTCCTTCTACGTGGATGTCCACACCGAGAACACAGCTAGGACGGGCCTCATTTTTCCTGATAGGGTTATGCTTCTTGCATTTCCCTCCCACTGCCTCCGTCTGAGTTTTTCCTTCCCCTAACTCCTGAGCCGTTCGGGCATCTGCAACCACGTCTTCAGGCGACTCCTGTCGCCTTCCCTCAGAGGCTCTGGAGTCTCGACCCGCCAACCCCTCGACCAAAGGCTCCCTGTCGGATTGGTCCTTCTCCGGTGACGTTTCAAGCCCAATATCAGCTTCCACCGAATGGCTTTTCCCTTCACCTTCCGCAGAGGAGTTCGAGTGACTCTTAGGACCGGGTCCAAGGGCAACACCCCAAAGCCGAATGTCCTTCAAAGACTGATTCGAACCCACTTGAGCTGGAGATTCAGAAGGAAGGGTTGATTCCAAGACCAACCTACGTCTCGGGGCCGTAAACCTCTTGTCACAGCCTTCGCCCCCAGAACCCGCCCCACCGAGATCAAGCCTTTTGAAACCGGGTTCTCTTGTGGCTTTAGGCCCTTTCTGCACATGCATGCTACAACTAGCCACTACATCTTCAAGGCCGCCCGTAAGAGAAGGGAAAGCCAAGTTACCTGACCCCAAAGAGGGAGTGAATGAGCCGAAGGCGCGATCCTGGCCGCTACCCGCTTCTCCTCCACCATGCAAACCGCCACAACCTGAGAGAGCAGCGAACTCAGGCTTCAAAGCATCAAAGGGAGCAGATCTGAAAGAAAAGGGTCTAGCTCCTTCCTCCTTGCTCGGAAAGGCAGCTTTCATTGCTGATTTTGGAAAGAACCGATCTAGGTTCTGAGTCGAAACCTCTTGGCCCCAAACAGTAAGAATGTCTTCCGGCGTCGGCTCAACGTCCACGTAATCACTCAAACCCCATCGCTGCTTATACAAAACCCTAGCCCGACACCGCTACCGCTAGAAACCCGTCGCTGTTCAGAAACGGAACCCCGTCGCGAGGTGAAAAGGGTTGAAAAAAGTTTTACCTTAATTTTGTAACCGGTAAAGCCTAGGGCTCTTCCAACCTCGAAAACACATGGATCGTGGCTGACCCAGGAGGATCCAGGTGTATGTAGGTACCTGACAGCCAGGGAGCGCCCGTCACATCCCTCGTCCCTCGTGGCTTGAGGCAGGACTCGCCTGCATGTGCTTAGTCAACCGCCATGCGTAGAGAAAACCCTAACTTCAGAGCTCATGCTACACGCAATAGTCGAGATCCACCAAATTCTTCCCTTAGATCATCATCATGATCTTGTATTTGTATATTTTTCTTAGTTCCTTATGAAATATAGATGTAATTACATTTGAAAGGTGCATTATTAAGTTTCAAATGTACATACTTAAATAGATTATTACCAAGTGGGTGCACCCAATCCCTATGTTTAGCGCATTCTCTTTAGCACGCGGGTAACGACCGGTTGCACCGTATTTCTCTCTCACTTGGTAAACAACCCAACTGTTGGTGCATATTTTTGGCATATTTTCTTTTAAATTATCGAGATAAGGCACACTTATACCATTCAACCATATGAATTTTTTCTTGTCACTATCCCATTTCATCCTCTTTTGTTCGTACAATGCGACCTACGGTTGTGTCGCTACGGAATTGTAAAAAATGAATTTATTGATTGCTTCAATTTCTGCATTCACCAATGAAATCAAACCTACATATAGTACATATGAGATCAAAATATATATTATATCGAAGTTCAACATGAATATTTACTTCGTGTAAATTTGAAAAATTATAAGTCGCTTACTCTTTATCAATCACTTTTTTCCATTAGTTTTGAGCAACTCCCCTTCTCTTTTGTCTTCATCCCTTTCATCGTCCCAAATCACCACACTTAGTCTGTTTTCGATCTGCTTGATGTACTCACTGGAATAATATAAATACTCATAAGATATGTACCCCTCTGCCATAGACCCCTCGGGTTTTTCCTTTTGTCGAACAAAACCTTTAAATTTCTTCATGTACCTCTCTAAGAAGAACATCCAATGACAAGAAACCACCCCAACTAATTCAACCTCACCTACTAGGTGGATTAGAAGATGAACCTGCAAGTCCACGAAACTCGTCAGCAGTTCCTTCTCAAACATACAAACAATCTCAACTATCTCTTGACGCCACCGTGGAATGATAGCCACATGAATCTCCTTTGACGTGATCCAACGTACAAATGTAGATAATTTAGATATGGAACATCCTAGGTCTTGGGGGAATTCATGTTTCAAACACCCACATACAAACAAAGGATAATGACACTGCAAATTTATAAACACATGCAATAATATACAAAATTACTTATGTTTTATGATCCCTGCATGGGATAAAATTTATTAATATAACAAATAATAAAATCATGCTTTTGACAATATACATACTCTTATAAGATTAAAATGGTCACGTGATTTCAACCTCGAAAAATGGTCATCCACGGTGAAGCAACGCCGTAGTGAAAACCCGTATGAAGATGGCACCCTCACACCCATTATAACTTCCTTTGCCAAAGAAAGATCATCTTTTTTTAAAATCCATGGGACATCACCTTCTTTGAAATACCATGAATTAGAGAGACCAATGCCTGCCTCTAATCCTGTACTTTCTAATAATCTTGGCCAATGTTTCTTTTTTGTTTTTGAAGTAATAAGATCTTTCCTAACAACCAATGTGTCACTTTGTTTTTATGATATGTGCCTCCATAAATAAGATGAAACATTTTTAAATATATGCATGGGATATAATAAATGGGTAATCTTAATATGCTCCCAATATGGGAGGTTATAAAAGATAGTTTTCCTTTTCATCCAATGGACAATTTCTCAACATAGGTGTCGAAGAATTCTGGATCATCGAACATAGGCTCCCCATTTGAATTGAACATTTCTATGAACTCCTTCTCCTTCTCTCTCTCATATGATCTAAGCCATTCAACTGGTGTCGTTATTGGAGGCCTTTGGGTTCTTTCTCATTTACCATTGAAAGCAAATGCTGCTCTTCTATAAGGGTGTTCTTCTGGGAGGAATACCTTGGAGCAGTCATACACTGGCTTTCGTAGGTCGTTGGACCATATAGCTTTCAGAGACTGTCCACAACATTTACATCTAAAATACCCTTTTGTTACAAGACTTGCGAGATTGTTGTACACAATTTATTTGCATGGTACGTTAAAGAATATCATGAAGATCAGAACAATTACAACAAATTAAATAACTAATATGCAAAATAATATTGTTACGTATATAAACAAATCAATAAACATGTAATTTACCCTGGAGTAAAATCTTAAGCCTGGATAATCATGTGTTGTGTAAGCACATATGCCTTACAACGTAAAACTCCTCTTTGTTGCGATGGGTCTTGATACATCGTACACATTTATCCCATCCCATAATTCCTTCAATTCATCTACCAGTGGTTGTAAGTAGACATCCATATTATTCACTTGTCTTATACCAAGGACTATGAGAGCCAACATAAGATGTTCATTATTCACGGAAAACCATGGGGGGATATTGTTATTGATCACTACTACAGGCTAAATAGAATATTTGGTATTCTGAAGGGAATATGGGTTGACACCATCCATGGCTATGCTGAGTCGTAGACTTCGTATTTCATCCTTGAATTTTTCGGGCCATGTATCCTCTATATGCTTCATGGCTATTGAATCTGTTGGGATTCGCATAACTCCCAACTCACTTCTGTGTAAGGCATGCCATCCCTGCAACATAGCTAATTCTTTGCAACAAAAGAGCCTTTGAATCCTTGGGATTATAGGCATGTGACTCAATATCTTAAAATGAGGACCACGTGATTTACCCTTATTTTTTGATTTATCATACCTGTCATGCCCACATTTCAGACATATCTCTTTGTCTACATATTCTCCTCTATATAGACTACAATCATTTGGACATGCATGATATGATATGTACTCAACACCCAACATTTTAACAATTTCTTTGCCTCTTCGCAGCTACCGGGCAAGACATTATCACTTGGAAGAACCTTATCTTTGAATAACCTGTAGTTGGTTATCATAGACAATATTAAATGTACATTAAGGCCGATATAATTATTAATTTTCATAGAATTGACCATTTTTAATGTTCACTGTGTGATTATATTTCTCAAAATATAAGGGAGGACTTTATGGTTATAACTTACCTCAAAATATCTGAGAAACATGCATTCGACAAACCAAACTTTGCTTTCAAGTTTTATAGTAACATCATTGTCCCCAACTGGGTAGACTTTGACTGACCGCCAGGTCCAAAGAGAGGGGTGATGAAAGAAAATTTATGGCTGTGAAAAATGTGTCAGCCATATGAACATCATCCCCTAGCTGATCATCGTTCTTTAATGCATCTAACAACATTGTCTCCTTGGCAGTCGTATCCCTGAAGTAATCATCCATACCAACCTCTATTTTATTTCCTCCATTTCCAGCTTGTGAAGAAATACTATTGCTGTAGTAATTCCTAATTGGTGTATCTAGACGTAGTGGGAATTGAATAGGTGGTTTATTCAACCATTCTTGGTATCGTTCCTCTTCAATTTTTTCTCTTAATTCAACCTTTTATTGATTTGACATTGTCGTGGGGTGCAACGGAAGATGGTAGGTAGGTCGCTCATCATCATTAGAATCCTAATAATTTCAAAAAATATATTTGAACATGATTAGTACAAAATCTATGGCATAAATTAGTAAGCACGTTGACAATGCATGATTAATTGGTTTGAAGTTGAAATAATTACTTTAATATGCCAAAAAATTATTATTACCATCATTTTTCCAGGATCGTGGCTAGAAGATGCAATATTGTTACAATTGGCAGGGTGTAGCGGCTTTCCATTTTCATCTACCAAATGCGCCTTGCGGTATGCTGTTCCTGATAAGAGCATTCGACGTTTTGGAGATGTTTGAATATTTTTTGCATCTGAACTTGATTCTAAATTATCTGCATGAACCTACAAATTTGTAAACATTTATTATAAATTTTACTAAGCTAATTGTCATGGATAAAAAACATAAATTCAGTTAGATAATGAAAATATAAATAAAATCTGAAGTAAATATTACATCTTGAGATGGATAGGGAGAACTCTGCGATGGACTTTGGGAAATATTATGGAACGAGTTGGATTTTGAAGAATTTTCCATTCGATATAATTATGATATTTTCTCCTTGCATTTGACCAAAATCAACAATAAATTTTGGTGTACACACCTAAAAGTAATTTCGGTGCCTTAAAAATGGACTTATTGTTATCGGTGCTAATGTACAGATAACCGCACCAGTGCGTTTTAGTTACTGCGCATCGGTGCGGTGTTAATAATTGACGCACTTGAGTTGAATAACTGTAAATAAAAAAAGCGCAACTATATTTTTTTTGAAGTGAAAAAAAGTGGTAAATTGAAAAAAGGGCGACAAAATATTTTCGAAAATCTAATTTCGTAAAACAATTCTTTAAATAGTAAACACTTTTCATTATTTCATTATTTTTACAAAAAATTTCAGGGAGAGATTTGCACGAGACATACCTGGAGGAGCAAGAGAGCACGAGCGCACTATGGAGCAGTGAAATACTTTCGAATAGAACTATTCGAACAATCAGAATTTCAAACCTCTTGTGATTCAAACCCCTATAGCATAGAGTTTCAAACACGATGATTAAATTTTATTGTTTTTTTTACATTTTTTGCAGTATTTTTTACGCAGTAAATAAAAAATTTAAATTTACTGTTCGTTTAAAAAAAAAATCCATTTTATGCAAATCCCTTGATTCTTTTTGTTTCTGCCCTTGCTTATTCTTGTTTCTATGATTTCAGAATTAGGGATTTTCATTTTAGATTTATAGGGTTTGTATTACTATATATATAGGCCAATGACATCTAACCCACGAGACGACTTGGATAGTCGGATCCCAATCCATGTCGGCCTTTGCGTAAATTTTAAAAAAATTGATGCCTTATGTAAACAAGTGCACCGGTGCATTGTTTTAACACAGAGCACCACACATGTACTGTTTGATAAAAAAATTAAAAACATATATATATATATATATATATATTTTTAATCCATGCGCCATATGTAAAATAGGGCACCAGTGCACTATTTCATTATAGCGCACCGCACAACGTATTGTTTGACAAAAACAATTTTTTATTTTATGTCTGTGTTAATCGGTGCACCGCTTAAAATATAATGCACCGAGTCTCCTTGTTGACAGAGAGCACCGTACGGTGGTCCCCTGTTTGCGCGGTGTGTTTATAAGAATATGCCGCACTGCCCCCTCCATGACATCATATGCTACAAAAACTAACACTAGAGGATTTTTATTAATTTGTCCATGTTAATCGGTGTGCTAGTTAAAATATAACACAACAATACTCGTTGACATAGAGCACCGTACGGTGTTTCTACTGTTTTGGCAGTGCGTTTATAAGAACACGCTACATGGACGTCGGTGCGTATATCATTAAAGACACACCAGTTTCTTTTTTTTTTTTTCCTGAAAAGATTATGATTTATTTATAAAATATATTAATGGATGGTATGGTACACATTTTATATTGATAAATAATTGGCTGACAAGAGATCACGTAGCAAAAATTCAGATAGCACATCAACAAAAGAAAAAAAGGCAAGTTCTTTGTAAATTCTTTACAAAAATTATTATTTTTGAACTATATGTAAGTTTAAATAATATGTATTGTTTACTATGTATTATGCAGAGCCACAAAATGACGAAGCTTGACAAGATTATTTCTGATCTAGGACCAGAAGAGCGTAAAATCTTGATGGAAAAATTGCAAAAGGATGAATGATGTGAATGAAAAAATACTATCGATCCAAAATGGATTTTTCTTTTTTTAATTTTCATTAATAATATACTTAAAATTATTAGATAACATGTTTCAAACAATCTGTTAATTCACATATGTTTAATGTTCTACAGGGACCAACAACTCAGAAATATAATGTTATTCTAAGAAAAGAAAACAAATAAAACATGCAAATGAAAATGAATTGCTCCTTAGCTCATCTGGAGTGGTGCTGGAGGTTAACGAAAGGGGCAATAACTTTTACAAAAGTTTGAGGGATCTAGTGGAACGAATGTATAGACGTTCTTTCCACTTACAATACAAAAATCAATTCAATGATTCCAAGAACCAAATTTTATCTAAACTATAGGAAGAGTTTCCAGAGAATTGGTTAATGAGACATGCCAAACTTTTAATAGAAAAAAATATCACTTACAAATAAATATCATTTATAAATATCACTTTTGTTATATTTACTTTTCATATATCAATATAAAAATTAAATAGTTTATTTTCATGTTATATTTTTAGGAAGATTATGAAAATCTTAAAAGATGAATGAGCTGATATCAGAAATATGCCAGTAGGAATGTCCAAAATGTGTACAAGGAGATGGTCAAAGAAATGGACATAATTGCATTGCACGAGGAGCCATCTCAACAACAATGTGCTTCAAATGTAATATGTAATCATTGATTTTTTCGATTAGGTACAATAAATAAACAATTTAGCATTAAATATTAATTTTCAAGTATTTTCTTGCAGAAAAGAAAAAAAAAATGAAACCCATTCAACACATAAAACATGATGACAAGGAAGAAAAGGGTTTATATCTAAATTTGTGAGTAATTGTTACTTCCTTATAACAACTTAACTAGATTTCATTTTTGTATATTTTAAGTTGTTTTACAACAATCATCATTGAATGTCTTCAAACAAGCGCTAACATACAAAGAAGAACCATTAGACGAATTGATTGACATTGGGTTAAATATGGGTTGTCAGTATATGTTGGCATATCAGAAATTAATTGTGGAATTTGTAAGCATCTATCGATCTTGTTTTACTTATCTACGTCTATAATTAATAGAACAAAAAAATATTTTATATTAAATATATGATTTGTTATGGGGTATAAAATTTGCAGGAAACAAAGTATGGAACTGCGCCAATAGATGAAATCTTGAAAGAGGGCATGAAATTTGGTTTTGAAAGAATGTGTATAGTTCATGAGTTAATTGTTGCTATGATACGTCATTTCTTTTCGATTTACATTGATGCATATTATGTAATATTGCAATTTTCATTATTCTCACCAATGTATATACACTCATTACAATTTGTTTTTATGTTTGTATATGGAAGGTGAAGAAGAAGAAAACAATCATCACTGTGAACAAAACATTCCTCGAAATAACCCAAGTCATGGAAGTAGCTTGAGCAATGACATTAGTTCAAGCAAAGAATGGTGATCATTATGTTTGGATATCAAAGCAAGACGTTGTATTTTTTGAAATATTTGTCTCTGAAATCAGACATTTTGTTTAATGTAATTGACATAGTGTCCCAATTGAAAGACAAAGGGATACCAATAACTATCCCATTTTGTATGACAAAGAGTGTCTTATTCATATATATATATATACGTTTTAATTTATTCTATTGCATTCTCCATTTTCACTGTGAAATGTAACACCACTGATTAAATATATGGATGATTAAATATTATAATGAAGAGATGTGAAATCCGAAGATATGATATAACAAATTAATCCAAACATCAAATTCAAATGCACTAATAAAAAATTAATTGATATGAATACTGTTATAAGATATGTGTCGTCTTTTGATGAATACTGAATTTAAAAAAATCCCAATAATTATGATATGATATAACAAATTAATCCAAACATCACATTCAAATGCACTAATAAAAATTTAATTGATATGAATACTATTGTAACATATTTGTCGAATTTTGATGAATAATGAATTTAAAAAAATCACAATAATTGCACTGTCATAGGTTGATGTTTCTAAAAAATACAAAATGAACACCGATGCATTTTTATTCTAATGTGCACCGGCGCGTTTCTACGACCAGTGGGCACCACAAAAATACTAATACCAATTACTACAATTGGTGCATTTGTGCGATACTGTGCACTGGTGTGTTTATGTGAGACTGCTCACCATTGTGTTTCTACGACCTATGGGCACCGCACAAATACCAAGACCAATTAGAACAATCTGTGCGTTTGTATAATACTATGCACCGGTGCGTTGATACAACCTATGGGCGCCGCACAAATCCCAATACCAATTAGAACGACCCGGTGCGTTGTATCACCTACAGTGTGCCCGGTGCAGTTGTAGACCTTAACGTTTCGGTGCATGTACCTTCGACCGCCCCGGGGCGACTGTCTGGCTGACATGCACCGAGACGTTGATAAACGCCCCGGGGCATCCTATATTTGTTTTCCATCCCGGTGCTTGTTTTCTGTCACTCTAAAACGCATCGGTGCGTTGACACTTGATCAACGCACCGATGACAAAAACATCCGTAATAACCTCTGGTCGACCAGGTTTTTTTAGTGGTGTTGAAATTCCATTAGAAGCTTCGCCAAAACCTCCGTTACCGAAAACAAATGTTGTAGCAAATGTTTTTTTTGACATTTTTGGCCAATTTTATAACGCTAAAACCTCCTTTACAACCTCCGTTAGAGGGTCTTTTCCTTGTAGTGAAAAAAATGAAAAAACATGAAAATAAGCATGTTCAACACATTTTTTTCCATGTATTTTCATTTTTTTTATGTAGATCTACTCAAAAGTATGCGAAGTGGGTATTCGTTGGATGTGGAATTTAATTGCACATGAAACATGTGTCTACTCTTGAAATTTGAGTGAAACTACAATGAGATAAGTAAAAATTACAATAAAAAAATTAGTTTTCATTCTTTTCCTTTAAAATTTTAGAAGTCTTATTTTATTATTTTAACTGTTATTTTATTTTTTTCCTTACAAGGTCCATTTTAAACCTCAAAATTTCCCTAATGCAAGTATCATTTGTCATCAAGGAACATTATTCTTCAGTCATTGTTGTTTTCAAATCTGAATGGCTTAAAGCTTCTGCAAATGTTTTCTACATCGCGTGTCTTTGAAACTTGAGACAAAAGAAAGGAGGCTCAATGGAACTATAAACGAGTTTGATGTTGATCTGTAGGATCACTGGAAAGGTCACCGATTGCTTCATGTGTTGAATGGACCCATTTGGAAATCTAGAGGAATATGAACAAGCATAGGTAGATTTTCATCCTCAATGTCATCATTTGAAGAATAAACTAGAATAGGAAGAGAAGGTGGCACAAATGCTAGAAATAGTTTGCAGGTCAAAGAGGGCACACCTACTGAATTATGATTGTAGGCCAATATATTTTCATCAAATTTAAAATCTCTTCTATTGATTTTATCATTTGAGTGAGGTTGAAGAAGTCTATAACCATGTTTGGGTAAACACAACATTCCATGTAGGAGAAACACTCTCAATAACCACTCAGAAAACTAGATCAAATATCATACCACCAATGTTTTTACATGGTTAAAACCCTTTGAGAGTGAAATGGTTCATGGCCCCAACTAATGCAACCATTTGAGAGAATTTTATTAATGCAAAAGAAAATATTTTACATAAGAGATTTCTCATAGCTGTTCATCATCCATGAGCCTGCATGCCCTTTAAATAGATATCATGGACCAATCAAGTGTTAAGCCATGGATAAATAGCCATTAGTATCAAGGAGAATATGATCCATTAGATCACTCAATGTTTAGAACATATCATGATGGTCACATTATAATGGAACTTATGCATATTAAAGAAACACACTAAGAAACACTCTTTTACCTAATAAACACATTAGACCAAATTGAATTTAAGTAACTCCTAAGTGTGGAAACATCCTAACAATTTCTAAATGTGTATAAATCCAATGTATGTGATGTTTTTAAGGGTTTCAAATCCATTTATGCATTCAAAAATTCATTTGAAGTAATAAAAAATAACGATCTCGCCACAAATTGTATTGTTATATTTCATTGAAAAAGAAAGAGACAAGTAAAACAATTAGACTTCACAAAAACGAATAAGATTTGTATATTTCTTATCTAAAAGGATGCTCTAAGTAATGAAATAATTGGATATAGGTTTTCAAGTTATAAATGGATATAGGTGGGTAACAATGTTATTATACATAAGTTCTAATTTCATTTTAATATTGGAATTACAAATTGTTTGATATAAAAGGGTCTAAATTCAAATGTCAATTGGGTTTATCTTGAGTTCATAATGAGTATATGGGTTACGCTAGGTACTATTCTTGAAAAGAGGGGAGCTATTTGGAATCCCATAAAATCCATATATTGTTCTGTTAAGGATCAAACCATAAATAACTTCCTCCACATAATTTGATTAATTATGACCATAAATGATTTCTAATTGATTTTATAGTTTTTTCAAGACATGAATTGAGATTCACAAATTCTATCTTTATCATATCCTTAACCTTTTCTATTTTTCCTATTACTAGCTCAACCATATAAATTAAATGGATGTTAAACAAAGATGAGCATCAAAACACTTACCTAATTATACATCTCGCATTGTGAAGATTTAAAAAAATCATAAAAATTAACAAAATTATAACTTCATTCTAAATTAGAATTATTATTATTATTAATTATAAAAAGAATTAATATACAAGGGAATCATATATACATTTAAGAAAACATGTAATAATTTTTTTAACCATGGAGATTCACCCACACTCTACTATGGATATTCTTAACCTAAGGCTTTGTTACAATACCATGGGTTAATACCATGGCTTATTAATACTATAAGTCCCAAAAACCATATTACATGTTCACATGACATTTTTTAAGGCATACTTTTTTTTTGGTCAAATTGTTTGAGTTCTTCAGAGATTACATCAAACTTGACATGTGGCTTGAGAAACCGTTACCCAGGGGCATCTAAGCAGTCAAAATCACTTGGGGATCGCACCCGACCTATGCCACAACATCACTTAACATGGATGGATTTTTTCCCACGGAGTTTCAAATCGGTGACCTTCACATCACAGACTGACTTAACAATACACCCCATCACCATCTATTCTACACCCTGTGGGTAGGGCATAACTATTTTTTATTTAAACCTTAACCCTTAATTTGTGAATGACGCTAAATATATTTTAAAATATTCTATAGAGATTAAACCCCTATGATCCACCTAATAATTAATGATATTTAAATTAAAATTCTAGAAGCCCTATTCCAAAATATATATGGAATAGATATAATTTTTCAAATTCCTATCCACATATTCTAGTATATGATGAGAGCATTACCTTTACCACGTGAGAAAATTACCATACATAATTTTCTTTATATAATTTGATTAATTATAATCTTAAATTACTCTTAATTGCTAAATATATTTTAAAATATTCTATAGAGGTTAAACATCTATCATCCACCTAATAATTAATGATATTTAAGTTAATATTCTAGAAGCCCTATTCCGAAATATATATGGAGTAGATATAATTTTTCAAATTCCTATCCACATATTCTAGTATATGATGAGAGCATTACGGCCAGAAAATTACCATGCATAATTTTCTTTATATAATAAATGATTAATTATAATCTTAAATTACTCTTATTTGATTCCTACCATTTTTCCAAACACATTGAAATTCACAAATTCTATCTTCATCCTATTTATAACTTTTTCTATTTTTCCTATAAATTCTCCTTTGAGACTCACCAATTCTGTTTTCATTATATCCCTATCCTTTACTATATTTTGCATATTAATGTAAATTTCTAATTTCCTTTCCATGCATTTTAGTACATGATGAGAGTATTAACTTTACAATTGGAAGCTATTATCTTTTTAGTTGATTGGTTTTTTTCTATTAATGCAAATTTTCAAATTCCCATTCATACATTTTAGTATATGATGAAAGCATTTAGCTTTATCGTGGGAGATTTTTATTTTTTCATAAGATTGATTTTTTTCATGTCACACATTGCTTGGACCATCTTTAGATCTGGTGCCGGAAGGGCCCGCTTCAGGAGGTTCCTCCTCAATAAAACAACCATAGGGACTAGGGCAGAAAGGAGAAGTCGATTTTCCAGCTAGTTCGATATCCATGGACCGAATTTGGGAGCCCAATGAATCACGAACTGGAGATCTGCATTTGGGACCAACGTAAATGGTGGAGGGCAATGAAGAGCCTGTAGGGATCGAATTTGATTAAGAAGAACCAGGGGAGGGAGATGAGGGGAGCTCCAGAGGGAAGTTCAAACCAAGGTTACAGGAAAGACAACAAAGGGAGGAAGAGATGTGACTGTTGTGGGAATTAGGTTCTGTGTTTCTCCTTGCAGCCTTATTGCGGTCCTGTTCTTGAGTCCAGAGGTGACCGGAAAGGATATTTCAAACTGCCCAGAGTACATTTCCAAGCCATCATTGCTTAAAAAAATTTCATACTTGAGACTTGAGAATAGGAGTGGCTGTGGAAACCTATTTTAGCAAGATGATACCATGTGAGAGTTCTGCGTTTAATGACAAGGCAGCTGAAAGTTTTGAATTTGGGCCAAGTGTTCATGTGCCATAGCTCTGAGGATGTATGGCCTCTCTTTCTACCCAATGAATCTTTGAAAGAGAGTGTGCTGCAGAAAGGTTCTGGCGAGCTCCGAGTCTTCCTCCTCACATAAAATGTTTTGATGCCATGTGTGAACTTCATTTCTTTCATTGTTGATCCAGTACTAGTGTACTAATTAACATTCTGTGCTTTAAGCATATGATTAACTAAGAGGAGTAGATAGGATATAGCATAAGCTTGGAAGTTACTACCAAGAGTAACTTCCACAGATTGCCCAAAAGCAATGCTTCTGAACCTGGAGGACATGCTTCTGATCTATTAAGACAAGACATATTCCATATGAGGGATCCTGGAGGATGAGTTGTGAGGTGAATGATTTTCTGCCTCTGATGGGCCCATATTCCATATTTTAAGTGCCACAGGTGGGTTCGTGGTTTTGTATTATATTTCATCCATTTTCACCAATTTTTTGCACCAATAACCTTCTTGGCAGCTTCTGGGTCATGCAGACCTAGCCCTGCTTTCGCCTTTGGGAGGCAGAACATTTCCTATTTTACTAAGGCCCATGTGTGGTTTAAGATATATATCTAATATTAGTCTTATAAACCAAATTCATCAATAGTTTAACTAGACTGTTTTTTTGCCCTGAAATTCATTGAAATTTAGGTAAGATTTAAAAAAAATTGGGCAGATTTCTGTAAATCTAGGTTACATTATGAAACTTCAATATTTTGGGTGCCCTAGAAGCTTTCGATGGTGCTGAATCCATTTCCACCATCAAAAACATGATTCAAACACTACTATAGCAAAAAAAAATAAAAAAATTGCCTGGATTCCGTCCAAGCAATTCCTCTAGCTAGATACACAACTCTATTAAATAATCTCATTTTAATTAATTCAAACTACATGCATTCATAAAATAGGTATTTAATAAATATTTAAGTTAAAATCAACATTTTATAATAGTTTCATATTATCCATTTAATAATTTATTTTTATTTTTATTTTTATTAATTATGAAATTATGCATTAAATGGTTATTCCTTTGTATTCCGTTTTTTTTTTTTTGAAAATGAAGCATACGAGCTTGAAATAGTGCTTTCTCTATTATTCTTGATTGAAAGTTTTTGTAATTGTGTTTTTGATTTGATATTAGAGTCACATATTCAAGAGGATGTATATAAGATTTACATTGAAGAAGTTGATGTATTACAAGATGGTATAATACAAAATAAGATTAAGATTAAGATAAAGTAAAATTTATTTAGAGAGAATTCAAAGTGTTAATTTAAATTTCAAAATAGAAGAAATAAAATTTGAGAGTGCATTTTGAGGTAGAAGATTCATAGTAATAGACCTTGTCAGCACTTATTGAGCAAGAGATAAAAATAGCCCAAATATTCACATTTCCTAATACTTTGGTGGAATTGTGATTGAAATTTTGTGATGGACTATAGTTTTGGCCCAAAATTTTAATTTTATCATATTTTAAAATCTCCTTAAAGTTGTTACGTTCACAAAATCGAACTAGGGCCTTGAAAAATTGAAACGATACACTAAATTAATCATAAATGGTTTATTAGGAGTTCTTTGAAAAAGGTATATTTTGTACAATGTAGATCAAACTTCCAATTTTTGAGGTAGAATATTTTGTGGAGTGGGATTTGATATATATTTCTCAAGGGAAAATATTTTTAGTCGTTAATATTTTCTCTAGAAAAAAATTTCTTAACATCAGAAGCTTTGCACAATTCTCAAGGTAAAATGCTTTAATCAATAAAAACTATGCATGATTTTTGAGGTAAAATTTTTTGTTAAGCACATATTGTTGAGGTACAATTTGATGTTAAGAGTGCTAATATAGACATGAATTCTCAAAGAACAAAATTTCCGATTAGTGCATAGTGTTATAACCTAAAGTTATTCCCAACTTTGTATTTAGTGGGTGTGACTTGTAAAGTGAGTTGATAGTCTATTATGTGGTAGGCTAGTTCGTGAGGCAATTTCCATTGGTCATAATGGATTCATTGAAGTGGTTCCAACCAAGTTCAGTGACTCATTATGTGCAAAAGAAGGCCAAAAGTGCATATTTATTCAACTTCCTTAGGGATAATTTGGATGATCTAAGTTGAAAATCATTTTGTATTTATGGAAGTTGTTTGAACATTCAAATATATATACTCTCATATTGGTCTATCATAAATTAAAAAATGTGATATCTAATGATGTTAGTTGTGCTTCATTACTATACAATGTTTATTAACACCAATGACTCTTCTTATTCTTAGCTATCTAATTTTACAATATCCCTTTTTTCTCGTATGGTATCATAGCTCTAGGCCTTGAAAATTCAAGGTTGATTGTAGTTAATTGCAATGTGTTTGGAGGCTATCACATCATAAGGAAAATTGTAGACGATTATGCACTTATTTGTCATAGATGATTGTGCACTTGTTATTGTTGGTAGTACTAGGGTTGAGTGTGAACATGGTGTGATTATTGATGTTTACTATGTAACCCAACTTAGTGTAAATCCATTATTTATACCATGTCTCACTCAGTCTAAAAAGACGGTTGAGTTTAGGCTTCATAGATTTTTTGTGAAATATATTAATAATGAATTTGTTGTTTCTTCAAAAGGTATTCTCGATACCAAAGAAATTGATTGCATGCATTTTATGGTTCTATAAGAGGGGCTCATATGGCATTATTGACCATGCTCATTATTAACAATGAGGATTAAACAATATTTGGCATGAAACACTAGGAAATATGCATTTTAGGAACATGAAATTGATGGTAAAATGATTGAATATGTTCCATGGAATTACCAAAGAAATTCATCCAAAGGGAATATATGAAGGTTCTGTACTTGGTAATCATCAAAAAAAGAGATTTAAAAAGAAAAATATTTGGGAAAAAAACTCAATTGAAATTTATGCACAAGGCAAGTGGCCTCCTAAAATTATCTACACTGTGTATAATTATTTCTGAGCAGAGGTTGATTGTCTTGGAGTCTTTAAAACATCTGCAGGAATTACAGGGCCAATGTAGGAACAAATAAAATTTGTGTTGAATTAAGGGTCTTGTTGTAAGCTTGATTGGACAATGCCACATTTTTGGTCCTTCTATAACACAATCTCTGAGGTTTGAAGTGATGGTTTAGGATAGTACTCACTCATCTCTAAAGGAGGAATACACAATACTAACTCTATCCAGAAATCACTCCGAGTATGGAAGCAGGATTGGTTTCAAGGACCGAGAAAAAATCATTCGAAAAATGATGAGAAAGATGTCAATTTTAAGATTGATCGTTATATGAATAAATCATATAAAATGTATGAGAATATATCATGGAAAAAGACGGCCTTATTAATTGTTCTTAGATGTGATCAAAGGCAAAGAGGAAAGATTTCGTGAAAATTTACTTGGAAAATGAGTTGATTATTCAGGTCATTTTGTTATTGTGGTGGGATGATGTTTACACAAAGAATCAACCTTCCCTAGTTTGTGCAAGGGATGTTTTAATTTTCGTTCGAATGATTTTTCAATATTTACTTAGTTAAATTTTTTGAATAACAAACATAGTGTTTTAGAGGTTTCAACACAGTTATCGATCAAACAAGAAAATTACTTGGTACCCGTTTTTTTGAGGTAGCAAAAAATCACCCAATTTTGAAAAGTGGTGATGTAGAAGAACCCTTTTTTTTTGGAGCATAGTTTTGACACTTTAAATTTTCTTATGAATTTTTTTTTTTTAAATGTCATGTTTTTCATGTCGATTTTGAAAAGTGGCGATGTAGAATCACCAATTTTTTTAGAGGGTTGATTTTGACACTATCTTCTTCCTCCCTGAGATGTTTATTTTTAAGTGTATTTATGTACTTGTTTTTTTTGGTAATGAAATCTTCATTTTTTCACATAGTTAAAAAAATAAAAGGGATCAATATTTTAAAGTTAGGATTTTCTATATGTTTATGTATTGTTAATTAATATTTCAATGCACATCAAATAATTGTTGCTAAAAAACTAATATTTTTTAATCATATGAAAAAAATACACATTTTCAATATAGATACAATGAAAAAAATACACATTTTGAGACTTTTTGTTAAAAAAGACATGTTAAATAAGCAATTTTTTGGGGAAAATATTAACAAAAAAACTTAAAAAAATAACATTTTTTTATGAATTTTATGTCAAAAATTAATAGTAATCACAGGTTTTTTGGCAAAAAATAAGGATTCTTCTCATAAAATATCAAAGTCTAAACATTACAAGTAAAACTAATTAATATCTCTCAAAATTGAGCTTTATTTACAAGCATAACTTAAAGTTAATCCATAATATAAACTAATCAATATTCAACATCTTCTAAAACATCATTAATGTCTTCTTTTGCAACATTTTCTACTTCATTTTGGTCATTTTCATCTTCTAATGGATCTTTAATGTCTGCAAATCTTCCAAATTGTCATTTTCCAATCGTTCCATATAATGGTGGTTGAGGTTCCTTTGCCTTTTTTGATGTACATGATTTATTAAAATCCTATTTCCTCAAACCAACTTCTTGCATTGCATCTGGAAGAAATTGAAGAGCATTAATTCTTTGTTGAATAAATTTGCGTTGCATTGGGTGTTTCTCAATGACAATGCAATTTATTCTTTTTTTAGGCAACATGCTAGCGTTGTACCTAATCATCAAGCACAATAGAAATAATTAAGAAAATTAATATAAACACATAAAAACTAAAAACTAAAATATTTAAATTCAATTTTATATAATAAAATTTACCTGAACCTGTGAATAAATCAAAAACCCAATCTCCTTCATTTGAACATAGATATATAAGATAGTTCATTAATTCTTGTAGTTTTTGATAAATGTTAACATATCTCCTTTTGCATCTTTATCCTCATATGTTAATTTTCTTACAACAACATCACATAAATAAAAAATTCTAACATTAATCGAGCATACAATTTCAATGTATTACCATGTAAGCTGTATCCTTGAGTTTTTTTTTCCCTTGAAGCTTGTTAATAACATTGCAAATTGTGTGTCTGAATGAAATGTCACAAATCTCTAAATTGGTGATTTTGTGACTTCTTGAAAGCCCATAACCACTTTACTAAAAGCTTGGTAAGTATATGGTTCACTATCATATTCCATGTCTGGGAAATTGAAACTATGAGGAATATCTGCAATAACAAGGGCATATTCCCTTTTAGGTGTGAGTTTTGCAATGTCTTCATAATCACCTGGTATTATTTGGTATTGGATACTGTCTAGCCCATTCCAAACGAAATGATTAAGAGTAGGATCAAGTTCAACATTCGTAAGACGTTACTTTATCCTCTTTTCCAACTTAATTCTTTCAATAAAGCTTTTGAAAGTATTTGGTACGCCATTTGCATCATTCTTCAACAACATTAATGACATAAAAAATATATATGTATAAGTAATAAAATAAAAATAGTTTACATATGAATAAAATGAATGTATAAATCAACATACCTTATTGAATGCAATATAAAAATATTTAAGTGTTGCCGTAGAACTTGATTCTGGGTAGTTGCGTACAACATCATCCCAACTGTATTCATTCAACATTTTAACCACATGTTCTTGTATTTTCATATAAATATTCTGATTGAATAAATAAAGTGAAAACTGTTAATATAGTGAGATGTATAACAAATTCTACCAACAACAATGTGTTTTATTTAAAAGAAAATTATTATTAAAGGAAAAGTACAAATAATTCAACAAACCTACTTTTGAAATTCTGCACACATTTCCTCCATTGATAATTC